>JAOTQQ010000012.1:48598913-48659019 GCA_026546715.1 Gallinago undulata
TCAGGTACTGGAAGGCCATTATAAGGTCTCCCCGGAGCCTTTTCTTCTCCAGGCTGAACAACCCCCGCTCTCTCAGCCTGTCCTCATAGGAGAGGTGCTCCAGCCCTCTGAGCATCTTCATGGACCTCTGCTGGTATATATATACATAGAAAGATATATATATATATACACACAGCAGCCAGACTCCTCCATCCCTCATCCCACCTCTGTGCTCCTGAGCAGCCATGCTGCTGCAGGAGAAAATTTACCCCGTGTCCACCATCCCCTGTAGGAGCCTGGTTTTCAGAGCACAGGCATCACCACCCCTGTGCATCTGATGTAAAGGTAGGGTGGGAAGCTGCCCTGTTCCTAGGCACAACCTTCATCTTTGGCCATCGCTGGCCCTTTGGAGGAAAAGTGGGAATGCCAACAAAGACAGTAAGGGAAAAAAAAAAGATGTGCAAGCTATAATATTTTTGTTTCATTTGTTCATGTATTTTTCTTTACAATAATGCAGAGTATCCTCCTTACTGTTCTTAGTACTCAAAGAGAAACTGATGAAAGCCACAGTAGATTTGCTTCATTGGATAACATAATACATCATTCAAAAGGTACGTTGCAAACAGTAGTCCTAATCTAATAACATTAACCATAACCTCTGCTTCTCTTCCCCGCCAAATCCCAGCCACTTTGAAAAAAATCTATCTTCTTGTCCAGTGATAAGTGATTTTTTTATCGACGTGATATATCTAACAGTGAAATGGATTTCCCTTTTTACAAGGCATGACACTTTTTGCTATGGAATATTTCCATTACAAGAGGGCTTGATTGATCTGAGAAGTGTCCTAGATAATATCAGGCTGATAGAGAATAAATTAGCCTGAATGTTGATTTAGAGTACTCTTTCTAAGTGGGTTAATGCCCTTCTCAGTAAGGATGCATAATATTTGGAAAAGTTTTTTCTTGCAAAACAGCTACAACCTTCTATCATTTTTCTCTCCCTCAACTTGGCAAATACTCATGTTTTTCACTTTCCCTTTGGGGAGGAATTGTCGTCATGACCTCAAAAACTTTCTTAATGCCTCAAGTTGAAAGCAAAGAGTAGTGACCTGCACCAAATATTGATCTGATCCTGGAAGGGGCTGGCCAGCTGCAGGCTGCTCTTAAATGGAAGCTGTATGTGGTTCCAGCTGCCCTTTGA
Source organism: Gallinago undulata (assembly GCA_026546715.1). Lineage (NCBI taxonomy): Eukaryota > Metazoa > Chordata > Aves > Charadriiformes > Scolopacidae > Gallinago > Gallinago undulata. Next base: position 48,600,094 of record JAOTQQ010000012.1, read on the forward strand.
TCGTGCTGCAGTGCTTCCCGTCTTATTTCTGAGGGCAAAAACGGAGATCTGCCTTCTGCGGGGAGACCTGCCCCATGCTGCTTTCCTCATCTTTCCTGCTCTTTGTCCTTAATTCTCCCCTACCTACCTGCTCCCAGGTTTCTGGATAACAAATGCATTGCTTATTCTGCCTTTTTTGTACAAGGGAAGAAAAACATGCATTTTTCAAACACACTGTGCAGGGTGCTTCACCCAGATGCTTCATCTGGGTGAAGCGTATGATATGATATGCTTCATATCATATCATGAATGTATGTATGCTTCATATCATATCATGTATGATGAAGCATACATATGATATATGCCTGACATTGTTGAGTGTGATGATTGGGGTTTTTTTTGTTTGGGTTTTTTTTTTTTTGAACTCGATGATATTGAAGGTCCCTTCCAACCATGAAGATTCTGTGATTCTGATTCTATATCATCACTGATGCAGTCACCATAATATTTTCAACTTGCCTGTGGAGGCAAGTCCCATGCAGAACTGCTGCAGGTCTTCAGGTCCAGCCTAAAATATGGAATGACAGCAGCACTTCTTGAGGCCTTGGGGCCTGGGACACCCCACGGTGAACACCAGTTTTGCCCTGTTATGCTTGGGGAGGCAGACCCACTGTGAGCAGGATGGACGCCTGCTCCACAAGCTGGAGTCCCCTTCTGCCCAGGCGCGTCAGGGCCGGGGGACACCAAAACAGCCACCTCTTGGTGCTGCTGGGTGTACTCATTACGTCCTCTGTCTTTTGGAGGAAGAGACCTTCACATGTGTAGGTCATGGACCACCGGTGTGCGCAGCTCGCAGCCACGTGCGGCTCTGCCTCGGGCTCCTAGCTGCCATCCAGCCATGCTGTAACCACAGGCTGGGACCAGCCCAGAATCGCTTTTCTTAATTATAGCTATTTTATTGGAGACTACAGCTTCCGTGAGAAATTGCCAGGATTTGGGAAATGCCAGACAGAATCAACTGGAAGAGCAAAAATTTTTTTTTTTTTTGCTGGCACTCCTACGCTGCAATTTTAATGTTTAAGAAGCTTTTTTTCCCCTCACACCCAAGGACAGTTGATGCAATAAAAGCACAGCTTTGCTCTAAAACGGTCCATTCTGGATTTGCATAGTACTTTAGTATTTTTAAGAAAAACTGGCTCCCTTCCAGATTCATATGCCAGAGGCTGAACGAGCTAAATTTAAATAGCAAAGTATTCCAAATGGATATTTTACATTAACAGCAATCTCATTTATTTTAGTTTAGTGTTTTCACATAGTTTTTCAAAGTTAAGCTAGACTCACTGTGTAAGAATGAGTGTTTCATTAATTTTTATAAGAGTTATTAGAAGCATATGTTTTAAAGCTTCATTTTGTAACATAGCAAAGTATATTTTAGACATATTTATTTACATAATGGCCACATTAAAAGAAATTTTCATATGGAAAAATGTAGCAATACCAAGCAAGGGTTACCACAAACTTTCAAAAAATATATATTAATGATATGGAGTGAAAAGAAACAGGAAAAATTTTAAAAATGAAATAAGAGGATGTGATTTTTTTTTTAAGTGCTCAAAGTGAGCACATTTCCATTCCTATCACAAAGCCAGTGGAAGAACAGCATTCTACAGGAAACTTCCATGAGGAATCATGAAAAAAAGCCGTTGTGTGAAAGAACTGAATCATGAAGAAAACCAGATCTTCATCTTGAGAAGGTGAGAAACCTTGACTTTGGTTTTGCTGTTCTGATCAGTTTTGCTTCAGGTTACATTTTGTTAAATGTAGCATGAATATATATATAACATACATTAAAAAATATTTTACTATAATGCAGCAATAAATTAAAAGCACACAAACATACATGCTTTGACAATGCCAGAACAAGATTTGACACAAAATAGTCAGACCTCTACTGATGAGCAATCTTGTGAAATATCTTAGGTTTTGGCAAAAATGTATTTTTCTGTAAGTAAAAAATGTTTCCAGCATTTTATCAGCTCAAGTTTACCAGAAGTATAATTGAAAATTGCTACAGCTGATAAATAAACTAAATCAGCACATTATCCTGCTAGAAGTAAATCAACAGCTACAATGACCTCCATTTGTCTAAGGAAAAGTTTGAAGAAAGCCTCAAGACGTAATTTGTTTTTACAGGTTTTCAGAGCTTAGAAAATGTAAGCCTGGCCTTAACAGGAATTTGAATTACCATCTAAAATAACTTATACAAGATGCACTGAAGAGATCTTATGTATATAAAAGACGTATGGTTTTTGCTCTGCTTTGACTGAAGAGCTGTCGTTTCTGCAGGCATGCGTACGCACATTTTGAGGGTATTTTTGTAATTTAAGGTTTTCAGTGAGGGTACAAGTATGTTGCTTTTGAAAAAAACACAAATGATTAATTTTTTCTCCCAACGGTGGGACATCAGTAAGATCAACAGGAATTTTACTTTCAAAAAGCCTACAAGATTGGATCTATTGTATCCAAGACCTATTGGATCTATTACAGACCCTTAACCCATCAGCACTGAAAACCATTAAACTAGAGCCAAAACCCAGATAAACTGGTGACTATATCAAGAAAGCAATAAAATCATCTTTGCCCTGTTATTCCAGAGGGTTATTTCCTTGTCGAGGAACAGAGCTCCTGAGTTCTCCCTGCAGAATGTTGTGTAACATCCTGCTGCATGAAGGCACACATTCCTGGAAGAGTGGAGGTCCTGAGAATGTCAAAAGCTCTTGAAAACAAGTCCAGCTTCCACTTTGCCAGACACTATGGCAAGGACTGCTCTGAGAGCTAATTTTGGATAATGAGCAGCCAGCAGGGACAGAACATCCTGTAAGTATCTACAGCTGAGCCCTCTTAAACAAGATTGGGATCACCCAAAGCTTTTCTCATGGGTGTTAATACGGTGATTAAAGTTTACAAGAGGCCTGTGGTTTTATTTTTGTCTTGTCACATACAATGGCAACTAGGCCGGAAATCTGCCTTAACGCATCAAAGTTTAAGAGTCATAGGACGGTTTGGTCAACTACGTGCAGAATGCAAGACACGCTTATGTAGCAATAACTGCTATACAAATTTAGTTCTGGTTGTTATATGAATGGTGTTGGGCAAAGATGTGGCAGCATGCTCAGAAATATTATTTGGATGAACGTACTTTCGCTGGAAGGTCTGTTTTAGTCTGCCAGAATGTCTTGAAACACAAGTCTTCTGTTGTGTGTAAAATAGATATGCTCATGGACGTTTGTAATGTGCAAATGTGTCCTCTATCACTGTGAGATATACCTCTTCAGAGCTGGCAGTGTCTGCTGACAGCCTTGTATACTAGTAGATCCTGTCGTCTTTCGTTACGTGCACCTTTCCCAACAAAACCCAACGTGAGACCTCCTACTTACATTTTTTTTGTGTAACTTCTTGGGGGGAGGCCAGGGAGGGACAGAAACTGCCAACCTTTGCAAGGTGACCTACTCAACAAAATATGTAGGGTTGTTTGTTCCACTTTCTGCTTCTATTCTTTCGCACCTTTGTATTTAAAAGACTGTCTTGAACAGATAGGATCCTAAGTGAGTCTTATCAAGGTCAGAGCTCATTGCTCTGGCACAGATTTGAATACAAAACTTTGTAGATATCTGATTCCCAAACATCTTTGGAAGTCATTTTTACCCCCATGAGCTTGTCAATGATTGTGGTCAAAGTTCTGCTTCCTTTGTTTTGTTTCCATTTTTAGAGGACGCGTCCAATTTAGTTTAATCTAATCAAAAGTAAATCTAATTTCATCTAAATTTAAAATGGTTGTGTGAACAGTGTTTTTGTTTTGTTTCAGATTTTGGTTTTTGGCTATTGAGCAAAAAGCTGAGAACAACTTTTCATGGTGATGGATTTACATATTTTCATTTTTCCCCCTTAAAAATACTTGAAACTAATTTAGTCCTGTCAGAAGAAATTACTCTCTTTTTCCTTTTTTTTTTTTTTTCTCCTTTTTTCAATTAGAAGCAAATGAAATCTCAAAATCTCATGGCAACAACAGTTTTTTAACTCAGGACTTGCTACAATGGTCATTGTAACCAGAAAGGATACAGGCACACGAAGCAGTTACCCCAGCTGCAGGGATATGGCATAGGTAGGGAAAATTTTCTGTAGATCCATCCCTTGATTATGTTCCACTACGTATAAAGGACCTAGATTTTTTGGGAACTGGCACTCACCTACATGTGGAGTAGTTTAGGAGAGGCATTTGTTTGGCGCCTGTCTCGTTCACTATATAACTGCATGATACAGGGAGAAAAACAACTGCAGAAACCGCTGAAAGATAACCTTTGCCTGCATCAACCCATGATGTGGTGATTTGAATTTAGGTCATTCAAATGTACACAAGTAAGGGGTTAGACACCAAAGAGTGCTTTCTTTAAAACCACTTGGTGAACCTGAGGGGATAAGTTCCTTGCAGATGTTGCCTGGCTCTAGACAGCCGTGAGAGGGCCTGCCTTGATTGAGTTGTTCACCCGTAGATGTCTATGTGCTGTTTGGTATGTCTCCAAGGCACCCCATCTGGGTTTCAGCTGCTGGTCATTTGGCCTGGGTCTCCCGTACTTTTATGTCTTATCTACCAGCCCTGTGCTACCATCCCAGGTGCCCTGGGCCATGTCAGGTGGGTGCCTACGCAAGGGCAGTTGATTTGAGCCACTGCTGTCCATTGAGTCTTGAAAACAACTCTCTCTGTGTTTGAATGTGGATAATCATCAGGGCTTGACAGCCTCGTTCTCTTTCTCATGTCTTTGTTTTATGTTGAGTAGTGCAACGCAACGATAAAATATCTGTCTAAATTATTTTTACTAACTTCTATATCCGTGCAGAGTATAAGCAAAAGGGTGGCACTACATCTTTGAGGTGAGGATTGCAAAGAAATAAAAAAAAAACCAGCAAATTGGAAATAATTTGTTATGCTTCTTGCTCCAAACTGGTTTACAGTTGTAAATATGTAGATTTTTGTATATTAACTGCCGAAATTGCTTGTGTAAACACAGCCTGATGTGAGGAAGAAGAAAAGCAACGAAGAAACTCCGCTTGGTAAACAGTTTCAGCAGATGTTCTTATGGGCTTCATGCTCCAATCTGGGTTGGATCACAGGGATGTGAACATATTCCCCTGGGTGTTTGATATGCTTGGACGTGCTATTAAATCAGAGAGAAGAGAAACCACAGGGGAAGAAGGTTATATGTTTATAACAGAAAAAGAAGCAAACATTTACAAGATGGTGGGTCAAGTGTTGAACTATCTTGATGATTTGATAGGAAGACTTCAGGACAGGGACCGAGTTTCTCCTATTTTGTGCCTGCAGTGCCAAGCCTTGCCTTTGCTCACAGGGGATCTCAGTTGTAAAGACTATGTCCACTTTAAGAAAATTGCAGGGTGAGATTTTTATTTGCCTTTGTCATTTTGCTGCTCTACACCAAAGATCAATCAATGATGAACAGAAGGGTCTAGTTTCCAGGATGGATTTACTTTTGATTAACTTCTGGTGTCAATGGGCCGGATCTTGCCCACTGTGTTCAGTGTGAGAAAGGTCACCTCTTCATACAGTACGTCTCTCTACACTGTCCTCAGTGATGCATTTGTACTCAGTGCTACCCGGGACACAGGAGGTGGCACTGTCCTTCTAAGCCTATCCATTTATGATGGAGAGAGGTTATGTACCAGTGTGTGCTGGGGGGTAACTGTCTGGAAAGCAGCTCTACAGAGAAGAAGCACGGCATCCTCCTGGACAACAAACTGACCATGAGCCAGCAATGCACCCTCATGACAAAGAAGGCTGATAGCATCCAGGGATGAACTAGGACGAGTGTTGCCAGCAGGTCAAGGGACATGATCCTTTCCCTCTACTCAGCATGGGTGAGGCCACAGCTGGAGTCCTGGGTCCAGTTCTGGGCTCCCCAGTACAAAAGACATGGTAGAGAGAGTCCAGCAAAAGGCCACAAGGGCAAAGAAGGGACTGAGCACCTCATGCATGAGGAAAGGCTGAGAGAGCTGGGACTGTCCAGCCTGGAGAAGAGTAGGCTTGAGGGTTGGTTCTCATTGATGTGTATAAATACATGACAGGAGGGAGTCAAAAAGACAGAGCCAGGCTCTTTCCAGTGGTGCCCAGTGACAATATGGACTCACTGAAACACAGGAGGTTCCCTCCGAACACCAGGAAACACTTTCGTACTGTGAGGGTGACCGAGCCCTGGCACAGGCTGCCCAGAGAGGTTGTGGAGTCACCACCCTTGGAGATATGCAAAACCCAAAGGGGTACAATCCTAGGCAACCTGCTGTAGGTGACTGTGCTTGAGCTGCAGGGGCAGACCTTGTGATCTCAAGAGGCCTCTGACAACCCGAGCGGTTCTGTGATTCTGTGATGTGGTCATGTTTCATACTTTGTAGCCCTGAAGTGGACTATTTGCTTAGTGTTGTCTGATAACCTAACCTAAAACTTAAAAAAAAAGGTGTTGCTTCATTCTTTAGGGATATAGTCATTGTCTTAAAAATATTGCTGATATTATTTATTAGAAACTTGATACCTGAATCTGAAGTGAATGGGTTCATTGACTATGAATCTGAAGTTTAAATAATGGGCTGTATTACGCCTTTCCAAAAGAGATCCTGCTCCTCTAAAGAGGATAATCTTTCAGTACCATCCCCAATGGTCTTTGAATTCTTCCATACTCACCTTCTTCTCTAATCTCAAAGACTGCTTTGATTGCAGCAAAGAAAGAGATGTATTTGGTAGGTGCTGCCTTGTCACCAGCACGGATGCACACATCCCATGGAGTGAAGACCAGATCTTCACAGAAGGTCCATCGGGTCCCACAAATTTAGCCCCAGAGCTTAAATGCCAAAGAAGCTATTTGTACCTAAAAGGGCTTGATTATCACAGATTCTGGGTGTATTCATCTCCAATGTCCAGAAATCTTTGAACTGTGAAGAATGGTCATATGTTTTTGAGTCCTTGTTTGATGGCCACAAACACCGATAGTTATTAATGGTCTAGAATGGCATATAGTAAAAGCATGAAAAGTGAACCCAGAGGGAAGTCAACCATTAACTTCAGAAGCAGAAAAGCTTTTGAAGTTGGAAATTTGCTAGCTATGGAAGCTTCATCAACTCCTTATTATTTACAGTATTCTCTCCAAATGTGATGCCAGTAAAAGGACAGAACAGCTGGAAAGAGAGTGATTTTCTTGCCAGCTCCGTGGACCTCTGATTACAAACACATGCCTGCATGGCATACAAAAGCGACAAGGTTAGCGAGTACGCTATGCTGAAGGTGTATCACCAGTTGTATAGTTCTGAGCTGCCAACACTTGCGAGTAACTAGCGCTACAGCAAAATTTAAAAAGCCAACCTTTGTAGCTTATTTTGCACAGAAAGGAAATAGCACTTCACATTCTTCCTTTCTATTATTACAAATAAATTGTTTTAATATTGCAAAATAAAATATATGATGCATGTGAGCCTGTGTGTATACACACACACACTATGTGTATATACACTCAAAAATATATAAATACGTATATGCAAATGCACACACCTGCATATATTTCTGCGGTACCAGTACATGCAGAAGGCTATAGTCAGACTCTCTAAATAGCGTACAGGACTTGGCCCAAACTATGTGAAAGAAATGCTTTAGAATATATTAAAGAAATAATGAGGGGAAAAAAAAAAAAAGGAAAAAAAAAAACCTCATAAAGTAAAATCCCAGGAATTGTGGCAGGATTCTTGCACTTGATTGCTAGATAACCTGCATTGCTTTTCAGAAAGCACAGAATTAATATCTGTTAGCTATCCATCATTTTTTATATATATGAAGTCCAAACCCATACCGTTCAGACTACATTGTTTTCACAGAATCACAGAATGGTTAGAATTGGAAGGGACCTTAAAGATCATCCAGTTCCAAACCCCCCTGCCCTGGGCAGGGACACCTCCCACCAGACCAGCTTGCTCCCAGTCCCATCCAGCCTGGCCTTGAACCCCTCCAGGGATGGGCTGATTGATTCATGATTTCCTTTCAAAATGGAAATGAGTAATAATAGAAAAATAATAATTTGCTGTGTGACCCAGTAAGAAATACCATGTTACTGGTTCAAGTTGCATCAAGGTGTGGATGGAAGAGTGTGCTGCCTGGTGTCCAGTCCCTCCATGGCTGTATCACCAAAAACCACACAGAAGCGGGTGGTTACAAAGACTGCACTGCGGTATTTCTGTGACTGATCTGCTAGACAGAATGATATGTATTTCTCAGTAATTTTATATGTCTTAAAGAATAACAGCTGTTACAGATTTCTACACACTCCATTAACTATAAATGTTGGATTCTGAAGGCGGATGAGTTGCTGCTTGATTTTCACTCCAGATCTTTTGCATTTCTTCTCAAAACTCCATGTCATTATGTCACTTTCACTCTCATGTTAGAGATTGATTTTGTAACTTCAGCAGTACTGAAGTTACAATTGATAATGAATTAGCCTAAAACTAAATTGGAATCACCCGAACCCAAAGTTATCTCCAAAAACACAGTTAATAAAGCAATTGTAACCAATTGGTGCTTAATTCAACAGTAATTTTAACAACAGCAGCAAGTTCCTTTTTAGGTGTTGTTTGTCAAGGAATAAATGGCAGTAGAGTTGCCTCTTTAGGGTATAAATAAATGCAGCAAAATCACTGACAAGCCAATGGGAAGGAAAAAAACTCCATCAAGAGTCTGTGAAATCAGATATGGAATATCCTACTTTTATCTCCTCCCCGTCATTAGTCACTGCCCTCCATCTCTCTACCTTCCCTGCACGTTCAGCAAGTGCCAGGTCAACGCCAGCCGAAGGATTTTTCCACTTATGTCTATTCTAGCCGACAGAGATGACGACAGCCCGTTATCTCTGTTGCCGCAGCTCTGAGGAGCCTCAGCCAGGGATCCTGCGGCGCTCAGGGCGATGTGAAGTACAGAGACAGCCTCTCGGTCTGCCTTGGAGTAGCTGCAGCCTCAATATGTGTCATGTCTCTCGCCCTGTAGGCAGCCGATGAGGCGATGAGCAACGATGAGTCTTGCATGCTCAACCACCTACCATTGGCATCGGTGGCGCCCAAGGAGATGGGGTGTGATGGGGTGCGATGGGGTGCGATGAGGCACCTGCCTGGTCAGACATTGATTTCTCACTCCTAAAGCAGCACTGGTGAGGCTCTGCTGCTGGTGTTACCTTTCAGCTGGTATTTGAGTTAAACCATCAAATAAACTAGCAGCCTGGTTTTAGCGTCTGTGGCACCTGGGAAGGATCAAGGTGAAACTACCCATATCATTAATTACGTGAAGCTCAAGGTGCAAGCTTGGGTAATCCTAGATGCAAGCTGTTAACCACTACTTGTGTTTCCTTATTGGCTTCTCTGTTTATATTTCACAGAATCGTAGAATGCCATAGGGTTGGAAGGGACCTCTGGAGATCATCTAGTCCAACTTCATGCCAAAGCAGGTCCACCTAGAGAAAGGAAAGGTCCACCTATTTTCATAAGCTGCCTGTACCCTATGTTTGTTAGGGTGGTTTTTTTTTTTTTTTTAAGTTCTGGTGGTGCTTTCTGAGTTGTTCTCATTTCTGATTTTTGTGGCTTGTATTGCCACATCCTCAAGAAATGTATACAATAGACGAACCACCACACACACACACACACACACACGCCTTGGAAGGCATTTATTTTCCCTACGTATTGCACATCCCCACACTTACTCACACATCCATTTAATGTAAATAGAGTAGGTAGGAAGATAGCTGTGCGGGAGAATGTTGTGTTTTAAAATCTTCGGAGACAGCGAAGTTATGCTCCCTCTCTTTAATAATAACAAACCAGCGCTTATAACTCTTATCAAGCAGTCTGTGCAGCGTCTGCATCCTTTCACTAATTTCAACAAACTGTCCCAAGGAGTGGGAAGATTAGCCGTGGGGTTGTTTATTCTCGGTGGAGTTATGTCCATGTGTTTCTCGAGTGAGAAAGAGAGAGAGAAATAAAATAAAATCTTGTTTGCATCCACCTCATCTGTCCTGCGTTCCTGTGGCGGGAGAGGGCAACACGCAGTCTCTTGGGCTGGCTCCTGGACCCCAGTGGGCTCAGCTTGAGGGTGAGCACACCTTGCTTTGGAGCAACCAACACCTGCATCCACAGCTAAACATTTTTCTTCTTGCTAGAAAGGATTAATTAAGCAGGAAAACATCGTGCGGGGTGCCAGCTTGCCTCCAGCAGCCCCAGCCCGAGCTCTGGCTCCACTTCTCACTCTTCTAAGGAGGCAAAGAGAAAAGCTGTGGCTGCCCAGTCCTGGATGCAAAACTGCTTCGCTCCCGGCAGCCAGAGAAATTGCGGGATGAGGAATGTTATGGCAACCCAGCAGCCACTTCATTAAACACCTCACCAAACCCCACAGCATCCCGTATGAAGTGTGCGGCAATTAATGCTCATTGTTAATGCTTAGGCATTAATCACACAGTCGGCATTCACAGAGGAGAACCTCTGTTATCCTTCTTGTTTTTTGGTGGTTTGGGTTTTTTTTTGCTTTTAGGCTCAAAAATTTACTATTTCCTGTGTTTCGTAGATACAGTCTTAGAAGTCAGAGCCTGGATGTTCACTGTGGGTTTTTCAGCCAGGGAGGAAGTAAAGGATATTGTGTGTAAGCATTGGGAGTGAGCAGTTGACCTCTATTTTTTATTTTTTTTTTTTGATATCTGAACTAAGGAACCAGAAGGAAAAATTGTTTGGGCTTAGCTTTGACTTAAATAAAAAGGAGGTAATTTTCTTTGTGGGTTCTCTCCCTTTTTCTCTGGGTCTCTCTCTGCATGCCTATATGTGTGTATGTGTACGAATATACGTATTTTGGCTTATATTGCATGATTTGGGGGGGAGTTCTTTTCTAACTGAAAAAGAGTGTTTGACTTCAAAAGAAAATGGCCTTTTGCATTGAAACCCAACTTTTTTTAGAACTAAAATTCCTTTTGTAAAATATACGATTTAGAAAAGAAAACTTTTCAGATATTTGGATGCATTTTCTCTGATGGAGTTGCTAAATTCTGCAGGGTTTTATAGGTAAATTTGTTCAGTATATAATTGCAAGTTTCAGTTATTACATTTGTGTGAAAATTTTGCTAAGACCCACGATGGATAAGGATGATAAAGAATTCACAGCTGTCTTTCTCCTGGCATCTCTAGACTAGATGGTGAAGGATAACTTTGAATTCAGCTTTCAAAGCATGGGGGAGGTTACAGTACAACAAGGTCATTGTAAACTACATATCGAGTGGGCCAATGTTGGGAGGCAGTCTCAAATTGAAAGCTACAAATAAGAAAATGAGAAAAAGGATTTTTTTTTCTTTTTTTTTTTTTTGCTAAACCTACTTGCACACACTTTTCACTGTGCGCAGCCATTTTTTCCAGCTCTGCGTTAGGTGCAGTACATGCTTCGCCAAACTTATTGTGAATTTAACTATAGCCCCACCAACTTATGCCAAATTTTTGCCAGTTTTAGCCCAATGGTCTCATTTGGTCACATACTTGACGCCACAGAAAGGCTGCTGACAAGTGTGTGCTTCTGTAAACGAGAGGAACCTTGGTATCTGTGCCTGGAAGTTCTAATAGAAACCTTGGAATTTTTGAGCCTTTTCCCCTCTTTGGATTTTGCCAAAGAGGGAAACCAACCGCAGGAGGCTAGAGGCCACTGCAGATGGGCTCCACATCCAAGCACTTCGTCGGTAGCTCTCACCCACAACCTGGGCAGGAAACTCAGAGCCTGGGGCAGGAGCTGCAGAAAGTTAGGGCTTTTTTTTTAATATTTTTTTTTTTTCCTTGTATTGCTGAGGGAGTTTGTCTCGGTCATGTTTATCTGGGGTGGAAGAGGAAGCTCGCCGGCAGCATGATGCATGGGCGGCGAGAGGCGGCATGATGTCATGGCAAGAGGGAACAGAGCCCGTCAGTGTCGCACCAGCTGGGGAGGGAGCTGCTGCGGCGCGGGGCGGCCACTTTATCAATTAGGTAATGTCTGGGGGAGATTGGGGGGGAATTTCATTACATTGTGTTGGCCGTGCCGTTGATGTGTTACCCAGCGCCTGGGAGGGACCTTGCAGTTTCTCTCTTGGGGAGCATGGGCTCCAAGCCCAAATCGCATTGCCAGAGCCGAGCAGAGGGAAGAGGTGGGGAAGAGAGAAAAAAATAACCTCCCTACAAAAAAACCCAACCAAACTGCAGGAGGGATTTGCCTTCAGTGAACTCCCCACTGAGGTCTGGGGGAGATGCTGCTCTGTGCATCGTGCAGTGGGATGAAGTGTTATTTCCACATACCTCGGGCTGGTGGTGAAGGACCATTGGTCCTGTTGAGGAGATGTCTTTGGGAAGCCCATTAAGACCCTTTGTAAGCCTTGGGAATTATTTTCCTGTGCTCTTCTCTTTAGGGAGAGACCAAAAAGCCAAAAGCAATGCAAAAAAAGACCCAGCATGGAAACGCTGGTGCCAACCTTCCTTTTGTAAATGGAAAGTTAACGGTTTGAAAGCAAACATATTGCTAAGGGCCAGCTCCACGCTCTGTTATCTGTCCTTCAGGCATCTCGGAGCTGCCATGAGTGAATGACCTCATTCTCTCAATACTCCTGCCTGGAAGGTATGTGAGCTTTGCAAGATGCCGTGCATCTCAGGGATGATGCAGCCACCTCAAGCCACCTCATCAGCGGAAAGTGCCAAAGGGCATCCCCTCTAGATGTTCCTAGCCAGGCATGCTTCAAAATCATGGCTGATTTTTCTAACCTAACCTCAAGGGGAAGCAGCAGAGCAGCAGAGCTCATCCTCACAGCCCCCGACCCCAGTGAGCACTGGGATTGCCATGTGCATTGAGTCCCAGCAGAGTTAAACGATGCTTCACAAACATGTCCCAAGCCATGTCCTCCCACCCTAGAAGCTAGAAACTTGCCTTAATTAACACGTTTTGTTCCTCCCAGCTTAAGGAGGGCATGTTTTCCCTCCTCCTGAGGGCCAGTGAGTGCCCAGGCGAGGGGGAGCAGCGTGCCTGGGGGGGCTATGCAGGGGCTGGTCAGGCGCCCGCCCAAGCTCAGCATAAATCAGGATTAGTGCCGTGGCATCTGGGGAGCTGCGCCAGCGGCGAGCCAACGCGAGAGGGAAATCAGGCCCCATGGAGCAGGCTCCTCCGGTGACATGTTTATTCCTGCCAAGCTCCCATCTTTTATCCCCTGACCAGAGCAGCCTGGTAAGCTCCTCTAAGTCTTTGGTATGCTAAACTGATAGGGGAGCCTTGCCCTCGCCTCGCTGGAAGGAGGAAATGTGGTGGAAAGGGACTGGTGCTACGTGTTTTGGCGTCGTCAGCCCTTTCCACCCACCCAACCACCCCAAGGTGCCTTGCCGTGGGGGCCAGTTCTTTATTTTTGGCCCTGGGTGCTGCCTACGACCTCCTGGTGGGGAGGGGAGGGAGGAGGGAAGGGCGATGGGAAACTGCTGAGTGGAGAAAACGCAGCCCCCCTCGTCCTCCCTCCTCCTCCCCTCGCCTGGGAGCAATTGATTTAGGAGCTTTTCTTAAGTAAAAATTTCATCATGAAAGAGCTTTCTTCCCAGCGCCACTGTGAAATTGTCTCACCCTCTCTCTTTTATTTATGTATATGTATCTGTAGGTTTGTATATAGGAGGATGTGGTTTTCCTGACCCAGGTGGCAGGTACTTGAACTAATGGGTTTATTTGCTATCCTTGCCTGGAAAACAATATGCAGTTGTAGGGCTTAAGGTGGCACAAAAATGACGAAAGCGTCATTGACAAATGTCTGAAAATTCCCCATGATGGATTATGAGGGACAATAACCTTGACCTTTCCTCCAAGGCTGGAAGGAGCACTTAGGAGACAGCAAGTAGGTTTCCTAATGTTTTGAGCATTAGAATTTCAATAAAAATCAAGTAAATCCACAAGCTAAAGGCTACCCTTGAAATTCATGGTATTACTGAGATAGGTTCAGGGTCACTTCTCAATCTGCCCTCATCTTTCTAGACTTTAGACACAGGGCATAGGCACTGTGTCCCAAATCTTGCTCTTATGCAGACACCTGAGCAGGGCCCTTCTGAAACGCTCAGCTGTCCCACCAAGGTCCTGGGGGACTCTATGTCCTCTCCAGTGGAGTGCTTTATAGGGTCTAGGCCTCCATGTTCTTGTGTTGCACCATGATATTTAAAATATATTTCTAAAAATCCCTTAGAAAAACGTGAATTCTATTTGAAAACAACATGTCAAACCTGTAAGTGGGTACAGGTCTACAAAACGTGAAGATGTTCAATCTTCCTACAGTGATTGGGGAGGTCTTGCCAAACATAGAAATCTACCCACTGGGACATTAGTGGAGACACTCAATATTCAAAATCATAATAACAAATTATAGGTACCCTACCCTGAACTAGACCCAGTAGAGCTTATTAGAAAAAATAGGTGTTTCTTTAGAAAAATCCCCATTTGAAAAATGTGTGTTTTTCTCTTTGGTTCCATGGGAAAATTAAGACAATTTAGCCTGTGGAAAATTCTTCTTTCTCTTACCTTGTTGTGGTTTTTCAGCATTAGCCTAGCAGACATGAGTAAAGAAGTATGAAAAATATTTTTCCCCTGTTTCATTTTATTCTGTTGTTCTTTTCTTGCTTGAAATAAATCTCAGGGTATTAATTCTTATTCCTTGAAAAGAAAATGTTTTAACTGTTCAAAGAAGGTGTTTAAACCGGAAATATTAGTCTCTTTGTTAAAACCTTACATTATAAATTCATGTAATTATCTGCTTTTCTAGATAAAAAGAAAAGAATCAGAGCAAAAACCTGCAAAAAGGCAAGCATGCCATCAGTATTGTGGAATGAACATCTTCCAAAATACCAAGTAATTTCAGAGCTTTTTGAAGATGAACTGTTTAACTGAACAAAGAATATTTCCTCAAAGAATTCATTGTCATTTAAGCCAGATTTGTAAGGAAAGCATGCCATCGAAAATGGCTTACCTCCAAGGTCTGTGCACAAAACACAGAAATAAAATGCACCACTTTGTCAGTAATTGCTGGTTTAAGACAAAGCGGTAGTAGCTAATTTATCCAAATTGTTCTGCCTTTGCAGAGGATCATGAAAATGGATTCTGCTCTTTGTGCGAGTTTTAAGGAGGATGAGATTTAAATTGACGCATAACGTACACAAGTAATATCTAACCTGCAGCTCTCCTGGGCATGAACTACTACTTATAGCTCTTTACAAATGCCTGGATGCTGGTACCGAAAGGTGGCTGGGAGTGAAGCAGAGCACCCCCAAATAACAAGCAGGGATTTACTGAAGCTTGGAGCCCTACTTTGGTTTGGCTAGCACAGAAATAGCGGCAGCAATGGGGCAGTGGCTGCAGCCTCCCCCCTGCATAGCTCTTGCTCGCTGGGGTGAGCGCACGCAGGTTTCGAGTGCACTTAGTGACTACTTACTTAGGGAATATTTATTTAAAATCACCAGCTTTTGTAAACTTTCCTGGCAGTAAATTCATTATTTGACCTAATTAAGGAGATTAGACATAAGAGGACCATGATACAGCAATTCACTGGTGAAGACTCATGTTAGGGGGAGAGCCCAATCTTCTTTCATGGTGAAGCACCCACTCTGCGGGATATCAGCTCCCATGGAACAATCCAAAAGGGACCGCAGAGCATCTTGCCCAGCCAGATGTTGGCTGAGACCCTGGGGACGAGTGGGACCAGAAAGAGGCATGTTAGAGGGCAGTTTGTGAGGCATCTCAGAAGAGATGGATGATGGTCTGAAAGACTACCTACAAAACATCCAGGAGTAGACACGTATGACTCTGGCATGGTTGCACACGCAGGGAAAAGAATTGAGCCAAGGAGAAAACTGTAGTGATTTTTTTCCCAAAGAATTGGCCCCTGTCCTATCGAATTCACAATCAGCGTTGATACTTGGATTCAAATACTAGGTTTAAACCTTGAGATGAGTGTAAATAACGATCCTTTCTAAGGTTGTAGGAAGAAAAAAAATCATAAAAAAGGAAAACTGGGGAGCTTTTTCTCGATTTTTCCGAGTGATGGACCAAAAGTCTGTTCGCTTCACAATAGATTTGGTTCTGTTTGGTTCTATCTTTAAAAGCCCTATCAGTAAACCAGAATCAGCAAGATTTTCTCTCTCTCTGCCCTCCTGGAGCCTGTGTTGCCTGATCATTGTGTTCCACTTGCAGGATGCTTATGTTCCATTGCAAACTCTCATGTTTGTGCTCTCCTCAAAGACCACAGGAGCCACACGGACTCCAGAAATGCTGCTCACAATAACAAAGCTGAGCCACAGAAGGGTTTTTCCAGAGCCTGGATCAAAATTAAGTGTGCTCTTCATTTAAGAATGGTTAATATAGACAGCTCAGAACAAATAATGCTTAATCTTCTTGCACAACACTCAATATATAAACAGTTTGCACACACATAAAGAGAGAGATATAGGAGCAGCTGATAAACAATCCTTTCCTGCCCACTGTGAGGGAAGAGCTTGCAGAAGCCCAAAGACTTTCCTAGAACTGCTTTCTTGACACGATTGCTCCTTCTTCCAACCCTGTGCTGCCCATTAGGAAGTGGATGGTGATTCCCCTCTGTCTGAGGTCAAGAACTACTAGCCAGGACATACCAAAATGCCATGTGCAATCTCTGTCCCACCTGAGCAGGAGAAAGAGCACCTGCTCCAGCTGTCTGATTGTACCAATAGCCATCACCTGTGGGAAATCTCCTACCCAAAGAAGAGAGGAGAGCTCAAGAGCCTTCCCTTCCCTACCCAGAGTTGGTCAGGAGGAAAATAAGGCTTTAAGAAGCTTTTGGTGACCATCTTGACCTTTCCTGAGAAAAGCTTCTGGGCTTTGGGGTTCTACGTGCTGAGGTGAGAGATGTTGCTTGTTGTGGTGAGGTCGTTTGCCATTTTTGGGCATTAGCATAATGAGTGACAGTGGTGCCTCAGTCTTCCTCTTCAACAGGACACCTGAAGTATTCTGCATGTGTGCCTGGGGTAGGTTGTTCTGTTGTGTTGTTACTGTAGCTGAACACAAATGGTAATACCAATGTGTTATGCTCCTTGGCCCTGACCTCAATTCAGGTGCCGACGGCTGCAAAAGGTGTAGAAAAGTGATAAATGAACCATGAAATGTGACTTGCCTGCTGCCTTCAGGAATGGGGAGCTCTCTTGTGTACTCCCCGCTTACTCAGTGTAGTATTGAGTACTTGGGTTAAGCTGGTACTTTGTCATCCTTACTTGGGTCAGAATTAGGTCTTCTTGATTTAAATTATAATTTACTCAATGAAGGCCTGAAACTGTGGCTGGTCCCTTGCAATTTGTGTGAAGCGTGCTGGTGGTAGGTAGGAGAGGGTTTTTTGGTTTTTTTAGCCCTTAAAGGCTAAAACTTGAGATGATGGTTAAAAAAAACCAACCAAACAAACAAAAAACAAAAAAAAACCCCTCCCTTATTTTCCTCCTTGTCCCAGAATTTCCATAAGTCCTTTGCCTTCCTGGCCATATCCTCTCCATGCCTTGAACTGCTTTTGCCTTGTTGGCTTGTGTGTGTGCGTGCACACATGCCTGCTGCAAATTTTTGTGTGTGCATATTTATATCTTGGTGGCTGTGTTGCCAAGGAGCTCTGAAAGAAAGCAGAGCTGAGATAACTTCTAATCCACCTTTCTGTGATAATGTGGCGCAAGTGAAAAAAGCCAGGGGTCTTTCTCTGCTCTAGCTATGCTCCAGGCTTGGTACATTGGGGCCTTTAACAGGCACTTGGGACTTTGCTCTCTCTCTTTCTGCTTGGCAAGGGAGAAAGCAAATACCTGGGTGATTGGAAACTATTGGTCTTTGCTTAAGGAAGACTTAAGAACTGAATATTTCTCGTTGGGTCTGGGCAGACGGCCACCGTCTTGAGTCATCTGTGCCTGCTATCAAAGTGCTCTGTTTAGTTTTCCTTGTCCATCCTTATGGAAAAGGGGTCACGGAGTTGGAGGGGTGAGAGCCCTGCCTGAGCTACTGAGGCTTTCCTGGTTACGAAAATTGATGGACACAAAATGACTTGCACCATCCTTCAGTAGTTCCCGAGATGTGAAAGTCCTTTTCCTTGGTTTCTGTTCCCTTGAAGGGTCTCTGGACTGTTCACAGAGACAGGAGGAACCTAAACCAGACAATGACCTCACAGTACTTCCTTTCTGCATAGATTTTTGTTGCTTTCACTCAAAGCAGGGCCTCGCTTTTCCTTAGCTGGGAGAGTGCCTGGGCTGTTGGACCCTGTTGTAGTTCTGCAATGATCCTCCCTAGCTCTCAGAAACTTTCCTCCTGAGTAGAATCATAGAATTGTCTAGGTTGGAAGGGACCTTTAAGATCATCTGGTCCAATCAAGAGTAGAGACAGCCATGCTCAAACTGCAATGTCTGATGCTTTTCCCATACCCTCTTGAAACAGATTTGGAGTAGGCATTTTCTGATGAAATTGTTCCTCATCAGAGAATTCCTGATTTGGCTCCTTCTGCATGCGTTGCTCGTATGTAATATAATATACTTGCTCATAGCAGGAACTTGCAGAGCTGTTTTGCTGATATTACCCCTGTGTAGCAAATAAAAAGAGACAGGGAATCTTTGGAGGGTAATTAATTTTTCATTTTGACAAGGGCTTCAATTAAGTGTGTTATTCTTCTTCATCTTCTGGATATTATGAATAATGGGCCAAATGTTTCCATTGTGTAACTGCATTAGTGGCCTCAAACAAGATGTAAACATATGCAGCATCTCTTGAAGTTTTGTCATCTATAGGCTTTTTAGGATGTTCAGTGCTTTTGCCTTTTCCATCTGCATTTGTTATCTGGTGGAGTTGCTTTGGCTTTTTGGACTCAGATTGGACTCCAAAGGTAGATCTAGAATATGGAATGGTCACTTGGCATCTAACTTGTAATGTTACTGATGGGCTGGTAGTATCTTGTAAGTTTGTTTTTTTTAAAATTTTTGGAACGAACGAATGTCAATACAAAGACAAAGCACTTATTACTGGTCACTTTATTCTCAACAAAGATGCAAAACAATGAACAAGCACAGGTAACAGTTTCATTGCAGGGGCTATCATGAGGTTTGGATCAAAAGTCATCAGCAAGCCATAAATGGGATTCCCTGTTTTGCCATTATATCATAGAATCATGTGGGCTGGAAGGGACCTTCACAGGTCACCTAGTCTGACCCCCCTCGCAGTCATCAGGGACACCCCCAACTAGACCAGGTTGCCCAAGGCCTTGTCAAGCCTCCCCTTGAACGTCTCCAGGGAAGGGGCCTCAACCACCTCCCTGGGCAACCTCTTCCAGTGCTCCACCACCCTCATTAGAAAGAATTTCTTCCTAAGATCCAATCTAAATCTGCTTTTCTTCAGTTTAAACCCATTGCCCCTTATCCTGTCACTGCAGGCCTTTGTAAACAGGCTCTCCCCAACCTTCCTGTAGCCCCCCTCAGGTACTGGAAGTTACTATGCTTGACATAAAGGATATTGCTTTCTTGAAAACATTATGACTTTTTCAGATTGAGAGAGCATGGCTTAATTGTCATAAATATTAGGACTGATTCTGTCTCTTTCTGACATTGGAATATTCAGCTTTGCAGCCTTTCCTTTCCATCGCCAGGTCTTTTGGGTTGTAATTTCCTACTTGTTATGCATTTAAAGCATATTGAGAATAGTAAAAGGTGACCATGCACCATTGCACTGGTTCCCCTGCCCGCTCCCCGCACCAGGAGTGGGATCAGTCTGTGCAATGGCTCTTGCAGGAGCTGAGCTCATGATGTAACTTATAAGGGGTCACAGCTTAGGGTTTTTTTGGCCATTAGGCTGCTAAGGGCAGTAAGGTGCTCGCAGGCATCCTCTGAGAGGAGAAGAAAGGCAATACTTTGGGGTGAGGACTCCAGGCTCTAGCAGGCCCGTGTGGCATGTCTTTACCCTTCCTGTTCCCAAATTGTTCCTCCCAGCTGCTGCCCTCGCTGCATGTGTCCACATATGCTCCTATCCTTCTTGTATCTCCTTTCCTGTGTACTTTCCTCATTCGTCTGAGCTTTGCCTTCCCCTTTTCTTCCTCCTCTCTGCTTACTCACCCCTCCTGCACCTTTGTCAGGCTGCTCTCATTCTTCTCTGCCAGAGCATTAACAAGGGAAGCGGAGGGCATGGCACAGGCAGCTTCCCCGCTGTCAGCTCTCCTGTCTGGCTCCACAGAGGCCCCAGATAGACAGGAGCAAAGACTGCAGGAAGAATGATTGCAAGAAACATTTTGCTTGGCCCTTTAGCCCTGGGATGCTCTGTGGAGACAGACTAATCCAGTTGAACACAAGAACCGAGGGAGGTTAGAGCAAGGGACCATGAGGGATCTTTGTAGTCAAGCTAATAGGTTCCAGCTGAGCATTTGTGAATGCTAATTTATTTTTGCAGAGGCTTCGAATATGGACAGAGGCAGAAAGCACACCCTTGACAAGACGACAAGCTACTTCCCAAAAGCTAAGCCTCCACTCTCAAGCACAGGAGATCTCAGAGCTCCGCATGTGGCTGAGCAGTACCCCCCCTCACCAGCTCTCCATCACCAAATTACAAGGTAAAGGGAAGTCTTATCTGAGGTGAGTGTCCAGAAATGCTTCAGGCTGGCAAGTGAGTCAAAATTGCTAGCAAAGTGAGCGTCCTGATAGAAAGACACCTTCTGATATTGCCTACAGGAGAATAGAAGGAGAATTATTACCATTTTTTTTTTTTTATCTTGATTCTCTCTGCCTCTTGATGGTTTCAGCAATGATCCCTCTCCGTCATACACACTCATTGAATTTTCTGCTTGCTTCTCTTTTGAAACCCATTTCTAAGATATCTTAGTGCTGGTGTTCCAGCTTCAGGCCTTCAGATATTAAGGCAGCTTCTTTGTGTCCCTTCACAAGACTGTAGTGCTGCTCACCTGCAAGATGTTTGGCTCCCTTTCTCCTGTGGCTCTTGGTACATGGCCAGCACCTGCTTGGTCATCTCTCAGCCCACACCTGTCTTCCTGAACTCAGGTGGAGCAGCTGTGGTGAGTGGTGTCTTGTGTCCTTCAAGCTCTCTTCTCAAGTTCTCTGCTTAAGTCTGATACCCAAAATTATCTGTGATGTGCTCCCAGAATGAGTAGCTTTCTGTGGTGGATATTACAAGGTAATGAAAACAGTTGGTGTTATGTGCTATCTGAACTGGGTCTTTTGCTAACCATTATATTGCCTTGGAGGTATGCTGAGGGTCTGGTAGACTCTTACTTTTCTAGTTGGGAGTTTCAGAAGTCCTGTCTCTGAAACAAGTGGCCTTCTCAGGGATTCCCATAGATAGCTAAAGTCATCATTGTCTTTGTAGGGCTGTGAATCATTGGTTTTACTCAAATATCCAAGTCAAGGAAGCTGTGACACTTCAGGGTCAGATCTGGAGCCAGGGTTCTCTCCCTGGCACCTTTCTCCAAATCTGTTCACTTCACTTATGGCTTATGGGATGGATTCTAGACCACAAAGACTTTCTGAATGGAAATCCTGAGTGTATGAATATCTCTTCAGTTGTGATACTGAGCCTCTTGTACTGGATTGGTGTCTGAGCCTGCTCCATGCCTGCTCATCAGAGAAGGCTTTTTATTTAAATGATTGTCCCCAGGATATGTCTTAAGTGAGTAGAAATAAACGTGCAAAGTTAGGGGAACCTACAGCTGTCTTGAATGTGCCGTGTTGGGTGTTACAAGAGCCTGCAGAACGCTAGAGCTCCACTGTTTTCATCCAGCCTCATGTTCTGATGATGCCAAAAATATGTCATTAAAGATTAATGAGTGGACAACTGTGAAATGCGAGGTGTTCAAACATTAAGAAAACAACAGTGAGAAAGTGGTGTTTGACTTTGTCGTAACTGTATTACAAAGAGAGGCAAACAGAATTTGTATGCTTGAGGAGAGTGCTTTAATATGAAGAGATACTGCCTTCAACTGCGTGATGCTCAAGTCCATTTGGTAAGACAAAACCCTTAGATGTGCAAGAATGAAAAATTAAGAGTGTGTGTGGCCATATATTAGGTTTTTGTTGCAGCTGAGTAGTTGTAATAGAGTATGATGAAGTAGAAAATGGAGAAGGTGTTATGTCTTTTAGACAAGGATGGGAGAATAGTGCAATATTTATTAGAGGCTGGACATTGGATCTATTTAGTAAAGAAAAAAAAAGAGCTCTCCTTGGAATTTGTTTGACATGTGTCTGAGAGCTGGATCCATTCCTGCTTTAACAGCCCACACAGAGTGACACTCTGCAAACACAACATTGTCACCTGAACAATTCACTCAACAGCTTGCTCTGCTGTCAATCAGAGCAGACTCATTTCTCTTCTGAAAAAAAATAATTTTTTTTTATATCCCCTCATTTTTTTTTTCTTTTGTCTCCAAGCCTTTGTTGATGTTGACAGCTCATCCTTTGGCCATCATTCATCCTGGCTACTGCAAACTTTGGAGAAAATAAAAACCCTGCTCCCCTAATCAGATTAGAGGGCCTGCAAATTGAATTCAGCCCCTCTCAGTGTCCCCTCAGCTGGCTGTCATTAGGAGCAAAGGCTGGCCCTTGGCGGAGGTCCAAACACCAGCTAACTGAATTTGAGATGCTGGAGTCTTGACAGGCCAACGAAGGTAATTGAAGAGCTGTGGGGATCTTGTAAAATTTCAGGCAGTGGGGATTACGCCGGGGAGATCTTTGGGACCCATCTGTAAAAAGGGACAGGGCACTGAAAAGCATCTCTTCTCATTGTTGAGACTGACACAGATGAATAGAGGAAAAATATTGAAATGCAAAAACGAGGTTTTCAACACACTGACTTCTTTGCCCCCTTCTTCGCCTCTGTCTTGACTGAATGCCCAAATCCGGAATATCATTGAGTGTTTGTAGTCCAGAAGTGTCCAGAGGCCTTGGGCGTTGTGTAAACATCCTGAATTAGTAAATGCTGTGTTTGAATAATGTTAGTTCTTAAAATATTAAGAATGAAAAAGCAAGCCTACAAACTCATGTCTGGATTTATATTTGCTTGAGTATCTTATCTTGGGGTCCTATTAACTCTTCCCTCCATATAACTTTGCCTTTCAATTCAAGTTGCCTTGCTTCAGCTGGTACCAACTAACTCCCAACAAAACTCTGTGTTGTCTTGGTCATTGATGTCTTTCCTGCTGTCACAATTTATTAAATATCCCAAGGCAGAGGGGGAAACTTCTTAGCTAGCCTTCCAGCACTTGCAAATATCTAGTTCAGTAAAAATGTTTTGGGTTTTATCTGCATGCAAGGAGGTTCTGATGAGGAGAACATTAATGTTCTGGTCTGTTGATACTTGTGGATTTGGAGTGCTTTAGAAAATTGTCCCACCAGCGGATAGGCACCACAGTTCCTGTAGATATGCCAGTGAAATATATACATTGAAATAATGAGTTAGTACTGAGAACTAATGCTGTTGCACTGGGCTGCAATGGCTGCAGCAGACAGGATCCTCTGGGAGATCTGATCCAAGCCCTGAGAAATCAAGACTGACTTCAGAAGAGTAAAGCTGGACCTAACTGGGATCCTAAGCCTTTTTTTTTTCATCCAGGTGCAGCATGCAGAGCGTGGAAGAGAAGAAGCCCATTGTATAAATGTCAGGTCTTTGTGGAAAAAAAAAAAAATCTAAATTCCTGCTGAAACATATAGGTAGACCTACACTGGGCACAAAGAAATATCACAAAGTGGGGAAGCAGGTGCCCTCCCTCTCTGTGCAGCTTCCCTTTCCACAGAGCAGGCTGGTCTGATTGCATGCCCTTTTGATCTCTTTGGTATCACTGCAGATATTGATATATTAATTGCATCCTTGGTTAAAAGTCATAATATTAATAGCTTCTAAAAGTCCCTCTCTTTCCCTTTGTCCACCATCCCCCCCCCCCCCCGGACTCCCAGAAGAAAGATGTTTTGCAAAAGAAAACTCTGTTTCTAGGACTCCAGGGCTGACACGTTGTCAGGACACTTCATCTGTTTCTCAGCCCAGGCCCAGCTCTATGCCAGCCACACAATTTCAGCTGAGCTACTGGTGCATATTTGGTCTCTCACCATTTAGCATTGTTATCAGCTGCTTCAGTCTCCCATCCATCACTCAAAGTACAGTCCAGGAAACCAGAATAACACAACATACATTTTAGACAGTCTTCAGCTTCTGTAGACTTGCATAGCCCTAGGGAAAGCAAAGGAACTATGCTGACTTAGAATTTTATTATTTATTTTTTTTTAAGATCTTGTTTTCTTCATGCAGCAGCAGTATTATAAGTAGGGTCAGAATTGTAACCCATTGCTGAAATTGTTGACCAAAGTCCAAGTCTCAGTTGCCCATAACTTTGCCAGGTTATATCCCCTTCCAGTACCAAATGTTTGCTTTGGACTGGTTTAAAATGATAATGTGGAATCTAAGGCTTTCAGCTCTTCTGATCATCTGAGTGGAAGACTGCGTGATGCCACATGAATATTCCTGGTGTGCACTTCCTCGGCTCTCCCTGTGATTTCTTCTACTGATTGCTGCTTCATAGCTGGGCAAATACCCTGTGTACTAGGTGGGATTTGTGCATGTCTACAGAGTTAAAGACCATATAATGTATTCACACCCACAGGCTGAGAGTAGTCCTCATTCTGGCACTTCCCAACTTGTAGATGTTTAACTCCATGATCCTCCTTATATGTCTGCTCCTTTCTATTTTTTACTTTAAGGTATGGTGTTATCTGTCATAGTGAGGGGCTGAAGGGAGAAATATGGTGGCTATCGGAGAATTGGTTGTGATTCTGAGAAGGTAACTAAATAAAAACATTGGAAGTGTTGAAATTTCCTCCTTTCTATAGGGAAAATGAGTCTTTTTTTTTAATATCTCCATCTATTATAGGACACCTAGGTAAAAGGTTTCTGGTTAGATTTTTATTCTATTTTGAATTTATTCTCTGACAGTAATTAAGAATATGAAGTCTTGCTTTTTTGGCAGGGATGGTGTGGAAAACTGTGGCTCTTTGCCATGGGTCTTGCTTTAGGGGAAATACCTTTAACATGGTATATGCAGAAGCCATATGACCATCAGTAGTAGAAACCAAGAAGGGGCTTTTTTGGCAGCTTTTAAAGACCTGATAAGATGGAGAAGTCAAGTCTTCAGAGTTTAATCATCTGCCATCATGACTCTCTGGGTTATGTGAAAGCTGAATTCTGCTAAACATCTTCAGTTATAGCCACAGAAGTCTCTAGATAGTCCCAACAACTCAGTGATTTCTCCTTGTTCTGATAGGTCTGATATCACTTCAGGATGACCACAAAGGTCTCAAAGTAAGTTCAGGTAATCTTTTCTGATGAAGGACAGCTGTGTCCTTAAATTTACCAAACTTGAAAGACTGAGAAATAGCATTGTACTGAGTGTTTTTTAGTACTCAAATATGAGGATTTACTCCCAAATAGCTCAGGGATGTTATTGCATGTTGCTTATCCCTGTACTTGAATGCACCATATTAACAAAACCAAACAACAACAATAAAAAAACCCACAGCTTTTAAATCCTCTGGTGCTCAGACTCGAAGGAGAGACTTCTGATAAACTAAATATGGTTAGAGTACCCTTTCGTGCTGTTGAGGCCAGACTGTGTGAGTTCAAACTATCAGATTGCCTGCATCCATGTTCTCCTTAACACCATCTTCCGTAGATTGCACTTTATATCCAAATGACCACTGTTTATCTATTGCACCATATAACTAATACTTAGGAAAAAAAAAATCTTTTAGTCTCTATTAAGGTTGTACATAATAGGCTGCCTATAACTGTAAAATATTACTTGGGAAGATCAGTACTCACAGAGTAAAAGAGTTTGTTGGGTTTTTTTTTTTTGTTAAACATCAATATTTTTCCCTTTCAAGCTTCTCCAGCCTCCTACATTTAGGACAGCAAAGAGCAATAGCTCTTTGGATGATCTGAATCTATTTCTCTCCACCCAATCTATTGCTACCATAAAAAAAACAACCCAACGCCTTCTGAGGTAAAACTGGTGGTCATAATGGCCAAACTTGAAAAGGGTGTATGGATGTAAAGGAACTCTGGGAGGGTTATGGTGCAATTACAGTGCCCCTGTGGAGCAAAGGGCTTCTGCCAAGCAGGATTCAAATGTGGCTGCCCCTAGTTCCTCTTGGCCAATGCACATGCATCAACTGGCGTGTATTCAGGTGCATTTTTCTTTGGACTGATTGTGATCTCGAACTCAGGTGAGGTGAGTGAAGAGGGTTTGGGGATTTGTGTGCTTCTGACTCTGCTTGTGAAGCTGCTTGTTGTCCTGAAGGGCTCCTTCTTTAAGATTTACTCCACAAAGAGACTTGTCAGGAAGCTAATCTGTCATGAAACCACCTCTTCAGCAGAAGCTATCCCACTGAGGAAACCAAAAGTCCCTTCTGTGAGTGCTGTCCTTGTTTTCTAATCCCTCTTGAAGTTTGCCTCTCCTGCCTGTGTTTCTCCTCTTCTAAAACTTCAGGGATGCCTCATCTTGTTGTGCTATATTTGTGATAGGCGACCTCTCCAAAGTGGCCTCCTGTGTGTTTGCTGTACAGCTGAGAGCGAGGCCTCACTTTGTGTAATGCTTTAATTATAATGTCAATGTGGATTCATTAGCATGACAGCTGTCACTGTAAATGGGTGAGTGGGAGCCTTTTGGACCCCCTGGGGTTAGGGTAATTGATGTAGTGAACAGAATACTGTATTCACTGAACAATGGGCCAGGTCTCTGTTCTGACCCGGGAAGGGCAATCAGCGTAAGCAGGGAATCAATAGCAGCTGAATTTTCATCCATGATCAGATTGATTCAACCATGTTAACCTCCACGTGCAGATGATGTTCCTCTGGAGCCGGGGGTGACTCTCGCACACCCCCAAGGAGCATGGGCAAATGCTGACGCTTTCTTTTTTAATATAAATCTTGAGCAGACACAAGAGCAGCTGCAGTTTTGCTCCATGATTCCGATCAGAGGAAAAGAGGATCTGCCCAAACATCTGGAGGCAGTTCTTCATGTTTGTTTTGCCATTGTTTCCCCAGCTCTTAGTCTTCTTGACATCTATTCCACAGCGAGCCTTCCCTTTGCCAAGCCTGCTTTTGGAAAAAGAGCTAATAGCATGGTATTGCTAATTTTCCTTAAAGGATTCTGCCCCATGGAGTAATACACTGTTCATGCTGCCTTTCAGGAGCCCTGATAAAGGTCTGTGCTCTTTGATGTCTGCTGCAGGTTGGTTCCTCTGCAGGTCGATCACAGATGTTCTGTTGATGTTTCTTCAAATGGAGTTTGTCTCACACTGACAATTACTTCCTGTTACATTTGCTTGTCTAATTATTCCTGTCTTTTTGGTGTTACTTGCACATTTGAGCAAATGCATAAGCAAAGAAATAGTTGGAGACTGCAAGGGTTAAGAAAAATAAGTTGTTACTATAGAATCTGTAGGTGTCTTCTGTAATATTTGTAAGATAACCTGAATACTAAATTCATTCCTCTAACAATGGAAAGGACTGTTTGGGTCAGGCAAAAATGAGTTGAAGAGAGGAAACTGAATAAATTATACTTAAAGGCTGCAGTGACATCACTGTTCTGGGGTATCTCTTGGTTTTTCCTTCTTTGAGGGGATAAAAAGTGCTCACTGCCTTTCCTTCTTTCACTGAGAACAGGGAGAGGTGTACAGAGACTTTCTTCTGTCTTTCTTGCATGAAAAAAAAAAATCCATTATTTCCCATAAAAATAGAATATTCTTGTTTGAAATCATGCTGAACAATGAAAGTTTAGCAGACACCTGGCAAGGCTTTGAGACAGCTGACAGTCTCCTTTGCCCTCCAGCAGCCATGACTCTTCCCACAGCAGGGAATCACAGAATGCTATGGGGATCATCTAGTCTAGCCCCCTGCCAGAGCAGGTCCACCCAGAGCAGGTTGCACAGGAACGTGTCCAGATGGTTTGAATGTCTCCAGAGAAGGAGACTCCACCACCTCCCTGGGCAGCCTCTTCCAGGGCTCGGCCACCCTCACAGGAAAGAAGTTCCTCCTCATGTTTAGATGGAACTTCTTATGTTCCAGTTTGTGCCTGTTTCCTCTTGTCGTGTCCCTGGGCACCACTGAAAAAAGACTGTCCCAATGATGCCAAGTATGTTTGGGGGAAAAGCAGAGTCCAGCGTACATGATTCATTGCTGTAGCTGTTCACTGGCTTTGCTGATAGTCAAGCTTGAGTTTTGGTCTCTGAAGGCCTGACCCTTCCACAACTGGTCAACAGTCTAATGTTGGGGAATCTTGCCCCTTGCTGCTCCCTGTCTCTTCCAGTGCTCTGGAAGCCTGCTCTGGAGCCTGAGAGGTTCAGATGTACTTGAAGGTAGTTCAAGGCTGCGTGTCTGGAAATACAGAACAAGGATGATGGGTGTAGGAGAACTGTCTGGAGGAAAAGAGGAAGCCCAAATACTTGGGGGTACAAGAAGACAACTAACACCAGTACTGGGGAGGGCTGGTTAAAGCAGAAGCTCTGAGGCCAGTGCAACCGGACTTGCTTAACCTTTAATGGCCATTTCAGTGCATAATGAGATGGGGAGGGGAGAGCATGTATGCTAGGGGGTGCTGAATGATGAGGGTGTCACTGACTCTTCTCACACTTAAAGAGACCATTTACCAAGTAGCCCAAGGCCCTTGCTCTTGGAGGAGCTTTGCTCAGCCCTGTGCAGGGCTACAAACCAGAGCAAAGCAGGGAGGGGAGATCTGTGGTTAGGGACTTCTACAGAGCCCTTCCAGCAACCTGCTTCTAAACAAACCCGAGCACAGGAATTGCAGGAGGAATTCTTTAAAAATGTTTTTCCTCTGTTAAATGACGAGAAACTCTTACAAAATTAGGGTTCTTTTGGAATGTATCTTTGGCATTTTCAGGATATCTTTGTAATTTCTTAGTCTGATGAAGCTCAAGCACTGCTGGATGCTGGCATGTAGTGCACAGCTCTTTCTTTGCTCTTTTTGAATGCTGTCACCATGTGCCAAGATCTTTCTGCTCTGCACGGACATGAGGAGTTTTGATTAGGGGTTGTTGATATCTGGGGAGAAGAGGGGATGGACAGCAGAGTTCTTCTTTCCCATAGCCTGCCAGACAAAGGTGGGATTGCTGAACACCACGCCTTCCCTTTCTGCCTGTCACACTATTCCTGTTAAGCCTGTACATTTAATTACAACTGTTTTTAATGCAAGAAAGGCTGCACAAAAAATTTCCCTTTCCAAAGTTGGGGTTGTTTGATTCCTTGACAGAAGTCACTGAGAAGGGAGAAGGAAAAAAAACTACCAAAAAACCCCCCAAACTCGGAGCCTTTCCTACTTAGAAATGCCTAATTTTTCAGAGGATAGGAGGGAAAATGGATTGTCTGAGATACAGTAATCCCATTTCAATACTTGGCTATCTGGAATGACTGTCCCGGTCCAGCCTCTCTGGTAGACTGCCCTGGCTCAGTGATAGTGGGGGGTGTTTCACTTTGTTTATATCAACATAGTCTCTAACTGTTTGTTATTCTGGCTTTCAGGACGTATGTAATGCGAGTAATTTCTTTTGCTAGTTGGAAGCGTATTAGTAGAACTAGATTACAGAAAAAGTAATCATAGATACCTTCAGTTGAAAGTGGTGTTATGTGAGTCGTGCTGAATTCAAACCTAAGAAACAACAAATATAATTGCCCTCTAATTGCAGAGAGAAAGAAAAAGGAACGAAGCAAATGTGTGTGTGTGTGTGTCCCTGCCTTCTTCCCACTCAAAAGCAGTCCCAAACCAAAAGTCAGCAAACACCTTTTTCAAATGCTGAGAAGAAGTGACAATGTAGTTAATTTGCTAGGGTGTCAGGGGAACCACTGCAAGATCCCCAAAGGTGCACAGGGAATGGGGGTGTTCAGAGTTAATCCAGTGGTTGGAGGATCATTGATCTGTTAAAAGGAAGCATTTTCCTCGATGACCTGTGTAAGTCATCAAAAGGGCATTTTCTGTGCCTTTTCAAATCAAGATAGCAACCTGCTTGTGTTTAACACTATATGTTGGAATTTTATGTATAAGTTAGATATAGTAGACCTAGTTAAAATGTAAAAGAAAATTATTAATATTTGTAAAAGGTAGAAAAAGGAGAAAGAAGAGGGCACAATTGTATTGACTCCTGAGGAGGCTTCTGTATGCGCATACACATGGTGTTCCCTCTGTTGGTTACATAAGTGCTTTTAAAATAATGAAATTACTTCCATCAGAAGGAGGAGAGAGATGCTTGCATGATATGGGTTTTGGGGAGGAGGAAAGGGGAGTAAGAAGGTTTGCTTTTGTGATTTAAAAATATCTATGGCTGTATTTATACCAGCCAGGGAAGTTTTGTTGCCAAGTCTTTCAAGGCTTACAGAGGAAATGCAACACAAAGCAAGAAAAATATCTGCGGAACAGCTTTAGAATGAGCTCCAGAAGAAAAAAAAAAAAAAAGAAAAAAATTCCAAATGCTGCATACTGTGTGGTCTTTAGAGGACTGCTTTGAGGGAAGGAAGAAAAAAGGCTGTATAAAATAAAAATGTACACATATACACCTCCTGGTAAACTGGCCTGAAGGTTGTGACCAAAAGCAAGAGACTTCTGAACTTTTAATTTTATTTGTTTCTGGAAAAAAGGACTCTGCTGCAATAACCCTCTTCTTATGTTTCTGTTCTGAATAGTGTCAGGATTAAAGAGAGTGTATAGCAGGAGATGTTCCATTTGGCAAAGAAAAGGAAGGGAGAACCCTCCTGTGAATAACTTCCACTTCAATTAGTGCTTGCTAAGTTACTAAGAAGCATGGGGACAGGTGCACTGGGTTTGGTGACAAATGGCTCAGCTAGAGCCCTCACATAAGTAGAGGTGATAGGAGCAGCCCAGACTTGGGTTATGGAGCAGACCGTAGACTAGGTAGCATGAGTAGTACTGAAGAGAGAAAGCAGTGGTTCACTTAGTGATAGTGTAGTTGCTTCCAAGTTTCAGTCTGGGAAACCAGGGCCTGCAAAGCCAGGTAGAGACCTGTGTCCGCTGTGTGACTGGGACTGTGCACCATAACGGGGTCTGTCCCTCTGACAGACCTCCTGCCATTTCCCTTCTCCACTAAACCCTTTTGTGATTCATAACCCCTTTCTTCTGCTGATTTTGGTACCAATCCAGAGAATGGTCTGGCTATGGATAAGTAGTATTGTGTTTCTCTGGATACTCCTGGCAGTAGATGCATGCTTTTGAGAACAGTGACCACCTCAACCAGTCAAGAACAACGGCACAAGTGAAACTTCTGTGCTAGAAGGTCCTAACTAAAACATTTTTCCCTCCACAATGGAATGAGGTACTATTTCCAATAACTAGATATGGGCACAAAGCATTTTTGTAGCCTCCTGAGAAGCTGTAGTGGGACAGTTCTTTGCACTGCAGAAAAGAAACAATATCCAGTGAGTTTTTCTTCTGCTTAAAACCATTAATGGACTAGCACCTCTCCATTCCTCCTCCATGCAGCAAGCCACCATCACTAGAGCCTGTTGCAGCTGAAGGAGCTGCAGTTGGCATTTGGCACTTGGTATCCGGGGTTTTACCGTGCTGCTGATCTGCCGGAGAGGTTCATGTGAGCCTCTAAAGCATGCCTAGCAAACCAGTCCTGTGGACAGACCACCTTGGTCCTGTTGCTTCAGTGTCCGAATACCAAGTTGAACGTACAGCTGACGGAACAGATTTATCACAGAATGGTCCAGGCTGGAAGGGACCTTCAAAGGTCATCTAGTCCAATCCCCCTGCAGTCAGCAAGGACACCCCCAACTAGACCAGGTTGCCCAGGGCCTCCTCGAGCCTCCCCTTAAATGTCTCCAGAGAAGGGGCCTCAACCACCTCCCTGGGCAACCTCTTCCAGTGCTCCACCACTCTCATTGGAAAGAACTTCTTCCTAAGATCCAATCTAAATCTGCTTTTCTTCAGTTTAAACCCATTGTCCCTCATCCTGTCACTGCAGGCCTTTGTAAACAGGCTCTCCCCAACCTTCCTGTAGCCCCCCTCAGGTACTGGAAGGCTGCTATTAGGTCTCTCTGAAGGCTCCTCTTCTCCAGGCTGAACAACCCCAGTTCCCTCAGCCTGTCCTGTCTGTTTTTTTCTGACAGAAGCTGTGAATTTAATGTAGTATGTGGCCTTTTTTCCTACATAAAACATCTAGGAATATGTGTTTCCAAAGGTACAATGGCAATTATAATTGCACTTGAGGCATAGACAGGTTAGGAAGAAATTCCAATTAAAAAAAAAAAAGGATGTTATTCAAGTAACTACTGAACAGTACAAAAAATAAACTTTTATCCTTTCTATTCTGGCTGCTTCTTATACTGTTACTTTTATTTAAGGGTCTCTTGCAACAGCAAAATCTGTTACATCAATATGTAGTAGTCTCCTTGTCCAAGGATCTGGAGATGACATACCTAACCTTACTCAGAGCTGGTGTAGGCTCCCTGTTAAAAATAAAGCAAAGACCTTCTCTCCTAAAAGCCTTCATTCTTCCTTAAGAGTCCTGTTTTCATTTCCCCCTTTCTCCTGTGGCTGCTAGGCAATCTCCCTGAAATCCTGGGGACTGTCAAGAGAAATGATGACATGTCTTCTCTTGCAAGTAGACCAGAAGTCTGCAGTGGCAGAGTCAGAGCTGATTGCCTATCTTATCTCAAGTCGCTAGTCTCTAATTCAGGCTTTTGCAAACAACTACCAGTCCTGTTTTTTTCTGGAGCTACAGGTTAGTGTTTAATGTACTACTTTTCTGGGGCTTTGCCTATCAAGCCTGAGAAAAAGCCTTTTGCCTTTTTGATCCCAGCTGGGAATGGATTAAAATCAAAATTCAAGGTCTAGAGAGCCCGGAAGGTGAGAGGGTGAAGGACAGGGGGACATCATCTGTCACTCAAGACCTCTTTTTCTTGTACCCACTCCCAAAGCATGACAGACCATGATTTATCAAATAGTAGATAGACTTCAGATCAAACAGAATTATGTTAAATTAACTGGGGAGGTTCACTTTGTCCTTGACCAGTATGCTGGCGGTAATTATTTTAAAATGTGGGGGGTTTTGACATATAAAGTTGAAGTGAGATCCATACAAAAAACCCCCAAAGAACCATCCTACTAAAGGAAGTCTTCCTTTGATGGCAACCAACTTTCCTTCATCACTGTGTTATGAAAGAGGTTTCAGAGAAGTCAAGTGTCAAGACCTACCCATCCTCCGTGACCCATAGGCCACCCCTCAAGGATGACAGGCCAATAGTGTCTGTCTACATAAAGAAGTACCATTTTACAGATGTTCAGACAGTTTACCTCAGCATTACATCTTCTCAATGCCACAGGATGAGCAAGTTGCTCTAAAACCTGTAAAAGAGTTCAGTGTAGCTTGCGTGGTCTCCTTTTCAGTAATTCATTTAGACTTCTTGATGTGGTCACAGCCTGGCTGCTTAGAGAAAATGATGCGACAAGCTACGTTTCTTGATAGCATCTACCTGAAACATAGAAGCTGGTATGAAACAACAGGCTGTATGGTTGTCTACAAACCCATTGTATGAACCCATGGGCTGCAAGGCTAAATTTGGCCCGGTGTATCTTGATATCTACTCAAAAGGAACAGTCCCTCCTTAGAAAAAGGCTGGGAGGGGGAACAGCTGGTGGAGAGTGGAATAACTTTTCTTACTGGGAGGTGATCACAGATATTTCCTGCTGCTGGTCAGAGATCATTTCCTTATGTGGTAGTTTAAAGATGCCATGAAAATGGTAGACCAGCATAAGCAATGTGGTAAGTGTGATGAGCAAACTTCCCTGTGCATGCTGGTAGGAAGAATGCTGTAACCTTTCCAGGTGATGAGTCTTGGACACGTGCATCCATGCTGCTGTAGTCAGGACAGTGTTGCAGGAGCTCACTTTGTACTGCCTTCCTGATGCACCAGTCCAGCTCCCATACGTAGGGCTACAAAGATGATGAAGGGTCTGGAGCAGCTCTCTTACGAGGAAGGGCTGAGGGACTTGAGTCTTTTTAGTCTGGAGAAGAGAAGGCTGAGGGGGGATCTGATCAACGCCTATAAATACTAAAAGGGTGGGTGTCAGGAGGATGGAGCCAGTCTTTTCTCAGTGGTGCCCAGTGACAGGACAAGAGGAAATGGGCACAAACTTGAACATAAGAAGTTCCACCTGAACATGAGGAGGAACTTCTTCACTGTGAGGGTTGCAGAGCCCTGGCAGAGGCTGCCCAGAGA
Organism: Gallinago undulata; assembly: GCA_026546715.1. NCBI lineage: Eukaryota > Metazoa > Chordata > Aves > Charadriiformes > Scolopacidae > Gallinago > Gallinago undulata. Next base: position 48,634,454 of record JAOTQQ010000012.1, read on the forward strand.
GGTGGTGGAGTCTCCTTCTTTGGAGACATTCCAAACCTACCTGGACACATTCCTGTGCAAGGCAGGGGGTTGGACAAGATGATCTTCAGAGGTCCCTTCCAACCTCATGTCATTCTGTGATGCATGCTGAAATCAAGTGATTCAGAGGTGTGTTTGGTTGTTTGTTTTTTTTTTTCTGAAAGAGCCATAATCATAAAATCTGTTCTCTCCAGCTTGTTAGACTTGGGCATGATCATGGAGTATAGAACAAAATAGAGTATTTTCAGTTGGATGGGACCTACTATGATCATCTAGTCCAACTGCCTGGCCACTTCAGGGCTGACCAAAAGTTGAAACATGTGTCATGATGTCTAATATCAAGATAATTTTTTTTGATAGTAGTTACTGCCAAATACCACAACCAATACACTCCTTGAAAGAAGCTCCATTGCAGAGTGAAAAACGTCACATTGCAAAGTTTGAGTAGAAAATTTCTCTGACTTTTGGATAGCTAGGCCGTACCTACATCAGCATATCATTATGGGGCAGGAGCACTTTTGCAGTCCGTCTCCTACCTTAGCATGCTTTGGTTTGTATTGTGGGGCAGTTCTGGAAGTCACAAACTGTGTTTCTTCTGGATGGACTGAAAGCAGAAGATGTGTGCCTGGGGCTAATTTTCGGGGCATGGGGAGAAAGCCAGGGTGAAGCATCTCTGAGCTGCTCGCAGTGTGGAAGATGGGTTCTCACCACCACTTGCTTTGCTCTACTGATTCCTCCTGCTGCAGTGTTACTGCTTGCTAATGCAGACCCTGACCTGGCCTTAATTTTCTCTAAGATTTTAACTTGTGGTGCATGCTCTTTCCACTTGCTTCCATTTTATTGCTTCAGTGATTTCACAGATCATTGAAACCTGACTATCTCAATCCATGGGTTGTTTCTGGTTGGGCGGTTTAGGCTTCCAGTGGCTTCTGGGGTTTGGCTGTTTTTTCTTTACCACGCTTTTACTAGGAACTGGACATCATCTACAGCTTGTTTTGGAAACCTATCAATTCGCTGCTTCTGCCATGTTCCAAACACTTTAATAGCTGCTTCTATTTTGTAGTATATGTTAACCAGCCAAATCTGCTCTGCTTATCTAGCACAACATTTTTGTCTGCAGGCCTATCACATGCCCAATTGTGCAGGAAACTTGCTCAAGGCAAAATCTCTGGTCAGGCAAAGCCACAAAGCAACTTAGTGGTACATTTATCTGCTGATTTATTTATTTTTTTTAATTTTAGTTCATATAGGAAAAAGCAAGGCCTGGTGGTTCTTAGGCACAGCCTGGTTTTGTAGCCCTAATACTATCAGTTTGGTGGCTTCTGAGGAAAACCCTACTGCAATCTGAATTAATGCATTTTCTGCTTTGCGCCAAACTTACAACTTGTGATGATGTGCAACATAAGATTTATTGCTGTGTTTGCATCATGATTTGGTCGCTATTTCAGTGTTGGTGTGTGTGTAATGGGTGGGATTTTCAGTAGGGGCTGCTATTAACCTGACCCTTTTTCTGTTGAAGCTTATGTAGGCTTCGCTCTGCTCTTGGAAAAAGTGGATGACTCTCGCCTCTGATGATGAGGAAGGAGTCTTACCCAACAGTCATCACTTCCTCAAAATCTTTCTCATTATAAATATAGAATCATTCTGCTCTCAGCCCTAAATAAAGTAAGGTCAGCCTTCTGTCCCTGGATGGACCTACTTCCCAGCTACTACCTGTGTGTGCTGCTGTGGTACAAATAATCAACACTTCACATCTGCGTAGTTCTAGCTGTTTTATTTCAAGCAAACAAGCTAAAGCCTACAACGTTTGGTTTGGATGCTCTTTTGCCAGTGCTGGCATATGTGCAATATTTTACAAGCATGCCACTAATCAGCTTGCCCTCTGATTTATGTTTCATTATCAAGAGAGCTGAAACTGTTTAGATAATTCATGAGCAAGAAACTGATGCTTTCTGTTAGTGAAATAAAAAAAAAAGTAAGATCTATCAACATGTAACATGACCATAAAATTAAGCACAGCCACAGCATCCCAAACCAGACCAGCTGAATCATAGCAAAAAGTACATTTGAAACCAGCCTTTTGCTTCCAATTCCTGCGGTACATCAGGGAAACTTTCTGCTGCTCTCTGGGAACAATAGCATCAGCTCCTGACAAACTGGTGGGGAGAAGGAGAGGAAGCCTTCGCATTTTCACAATGTTCGGACAAAAGAAATATGAATTCTTGTAAGTTAAATTAGTTCTTGATCCCTGAGCTGTCCTGGGATGGATCTTGCCTGGGCTCTCTTGCCATTGTAGAATGATTTGAGTTGGATCAACTTAAAGATCATCAAGTTCCAATCCCCCTGCCTTAGGCAGGGACACCTCCCACCAGACCAGGTTGCTCCAAGCCCCATCCAGCCTGGCCTCGAACCCCTCCAGGCACAGGGCAGCCACAGCTTCTCTGGGCAACCTCTTCCAGTGCCTCACCACCCTCACAGCAAAGAATTTCTTTCTGGTATCTCATCTAAATCTCCCCTCTTTCAGTTTAAAACCATTACCCCTTGTCCTGTCACTCCACTCCCTGATCAAGAGTCCCTCCCCATCTCTCCTGTAGCCCCTTCAGGTACTGGAAGGCAGCTGTAAGTCTTCACGGAGCCTTCTCTTCTCTGGGCTGAACAACCCCAGCTCTCTCAGCCTGTCTTCATAGGGAAGGTGCTCCATCCCTCTGATCATGTTCATGGCCCTCCGCTGGACCCATTCCAACAGGTTCATGTCCTTCCTGTGCTGAGGACTCCAGACCTGCACATAGTACTCCAAGTGAGGTCTCACCAGAGCAGAGTAAAGGAGCAGAATCAGGAGGCCCTGCTGGCCTCACTTCTCTTGATGCAGCCCAGGACATGGTTGGCTCTTTGGTCTGCCAGCACACACTGCTGGCTCAGGTTGAGCTTCTCATCCACCAACACCCCCAAGTCCTTCTCCTCAGGGCTGCTTTTCAGCCATTCTCCACCCAACCTATAGTTGTGTCTATCACACCATCCTTACCACACATCACCGTGTCACTGCCGTGGAAGGCACTTTCCACCGTAACACTAAATTTTGTGTTTGTAATTGTGGCAGTGTGCTTACCCCGCTCAGATGGGCACTGACTTGTGCTCAAAGCGCTGAGTGGCTAATTTCTTAGCTTCTGCAGTGAGTCAAAGCTGATCAGGGCCTTGGATGAGCTGTTCCTGGAGCAGGAGGACCAGTACTTGCAACCGCTCTGCCTGGCTGCTGATGACAGGCACCTGTCACTTGGAGAGCAGATAACATGGTGGGGATGACAGCTTGCTGTCCCCCCCCTCTGAGCCAGCACTGCCCTTGGGGGGCAGACATATAGTGTCTCTCACCCCCCATCTCCTCTGCCATGGCCATTCCTGCCAGGAGGCTGCCAAAGCAGACCATGGGATGGGATGTCAGTGAGGTTCCCAGGTGAAGGGAAAAACATTGCCAACTTGTTTGGATAGTCCCACTCAGACCCAAACTGTTGCTCCTATTGGCAGCATCCCTCAAGTACCCTGGCTATCTTTGTACTGACAACACATCGTGTTTGCCAAAGGACCTAAGCTAGTTCTTGTCTTGGTCAGCTTGGAATATAGGCCTTGATCCAGTTCCTAATGATAAAAGAAGTATTGATGTTTTCAAGCTAAGACCTTGAGATATCAGAGATTTTACTATCAGTGTGACACAGGCCATTGTGACTGTACTTTAAAAAAAAAGAAACCCAAACTCTTTATTTTTCTGTGTCTTATTGTATTTATCAGAATATCTGAGTGCTTCCTCATGCTCTCAACCACCATCTTACAGGTGCTAATACAGGAGTTATTCAAAGAATTTCACTGGTTCGTTTGTTAGAGTACATTTTCTTGGAGTGCAGAAGAGCCAAGGTTTGTGTCTTGGTTGCTATGTGTAGGTGACTGAAAATGGATCAGCTAGTGTTTTGTTATGCTGTATTACACCTATACGCTATATATCACTGTCAGATGAGCTTGGGTTGGAGAAAATGGTACAAAGATCCTTCTTTTTGCAGCATTGTGTCAAGGTCGTCTTTGTACCACTACAGCATGTAAAGCCTGGTGCTAATATTCACAGCTGCTCTTGAGAGGAAAATTCCTTCAATTTAAACAATCAAGCGTAACTCCAAATGCGCACTGATAGGAAGACAGGCGATCCTTGAAATCACTGCGCGTGAGATAAGTATCACAGCATGTGACACAGTCAAGCACTGAAGAAAACCCTACAGCCACCATGTGCTTAGATAACTCAGGGGGATGATACACAAATTCAAGCTAAGTGAGTGACGACACGGAAAGACACTTTGTCACAAGGAGAATGGTAACTGGGAAATTTGTAGAAAAGTACAGGGTTGCTCCTGCAGACTCTTTTATTGCACATTTCTGATGGAAAGAAGTTCTTTTGCTGGGGAAGCCACAAGTTCAAACATGAAATTAAAGCCTGACAACTTCTTATAGAAAAGCTCACCCCATGCAACCCCTCTCCCGTATTTTCTTGGCTTTCCTGAGGCTTGGACAAGCTCTACTAGCAGATGCTAGCAAATCGGGGGAAATCCCATTGCCCAGTGTCAATTCAAGCTATGGGAAACCTTGGATATAAACGCTCTGATGCAACTATGCAGGTCAATGCACCGCCAAGAAACGCGTTTCCCTGCACTGTTACCAAGACAGGCATCGAGCTGTAACAGCGATGAAGATATTGGAGGGGTTCTACCCTCCTGAAATCTTGTGCTCTCATGATGATGGTGCTGCTGTGATGAGTTGGGAGGGGTTGGATTGCTGAGCCAAAGCCCCAGAGAGATACTTGGTCTTGGACCTAAGTGCGTAGGAGCATATGGGATCTAGCTCTTTGCTTCCCAACTTGGATGTAGGAGACAAAACCACACACTTTGAAGGTGGGTGTGAGAGTAACAGTTCAAGACCTGCTGGTTCTCATGATGGAGTCACCCACTGCACTCTGGGTGATGTGGTATAGTTTCCTCACTCTGTAAGAGAAAAGTTAAGTTCAGGCTGCTATTGCAACGCAGATAGGAGTCAATTCCACTTAGTGCACCGTGTAGCCAGTAGAGACCTGCATCTTTCGAGCCCCAAAACACACAGCTCCTTCTGTCTCTTGACGCATTACCATCCTTCTGACCTTACCAGTCCTTGCAGTCCCTTTGGTGAGTATGTCTGCGTCTTTCACCCCTTTTCTTCCAGCTAAAAACAACTTGAAAATATTTTGGCACTTCCTCCTCCGCAGTGAGAATTTGGCCAGGATCTCTCTGGGAATAACTATCAGCCACTTGCAAAAGAGTCCAACCTCTTGGAGCCTGCCTGTGAGCCAAAGCTTTTATCAGGGAAAGTTTAATTCTCTGTAGCTCTGCTGTGACTCCTTTTCCCTCTTGTTGCCCATTCTGGGCTAGATGGTGTGATTCAGGACTGGCACCTGGGAAGGTCAGGGTGAAGGCATCTTCCCTGAGGGAGGTGGGCAGGGGACAGCCTGGGTACGCTTTCTGTTCACAGGCTGAAAGGATGTGCTGGAGAAATACAGCCAGCAGCTTGGAAGAGGAGGGGAGTACCTTCACCTCTGCACTCCCAGCTACAGAGGAGGAGGACGGCCACCCTACTGGGGTGGCACGGGTTGCCTACCCCTTCTTCCCCAGACTTCAGTTCCCCCCCCCCCCCCCCAAAATCATCTTCAAAGTCCTTTGTCCAGTTGTGCAGAGAAAGCTGTAAATCTGTACTCTTGTTTAGTGTGGCATGTACTCTGCCTCTAATCCAATTTCCCTTCTGTTTGTTCTCTGTGCAGCCTCATTCGGCCTGACAGCTATTTAATAAACCTATTTGCTTTTCTTTGACATGAGGCAGAAGTGGTGGGTGTTGAAGAGCCATAAGGCCCTAGTGGACAATGAAACCCTTTCCCACTCAACACTCTTCCAGCTCAGCACAGATAAATTGTGTAGAACTGGGAAATTAACCCATCCTATCTTAAAACAAAAAAAAAAGAAAAAAGAAAGTGGCATTCACAAGCTGGTCTGCAATTGATTCAAGTTGGTTGCTTCCTCCTCCTCCTAAATGAGCAATCCTCTCTCTGACTGTTGGTGTGGATCGACAAGGTTGTAAAATGTTTGAAGAGGATCATTTACGCACCTTTTGGCTCTGTCACCTGCAAGGAAACAAGCCATTCAAGAATATTTGCATTTTAAAAACCATCCCACCTAAAGTATGAAGGAACAAAGCTATTCTGACAGGTTTAGAAAAACTCACCTCTTAACTTAGCTTCTAGGAAGATATATTACAAAATGTCCAGTTTAGAAACCTTTCATTTGGTTTTCACGTATCATTTGTGAGCTCATCATTCTCTGTGCTGTCCTCCCTCACAATAATGTTAGAATTTACATCCACATCCTCCCCTAAGGAAAGGAGGAGAAAAGGCGTTTGGACCTTTCATGGCACCGCAGGAAGACAGAGACTCTGCAGTGGTGAAGATGGTAAAAGATTAATATTTAGCTATATAGCTACATTTAGGAAGGAGAAAGATTCTTTCTCTTGATTAATTTAAGAAAGAAAAGCCCAAAATAAACACCACAAATTTTTAGCTTAGTAGCACTCTGCATATTAACTGAGACTTTCTTGGTCTTTATCTCTTTTAATGATCTGATATATGTGTGTGTATGAAGTTCAAATGCCAACTGCTAAATTCCAGGGAAATGGAAAAAAAAAAAGGTGGATTTTCAAGCTGCTTTTCATTTGGATCTTGAGTATTAGGTAGACTTAGTGCTGACCAAATAACAGATTAAGCAAGTAGAATATTCTATGCCAATTATTCCAGCTATTTAAAACTGAGTAGCTTCTCTGAAGTGGTCTTCTGTGTTGTTGCCTGGAGACATTCATTTTGGAGCAGGGCCTTACTGAACAAGAAGCTACGCACAGACACAGTAAAGTAGGTCTTTCCCAAAGGAAACAATACAGAACATCCACAATGAGCTGTTTGTCTGACAACCCAACCTGAAACCACTGTATGTTGTAGTCGTGAGGTTATTAGGAATCTGAGGGATGTATGGACTTAGTTACCATTCTCCTTTTTTGTTGTTTTTTTTTTTATATAGTGCATCATTTCTGATAGGCAATGGGTAAATTAAATATACTTCCCTTATCTTAAAAAAAAAAAACAAAACCAGGAGGTATTTTGATTCTTTTATCCTTTCCTTCCAAGCCATGTTTTCTAGTCTCTGCTTGATCTCTCTATGCCTCTTCTAGACTCCCCAGTCCACGTCTCTTCTTGCAGAAGACGCCTAGTCCCCATACATATTGCTGCTGGCATAGCAGAGGAGCATGGTGAGCCAGAGAAAAGAAGGTGCCCTGGGATAAGAGAATGCATGGAAGGGTCTAGAGGCATAAGAGGGTTTTCAGAGAATGACTTTCAGCCCAGCTTTCTCCACCCTGGGTCCCTTTTAGCCTTCCCTCAAGCTGTTTTGTAACCATAAATGCATTTTGCCTGCACAACTGAGGAATCTTTACTTTTGACTGAAGTACTGCACCTCACACCCAGTCCAGTACCCCAGAGGGGCACTCTCATGGGTACAGAGGGCACAGTGATGTGCCAAACAGCCTACAGAGGCACCATTGCTGCTTTCCGAGTAGACATGGTCAGCCATTAAGTCCCAATTGGTTTCCCACCAGGCTGCCCCAGATGGTGTTTCTCAACCTGCATTTGCAGCTTCTGTTCTTCCTGGGTCCAATGTAAATTGCCTTCCTGACATGTCATAACACCCCTACTGATTTCAAGAGAAATAATATCTTTAAGAGTTAAAATATTAGAATTGTACTTGGCACTTAAAGATCCGTGTTCAAAGCAGCACCAACACTCTTCAGTGGTGTCCTCCCTGACGCCTACTTTTTATATCTATTCTCAGTTCCTAGGGAGGACTTAAAAAGACACCTGAGAAGTACTGACTTCCAAATCCACAACTGCAACTATTCCAGGACATTTTTTTTTTTTTAAAGTTGCTGACTTGTTTCTGTTTTCACCATGAAGGAGGAAGGTCAGCACCAGCAGGAAGAGACATCACTGCTCCCTGATGTCAGGCAGGAGCTCTATCAGCTGTGGCAGCACCTATCCATAGGGAAAGGCCAGATGGCAAGCTGAAATATGTTAGAGAAAAGACTTGCTGGCAGATTGATGGAGAACACTGACATATTTCTGTAAACCACAATACGAAGGGAGTTAATCAAGATCAGGAGGAGTGTCCGTCTTATTGAGAAGTCATTTCCCACCTCAATTAGCTGGTAGTTAAGGCAAACACACACAATGGTTCATCCCCATCGGTTTGAGTGATGCTCTCTTGAGCAATTCTTACGCTCCTGCCTCTGCTGAGTCTCTCCAGTGATGGTGCTGCCGGCAACTGGTGGACTTTGTCAGCAAGCCAATGAATCTTTATCGACAGGCTTAGCTTCATGTTTGGCTCAAATAACATCCCCTCTTAAGGCAGGGAGGAAGAGGAGGAAACATCCCGGCCCAGCACGCACAGTGTCTACCAGAGGGTTGCCAGGAACTTAATTTCTCTTTGTTATATTGATTGTCACATTTTATGACTGTGCATGTCTCTGTTGCTGGACTGGTCTCAGCTGGGGTGTGTTTTCTTCTCCCCCTGTTTTTATGGTCACTTGTCATTTCTTCTCCTGGAGTGGCCAATGTCCTAACCCTGCACTGAAGTCGATGTGAGCTCTTTGAAGAAAAGCAGCATCCTATCCAAAACAATGACAAAAACTCCCCCCAAACTAGTGATCAAGAGGGAAAAATGAGCCTTCAGGCTTGTGAGCCTAAACAAAGACAGGCAATAAGCACGTGGTAGAAAGGGATGACTTCTTTTAACCTTTTTACTGTAGTCTTTGATATTATCCAGTATAGGTTACAGCCCTTTTGTTTTCCATTCTCTGGATTTGGCAGATCTCTGCTCCCAGGCTGCAGTAATGTGTTTTTTCCACTATCTGTTCTCCAGTTCTTGGTGTCCCTCAGAAGAATGAAACTGTGGATTTTCTTCCTGCCTGAAAAATACACTGTTACTGTTTTGGACCACAGCGGGGGCTCTTTACAGTAAAAGCTCTCAGTAGTAGCGTGCGATACATGCTACTTTGATTTGTCAGTGTATCCAGGTCTAGTTTCTTTGCTAAGAGTAAATTGAACATTTTTTTTTTCTTCCCTTGGATCACTCTTTGATGTTCCAGAAATTAAACTAGAGCAAAATCATATTCTTCCTTCCTTGTCCATCCATAATGAGAATTTGCCTGGTTGTGCCAGGTGTATACTCGGAGTGAATGTTGCAGTTAGGAATAAAGACTGAACTGGCTGCCACTGAGATAGATCCACTGATCCACCCACGTGGAAGGGATGGTCAGTCACTTGATGGTGAACTGATGGTCAGTTCACCTCAGTTCATCTGAGATGCTTTATTAGCTCCAGGTCTTATTCATGTAGCTATCGCAAGCAGCCTGCCCAAACAATTTCTACAATTTTTTTTTTTTGATTGATAGACAGTCGTCAAATTTGAAACTATAGAAAGTGGTATGAATTCAGTCAAGATCTTATTCTTTCCTACACCCTATATTTTGAGCTATTTCATTATCATGTATAAGATAAGAATTGGTAAAATCTCCCTGGTAGAAAAGTATCCTGTGAGATAACGTGTTTTTGTGCTGGGGAAAGGGGTTTGCAGGTTGTGCCCGTCTCTTATCACTGGGAAACACTGCACAAAGACAACATCGGGGTATTGCAAGGAACAAGTCTTCTGCAAATGGGAATGTAAAAAACACTGCTGTGGCTGTGATGGTACAATGTCTGTCCTTGTGACGTGGATGGCTCTACAACGGATGTCCTTGTGAATGCGTGTGGCTCCATTGGGAATTTGTAGGAGTAAAGGGGTAAAAAATCTCTTCTATAGTGCACATGGTGCCTTTTTGGTTGCAGACCATAAAACAGGCATACAGTCTTCTGGTGTTGGGCCCTTCTGAATGATGGATTTACACCCCTGTGGTGAGCTTTCTTGGTAGCACCGAGAACACTTTGGCCAGGTCCAAAGTGCTCCTGCAGCTGCTGACAGACAGGGGTCATGGAGGTGGTCTTGCAGCGAGCAATTCAGCTGTAGCAGTGCCCCATTAATTGCTGCTGCTAAATATGATCGGGGGCCTGGGAGTCTGCAGGCTTGGCTCTTCCCTTCTTTGTACCACGCGGGTCAGGAGCCACTTCGCTCCTGAAGCGTGGTTACAAGTGACTCCAGCATAAGAGTTGCCCCAAGAGAAAATTTGGCCTCGAGTTTATTTTTCCTTAAGGAATTCTTGATTGCCAGGTCAGGGAATATTTTCCACCCTCAGCGCCGGTGTGGGGCGCAGCAGAGGGAACCTGCCCCTTCATCTGTCCATCTGTATTCCCCTCTTGCCCTCTCTTATCTCCCGGCTTCAACTTGTTCCAGCCCCAGAGCCTCATTACCACTGGGATTGCAGTGGCCCCAGCTGAGCCACTTCCATGTCCCCCCATCCTGACTCTGCCCCCCTTTTGGGGGGTCTCGGTGCTAATTGGAGGTGTTATCGCTTTATGAAGGAGCAGCTGTGGAGACTCTGAGGTGCCTCAGGGGGAAGCTGCTAGGGCTGAGCTGGTGGGAGAGCTATTTTCCCATCGAGGCCACCTTGATGCCTGGCACTGCATGAGTCCAACACAAACACATTTTGGGGACAACCTTCATGTATGAGCAGGACAAAATTGGCACAGGCGCTTGCAGGAAGAGGAGCTCAGCTGAGAGGTGTTTGATTTGTGTTGGCAAGAAGTGGGAGATACCAGGCTTTCATGAAACAGAAGAGATGGTAGCACTCGGGCAGCTTGAAAACTCAGCCTTCAGACTCCAGAGATAGTTTGAACTGGGAATGAAACTTTTGAAATCGTTTCCCTCCCCCCAGCCATTTCCTTGTTAACACGTTGACCCCAAAATACTGGCAGTGCTCAAAAGGTTTGGCACAGCAGCTCTCAAACACAGGGCTCCGCTATTTCCAATTCATGCTTTAGAGCAGTAAAGATTCAGCTGAGCCTTTGAAGCATCACGTCGCCTTTTTCTCAAATCTCTTTCTTCTGTTGGGAGGCTCTTTGGTGTGAGGCAGTAACACGGGTGGGTTACTTAGATGCTGAGAGGGGCTGATGCGAAGCTGCAGTTGGCAGAGCTGCTCTCTGCTGTAAAAGCAAGCTGCCCCCTCCATGCCATACCACCCTGGTCCTGCAGGACATCACATTTATGGTGACTGTGCATTGTTATGTGCTTGTAGTGTTATCCCAAGGGCAGTGTTAAACAAAAAGATGCGCTTCTCATTGTCAGAAGTTGAGGGCAAAACATTTTAACCTGCAAGTGTAAGTTTGCAGCCTTGGAAAGCGGTGACCAGGATAACGCTTCTAGCAATGGCAAGGGAGTCCAACACCCATAGCAAGAACCAAAGGTGAAGATACAACAGCCTGAGACACCAGCTGAAGCCCTCCCCTGGAGTTTCCTAATGTTATCTCCCCCGAATGCTAACCTCAGGCACCCAATATTTGCTTTTCCCAGTGCCTGGAGAAGCAGCCCGGGGAGCGAGGGATGAGGCTGCTGGATGTTGCCCGTTGTTTCCTGGTGAAGCGGTGACACCGTCCCGCTCTACACGGCCCTCGCCTCACTGCCCGACCCGGAAAGAGTCACTCGCAAACAAACTCTGGCCAAAAGGCAAACTTTGCAAGAACCTCTTTCCTCTGAGGGGCTTGGCAAAGTTTTGCAGCTCGGTCCAGCTGAGGCTTTTGCTATCAACTGGCAGAACTTGCAGCCTTTTCCTGCCTGGCAGTTGCAGGCAGGGAATTGCCGATAGCCAGTCTGACATCTGTCTCTTGCTCCGAGCTGACTCCATAGCTACCTTGTCTGGCGCAATTATAAGCTCTGGAAGATTTATATATTTGAAAAGAGGGAGGCGGTGCTGGGGCCGGGGCGGGGGGGGGCAGAAAAAGGTCTGGTCTATCCTCAGAGTCCTATGGGAGGAAGCAAACTGGAACCCATTTTCCTATTTCTTTCTTGACCTTATCCGGGAGCAGCCAGCCTATCTGTAAGTGGCAACTGTGGAAAATGTGCTCTGGCCACTTGGTGTGAAAGATAGGCAAGACTCCTAAAAAATCTTCTCCGCAGCTTATCACCTTTCTGCTGGCTCCACAGCAAACCAGTGCCCCAGCGCAGAAGGAAACTGGCTGTCTGTAAGGTTGGACAGGGCCTCATCAACAACTGATAAGCTCCCCTGTGAACATTCAGGCTCTTCAAGGTTTACCATCCTTTCAAATACCACAGAAGCTCTAGCTGGGCAGATTCACACACACACACACACACACAACATCAGTGCAGTCTCTATTTAATGCCATGCATCTGGTTCTCCTTGGTTCTTTCTGCAATTTCAGGGGTGCTGCTCCTCTTTGTCGTGGGTGTAAATGCAATAGGGCTGTGTAGTGTGTTTTATAAAGTTGGATAGAGGCATTTTTTAAAGAGAATTCTCCTTCTAGTTTTCCCTGGTCCTACTACAAAACTGCAAAAATTCACCTTGCTACTAAAATAGTAGGAGGAACAAGAAGAATCAGGGGAGTGCACGTTGTGGGAAAGAAAACAATACCTGCAGCAGACTGATGCCTGGGAGATGTTCAAAAAGGCCTACCTCATTTTAAACTGGGACAGCAAAAGTCTGATAAGCCATTGCCTGAGTTTCTTTTTCTGCTATAATTTCTGTAAAAGCAGAAAAGTAGTACTGCAAAGAGCTGCCTGCCCAGTTTGGGGAAAGCAGTTTTATGGCAAGTAGGCAAAAAGCAGAATAAAATACACTCTTATGTGAAAGGAGTAGAGGGGTGCAAGGAGATAGTAAATAGGCAACACACTCCCTGAAATTCTGATTTATATCCTGAAGAGTAATGCTTGAGAGAAGGCTTGATTTGGTGACATTGAACTTTAAGTGAGGGAGAAAAAAGAAGCATCCCTCCTGCTTTGGCAACGCCCGGTTTTTGGAGTGACCACTTTCAGACTGAGGTTCTCTTCATGCCGAAGGCTTGCACAGGAGCAGTAAGTGGGCAACTTTAAGTTATGGTAGATACATGCAACCACCGCTCCCACAGAAAAACTGCAGCAGACTGGAGCATGGAGAGCAGGAGGGCGGGATGTCTTTGGGGGAGTCTGCCCAATGCACTTTGATCAAATGCTTTAAAACACAGTTAATAGACAACTGATTTAATCTTACCAAACCCCAGAGCCTCAGGGTCTCTCTCTGCCTTTTGGTTATGGAATTATTAGCATCAGTGCAACTTATAAATCTGAATAATTAAACCAATTCCGTTCAATAAACAAGCAGACAAAGCCACAGCAAAAGACGTTAAGTTCCCCGTAGGGCATTTTCAGTGTTAGATTGCCATTGCAACCCCAAAGCATCAGACCTCAGAAGTTTTATGCCTTCAGATCCAGAAAATACTAGCTGGAATAACCAGGTACAAGACTTTATGCCAAAATATGAGTATTTCTGCGCTTGAGAGACTGCAGGTACTGGGTGTGATTACTTGTTAATGAAAAGAACAAAAACATGGGAAAAGGGAAGAGAAGATCATTCTGTGAGATGGAAACCCATCAGGCAAAGCTTAGTCTCAAAGCCAACAGTCCTTGTGCACGAAGAATAACATTGTAAAGAAAAAGATCACAGAAATGCTGGTTATTGCTGGCATTGCAATGCCAGCAATTTTTGAATGGCTGTTGTGATTTAGGCCAATTATGGGCAACAGATGCTCTCCCCCCATTTCTCGCTCTGAGGAGAAGAGGAAGAGAGATAAAGAGATTTATGGGTTTAGAAGGAACTGAACTATTTCGATGACATATTAATAATAAAATAAAAAGACAATAATAAAATAGATACAATATATCCAAAACTGTGTCAAGCACACAGGATGACGTCACCAGCAGGCAGTGGGAAAGTCCCAGACTGGACTCAGCGATGGATGGGAACTGGATTCCAGCTCTGGAGTCAGGAACATGTGGATCAGGATCAAAGGCAGGGTCCTTTGAACAGACAGGGTCTCCTCAGATGTTGGCCATTGAAGAAAGTGCATGACCCTCTGATCCCTCAGCTTTTACACTGAGCGTGGGGCAGATGGGATGGAACACCCTGTTGGTCAGGTTTGGGTCACCCATCCTGTCTGCCACTCTCCACAGGTGGGACCTCTCTATGCTTTCCCAACCCTCCAATGGGGCAAATAACAAAATTGGCTGACCTTGGTTGTTACAGCAATAAGTATAAGCATAACATTCCTTGGCATGAAATATAGGCATTGGTCTTATCACTCCAAGCACAAACAGTTTTCTCCACAATATGCTGTTAATTTCAGAGAGTTAGCAGAGACTGAGCTAAGAAGTAAAATTACTGAACAGAAAGTTGGTTCTGTTTTACCTCCATCCAGGAGAACGACCCAGGTAAGCAAAGTATGCATCTGTCCTTTTCTGGTTTGAGGTTTTTGTTTTTAAACCACCAGCAAAAGGGATTCAAATGTAAATTTATTCAACAGGATGCGTAGTGAAGAAGCTGGAGGAAACACAAAGTAATCACTAGATAAAATGGACCATTAGGGCATTTCAAGGTGGTTTTGCAAAACTGCTGTTACTGTCCCCCAGAAACCCTTCCTGCTATAAAGATGGTGAAATTTTAATAAAAATTGTTTATGCTCCTAGTGTAACAGAAGCTAACACAGGTGTATATATATATTTAAATGTTATGCAGCCATGAGAACTAAGGAGATAGAAGGAATCAGAAGGTTAAGCTGAAGTGAATGCATGTGTACTTCTCTGTTACACACAACAGGGATATGATGGGTTTATGTTACAAACAGGGTGGTCAGTTTTAACAGGTGATCCTTTTGTTGGCATGTTGGCTTTTGCATATGTGATTTTGGGGTTTTTTTTAATAGCTCAATAGCTCTCTAACTCTTAGGGTGTATAGCTGCTCCTGTGTCTCATTAATGTAAAATAATGTTGCACTGAATATCTTTATTCTATATGGGGGCTTGTAGATTTAACTCAGAATAAGGCTTGATATCCCAGCATGCACCTATTCCTTCAGATGACAAAATGACTCATACAATGATACCTCAGTGATGGGCAAAACTTAAGGTAGATGAGGGTAGAACAAGGAATCCCTTCTAATCCCACATTAAATAATCAACATATATACATTTTCTAGCTGCCAAATGATCAAAAGTTGATCCTTGTCTGCACCATTTCAATGGTGCATTCACCTTCCTTAGTCACAACAAAACCTGCCCGAGAGCATCTGTTACCCACTGGAACAACATGGTGGTGGGAGTTCGGGTTCAGCCCCTTTGCCGTTATATTTATTAGGTTGGAGTCTCACCAGAAACCTCTGGGCAAACACTGGGAGAAAGACCCAGTCTGTGCCGGAGTACTGTGAAGCTGGCTTGCTGCCGGAGCCCTCAGTAACTCAAAGTCCTGGTGGATGCCCGTTGGCAACCACCATTTCCTAGAGATGTGTGGTCCCTCTGTCCTCTTGGGACTGGGGGAAACTCTCTCTTGACAAACCTCACAGGATCCTGGCCCCTTCTGTGGAGGGAGCTGCTCGCCCCACAGTGCCCCGCCACACATCCCACCTGGCATGTGGTTGCGTGGGCGATGCGCAACCAAAGCCGGTTAGATCCCGACTGCTATAGGTGTACATCCCTCCCTCAAGGACTTGCCATGCTAATTAGAGGGTCAAGTGCAATTCTCCGGCAAACGTTTTGCTGGCTTTAACACTAGAGGAAGCGTCTGCTGGTGTATTTGGGTCATCTTTCCTTGGTTTTCTCTCTCTCTTGAAAAGCTCTGGCTTCACATCTTTGCTCGTTTTTCTCCTGTGCATCCCTTACCTGGCCCCAACTGGCATCTCTGTGGTCTGTGTAATGCATGTAAAACTGTAAAGTCGGGAAAACAATTTGGGCTGCCAGGCAGCTTTGAGGTTACTCGTTAATGTGTCTATGTAGAGCCATTCCTCTCGCAGATGGAGGAAAGCGTATTGCCATTCAGTATCACAAATACATCCCACTTGGTCTCAGAGACAGCCCCATCAGATCAGTTCCTGTTAAGCACTTGCCTGCCTTTGTGGTGACAAATTAAAAATTACATATAATTAAAAAGCAGGTTAGGCCCAAAAGCCTTATAATACACGTTGCAGCTTGCTAAGTGGGAGTCTGTTGTGGTTTCAGCTGAAATCACCGCAACTGGACTGACAGAGGGCCCTTCTGCCCACCCAAAAGAGAAGAAGACATATGGAGATTCAGAAATTTAGAATGAACTAAACTACTTTAATGAAGAATTAATATTAAAATAAAAAATAAGAAAATAATGAAATAGATACCATTTGTAGAAAACAGTATCAGGCTCCCAGGATGACAGTCCCATCACCGGCAGGCAGTGGGGAAGTCCTAGATGGGACTCAGTGACAGATGGGAACTGGGTTCCAGCTCTGGAGTCAGGAACACACGGATGGGGATCCAAGGCAGATGAAAAGAGTCCTCTTTGGATGTCGGCCATTGCAGGAAGAGAAGTTGACCCTTTGATCCCTCAGCTTTTACACTGAGCATGGGGCAGATGGGATGGAATACCCCAGTTGGTCATGTTTGAGGTCACCTCTCCTGCTCTCTCCTTCCCACAGGTGGGACTCCTCTACGCTTTTTCCATTTCTGACTCTCTAAGGGGCAAATAACAAAAATTGGCTGCCCTTGGTCATAAGTATAAGCAAGAGCCTCTCTGCACACCCTTCCTTGGCATGTAGCACAAATGTTGGCCTTATCATTCTGAGAACGAGCAGTTTTCTCCACAATATGCCATTAATTTCAGAGAATTAGAGGAGGCCTAGCTAAAATGTAAAATTACAGAACACAAAAAATGGTTCGGTTTTACTTCAAACCAGGACAGGGTCCTGGCAGATATTTAGGGGCAGTGAATCCGAAAGGCCAAGGGCCTTGGCTGAGGATGTTTTGCCATGAGCCTGGAAAGCAAGCTGAACTGACTCGTTGGATCTGGCCGATGGAAGGAGAACCATCCCTCCAGCGATCCACTGCCCCACAGCAGGAGCGCTGCTCTCAAAAGGAAAACAAAATTTAAAAAAAATAAAAGAAGAAAAAGAGAAGCCGAGTGTTGCAAATTCCCCCCTCCCCTTTCATTTTTCCCCCAGTTGGGCAACAGCACATGGGGGAGCTGTGAATTTGTCCTCTGGCTACTAAACTACTCCACTTCGCCCTTTGGACCAGTTACAACATTTAGGAAGGCTGAAGTTTTACAGAAGAAAATTGTCCCGCTTCCTTAATGAGGGTAATCAGGGTGTCTGCTGCTTTTTAAGAAGACAATAACTTATTATGCTAAATCTGTGGAATGGGTTTTTGGCTAGGGAGAGGCATTGTTCACTGCAGACATCTGATTGTTTGCGATGGTGTCCTGCCTGGTGTCAGGAACGATGGGGATCTGCTGTTTCAGGGAGAAAAGCGCTGCTGAGGCCGGACTGATCTGTCAGCACAGAAATCCTGTAAAGCAGGGCTTTATCCAGAGTCCGCCGAATAGTCCCACTGCTTTTCATCCTACTCAGAGGGCTGTATTTAACGCCCTTTGAAGTAGATGACTCTTCCTACTTAAATCAACGTGTTGTATTTATGTGACACTAACATGTGCCTAACGTGGTATAAAGTGAAGCAAAAGGGCCCATGCATCTTCATTACCCCTGAAAAGCAAGTGTAGTGATAGGAATAAGTAACTTTAGTGTCTAAAGTGTATTTAGTTTACAAAACGTCCGCGGCAGGGACTAGTAATTTCCTCTGTGTCCTCACAGCCCCTTGGGTGGTGGGTGCCAGCCCCAACAGGCAGGAACACGAGATACTGCTCTGCCAGGGGTGGAAGGGGTGAGCTGGTTGGGTCTGTAGGAAGCAAGAAAACATAGGGTCTGTATTCTACTGTTCTTTCATCGCCTGTCTATTTTCCCACCAGCCAAGCTAGGAGAAAGTCAAGGGCTTTGATTGCTGGGTTTATTCCATTTTCATTGTTAGGGGAGCATGTTTACATATGGGAATGTTTAAGGTTGTTTGTTCTCTCTGGTTCATTTCTCCAGACGAAATGTGGACTCTTGGGAAGAACAGGACGAGGGTTTTGGGGGATTCAGAGAGGCCAGGTGAGGCTCAGCTTGCTGCTTCTTAGTAGACCCTCTCCCTGGAGTGCACCAGGAAGATGTTTTACCGCTCCTCAGCTCTGCTTTAGCGTACTGCTACCTCTGTAGGTTTTTCTACTGTAGAGTAATGGCAGTGAAAGACAATGGTCCATTTTTTAGTGTGCTACAATCAACAGAGAGCAGCCAAAACCAGTCTGGTAGTGGACACAGTGAAAGCAGTTGGTGGGGGTGAGCGGCGAATGCAGTTTTTCCGTATCATTGCTTTCAAGGAGAACACAGGGCTGGAGGCACAGTCTTAGGAGTAGTGAACCCTACTCCTAGCTGAGGTGACCTCCTCTGCTTGCCCCTGGCCCACTGAGGTGAAGGTATGTATTCATCAAAGGCAGGTTTGGCTAATGGTCGCCTAGCTGCTCTGTAGTCACCTACAGTGACTTGCACCTTGCTTAAGTTCCTGTGGCTCCTGGAAAGTATCTGCAGTGTATTGAAGGACATGGACCTGTTGGAACGGGTCCAGCGGAGGGCCATGAACATGATCAGAGGGATGGAGCACCTTCCCTATGAAGACAGGCTGAGAGAGCTGGGGTTGTTCAGCCCAGAGAAGAGAAGGCTCCAGGGAGACCTTAGAGCAGCCTTCCAGTACCTGAAGGGACCCTACAGGAGAGCTGGGGAGGCACTCTGTCAGGGAGTGCAGTGACAGGACAAGGGGTAATGGTTTTAAACTGAAAGAGGGGAGATTTAGATGAGATACCAGAATGAAATTCTTTGCTGTGAGGGTGGTGAGGCACTGGAAGAGGTTGCCCAGAGAAGGTGTGGCTGCCCCATCCCTGGAGGGGTTCAAGACCAGGCTGGATGGGGCTTTGAGCAACCTGGTTTGGAGGAAGGTGTCCCTGCCCAGGGCAGGGGGATTGGAACTTGATGATCTTTAACGTAAACAACCTTAAACATTCCCATATGTAAACCTTCCAACTCTAACCATTCTGTGATTCTGAGACCTGTGGAGATGCAGAACGTGTCAGTGACCAAATGCACAGGGTGCTAGGCAGAGATTTAGGGAAATCCAACATTTTACTCCAGCTGCTGCCACTCTCTTTGCCGTGGTCCTTTGAGAAGCAGCTGTGTCCTCCCTCCTCCCCCCCTTCCTCTCTTTTTTGCCCATTCAGAGCGAGAAGACAGGGACCAGAGTAAGCAAGTCCTGACCCTAACAGTGCTAATAATAATAGCAGTGATGATAGTTCACCCCAGCTGACATCTTGTGTGATTTAAGGTAAGTGTGAAACCTTTGTACGGAGGAGTTGGACTGGGAGAGGCATCCTTCCCAAGGATACGTCTTTTTAAAATACCTGGTACTGGAAGGAATCTGGTGTGCTCTGAAGGCAACATGCTTTGGTTGCTCTGAAGCATTTTTACGAGGCCTGGGATAAATCAGGTCTGGAAAATATGAGTTAGCAGTAATCAGAGGAGGGGAGGGAGTTTTATCCAGGATGTGGGAACGGCTGCAAACTGCAGCTCGCTAGTGCGGTATTAACATGCCAAAGGAGATTTCTGTGGATTGCACAGCAGCGGTCCTCTGCCCTCTCTGCAGAGGAAAGGCAGTGCATGGCCCTGGCGCCTGGGGCTGGAGCTGCCTGTGCTCGCTCAGCAGCCGACCCACCGAGGAGGAGGAGTCCTCTGGCTTTGGTTGGAGACCTTGGGGGTGATGCGCTGCGTGCACAGTGCTCATCACTGAGAGGGTCGACGGGGGCAGCAGCAAAGGTCAGATGGTGAGAGAGGGGAAGGAGGGACAGGGGAAGGAAAAGAGTGGTGGCAACTGTCCAAATTCCAACTATAAAATCAGCTGCATTCAAACAAACCCCTATACTGACGCTTTCCTAGCATATGGGGCCAATATTCAAAATATAATGGTGCTGTCTAGGCTCTTCTGGACTACTGAGTGTCAGGGGTGAAAAGTCTACAAGGGATCTACAAAGTACTTTGATTTACAAAGGTGTCAGGATGCTGCCCAGCTAATCAAAACCCATGCCCTCTTTTGGGCACCTGGTTTCTCTTGTGGCATGAAATTCAGTGATTGTATCATAAGGAGAGCACAGCTGATGATGAGGATGGTCCCTGCAGAGAGGAGAGACCTGTCCACACTAGTGTCTGCTATATATGATGTACTGGGTGATACGCAGGGAGCAAAAGCCCCCTTTCTAGAGTAGCCAAGGGCTCAATCCCAGGGATTGCAGTCTAGCTCACCCATCCCCACTGCCCGTGGAGGGCTCCAGCAGGGACTGCTGGTCCTCGGGCTTCCAATTCCTTGGTCTTCCCCCTCCTCCAGACTTCTCACAGACAGAAGTGCCGGTTCCTTGTGCTTGAAGTCCAAGCGCTCCAGGTCATCCTGTCCTACAAAGCTCCAAAATTTTGTGGATCCAGAAATGTATGTGGCTTGGAAATGTAAAGGAGCTCCAACTGTGGTGTGCACCCAGCCACACTGAACTGCAGCCCCGGCCTCCAGGAAACAGGGTGATCCCGTACCAGGGGAGCTATCGGGGAAAGCAAGCTGTGACAATGATGTTTGGACAACCGCTCCGGGATGAAAGACACGGTACAGATTAGGTATCTAATCAATCTATGTTTCCACACTGAGGCCATCCTCTCAGGCCCTACTTTCTGCACAAGTTAAAAGATCAACATGTGCTTCAGGTAAACCCCAGGTGCTTTGCTGTAGCCCTGCAGACTTTCTTTTTATTTTGTTACTTGTTATTGGCAAGGAAAGCCAGGTTAATTCTATATACATGAAGCTGAACCAGATTTTCAGTAAAATAAACTTCTGTGGCTTCACTGAGGCAGGCCAGCTGAGGATTTGGTCTGCTGTTTAGCAAGTTTTCATGTGAAAATATAGTTTGGAAAAGTCCTTTGATATTTCCCCTGGTACCGAGCATATTATTACATAGCAGGAGTTATCTGAAGATTAGAGTTGAAGTTGGGATTTTTGTGCAACTCTTACAGCTGTGTTCTCTCTTGCGCAGTATAAAACGCATCTGCATCATTTTAGTTTTGGAGCAAACGTAGACTTTATCGGGCAGCGTTGTCCCTGCTGGAGGGGAAGCCATCAGGGACAAGGAGATTTCTGCTTGTGTAATGATTTTGACATGTCAAAATTGCTGCTCTATCAGTTTTGGCGAGAATGACTTAGACCCGTGGTGATTGGAAGTGGAACGCGATAATTTTAAGGAAAAGGCCTGGAACCCAACAAGATACCGCAGGATGACAGGCAGCTGTATGGGATGGGGATGTGGACACGCTCCCTGCTGGCATGTGGGATTCAAGTGGGAGAAGATCTGATAAGTCCCCTGTGGCTCCGCCACTCAGGGCTGCCAGCGTTGGAACGAATGGCAAAATAAACATTTCAGCACGTGCCTGTGTCTTCCTGGCCTGGAGATACCCCACAGTTGATTTAATTCATTTGGGGTAAAGTTATTAGGGTTTCTCTAGACCTACAGACTCCTGCACACAGATAGCATCTCCAGGCAGCCGCATTTACTCACTATCTGTTTCTCACGTAAAATGACTGAAGGATGTAAGTGTTCTCAAGTGAGGATAGTCTTCTCTTGTGCTAATCAGGCAGCATCAGCTTGCTCCTTTCAGAGTCCTCTGGTTTTGGTTCTTGAGGCTTTAAAAGAGTGTGTTTCAAGAATTTTCTTGCTTCAAGAGCCATAAATTACTTAAGCAAAGCCACATGAAAGTGCTTCTTGGTATGCTGAAGTGGTTGCAGAATCGTAGAATCATAGAATGGTTAGAGTTGGAAGGGACCTTACAGATCATCAAGTTCCAATCCCCCTGCCCTGGGCAGGGACACCTCCCACCACACCAGGTTGCTCCAAGCACCATCCAGCCTGGCCTTGAACCCCTCCAGGGATGGGGCAGCCACAGCTTCTCTGGGCAACCTCTTCCAGTGCCTCACCGCCCTCACAGCAAAGAATTTCATTCTGGTATCTCCCCTCTTTCAGTTTAAATCTAAATTTAAATCTAAATCTCCCCTCTTTCAGCCCCTCACCCTATGGCTCCACTCCCTGATCAAGAGTCCCTCCCCATCTCTCCTGTAGCCCCTTCAGGTACTGGAAGGCTAATATACGTCTGCCCGGAGCCTTTTCTTCTCCAGGCTGAACAATCCCAGCTCTTTCAGCCTGTCTTCATAGGAGAGGTGCTTCAGCCCTCTGATCATCTTCATGGCACTCTCCTGGACCCATTCCAGGGTACACATCCTTCCTGTGCTGAGGACTCCAGACCTGCACATAGTACTCCAAGTGAGGTCTCACCAGAGCAGAACAGAAGGGTAGAATCATCTCCCTGGACCTGCTGGCCATGCTTCTTTTGATGCAGCCCAGGATGGCTTTCTGGGCTGCCAATGGACATGTTGAGCTTCTCATCCACCAACACCTCCAAGTCCCTCCTCAGGGCTGCTCTCCAGCCATTTTCCACCCAACCTGTATTTGTGCCTCAGATTGCCATGTCCCAGGTGCAGGACCCTGTACTTGGCTTCGTTGAACTTCATGAGGTTGGCATGGGCCCACCTCTCCAGCCTGTCCAGGTCCTTCTGGATGGCATCCCTTCCCTCCAGCGTGTCAACAGCACCACACAGCTTGGTGTCATCAGCAAACTTCCTGAGGGTGCACTCAATCCCAATGTCCACATCCCCAACAAAAGTATTGAACAACACTGGTCCCAGTAATGACCCCTGAGGAATGCAACTTGTCACTGGCATCCACTTGGACATTGAACCATTGACTGAAACCCTTTGAGGGCAGCCATCCAGCCAGTTCCTTATCCCTTGAGCGGTCCATCCATTAGATCAGTGCCTTTCTAAATTAGAGACCAATGCTATACCACCACCATAGATGGCCACCAAATTTGTCAGGCATGACTTGCCCTTGGTGAAGCCATGTTGGCTGTCACCAACCACCTCCTTATTTTTCATGTGCCTTAGCAGAGATTTCAGGAGGATTTGCTCCATGATTCACTGGGCACAGAGGTGAGGCTGACCGGCCTGTAATCCCTGAGTCTTCCTTTTTTCCATTCTTGAAAACAAGGGTTATGTTTCCCCTTTTCCAGTCAGTGGGAACCTCATCGGACTGGCACGACTTTTCATATATGATGGAAAGTGGCTTAGCAACTTCATCTGCCAGCTCCCTCAGGACCCGTGGATGGATTTCATCAGGTCCCATGGACTTATGTACCTTCAGGTTCTTTATATGGTCTCAAATCTAATATTGTCCTACAGTGGGTGGTTCTTCATTTTCATACCGCCTCTTTTTGCATTCTGCAACTTGAGAAGTGTGGTTAGGGCCCTTACAAGTGAAGACCAAGGCAAAAAATACATTCAGTACCTCATCCTTCTCCATATCCTGGGTCTCCCGTTTCCCTCTGGAGAGGGCCCACATCTTCCCTAGTTTCACCTTTATCCCTTACACACTTATAGTTTTTCTTGTTATCCTTGATGTCCCTGGCCAGATCTGATTCTATCTGTGCTTTAGCCTGTGCTTTAATCTGGTTCCTGGCCACTGGACAGTTTCTCTGTATTTCACCCAGCCTCCCCGTCCTTGGTTCCACCCTCTGTAGGCCTCCATTTTGCTTTTGACTTTGTCCAGGAGCTCCTCGTTCATCCATGCAGGCCTCCTGGATTTTTTGCCTGACTTCTTTCTTGGAGCTTGGAAGTGGTGATCCTTGAATACTAACCAGCTTTCTTGGGCCTCTCTCCCTCCAGTACTTCTCCCCACGTTACCTTGCTGAGCAGGTCCGTGAAGAGTCCAAAGTCTATTCTCCTGAAGTCCAGTGTAGTGAGTACTGTGTACCCTCCTTGCTGTGTAACCTCCTTGCTGCCCTAAGCATCTTGAATTCTACCATTTCATTTTCATTGCAGCCAAGGCCACCCTTGAGCTTGAAATTCACCACCCACTCCTCCTTTTTGGTAAGGACAAGGAGTAGCATGGCTCCTCTCTTCATTGGGTCCTCTACCATTTGAAGAAGAAAGTTGTCATTGACACATTCCAAGAACTTCCTGGATTTCTTGTGCCCCGCTGTGTTATCCTTCCAACAGATATCAGGGTGGTTGAAGTCTCCCATGAGGACCAGGGTCTGTGAACATGATGCTGCTCTTATTTGTCTATAGAAGCCCTCATCCACTCCATCGTCCTGGTTGGGTGGCCTGTAACAGACCCCAACTGTAACATCACCTGCCCTGTGTTCCCTTTAATCTTGACCCATAAGCTCTCAGTTGGGTCTTCATCCATCCCCAGGTGGAGCTCCATGCACAACAGCTGGTCATTGACATAGAG
>JAOTQQ010000012.1:48659119-48680356 GCA_026546715.1 Gallinago undulata
CATTTCCTTCGTGCTGCTCTTCAGGTGGCCTTTCTTTGAGGTGTTTCATCTGTGATCCCCTGGTTCCTATTGCCTCAGGAGCCCCTGGCTCATCCCCATAAGACTTTGAGTACGCTGCAGCATATCCAGCACATCTCAGAGAATCAGGTTGAGTGCCTTCATCAATGAGCCATCCCTCAGACCTTGGAGCATCATCCCTTGGCTCATCAGGAGTGAGCTAGATAATATCCTCCTCCCACAACAAGTCTAGTTTAAAGCTCAGTCAATGAGCCCCGCTAGCTCATGAGCAAACACCCTCTTCCCCCTTTCAGAAAGATGAAGCCCATCCAACGCCAGCAAGGCTCGTGCCATGTAGGCCATCCCGTTGTCAAAAAAACCAAAATTGTGGTGGGGACACCAGCCATAGAGCCACATACTGACAGCTTGTGCATATCTGCTTCTTTCAGAGTCACTACCCATAACTAACAGAACAGAAGAAAAGATAACCTGCAGCCCAAATTCTGTTATTAACCTTCCCAAGGCCCTGAAGTCTCTTTTGATTACTCTTGGGCTACCTCCAGACCATAAATATGTGACCTTAAGCTCATCTTCTCTGAATTTTGGACCACAGAAGACCTGGGATGCTCTGTAAAACTACTAATATTTACATATTAAATAGACAGTCAGTAGCCACAAAGAATAAGTGGGATAACTTAAACCAGTTAACCAAATGCTAGGCTCAGTCAAAACAACGAATGAGTTTCTACAAGGCTCTGTTAATGAAGTATTCAAGGACAGGAACAGAATTAATAGCAGTTTTTAGATCAAAGCTGATGTCCTCTTCTGCTGGAATTACAAAGTTTATTGTTAGAAGAAGCAATACAATTTTGTAAGGTATCTGTCACAGTACCATTTATTAGAAATCAATTAGCATTACACATTGCATATATGCGTATATGCATATATTTAGATGGACTAAACTTTGAATGAGTTGCAAGTAAATGAGGAATTTTAATTGAATGTGGATTTTTTCTGGTTTGGTTCAGGGGCAATTCATATTTGACCTGGCAGTTCAACATCTTTATCTGTGAGCTGAAGGAAAATCGTAATCTGGAGATAAGGCAAAGGCTGTGTGAATGGTAAAAGTCAGGAAGACTAAGCAGTGACATAAACTGGTCTGAATGACTTGGTGAGCATAGCCCTGGGAAACGAAGTGGTACAATTAAAATACCAGTTTGTATCTCTTAGAATAAAAAATACAGACCTCATCTACAAGAAAGGGGGCTGCACCCTCAAAGCCAAAGGCTCTACTGGTTATATTGGAACCAGAAGGAAAGGAGGGGATTGCAGCATAATACTCCAGTAACTTTTGCACAAATAAAGATGTTACTGAGCTCATTGGTGGCTGGGACTGCTGAGAACAGCACTGAAATACTGCACGTTCAGCAAGTTCTGCTTGTAAGGTGTATACCCAGAGAGCACAGAAACAGCTGTAAACTGAAATCAAGAGTTGGAGAGGAATGATGGAGGTTCTTATGTGTATTTACCCTCCATAAAGGTCGTCCAGAGAGGTGTCTTCACAGGAAGAGAAGGCTGAACACCAAAGGGCTTTACAGTCCAGTGAAGCGAAACATAACCTGAATCTGTGGCTGGAAGCTGAAGCTGGACAAATTAAGCTGAAAATAACACATGTTTTTATTAGAGTGAGCCTAATCACTGGAACACACTAGGGACAGGGTGGAGGGAGGGGGTGGTGGTGGATTCTCTGGCTCCTAAAGTCTTTACATCCAGACAGATGCCTTTCTGGAGATAGTCTTTAGCAAAACACAATTTATTGGATTCAACGCAAAGGTAACTTGGTGAAATGTAATGACCTGTGATATATAACAGGTCAGACTGGATGACAGAGTGGCCCCTCCTAGCTTGGAGCATTACAAATCTATGAACACTTAAACCGTAGGAAATTCTGACAGCAAGCTGTAATATTTTTCTCTGCTGAGATTTATCTAAAGCTCAAAAATAAATCAACTTATACTTAGCTTGCTAACTAGCATGGTACATGAACAAATTTTATTTTTTCTTTTAAGATATGTTGGGGATTCTTTAGTCTTATTTTTTAAGAGAATGGTTTATAAGATTTGGGTGTTTTGTTTTTTTCTTTTTAAGCACAGTTAAGAGGCTCTAATGCTACAGCTTTCCAAGAGAGAGAATCTATATTGCACATTAGGCCTCACCAGGCTATTTCACTTTAGTGTTTTTGGTTTTCAAAGTGTTTCCCATAGCAGTTTGCATTTTCCACATGCCCTTATATTTGCTCTGACTTCAACTCTACCATGCTGTAGGCTGCCCATGTTCTATCACAGATTTTTGTATAAAATGTAAGATCTTGGCAAAGCAGGCTGACACAAGAAGCGCATTCTGATAAGAGGGAGCAGTTAATCTCTACACCTCTCACAATGGCGGCTGGGGTCAGGAATCATCTATCACATGCTTTCCCTCCTCGTTTGAAGTGATTGATTTTGCATTATCAGCAGAGATGCACTTCTGGGACTCCATGGCAACCTCTCCTTGCAATACCACATGGGGAAGAAAAGAGGCTAGATATCACCAGAAAAGAAGGTGTTCAAGTCCCTTGTTGAGGAAGTGAGTTCTTAACTTTAAACAGGTGCTGGAGTCCACCAATGCAACAGAAATAAATAATCTGCAGAAACATTGGGCCATATACTTAAACATACCCCAGTGCTGCCAGTCCTGATGAGTTATGGCTTTGGTTTACCAAAGCACTTAAGGAGCTGTGTAATTCGAAGTGCAGGACAAGTCCCTCAACTTTAACGGGGTCGTTTGAGTGTTCACAAATATCCACCTGCCTAAGCACAGGATAAAGTGCTTCGAAAAGAAAAAGGGAGCAAACTGGGAGAGCAGAGTGAGCACACACCACTTGTTTTGTTGTCCTGTGTTTGCTGGTGGTAGAAAATAGATCCACAGGGGTCCAGAGGAGAGCAACAGAGCTGGTGAGGGGTCTGGAGAACAAGTCTCATGAGGAGAGGTTGAGGGAGCTGGGGGTGTTCAGCCTGGAGAAAAGGAGGCTGAGGGGAGACCTTCTGTCTCTCTCCACCTCCCTGAAAGGAGGGTGTAGCCGGGGGGGTTCAGTCTCTTCTCCCAAGTCCCAGGCGATGGAATAAGAGGAAATGGCCTCAAGTTGCACCAGGAAAGGTTCAGATTGGAGATTAGGAAAAATTGGGACGGAAAGTGTTCTTGCCCATTGGCCTGGGCTGCCCAGGGCAGTGGTTGAGGCCCCATCCCTGGAGGTATTTCGAAGCCGGGTTGCCCTAGTGCTTAGAGACATGGGTTAGAGTTAGGTTGGACTCAATGATCTGAAAGGTCCCTTCCAACCTGGACAATTCTATAATTCTGTGTGCTTCTCTTTTGGGAAGTGGGGGTGTGGGAAGACTGTTGAAGGAGGAAAAAATCCTCAAATTTAAACACTTTACAGCAATTTCAGGAGTAAATAAACCCCTAAATCTTAGCCTGATAGAAACAAGTGGGCGTTTGCCTGAGATACTCAATGATTTAACTGTAAGCAGGGCATGAACCTTACTCCTTAGGCAATGGGTGGAAGGTTGGTTGCTTTGTTGCTAAAGAGGCAAGAGTTGTTGATTTGCTTCTTGTAATTCTTCCCTTGTTTCTCCTCTCTCCACCCTATAGTTAATGCAATTATTTATTAAAAAAAAAAAGTTAAAGAAAGTTTAGCTTTTTTCTTTTTTTTTTTTTTCCCCAGAGATTATCACTCCTAACATTGCATTAACATAATCTCACAGCTGACTGAACACTACCCTCTGACCTTTCTTTCCTTGGGGACAAACTCAGGTTTAATTGACGTTTGTGTCTGTGAGTTCTGCTGAGGAGAGATTAGCAGTGGCTTAGCTAATTAGTATTTAAATGCTCACTAATGTTCCAATGGATTTGTCAATTACAGTCTTATTAATAATTGATTGAAAGATTTCACTTTTGGGGGGAAAAAAGAAAGTAGAGATGTCATAGCTGATTCAATTTCTCGAAAGGATTAATGAAAAAATCAAATCTGCTATTATAATCTTTTCAGTAATAGTAGAAGGCAAGGGAAATATTTTGAATTGTGAATTTCCCATATGTTTCTTTAGGTGCCAATACGTTACTTCTTACTGCTGGGTTGAAAAACTGGGGGACACAGAAGACCTTATTAGGACTATTTGAAAATATCCATGCTGTAATTATGTAATTGTGCTCTTCCAACAAGATCTTTATGGTTTGAAATACTAGAAGAATCTTCCTGATAAATTTAACATGTGACATGCAAATAATTCTATTTGTAATACTGGATATCAATCTCTTTAGTGTTGGTCATGTTGTACATGGTAACACCTTCCACCTGGTGCGCTGAGTGCTATCTATAACAGCTTTTAGCCAAGGAGCTTCAATTTCAAACTCAATCCAGCCTTTATACAGTAAACGCTGAAGCCAACTTCTGGCTGTGGAAAATCTTTGGCTGATCAAAACAGGCGCTGTTTGTTATAAGCTGAAACTCTCCTTCTGACTTGCTGGATGAGGGGAGGTCACAGAGTAAGACAGCTCGCTTTGAACCAACCTTCTTCCAACCCCTTTCTACCAAGGTATTTCAGCACACAGAGCAAGGAAGCAAATATACTGAAGTTGGATTAAAATTTGAAATATGGCACCCTAAATGTAGTTTTTAAAGCCATCTGGGAAGCCATCCATACACTCTAAACATGCTTGATTTGACTTTTATTTCAATGGTCACAGAATCACAGAATATTCATGGTTGGAAGATGATGCCAGCTATTACAACAACCCAGCAGGTTCAGTGGGAGTTTCAGCCACTTATGGGATACCAGCACCTTCTGCAAATGAAGCTAGTTTATTTGGAAATATAACTGTGAAATGGGGAACACAGGAACTGTAAGGAAATATTGTCATGTGCATTAAAAGTTCAAGAATATTGGCATGGTGGGGAAGCCCAAGTTCATCAACCTTCCGTTGAGCAGCAAGAACACGTGATTATTTTGGGGGGTGGTTTTGGCTCATGATTTAAAAAGGAGTTAATATGTATCAGCACAAAATTGCTTTGTTTACTGCCTAATGAACAACTAAGAAAAGATGTTTTGGACTGAAGTAGTGAAGGGAGTGTTTTTAGGTTAACCTGAAACAAACTGACATTTCATTTTCAGATGTTTTGTTTAAACTTAAGAAAAGGTAGCCCAAAGTGTCAGAACAAAACACATAGTTTTAGTTTCCCTTTTTCTAAAGCAGTTGGAAACTAATGCCAATTTCAGAATTTTATTTTTTTTCTTGCTGAGCCAAGAACCTATGGCACTTTTGGAAATGGGCTGTAGATTCAAGTGTCTGGGTGGTTTCCTGTCATCCCTGACACCCCGAAATCTGATGCTACAGCACAGACACTCCAACTCATTTGTGTCCTAAGGATCAGCTGGTAGTTTTTCAAATAATGCTTGGGATGTCTCATTAGAGTAGATGGGTTTTCACTGAATTTATTAGAAGAAATTCTTGGAGTACAAAAGAAGAAGGAATCACAAGGGCTCCTCTTCTCACACCTGAGCAATGGTGCTATCTTCCTCCATCTTTTCTCCCACCCACCATCTTGTGGGTGTCCTCCTTGCCCACTCCTCTTCACTCTCATCTCATGGTCTCTTTCAGAAAGGGAACTATGCTCAGGCTCACAGGATGCATCAGCACTGGTGTGAGCAGCAGACGGGGGGCACAGACCTGGGTAGACCCAACTCCAGATCACTAACACTCTCTGGGGTCCCTGACCTGGTGAGATGCTCCTCTCTGTCCTTTCCAAAACATCCCCCTGGGTCCCCAAAAGCCATTAGTTACAGTTATCAGGGAAAGTGTTTGGTGCTGAGTTTGAGATATCAAACCGGAGACACGGGGAGAGCAAATTCAGAGAGAAAGCCACCTCTGCATCCTAGGAGGCCATCTGGCATCGAAAGGCCCCAGCCCTCGGGCCAGAAAATGGATGTCTGAGGTAGTCCCAGGACATCGCCCTGCCTCCCCCAAACCCTGATACTGCGGGTGTTAGAAAAAGGCCTTGATAGGGGGAAATGTAAACAGAGAAAGACATCTGGGGACTGTAGCCAACAACTGCATTTCAGCACTGCAAGCCAAACCACAGCCTCAGGGCTGCAGGGGAGACATTTGCTGGGGTCACTGCTCACCGGGGGGGTATATCCCATCTCCACTGGCTGCTAGGGGATGAGAGTGAGGGCGACGGGTAGTGGCATCGCTTAGCAGCCCAACCAGGTTTTGGGAAGGGAAAGGATACTGACACCAGGCTGTGGCTCCGGTTGGAGTCATCAAAGAGATGTGAGCCGTCTCCAAATTCATCTCCTGATGTTGTGAGTGCCTGGGCAGAGAGCCCAAACCACTGCTACCGCATCCCCGCAGGAGCCACGGGGCTGGCGAGACGTCCCGTCGCACCCACGTGTCTTGCCCAGAGCCCACTGCTGGCAGAGGAGAGATGGGCAGGATGGAGCAGGGCATCCTGAGCCCCTGCCCATCCCCACCTCGGCTTATCAATGCACAGTTACAGGGTGGGCAAGTGTGGCGTCAGCGGACGGGGAGCAACTGTGTGTGGCCACAATGGAAATGACTGGAAATGGAATAACTTTCTGTAGCAAATTGACATCCCTTGAGAACAGGCAGAAAAGAAGGAAATAGAGTGATTTTGGTTTGTTATTGCTTTTATAAAAGGCATCTGCTGAGAGTAGCAGGGTATGCAGTGTCTGTCTCTACTGGATTCTCATATCTGGCCTGCTCATTGCCTTACAAAATGCAGTAATTCCTTTTAATCATAGAATCCTATGGGGTTGGAAGGGACCTCTGGAGATCATCTAGTCCAACCCCCCCACCGGAGCGGGTCTACCTAGAACACCTTGCTCAGGAACGTGTCCAGGTGGGTTTGGAATGTCTCCAGAGAAGGAGACTCCACCACCTCTCTGGGCAGCCTCTTCCAGGGCTCGGCCACCCTCACAGGAAAGACATTCCTCCTCATGCTTAGGTGAAACTTCTTATACTCAAGTTTGTACCCATTTCTTCTTGTCCTGTCACTGGACACCACTTTTGTCTTGACTTCTTTTTTTTTATAATTGAGAGGCCAACGTGGCCTTGCTGAAAAGACATGAGGTGGGCATTTTTGTATAAAGTGTTATATGTTGAGGGAAATGAATAATGAAAGTAGTGTCTCAGCTGCTAAAAGCCAGATAGTTTTTATACTGGTTTGTCATCTTTGTTCCCCCAAATATTTGTAGTATAGGAAGAGCCAGCCCACTTCCTGGCTTCTTGCATGATGTAATGTACTACCCTTAATGCTTTGTCGATAAGAGCTGATTGGCCAGAGTTCATAACAGTCCTGCAAGAAATGGGTGCCTCTGTCCTGAGACTGGGCAGGAGGAGGGTGACAGCTCCATGAGGCAGCTCATCTGCACCACCAGAGGGAATTTGAAAGGCTGTATAGCCAAATTTATTCCTAAGGAACAAAAACAGCAGGCATCCATGTCGTCTAAATCTGAGCTAGTAAAACACCGGATTCCAAAAAGGAAGTACAGTAAGAATGTATTGAATTAAGTGCCAAATTGTGCATAGTATCCATTAGATATTTTAACTGACACATCTTCCAGCATACTGCCCAATCCCTTTTTATGGCTGAAAGCTCTGCTTTCTGGTGCCACTAGGCCATGGCATGGACTCCTGCTGCCCAGGTGATTCTCTGCTTCTGGCAGTTATCGGGCAATCAAAAAATAATCATGGCTCAGTCCATGGAATTAAAGAGAAAAAGTAGAAAGACCAAATATCCACTCCTGCATTTCATGTTTTCAGAAGAAAACTTCTTTTAGACAGAAAAGCAAGCACATTTCATTTTGTGAAGGCAACAGGAAGGGAGAAAGCAGGAAGGGCAGCGAAAGGGTAGCTGACAGATAGGGATCACCATCCTCTTCATTTTTTGAATGGATAAACATTGTAAATGGCATTGAAGTAAACCTGAAGTCACTTTTATTCCCTGAAAACCCAGCCTAAAGAACACTGAAGTTATAAACTCCCATTCAATTAAATTGGCTCTCAATTGAAGCATGCTTCCTACATGACTTTGAAGGAAGCTTAAAAAAAATTCATCCTCAACCAGAAATTTGACCTGGAATATTTCAGTCTGCTGAAATTTGTGAGTGCCCGACCAGTTGGCCTCCTGTGTATGGAAGGTGGGCAAGCCCCATCCCCGAGATACTGCTGCCCACGCACGTGTGCAGGGTACTGCGTGGAAAGAGCTTCAGCGAGCCACAGCCGTGTGGTGTGCGGAGGAAAGGTCACACAGGATGCTGTTATTTTAGATAATTTCATGGAGATTTTCTGCTTGGCTGAAGGTACAAGGAAACTCTCTTGCTCGGTGTTTTGCACAGCCAAGTGTTAAATCGCTTCATATCAGAGCTGAACCTCAGCCTCATCACTGTTAATCTTCTTGATTGGTTAAGTCTTTGCTTTCTGTCAGAAGATCTAAAATCTGAGTGTCAACGATCAGCACATGAAGATTTTCCGGCAGAGAAGAGTGCCCTCCTCTTCCACCCCCTTTCCTCTGCTGCTGAAGGGAGGGAGCATCCTCTCTGATATTTGCACTCAGCTGTTTGCTGGCTGTTCACCCAGCCTGAGCTGCAGGTATTTCCTTCCAACACTCATGTCCCAGCTCCACAAGGCTTTTTACTCATGTACTCTTTATTATTTACCTACATCAAGTAGTACTGGCCAGGAAAATGACACACCTCCTTGGGTAGGTGGTAGCCTTGAGAAGCCGACATCCTTGTTAAATGAAAATGGAGCTACGAGGAGAAAACAATCTTTAGTCCCAAAAGGCAATTCCAGCTCTTATTTGTGTGTTGTTGACAGAATTGACTTTCCCACTTCACCAAAAACTAAACGCTGGTCTTTAATGAACTGGACCTGGTCTTGGCAATTGGCCACTCTTGTAGCTACGAGATCTCCCCAGACTATGGAGCCACTGCTGCAAGCCTCCTAGGAGTCACACCATGGACCTGCAAGATGAAAGAGTCCTCCCTGTCACCCCTGTGCTGGCCCATCCTCCATATAATCCATACAGAGCTTCCAGATCTCCTCCCAGAGAACACAGCCACAGCAGACACCTGCCTGAGTTGTAGGTCTTGCTTCCCAACAGCAGAGGAAGCGACACTCAATGAAGCCCAAAGATATTTTCCTCTTGCATGAGACTTCATGCCTTCTTTTCCATGAAGTCTCTTAGCCAGCCACTTTGGGACTTAAGCGTGCTGTCTGACTTGCACACAACTCACTAGGTAATATTGCAGTTTTTCTAATTGAATGACTTTTCAGTCATTCATTTTTATAAGTTATATTCAGGTTTATAAGATTAATTGTGAATAACAAAAAAAAAATATATGGTGACACTTGAACAGGCAAATGAATATGGGCATTAGGATGATAAATAGACATGTCTCAAACACTCATCAGGGAAACTTTGGTGGTGTAAATAGACCATTAGCAAATAAAAGCAGGATGCTAGAAAGATTGAAGTGGACAGTCGCTCAGGAATTAGATGAATGTTTGAAAGCAAGGTTTCGCACCCTGCTCAAACAGACTGTGGAGAAGAAAAATCAACTTTCAGCACGAAGCAAGACTCTCTGTGCACACTTTCCTGATGTGCAGCTGTGAGAGAGACAGTTCTGAATGCAGTTCATCTCTGTGACCGCCCTGCCTGTTGATGAGCCCACTTTCTACCACATCCATTGGATGCCTCCGCAAGTAAGGCTGCCAAAAAACTTGCTTACACAGATGTAGAGCACCGCTCCCCTCTGCGGGCTCTTTCTTGCAGCTTACCCCCATGGATCTGGCGGAACCACACAGCGGAGCTTTTGCAGAGCAGCTCCAGCCAAATTTGGAAGGCATGCTCCTGGGTAAAGCTGGGATATTTCACACAGAGGGTAATGTTTGCACTGAATGTCAATGGGCATTGCGATTTGGTCAGGATAATGCCTGGCCGGTGACTTTATTCAGCCCCAATTAGCTGCTAGCTGCCAGGGAGCAGCATTCCTCATTGTTAGGAGTGGACAAGGCAATCATGGGAGAAAGGTAACAATAATAGGAATGGCTAATTAGGCCATGAGTGGTGCACAAGGTGGAGAAAGGAGAAATATGAGAGTTTCTAGATGGTCTGGCTGTAAGGATCTGGAGCCAAGGACACAAGTGCAGGGCTCAAGTTAAGGTTCAATTTCCTCCACTTCCACTGCCTCAGACTGGAAAACCCCTATTTCTGAAGTAGTCTTTTGGAGGCATTTTTCACTATTAAATATATAGCTCTGTAGGGCAAAACCTCATTTGGAGAACCTGAGGGAACTGTTCATACTGCCAGGATTTCTAGATGAGGGGAAATATTTTGGTCTAATCCTGTTGCCACAGTCATGTCTTATGCTTCCTGCAGAGTCATTCCAATTCCAGTTTGTTGTATGTCACGCAGGAGAAAAATGTCTGCTTATTCCAGCTTAATCGTGCATATAGAAATACACAATGGCAGTAGTAAAATTCTACTGAAATTCTGAGGTTACTGACATGCTCTTCCACTATTCCCTTACCTGCTGTCTTTTTTTGTACGCTTGCAGAAAAGTCACTAACGTAGCATTTTTTAAAAGTATTTGCTCTGGGCTATACCCTGCTCTCACTAATCCTCCTAAAACTCTGGTAATTTCCATTAACGTTGCTAGAGCTGATCTGGACTTGCATCTAGGCTGGATAATGGAATTTGACCCTCTGCGTCTATAGGAAATGTGGTCTTCTGTGTACCGCTCTAGGGGTATTTCCTGAATTGGATGGTGGGGGTTCTGAGTGAAAATTACTGATTTTTTTTTACGTCTTGGTGTCCTGCATGCTCCGCTCTCTGTGCATCAAGAGAGACTATGGATCCAGCCTGGAACGCCCAAATGGCTTGAATTGCAAGCTCTGTGAGGCAAAGAAGACTTTTCACTGTTAGGGCTGTAATTGGAGGGGATCCCTGATTTTAGCAGAGAACTCGGGGCATTACCGTGAGACAGATAGAATAAAGTGTAAGTTGTTAGGCAGAGAAGATAAAGCACCACTTAAGGGAACCACTGACAGATGGGAGCGTGGCTCTGCAGCTCTGAGCAGGGAGAGGCTTGGGTGCTTGCTCCTTCTGCCACTGAACCTCCTCACAATGCCTGGAGAATAAAAGCCTCATGGCGTAATGGTGGTGGTGATGACAAGGGTAATAAGGCTCATGATAATAAGGACAAGCAGGGTTTCCATTTCCATTACCAGAGCAATCGATTGGGGTTTACATTTTTTTTCCTTTTTTTTTTTTTTCTCTTTTTTTAGTGTGCCATCTAGAGCAAGGGCCATGAGATAAAACCCTGAAAAAGGCCTTTAAAAAGGTCTTTGGAAGGTGGTGTGGAATTTTAAAATCTAATCTGTAATTTAAAGAATGAAAACTAATATAATTGCTGCACAGTTCACTTCCATTGGAAGGATACTGCCCAGTTGTTTCCTCTCAGCATAGGCTAGATTAAACATACAGGTGAATGGGGGTTTTTTGGGTTTTGTTTCTGTTTCTTGTGTTTTTGTTTGGGTTTTTTTTTGCAGTTTCACTCTCTAGGCAATCCATGTTTGCAGAGTAATGGATGTGGATGGGAATGGAAACAGTGGACGCAGCTTTGGCCTGTTACACACACACACGTGTATGTTTTTGTCCAAGATGGAGTTTAAAAAGTTGCTCATTCAATGGAGAGAGTTTTAGAGCTGCTCTAATCTTGAAGCTGCCTACATGTCTGAGAAGTTGTGGCACCTGGGTACCCCCGAAAAGATGTGGGCTGGAGCACCCTGGGCACAGCCAGCTGGCACAAAGCAACATGGATGCTCCATGTCCCCCGTTTCCCCTTGGCTCTTCTTTGCCAACACCTGCAACTACTGGCTCTTGTGAGGAGATAAATCAGCCCGGCAGAAGATTTAATTAATAGCAGACCCCTATGCTGTGACCTAAGCTGGAGGCTTCGCAAACAAGGGGAAGGCAGGGAGTGTGAGAGGAGAGGTGTGCGATGCCTGGGGTTGTGGAAATATCCAGGGATTGTCCTGGAGGGGGTACTGGCAGGAGAGTCAGTGTGAGATGGAGGTGGGGGAATAACCTGGCTGCTGCTCAAGGTAAAATCATGTTTTTCCTCTCTGGGAGCTTGAAGCCAAGGCTTAAACTGAAGTGCTACAGAAATAATCCTTGCCCAGAGCAGTTGGCTTTGTTTCAGGGTTGAAACCGTGAGTCAAAGATGCTTTTATGTCAAGACTTGCTTGAAATCACTCACTGTGGTCCATTTATTTTAGCCTGTGGCTGGGGGGGCAGAGAGTTTTGGAAAGGTAATGATATTTGGGAGCTTGAGGATGAGCTACACTTCCAGATCCAAATGTCTTCTCTGTTCTCTGCCACCCGTTGCTCATGGCTGTGAGATGTCTCAGGTGATGTTGGTGCCTCTTGCAATGCTCCAACTGCATGTCACACGGAAAGCTGGCGTAACCTGTAACTTGTGGAAGTTTGTTAATGATGCAGCTTGCTGTGGCCTCTCAGAAATAGGGTACATGTGTCCATCAGGTGTTTGCGTGGACAGCATTGTACCTTGAGGGGAGAACCAGCAATTCTTACTTATTTTTCCTCCCTCCACGCTATGGACTGGCCAGATTGCGTCTGGAAGAGGAAGCCTCAAGCAGATGAAATAAAGGATGTTAAGTAGGCATCACATTAAAATAACTATATTTTCTCATTGCAGTAAACAAAAGACAAGCTTTGTTAAGGTCTGTAGTTCAAGCAGAACTGGGCAGACATAACAAGCATTCAGTGGGACGAGATTTTTCCACGGCTCAGAGACAAGAGAGTGCTTATCAGCTGTGAGAAAAACCAAGAGCAAAGAAGGGTATGGTGGGGATCTTGCACGGACAAATAATGTTCGGCCCTAACAGGGATGATCTTACATGGGAAAAAAGTGATGAAAGAAGCTCAAACACTAAAGCATTTGGTGTAAAACTTGAGGCACTTAGGTGGAAAGGCTTAGAAATGAGGGGCATTTGGTTGGAAAGAGCTGTATACTGTACCTAGAGATACAAACCCACATCACACACACCTCCCACCTCATAACACACACAGAGGGTTGTCTTGCAGAAGACTGAGGAAAAAAATCTACAGCACTTTAAATGGAAAGCTTAGAGGCTGGAGTTCCAACAGAGCCCAGGGAAACTGGAAGCCTTCCTCCCATTAAATCCCGATAGGATTGTTGTCCCTCCATCAGTTGCACGCCCCTAGAAATCTCAAGCCACGGCATTTTATGGAAAACCTTTTACACAAATCAACAATATGTCTTTGCAATGCTTGTTAAGCCCACGCCGCTTTTGCAACAGGTTCTTTTTCCCCCTCTATGAAACTGTGAGTTAATGCATAGTAATGGCACGTCAAAGGCAGCATTACGGCCCCCGTCTTAAATGCAACGCTGAGTCTCCTGTCATGCGTGGAATGTAATTACCATTAAGGTTGAAAAATGAGGGAGATGAACAGTAGTGGCAGTTTTTCTTAAGTTTACATAAACACTGGCTGCAAGAAGAGGGCAGGAACATTAAAATCAAAGAGTTCCTGTCACATCAGCGCTTTAAATCTCTAAGCGGCTCCTTGAAAATCATCTGGCCTCGGTGAACACAAACAACCGATAAAAGCTTCAGTTAAGGTCTGCTCTTATCTGCTAATTTCAGGGCAGTCTTGCCCTTTACCCACTGTCCCTAGGAAAGTAGCGGTTTTGGCACTTTCTCTTGGCTCACTAAACTCTCCACCATAAGAATAATAGTAACAGCTGGCCAGGAAAGGGTCAGAAATGGGTTTGAAGGTGTTTTGAAGAAGAAATCCCCCGTATCGCTCACTGAGCTGCTGTGGGGAGATGCTCCCCCCTGTGCCGATAGCTAAAGACCGGGTGGCAGAAAGTGTCACTGCTCCCATCTCCGGGACTGGGTGCTATCTCTTGGGCACCGAGCACCCGAGCCCGACCTCCGAGCTCTCGGGAAGGTGGGCAGCATCTCTCTCCCACGGTGAACCTGCAGGGTTTGCCTGCTGGTGGAAGCACCCAGCCAACGGGGCATGCCTTGGGAAGGAAGACACAGCAGAGATGTTTTAAGGTTGGGGATTTCTTTTCCCCAAGTTGTGGGGGTAGTTTTTTTTCCCTCCAATAAGGCAAGCCTGCAGGCTTCAAGTTTCATTAGGGATGCGAAGCTCTCAGCAGCTTCGCCAGAGGATGTTTCAAAGGTAACTTTTCTGCATGAAACTGGGCTGATTTATTGTCCCTGTGGTTTTATTGAGCGTTTTTGGCTTCTGTTTTCTCTGGGTTTTGGGGGCTTTTTTTCATGTGAAACCTGACAACTTAAGCTGGGATT
Organism: Gallinago undulata; assembly: GCA_026546715.1. NCBI lineage: Eukaryota > Metazoa > Chordata > Aves > Charadriiformes > Scolopacidae > Gallinago > Gallinago undulata. The sequence goes on from JAOTQQ010000012.1 coordinate 48,673,598, forward strand.
TGTTTTGCTGCTTTGATGAGTTGAAGTCTCCTCGCCCTGCTGCTCTTAATGGAGCAGTGCTGTAAAGCCCTTCAGGTTCAAAACCCTGCAATATTTGGTGCCTGTAGGAAATGTAGGTTGCTTGTCTCTGTGTCTCCTGGATTTTCTGCACTGTTCACAGAATCATGGAATCACAGAATTGTTGGAGTTGGAAGGGACCTTCTAGAGACCACCTGGTCCAACTCCCCGGACAAAGCAGGGTTGCCCAGAGCACATCACTCAGGAGCATCCAGGAGGAGCTTGAAGATCTCCAGAGAAGGGAACTCCACACCCTCCATGGGCAGCCTCTGCCAGGGTTCTGCCACCCTCACCCCAAAGAAGTTCTTCCTCAGATGGGAGTGGAACTTCCCATGTTCCACCTTGTGCCCGTTGCCCCTCGTCCTGTCACTGGGAACCACTGAAAATAGTCCGGCTCCATCCTCCTTCAGCCCACCCTTTAGATCCTTGGAAGCATGAATAAGGTCTTCCCTCAGCCTTCTCTTCTCCAGGCTCAAGAGTCCCACCTCTCACAGCCTTTCCTCAGCAGGAAGGTGCTCCAATCCCTCCATCATCTTTGTTGCCCTACTCTGGACTCTCTCCAGTAGTTCCCTGTCTCTCTTGAACTGGGGAGCCCAGAACTGGATGCAGGATTCCAGTGCAGAGCAGAGGGGGAGAATGACCTCCCTCCACCCACTGGCCACACTCTTCCCTACGCAGCTCAGGATTCTATTGGCCTCTTGGCCACAAGGGCACGTTGCTGGCTCATGGATAATTTACCAGGACCCCCAGATCCTCCTCCCCTAACCTTGGGGTTCTTCCTCCCCAGGTGCAGGAACCTACATTTGTCCTTGTTGAACCTCATGAGGTTCTTCTCTGCCCAGCTCTCCAGCCTTTCCAGGTCACACTGGATGGCAGCACACCCCTCTGGAGTGTCAGTCAACCCTCCCAGTTTGGTATCATCAGCAAACTTGCTGAGGATTGTTCTCCCTTATTCTCCCTCTCCTTTCTCTGAGATCAACTCTGGGCATCGGGGCTCAAGTCACCCATCAGCAGCAACCTGAGCTAATGCAGCCTGGCTATTAACATGGCTCTTTCAGTCCCCTAATCCCCCTTGGCTGCTTCCCATAACTAGCAAGGATGGGAGCCATACTGCAGAGATACTCCTGCAGAACCTCCTTGTGCTGTGATGGAGAGGAAGAGAGAAGAAAGAGGGCAGGAAAAAAGCAGGGAAAAGGGACACCCCACTGGCAATATGGTCTCCAAAACCAGATAAAGGTCCTCATCAAAAGAGGTCAAACAGTGGTCTACTCTCCAACAGCCATTTCCCACTGCCGTTGCAGTCACCAGCTTCAGCACTTGCCTGAACTTCTATAAAAATGGTCCTCTTGGGTCTAAATGGGCTCTTCTTGTCTTCAATCTGACTGAGGTTAGTTTAGTCTGTGCAGAAATTGTAACCAGCTGCAAATGGTTTATCTACCAGTGACAGAACAAATGACAAGAAAAACAAAGTATAGGAAAGTTTAATGCAATCTCACTTGCAGGTTTTGAAACCAGTCCTCATTTGCCACAAAATAATCTTGTGTTTTCATAAATGTCTTCTTTTTCATGAAAACTTTGACTTCTGTGGCATTCTTTCTTTACAAAAACTTCTCCCCAACAGTGTCTGGCTCAGCATTTGTTTCTGAGCTGATAGAAATTTGTAAGCCCTAAATATTTTGGGGAGGAAAGAGGATTTTTCCCCCCTCTAATCTTTCAGCTAGTTCTAGATGAAACTAAATTGAAGATTTCTTATAACACAGCTAAGTCTTAAAGTCTGTGCTTATCAGAATTTGGATCTCCAGATGGGCTAGAGATTCATGCTTGCAGAGATCCTCTCCACAAAGCATAGGATGAGTGCCATGGCTCATTTCTTATTTTAAAAATGCCTCTAAGTCCTTTACTAACAAACCTTTTGGGGTTTGTCCCATGGTATCCAGGCATAACAAGCAGAGCAAATCTGGGGATGGTCACCAGATTGAGCCAGGAGCCCAGATCACTAGATGAGTCCATGTTGATGAAGGAGGTCCACAGCCGAGCTAGGACTTGTAGTCTAAGGGTCAGGGACGGGGGATATATCAGACATAGCATGGATATACTGGCAACAAAGCTAAGGCAGAGAGCAGGGATGGGAGTCTGAACTTCAGCACAGCTCAGGAGAGACCTGTGGAGACTTCTCAGGGCCAGACGTCCAGGATGAAGCAATCCACCCAGGGCCCTTGCGTGGATACACTGAACCTTTAAAGTTGCAGACAGGTGTTTACAGTCCTAAACCCCAGAGAGTGCTCTTGGTACTATAAATCATTCAGGTATTTGTGTTCCTGGGTGATAGCAATCGATATGAACAACTTCAACATTCTTTGCTGCTGCTCGGACTGGACTTCATCTAACCTTAACCCTGGGCATGCGGGGGAAAATTCCATCCATTAAATATTGACGTAATGACATAGTTGGAATAAACGTATAAATGTAAAAACCACAGCACTCAAGTGGAGTAGAAAGCACCCCAAGGGGCAAGTATTCCTCAGTACAAGTGAGACAAAAACTGGATACCTCAGAAATGGTGAGAATGTTCTTGAGTGTACAATCCTTTTTGCAGTGTCACACAACTAAGCCAGACTTTTATCAAACCGCTCTGGTGATAAAAGCCTGGAATTGAGAAAATCAAACAGAAAAACTAAAAGTGAGAGAAGGGTGTTAATAATGTCTAATGTGCAATGTGCTGTATATTAGTTCTTAATCAGGTTCTATAGGTGGCCACAGCAAGGAAATATGATGAGATTCCTCTGCTAATACTTCACATTCTTATTGGTGGTCTTATTTATTCACGCTGTGTTTTTCTGAATAAAAGCACTGGGGGTGGGCCAGAAGAGGTGGGAAAAGCAGAGAGGAAAAAGCAGAGACTATGCTGTAAAACAAAAAACTCCTCTGAGTATTCATCCTTTATGGAGCTCATTCTGCATTTCATTCCATGTGTGAAAACAAAATGCAGCTCCCCTGTTCCCCAAAGTATCAGTGGACAAAATGGGTTTGACTCCTTTAAATATAATGGAATGAGACCATTCAGGTTTTTTTATCTGTCACTGAATTTTTCACTTTACTCGTGTCTAGGTCACCTTATGCCTCCGCTTTATTTGTGGACAATTTGGCCATCAAGTTTTGATCATCATAGTAAGCTTCCACCCTTGAATCTGTTTTGGTATGTTTAAAGGGAGATGGTCTAGTAGCGAGAGAAGGTGTTATTTTAATTAACAGCTATATAAAAAGTTCTGAACTTTCCTAGCACAACCATTACAGGATCTAACCCTTACAGTTAGCTCCACCAGCTGAAGGACAACACGTATAGAAGGATGCATCTCACTAGCGAGCTCAAGCAGAAAGGGATAAGCTCCAAACGAAGAGGAAATCATTATGTTGGGGTTGATTTTTGCAGTCTTAAGGACAGCAGATGAGACAAGGTGCATGTAGTATCTCAGCAATCAGGCTCTGCACAATCGGATACAGAGAGCGGGTGTGAAAAGAGAGATTTTACACTTTTGTGTATTTCTTTGAGTTAATTCTCTCCTGCCACATTAGGTGCTTTCCTAGGATAGCTTCTTGCCAAGGTTTGAGTGATGGAGTTTTACTGGTATGCATATTCAAAGGAGATAATTTAAGAATGACATGACTAAAGCAAAAAAAATCCTTTTATGAACTGATAGAAATGCTTGCACGTTCATTATTATAATAATTAGAGCTGGTACCGTGTAGCTTGTCTGAACAAATTGACCTAAAAGCTTGTAATTTCTGCCATTTATTGGTCTGATAAAGGATAATATCTCCTCCTACAAAGACTGCCAAATGAGTAGAGTTCAGGCACTGAATATCAACCACTGGCAAAGGACTTTGTGTTAACTGATAACCTTCTGGAAATAAAGGTAGCAACACAAAAGCTTGTTAGGCTTTTTTTTTAAGGAACAGGTATTTTGAAGGAAATAATAAATTACCAGCAAAGCTAAACTGCTTTTTTTTTTTCCTCCCATATTTCTTTCATTTGGATTTATTTTTCTATCAATCTGTATGATGTTTTAAAGAGAGGACATCAAAGAATACAGTGGTCTGTAATACCACCTATAGATAAAACCCCAGAACAGCCCTTCCAGTGCTCTGTGCCCCTGCTTCAGCCCAAACCATTGTCCAGCATGTTAAATGCTGTGTCACACACATGACATCATTTGTGGCACAGGGCACTCAGCTGCAGAATTTTTTTCACATACCCTATCTATAATTATATCTTTTTTTGCATTTGTGTATGACTTTCAACGGGTAAGGTACTCCATCCCTGACAAACAGCTGAAAAGTATTCTTAAAATGTCCAAATAGACATTATTTGTCATTTTATCTAAGGGTGAGTGAAACATAGATTATACAGAAACTTAGAGAAGAATCCCTCTCTCCCTAAAAGCAGTTCGCACAAACATCTATCTCAGTTTCCCGGGAGGTCATCCCTATCTCACCTTTTGGAGAGGTGAAATAAGTGCAGCTCTTTTAGAAGGAAGAAATAAAGTCAGATTCTTTGGTTCTACGGACAAGTGTCCTCAATTAACACTGACAGCTATTTAATTTCATTTAAAGTAGGTTGGTTTAAAATATGATTCTTATCTCTCCATCGCAGGATGGACTAAGTCTCTCTTTTAGTCACCCAGCAATGGGTATTAGGGGGACTTGGTTACATTTCTTTCTACGGAAACCTGAGCTCCATTAGCAAAATATAGATTTGAGCAGATATGGACCCAGCATCTGGCCTTTTAGAAATAAGATAAAACTGTGAGGAGGGAATTAGAGAAGATCCAAAGCCCGTTTTAATCAATAGGGAGGCTTCATAACCTTCAGCATGTTTTGGATCCTGCTCTGAGAGAATAGAAGAACTAGTTTATCATAAAGGAAGAAATCATTGTCGGTTCATTAAGGCTTTGATTTTGTTTTTTTCTCTAAAATCTCTTATTTCTCTAACAGTAGCTGGCTGCCTTGAAGAGAATGGGCAGCAAGCGATGCCATGGTGGAGAGGAGTGGATATCATCCCCACTAAGAGGGATGTACCTAATCTTCTAACATTCCAGTCCCACCCCAAATGCTACTCAAATTTTAATTAAAACATGTGCTGCTCTGTGTGCTGATCTAGAGTTTGTAGCATAATAAAATCAACTACTGCAAAAAAGAAGTATCTGTTCTGAAAATGTCTTTTCAAAGTAATGGATGCTGACATGCAGTGGTTTTGGTTAGTTCAGCTTTGTGGGCTTTTCATTTCTCAAAAAGATTTTTTTAATTATTTTTTTCTTTTCAGAAATTTGTTGATGCTTTGGCTGGGGACTTTTTGTTCAAACACACACATAAAAATATCTGAGGAAGCATAGAGTAGAAAGAATGAAAAATATCTTTTCCAGCCAGCTCTAGACAGGCCTTTAAAAAGCTTTAATTTAATGAAGTGAGAACAGCTGATGCTGAACTGGTTGCTATGAAGGTGTCATGTAGCATATTGGCTTATATAAACTCGTTGTTTGTGGCATTACAAAATAGCTTCTTATCTCTGGAGATGTTTAACTCCTGAAACATAAAGCTTGAGGGCACAGCTACTAAATTAATGTTTATTGAAGTAAAGTCTACTGGGCAGTTTTACTGAACTTTGCTCAGCCAAAAGAATTATCCAGGTCCTTGGCCACCGGTTATTATATGTGGTGGCTTCACAGCAGTCCCCTAAGACACTAGGAAAGCTGTGAGAAACACAGTCTCTGTTTCTACCAAGATGTGGGCACCACCAGTGAGAGTTCCAGCAAGAAAAATCCACTGGATGGTCTCAATCTACGACCATAGTTTGCCATTTGAGTAGACCAGTTCTAGGTGGCAAAGAGGTTTTTTTCTTTGTCACCAATGAAGATGCAGGACAGTTGCAGTACTGCTTAGCTCTTCTGGATGAGTGGGAGTGGTGAAGCTGTCTGCCACCATTCATGAATAACACCTACACAGAGCCTAAAATTGGTTCCTAGGACTCGTCCACCAGCTGTGGAGCTACCACACCTGTGTACAAAGGCACATCTCCCTGCACGGGAGAGCGTATTGTGGGTGAGGAACCTACTCAGGGCTCTCAGGTGCCCCTGGTTTCCCTCTAGGTACTCTTTGGCAGCTGTTAACCTTGCTAAAACCAATAGGGAAGAGTAAAGCAGTTGAGTGATGTGACTTTTTCCTAGTTAGTGAATGGACTCTTTTGCTCTTCTTCATCTGGAGGTCCTCAGGCTGAGAAACATCTGAGTTGCCTGTGGGATTAGCGGTACCAAAGAGAGGGAAAAAGCCATGGAAAACCACCACTTGCATGTTGGACCTTGCATTGGTAGATGGAGAAGTAAGCGGACTTCTGGAGCACCAGGGAAGAGGCGAGTGTAGCACTAATAACGCAGTGAAACATCTAACTTTTCTGTGAGGAGTCATCTGCTTTTACTTTCATGCTTCTTGTATGCAACAGGTACCAGCCCATAGATACAGAATCACCTAGGTTGGAAGGGATCATCTAGTCCAACCAATGAAAAAACCAAACAAAACAAAACAAAAACAACCCATCAAAAAAACACACACAAACCCTACCCCACACCTGAAACAACACCAACCCAACACTAATCCATATCCCCGAGCACCATGTCAACTTGTCTCTTGAACACCTCCAGGGATGGTGCC
>JAOTQQ010000012.1:48680456-48703389 GCA_026546715.1 Gallinago undulata
CTCTCCAGCCATTCTTCCCCAAGCCTGTAGCGCTGCCTGGGGTTGTTGTGACCCAAGTGCAGGACCCGGCACTTGGCTTATTGAACCTCATGTTGTTGGTCTCAGCCCATCCATCCAGCCTGTCCAGATCCCTCTGCAAGGCCTCTCTACACTCCAGCAGATCAACTCTCCCACCCAACTTGATGTCATCTGCAAACTTACTGAGGGTGCATTCGATCCCCTCATCCAGATCATTGATAAAGATACGAAAGAGAACCGGTCCCAGTACCAAGCCCTGTGGAACACCACTCGTGTCCAGACGCCAACTGGATTTCACTCCATTCCCCACCACTCTCTGGGTCTAGCCACACACAGAGCACATACTGCCACACACAGAGCATCTCCAAGGACAGATGAAGGCAGGTAACCCTTCTTGGATACACCGTTTTTTCAAGTTGTTACTACCTTGGTTTTTCCTTTCAGGAACTGTCTTTTTATCACATGAGGTGCTTGCAAGCAATGATGTTATGGGTTCTACAGCTGTGGTTAACTGCCTGTCTAGTGCTCCTGAGAAGTGTTGGTTAAAACTGAAGTTGATACTGTATGTTTTAATGTGGACTACCACTAATTTAATGGGGCTGAGTGTAGTACTGAGACATGTTAAGTGGAAGAGCAATGGATTTTCTGGACCTTGAATTTAGCACTTTAATTGTGTTACAATGATAAAAACAAAGCACCATTTGAGCTGTCTTTGCTTTCTAGTCAGTGTTGGAGTCATCCAGCCTACTCATCTTCCACGTTCCTTCCTTGTATGTTTTTTTTTGATATGTTTTTGGGTGAAAGAAGCACTGCTTGAATATAGTCAAAAAGAGATTAATCTTGTGTTTTGAAATTATCTTTTTTAGTTGCTAAGTCTTAATTTAAAAAAACCATAAATCTAGAGTCTAGAGACAGTGACAAACACAGATGCTAAAGGACTGCAGCTTGAATTGATATGCTGCAGAATCACCCTATGTGCCTAGTTCTTTAATATGTACTGATGGATTTATCCTCTAAGGGTTTGCCTAATTCTGTTCTGAACCTCTTTTGGTGCTCCTGGCCTTTCTAGCCTTCTGTGGCAACAAATCTCAGAATTTAACAATTTGTGTGGGAAAAGTACTTCCCTTCCTACTACTTCTAAGGTTGCTGCTGAATAATTTCACTGGGTGCCTCTTGGATTGTCTTGTGAGAAGCAAATATCATTGCCCACTTGTTTTTGCTGTGATTTCTAACATGTTTTGGCACAGTTACTCTTTAATATTATTTAAACTTCCTGCTTTATTGAAGAAAACTTTGTTGAATCTTCAATAAGTAATTTTATAGGACTTAGTTTTACTTGTGCTTAAAGTCAAATTGCAACCACACAGTTTTCCAGGTAAATTCTGTCTGCTTTGTCCCCAATAACTTTGTTTTATCTTACTCAGTTTTCTGTTTGTGCTGTGCTCTTCTACTTTACACCTTTTTTAAAAATTTATTTTTGTATTAATGTTTCACATTTGTGAAAAAATAGGACAATTTTGTGATTGAGGTAGTGTCATTTGCCTTAGGACAGTACTTTATAGCCATGAGAGGTCTGACTCCATAAGGCCAAAGGTAAAACTATTGCAGATCATAGTAACAAATAAGACAGCTCCCAGCTCTTTATCTTTGGAGGAGGAGGGACTATGAAAACTAACAAAATTTAGGTTTTACGCTTACAAAGAGGAAATATCCTAGCTACCTCTATGTAAATTATTCCATTTCTTCCCTACTCAGGCCTTACCACAAATGATATTTAATGAACACACTTTCTCAGCCTGTTAATTTTGGGGGGCAGCAACACATTCAGGGTGTACGTGGCGAGTCGTACCTCAAATTAGGATTTTTTTGAGACCTTTTTTGGACCATTTGTCATGTCGTACAGAGACTCGCATAATGCTGTAGTGTTGGGTTTAAAGCTGAACAGTGAAGAAACCTCTTGCCTCTCTGAGACTTCTTTGCGAGTTCTGCACTGCACCAGATGTCCCTCCACCTGCCCCAGCACCACCTCCAAAGCCAGTCATGGCTTGAGTTGAGTTAACCAGCAGCCACTAGTTAGCACAGGTTGTGCTGCAGCTTCCCAATCCCATTTCCTTGGTGTGTTGCAACGTGTGTGTACCAGGGAGCCCCAGGATGGAGCTGGGGGGGCGGGAAGGGTCCTTGAGATGTCGAGGGATGGGACTGGGTAAAAACTGAGTATTCATCAGCACTTGCCTCATCCCCAGCGCTTGATAACCTTTTCATGGAATCATGAAATCATGGAATTGTCAGAGCTGGAAGGGACCTCTAGACACCATCCAGTCCAACTCCCCTGCTAAAGCAGGGTTGCCCAGAGCACATCACTCAGGATGGCATCCAGGTGGGGCCTGAAGATCTCCAAAGAAGGGGACTCCAAGACCTCTCCGGGCAGCCTGTTCCTTTTCTGCACTTGTTTAAAAATGGTTCCTTGTGTTTAATTTATTCTATTCTTTACAACGCGAGGATGGCAGAAACGAGCCTTTAAAAATAAATCACTCTTGTACTTTGATTAATTACTTCACCTTTTCCTACATAGAGATGTTCAGAAGGTCTTAAGGACCTTGAGCATATTGAAGTGTGAAATGGGGATTGGCATTTCCAGTGTCACAGTAGTTGTTTGTGCTAGTGGAGGGTTGGGACCATAAAAAACAAATATAGAAAGAAATAAATAAACAGAAAGCTAAAAATACCCCAAAAAATACTCCAAAAATAAATTATCTCAATGATAACCAGCACTATTTTCAGGATTAATTAATTTCTCAATATTAAATAGTCAAAGAAGATCTTTGACACGACAGAGAGCATGACACGCTTAGGAAATTCCGACAGGTCTATCCTGTGGCCAAGAGAGGTTGGAAAGGTTCGGATATTTCCAACTTGTTAGAGAGGGAGAGCATCCTGGTAGTCCAGTGCAAGAAAATAATAGATGGAGTTCTGTGCATCCTGGACTCCTAATGAGGGTCTTCTTATCACTAGCTAAAGATAATCCCATCTCGTTCTGATTTAGCATGAGGGACTGGATGATGGGAACTCATAATCTTTTACTTCTCAACCCTCCTGTCCTAGAGTTCAAGTACCCCCAGTGCTTCTAACTTCTCTGAGACTTTTCCAGCACATCACTCCCATTCTTCAAGCTCCTTCCCCATTCCCAAACTCTTGCTACTCAGAGTTTTTCCTTCACTCAGAACTATGACCTTTCATCACCATCTACCCCAAAGACCCCTCAGTCATCCTACTCCTTTTCCTCACCTGGCCTGTTTTGTACCACGGCAACCTTTGAATAGAATTGTCTCTAGCCCTGTGTTTGGTGAGCTCTCTGGGTTTCTTCCCCTCCCTCTCACAGTGATTATATTTTAGGACCAGGTTTTCAAGTATTCATTCCCAGCTGTCTACAATGGGAGCTGTTATATGTTGAAATATTCCTGTAAACCTAGCCCAAATAGGACCCTATTTTAATGGATAAAGGAAAATGGCACAGAACTCCCTTCTAATGAACAAGAAACTGTGAATTTGGGTACGTGTACCCATGAACATCTGGTAAACCGTGATTTGGTGGTGAAAGCTTCCTTCTGATGGTCAAGTCCCAACAATATCACCCACTGTTTAGTCTAAACTTTTATTTCATCCAGTGTTACACTTTTGCTTTCAGTGACCTTGTATGTCAGTCGGAGGGCATGCCACACACACTGCTGTCTCTCCTCTGAACAGGCAGGCTGACGTTGAAAATTGCAGGTTCGACACTCTGCTGCCCTGATGCTCTGTCCCCATTGTTGTGGCTAAGCTTGTTATTGCGGAATAATTATTGCTATGTCAACAAACCAAGCACTGGGCCAATGACCTCTGCAATATCAAGAACGCTGTTTTCATGAGGTTCGTTTCAACAGACATTTGCAAGTTACCTTAAACTGCAGCAGAGATATCCTGCTGTTCTTTTGTGTTTCAGATGGTCCACGTATCATGTGCGGGATGCCAAAATAGATTCCTGCCACAACAATCTCTGGGAGACCTTGATTGTTGTGTGTGTTCTGATGTGGCGCTAATAATGGGACCTAAACTGTTCTTTTCAAAGCTGTGGCAGAATTGTGTTTTATTTCCACTTGCCTTGTTTTGTTTCATGTACATGAAAGAGGAAGAAGTGGTTTGAGGGGGGAAATACCATGCCTTGCCTACCCTGATGGTTTTGTTGTAACTGTTATCTTGAACTCTGGTACATGGAGAGTTGTTATTACAGATGTAGGAACTCTAGGGCAGGAGGACACCAGCAGCCAGTGGTCTCTCATTTTGCATGTGTACTCGTGTGTTTCTGATTACTTGATGCAACAGGAGCTTTCACAACCACACACTTGTGGCTGCACTCACATTAGCTGGACTACTCAATATGTGCTGCAGGAACGTCATCCCTAAGAATAGGATGGAAGCAAGTGTTCCTTCACAAATGGATAGAATATTACCACTGTCTCTGAAAACTGCTTCAGAAAGCTAAAATGTTATTTTGCATTTAAAAGGAGAAGTTGAAGGGCCAAGACATAACACCTGATTCAAGGCTCTGTAAGGGCTCACTATGACAGGCTTTTGGATAAGGTCCTTAATCTGAATGCAGACTTGACGTAGGACAGTGTCTTCTGGGATTTTGCAAGTCCTCTCTTCTCTTAGCAAGTACTTCTTGAGGACACATAAGGACAGATCACACCAACCCCCTGCAGCACTACAGGCTGGGGGCGGAGTGGCTGGGACTGCCTGGCAGAAAAGGAGCTGGGGTGTTGGTGGACTGTTGGCTGAAGATGAGCCAGCAGTGTGCCCAGGTGGCCAAGAAGGGCACCAGCATCCTGGCCTGTGTCAGAAACAGCGTGGGGAGGAGGACTCGGGAGGTGATGGACTCCTGTGCTGGGCACTAGTGAGGTCCCACCTCGAGTACTGTGTCCAGGTTTGGGCCCCTTCCCACAAAAAAGACTTTGACGGGCTGGAGCGGGTCCAGAGAAGGGTGATGGAGCCAGGGAGGGGTCTGGAGCACAATCTCATGAGGAGTGGCTGAGGGAGCTGGGGGTGTTCAGCCTGGAGAAAAGGAGGCTGAGGGGAGACCTTCTGCCTCTCTCCAACTCCCTGAAAGGAGGCTGTAGCCAGGGGGGGTCGGTCTCTTCTCCCAAGTCCCAGGCGATGGGACAAGAGGAAATGGCCTCACATTGCCCCAGGGGAGGTTCAGATTGGAGATTAGGAAAAGTGTTTCCATGGAAAGGGTTATTTCCCATTGGACTGGGCTGCCCAGGGCAGTGGTTGAGGCCCCATCCCTGGAGGGATTTAAAAGCCGGGTTGCCCTAGTTCTTAGAGACATGGTTTAGTGATGGTTTTGATCAGAGTGAGGTTGATGGTTAGACTCGATGTTCTTAACTGTCTCTTCCAACCTGGACAATTCTATGATTCCACAATTCTCAGATGTCATGGCTGAACAGGGGAGCCTGCTGATCTGTTTTTCAAAGATTGCGTGCTTGTAGGGATGACAGTTTGTGTCCTGTGTCCTCTCCTACAAGCCAGTTAGTTTTTTTAAAATAGGTTTCTGAAATATATTACTAATGCAATAAAGATAAACTTCTGCAGAAAAGTCTCTTGCCAGTCTGTGTTGATGCAAGTGTGGAGGAAGGTGTTGATGAAATAATATTGCCTTATTTAGCCGAAGTCTAGACCACAGAAGGTAGAGAACCCATCATTTAAATTAAAATAGGGCCTATTACAGATGCAGTAAGTGCAAATGAAGCTGTTTTGCTGCTAATGTGCTAAAATAGAAACCTTGTACTCTCAAGGTATGAAAGCAAGGATGTTTTGTTACTTCTGGTGTCATTCATGGAACGCATCTGAGGTGAATTTTCACTTGTGCTGTTCTTTTTGTTCCAGAGCAGTCATCCACAGCAAAGCTAGAGATGGTAGGAGGGGAAGGATTACATGGTCTGCTATATGTGGTGGCCCTTAATACATATGGCCTTAGCAAGTCTGAAAGAGTCTGCCGTTGCCTTGAATCCCCAAAGGCTGGAAGACTGAGAGGACATTCTTCTCATGTGGTACCACAAGACAGCAGGACTGGAATAGATAGTTAGCCTGTACCACGCTGGTAGACTATTAAAACAACAATGCAGAATTCTTTTTATCTGTTCTAGAGGAGTATTAAGAAAAGATTGGGTGGGGTTTTTTTTTATGTACATTATCCTCTACCTATGTCACAGTTTTTAAATTGAGTTGGACCCATGGCAGTGCTTTGCTTGTCCAGACTCTCTCTCCTTTCCCTGTTTTCTCCCACCTGTTTGTGGAGTGCACTCTCTCTTCCTTACTTGGAGTGTTTCACTGAAAAGTGAAGCATATCCTAAGCAGAAAATTTTTTAGATGTCACATCTTGAAATAAAATTTGAAAATCACATTGCATGCCGTGTAGAGCCCCAAACCCCTCGTAATTTAGTAGTGACTTTTATCAGTGGAGCATACTGTACTGATTAGTACATGTTCTCTGCGCATTTCAAAGACATTTCAAAGGCTGGAATTTCATAGATCTTCAATAATTGCTTAGTTCGTGTCCAGCCGGTTGAACTTCTGCAGAATTAATTTCTTCGGTGGTTGTAATGTTCTATCTTTACCCCTCCCACTTGCTTATATTTCCATGCCATAAGTTAGACAGAAATATGATCTGTGCTGTGTCCAGAAATAAGCTTTCCAGTTGTCCAAATTCTACTGAGCAGCAAATTAAGAACTGGAAGATATACAGGTGTGCGCATATTGTACCTATGTAGAACATATTTAATTTAAGGATGTCAGACAAAAGCAGCTGAGCAGATGATAATCACTACGAAATGCTTCCCATGGACATGGTTGCTCGGGTTTCTTTTCTTCTTGCTGTTAACATCACAAGGTCAAGTCTTGACTCCAAGACGCACTGGGTAGTCAAAGTCCTCCTGAGACCATGGGGACTGACCAAGAGAGTCCTCACTTGGCTGAAAACTGCCCTGTTGCCCTCAGGTGTCTGTGCACAGTGTGGAGGAAAGTCTCAGCAGTTCAATTTGTACAACGCCAACTTTTTCAAGTCCAGTTCTAGGGATGCTCAGTGATTTCCGAGACACCTTCCCCCAAAATCAGAAAGCTGCAGGTTTGCACTCCTGGACTCTTTTACTAACATCAAAAGCCACAGAAAGAGGAGAGGGGGCAAAGCCCAACCGGCAAAACCAAAGTCTTTCTCCTCTCTTTTGCAGAGTTGTCGTGCCTTGATTGTGAACTAGAATTTTAGGACTTTAGGAGGGAATGGAGCACTTGGCTGCTTCGCTGCACACCGAATCAGAAATAGCATGTGAGAGCATTTATTCTGCAAGGAACACGATGAGGGGTTACTGCCCAGAAAACTGCCCATTTTCTCCCACCTTTGCCGCCGAGTCCTTGGGGCCTTTCATCTTGGTCCCTGCTGTAATTATAACACCTGCTCTGGAGCTGCTACGAGAGCCCAAGCCGATAAAGACAGCGGTTTGCAGACCTGAGCAGGCTGGAGCGCCTTAGGTTTTTGGAAGGCCCTGCTTTCTCTGGCCCAGATCCAACACACCACTTAGACATCTGCTTAACTTTAAGCATGTGAGTACCCCCTTTGAAGTCCCATGTATATTGTTTTGCTGGGCTGAGGTCAATGAGCTCAGTACCTTGCAGGATTGAGCTCCTGAATGTCAGATTTGATTAAATGCTCCCCCTCCCTCCCCTCCTCTCCTACCATGAAAGCCTGACCAGAGCTGAAACAGCCTCAGAAAATGAAGGGGGGGGGGGGGGGGGAAGAAAAAAAAAAAAGGGGAAAAAAGCAGCTGGTGGAAAGAAGTGAGCCTGGCTCAGCTGTGGTAGCTTGGTCTCGCAGATCTCACCAGAAGAAAAGCAGAACTAAAAATCAAAAAAAAAAAAATTAAACCATCCATGTTTTCTTTAAGGAGCAGCAGAATGGATGTTAGAAGTGACTGCTTATCGATCATGTGGCCTCGTCCCCCTCCAGCGGGACCACTGCTCATTTAATCGGAGTGGTAGCTGCTCCCTGTTAATTGTCCTCCCGCTCCTGTCTTCCCGCGACTGCAGAATGTGCTCTCCGCCAGCAGAATGAACCCCGCGTTCTCTCCCCCGTCTGCTCCTTGTCAATTCGCATCAGTTTAAGGTCAGGAAAAGCCAAGGCAAACGGGGCGCTGCAGCATTTGAACTCAACCTTGCTTTCCCAAGGAGCAAACTGACAATTAGCACGGGGATCAGCATCAAAAAAGAGCAACCCAGCATGAAGCCTGTCTAATTAGTCATATGAACGGAGGGCTTCCCCTCCACTTCCTCGAGAACACATGCCTGTCAGGTCTGATACAAAGAGACTTCTCTCCCCTGCCATAATACCGAAATTAGGTTGAGAACAGGTAGCCCTGGCCGAGTCGCTTGTTTAAGCAACGGGAGGCTTAGCTGTAATGTCTGGTTGTGTGCCCCCGTCCACCGTCGCATGTGCTATGGCCATGTGCTTGGCAAGTGACTGCAGGATGTTTCTTTCCTTCCAAAACACAGGGTGGGAGGAGAGGGGGGAGAAAAAAAAAAAGTGGGGGGGGGACAGAAAGCATTGATCTTCTAGTTAATCTTCTCGATTTAATAACACTCCTTGTTGAGGTGGAACAATGAGCAAAGGGAAAAATTAAAGATGAAAGCTGAATGACAGTCTCCTAATCTCAGAGAATTGTGCTGGTTGAGAGACTCCATGTGTCTGACTTATTTCTTTTTTCTTCTCTTTTTTTTTTTCTTTTTTTTGCTTTATGGACTGAAATACCTCCTACAATCTTCAAGACAAAATAAGTAGCAGTAAAACTTTGTGTTTGCTGTTAATTTTGCCGGAGTGTATCAATAGTGGCTAAAAGCTTGAGCTGAAATTCAGATCCTGTTGTGTTGCTCTGTGACGGCAAGAGACAACCAAAGCTCATGCAGTCTAACAGCTTGCCTATACAAGGACACACAGAAAAACACAAGCCAAATGAATTCAAAGTGTATATTTTATGAGTAGTTAAACTCCATTTAAATTCCCAAGTCAAACTCCTCATTCAGAGTTTAAAAGTCCTTAATGTGATTTTGTTGAGTTTACTTTGGAAATGGAGCTAATGAGATGAAATAAAAGCTACTTTAAATGTGTGTCCTGGAAGTTTTCTGATGTGGGCTGCAAAATACATGTGGCGTGCTAGCAATTCTCAGTTTTCATTTTGTTCTTGAACATAAGGTATGTTTTATACCAGCACAGCTTATTTCTGGAAGGAAAAAGAGGAATAATCTACTGAGTTATAGCAGGCTTTTGCATGGAGGTAAAGGAACATCTGCATGGGGGTTGCACAAATATGATAGATAACGAAAAAAATACCCCCAGCGCTGCCACAGCTTTATCAGCGCATCTGCTGCGTCTTCATCATGGTGACGTGTGGCAACAAGTCCCTTGGCACTGGTTTCTGTGCAGATCATAGTCTAGATTGGCTACAGAAAGAAAAAAAGAAACATAAAAGCCCCAAGCGTTTTATGCCTTCATTTCACTGACGTGACTGTTCCATCAGGGAGAAAAACTCTGTTCCTTCCGTAGGGGCTGCCAAACAGGCATCAGAGGAGCTTTGCTGCTGCAAAGGTACCTCAGGCTGTTTGTTTCCAGCAGGAGACTGAGAGCTGCCTCTGCGGATGCGGATTCCTTACGTGGTGGGATAACGCCAGGAGCAGCCCAAGCATCTGGATTCAGGTGGCTCCTTCTTTTATATACCCAAAAAAAAAAAAAAAAAGGAGCACAGACATTTGCTGCTGTGTAACACTGGGCTGAGCCTCAGAAGAGATGCAGGCGCTCCCTGCAGTGGCGTTTGCCTTGTGGTGTTTCAGAGGACAAAGATGAAAACCAATTTGCGTAGTTTTTCCCTTCCTAGCTATCATGATAACACTCTTATTTGCAAAGCGCTGGAGTTGTGCCACTGAAAAGCATGATAAAAGGCCTTTTTGTCATTATTTACTGTTAATACTATTAATGCAGAAGCACTGGCAGCTGTAGCTTGAGCTGAGTGTGTGCCCAGGAGGATCACCACGGTGCCTGAGCAGAAATGCCCAGGAGCTGAGCTCTTTGTTTCCTCTTCTTCATTAACAGGAGAATGATGTTTCTGCTGGACGCGGAGCGGTACGGAAGCAATGCCACCTCCCTGCCAGCGATGCTCTAGCGTTTGGATGGGTGCGCTCTGCCTCCGTCATGCAGGTTCTCCGTGTATGAATTAACTGCAATCAGATGCTTGGCGCTTCTAGCAGCTTGTGTTTGAATAGACACTTGGTGGCAGACTTTCTCTGGAGAGTGCTGTGGGATAACGGAGCTGGGTTGGTTTTTTTTTTTCTGGAGTCCCTTTTTGTTATCTTCCCTTCTCCTTCCCTTCTTACCAGCCACCAGCCTTCTCCTCTGGCTCTGGCAGCCTACCTGAAGAGCAGGGGCAGCAAACAAAAGGCTTCCCCCTCTCTTCACCTCCCAAGAAAGATAAGAGAACTGACAGCTGCAGTATTCTGCAGGTTTCAGTGACCATCTGTGTGGTCCGAGCTCAGCTGAATTTCATTGTATTCTGGGCTGCATCAAAAGCAGTGTGGCCAGCAGGTCCAGGGAGGTGATTCTGCCCCTCTGCTCTGCTCTGGTGGGACCCCACCTGGAGCACCTGGAGCACTGTGTCCAACTCTGGAGCCCTCAGCACAGGAAAGACATGGACCAGTTGGAATGGGTCCAGAGGAGGGCCATGAACATGATCAGAGGGATGGAGCACCTCTCCTATGAAGACAGGCTGAGAGAGCTGGGGTTGTTCAGCCTGGAGAAGAAAAGGCTCCGGGGAGACCTTCTAACGGCCTTCCAGTACCTGAAGGGGCTCCAGGAGAGCTGGGGAGGGACTCTTTGTCAGGGAGTGCAGTGACAGGACAAGGGGTAATGGTTTTAAACTGAAAGAGGGGAGATTTAGATGAGATACCAGAAAGAAATTCTTTGCTGTGAGGGTAGCAAGACACTAGAACAGATTGCCCAGAGAAGCTGTGGCTGCCCCATCCCTGGAGGGGTTCAAGGCCAGGCTGATTGTGGGTTTTGAGCAACCTGGTCTGGTGGGAGGTGTCCCTGCCCAGGGCAGGGGGAGTGGAACTGGATGATCTTTAAGGTCCCTTCCAACTCTAACCCTTCTGGGGGGGTGCTAGAAACACAAAGTCCTTTTCTCAGAGATTTCTTGGGGATCCCTTCCTACTCCTGAATGGCTGCTTTCTAGACAACACAGTACTATTCAGTATTTATATATACTCAACAAAACACCATCAGCTTTTGCATTAGCTGGTCCTGGTGGTATTTGTTTCTGTTATATTCACAGAAGAATCTCACTGTATTAAAAAAAAAAAAAAGCTCATTTGTACAAGCAGTAAGAAGATGATGTGCTTTATGATTTTTCCTCAGGCTAATAATCGTGGTTTATGAATAGTATTTACCCTGCTGCCCTTGTTATATGAATACTTGTCTAATGCTCTGGCTCAACCACAAAGCTTACACTTGCTTCCTGCAGAGCTCAGTGGCATGAGCTGGCTAATACCAGCACCGTGTCCCTGTGAATCTACGTTAATGGGTCATTAAAAGAAGAATGGTGCACACAATGCCCCAAAATGTTACCATTTTACAAGGTTGCTTTGGTGGTTGAAATGTGGAAAAAAGGGTGTGTGGTACCCAGCGTCTGTTCAGCTTGTAGCTCTTCAGCCAGCAGTGTGCCCAGGTGGCCAAGAAGGCCAACAGCATCCTGGTCTGTGTCAGGACCAGTGTGACCAGCAGGAGCAGGGCAGTGATGGTGCCTCTGGACTGGGCACTGGTGAGGCCTCACCTCGAGGGCTGGGTTCAGTTCTGGGCCCCTCACCACAAGAAGGACATTGAGGTGCTGGAGCGTGTCCAGAGGAGAGCCACCAAGTTGGTGAGGGGTCTGGAGAATAAGTCCTACAAGGAGAGACTGAGGGAACTGGGCATGTTTAGTTTGGAGAAGAGGAGGCTGAGCGGGGACCTCATTGCCCTCTCCAACTCCCTGTAGAGTGTAGAGAGGTGGGAGTTGGCCTCTTCTCCCAAGGGAATAATGACAGGAGCAGAGGAAAGGGTCTGAAGTTGTGGCAGGGGAGGTTTAGATTAGATCTTGGGAAGAATGACTTTCCTGAGAGAGTGGTCAGGCATGGGAACAGCGTGCCGAAGGAAGTGGTGGGGTCACCATCCCTGGAAGGATTTAAGAAAGACGTGTAAACATGGCACTTCAGGGCATGCTCTAGTGCCTGGGATTGTTGGGTGGTGTCTGTTTGTGGGTTTTTTTATTTTGTTTTTTTTTTGTGGTTGGACTTGATGATCTCAAAGGTCCCTGCCAACCATGAAGATTCTGTGATTCTCTGTGATTATCTGATCATCTTTTCTTCACACTGCTTCGATTAGGTGGCACTTCAGCAGCACAATGGAGTACGCAGGGCCCTCTAGTCAACCAGAACTTATGAACTCTACCAAAATCTATTGCTATTAGAGCACAAATGAAGAGAAGTGGCCGTGGTGTCAAGTCTTTCATCTACTTAGCCACGGACAAGAACTGAGGGGGGAGAAGAGAAGATGTCAGTGGGACGGGAGTATGTTGCGTGTTGAAGATGCCTGGCGTACGATAACTGGTAACTGTTTCCTTGGTGTTTTCTCCATAGTTCCCCCAGCCCTGCAAGCAGCGCTTTAGTGAACAGACTAGCTGTCCAAAGCCATCTTTACTTTTTTGCTAACTCCCCCTACTCAACGTATCACAGCATTTGCTCCGCAAAGCTCTGAGGACTTCTGCGAGGAGGAAAAGAAACAGAGGATTTGATTCCCAAATGCTCTAAAGCTCCACTTAAAACCCAGAGAAAGTGAGTCGAGACTTCCCATCATTCGCACGGGAAGGCTTCAGATGATATAATAGTGTATTTTTCATCCCCTACAGTTCTGGTTCAGGTCTGTTAGCCATTTCAGCAGTGTCCCTCTGAGGGAACGTTCGCAATGCTGCTGACTCACAAAAGGCTCCACTTCCTTGACACATCGCAGTGACTGCAAAGAAAGCCTCTCTCCGTGTGAGCCATGCTGCAGCCCAGCCTGGTTCTCATTATGTTCCTCTCCCTACCATTATACTTCTGCATAGACGCAGTACCCACCCAACCGGGGTCACGTCTGCTGCTAACAATCTGCTGACATATTAGATAAGTTATATGGGTTTCTTCGCAGCTGCCAAGGGCAAGATATTCCCCCTTCTACAGTATTTCATGATATTTTTATTTTAATTTCTTTTTTTTTTTAACCAGATGCTGGTCAAACTGCAAAAATCAGGGGAAGTTCATGAAGTACTGTGATCTACCTTATTAATGCTGCCTGTTTTCTTCCCCACGAGTGTAGGATAGGAAACAACAGGAAAATAGTAGCCAGGATTTCTCCACCCGGTCTGCCTGAGGGGTCTTTGGCTTTTTGCTTCTTCCTACCCTCACCTGATGTGGACAGTATGCAATTTGCTTTCAGTACCTTTTAATGAAGGGAGGTCTAATGTAATGAGTCACCTGCAGGACCTTCACCCTCAACACTGAACACATGGACAGTTTGCAAGACATCTTAATCTCTCTTCCAGAGTTTTTAGACCCCGGAGCACTGCCTTTGTTTCTGTAACACAAACCAGATACTGCTTAGTTGTTGTGATATTACCATGAGGGAAACTATGCTTGTTGTCTCTTTCTTAAAACGGCCTTCTTTAAGGAAACAAGGCTAAAACAGTGCTGGCTGGCTGGCCATCCCACCCCTCCTCCATCAAAACTTCTGAACTACTTGGCCAACTTCACTTTCACTTAAAAATAAAGGCAGGGTGTGGATATTAAACATATACTTGTTTTGTGGGTATAGACAGACTAATAAAGGAGGCAGAGATTCTCTTCATGCCTCCGTGGATGGAAGAATTGCAGCATGGCTTTGTTCTTTCCCTTATTATACAATCATTGACGTAGCAAAGGTCATCACAAGACCTAAATTCATGAAGGACCAGCATTTATATAAAGTGATTCCCCCTTCAATACATGCTCTTGAGAAATTGTGCCTAAATTTGCACGTGCTGCCCACTCCATTGCATCCTGGGGGAATGGCCTGGTCCTCAGGAGACCCAGTCCGTACTGGTAGATATCTGGTTTCCCAGCACAGAGTTTTGTGAGCTCTGACATGCTCTTCCTTCCTTTGATTGCACAGGTTGATGCAATTGTTTCGTTTGTCACAAACTTACGGAAAGAAAAATGAAAATAATAATAATTGGTAAATTATTAGAGGAGGCAAAATTAACTGTAGCTGTGTTGCATGTACTATCATCTCATACAGAATAATTTAAACCTCTTCCAGTCGCTGGCACTTGGATGGCTAAACGAGCTTGTTAGGAGCTTCACCATAAGCCTTCAAAGAGGACCATACCTAGACCCGTCTAAAACTATTTGGTATCAGTGTGGCACATAATTATGAAGTCTGCTGAACAGATAGTAAATCTGGTTTCTGTCTCTCTTCTGAAGAAGGGAACCCAGCTTTTGGAAAATCTGGGTTCCATATGCAGAGCCAGCTATGAAGTCTTTCCTTTCACAGGAAAAGCCTGCACCAGTGTCCTCAAGTTTCATCAGCTCCATTAAGTCTCTCACGTCCCTTTCTCCCTCCCCCTCGGGAGATTCAACGTACCAGAGCTGTGGTCAGGCCTGCCTCTTCTTTACTAGAGACAGACGATGATAAGGAGGTTTATATCTCCCCGCTACCTGTTAATAAACAGAGGCTCAGGGGCAAAAGCGATGGGCACATTGCAAGGACCTTAGGGAAGAAGCCCAGCTTCTGGTGGTGGTCCCACAAGTCAACGAAGAAAACGTGAGTGGGTTGTGGGCAGCCTATTAATACAACCCACTCTGAGTTTGGCCGCAAAAGAGTTCATTGCAACCCTTCCCCTTTGATTTATGGCTCCGAGGAGAGGTTATTTTAAGACACCGAGAACTCAGTTGAGGAATAGGGTTAACTGCTGAAATGACCCCAACTCTGCTAGAGCATGTACGGCGTGTTTCCTGCACAGAGCTGGGCTGAGTTCACTAGGGACTCTGGGTGTTAGCAAAAGCTCCAGCTGAAGAGTGGCAGAAGAATATAAACTGGTGACACGCCACAGAGTGATTGCCGTTAATTAACTCCTCTGGATCTGGGGCTGAAAGTGGTGACGTTTCAACTTTACCCGCAAAGCTTACTCGCTCCGAGAGACATCTGGCATTTCACAGCAGAAATGGCTTTGCTTTAAAAAAAAAATATTACAAAATTAAAAGTAAGATGAGAACCAAAGTGAGTTAGAGATGTCAAGGACCGTAGGCTGCCAGTGATGGCCATGAGATGGCACACAGATGACCCAGGCAGTGCTTGAATAAACTGAAAATTCTTTTGTTTAACAAGGACAGAAAAGAGAAAAGATGGCTTTCAGAAGAGCTAACCCCTTCTTTTTCTCTCTGCCTGTGCTTCGGATGCACACAAAAGCTGGTTCTTTTTGGTTCTCGGTGTTCTGTGAAAGCCCTCTCCTTCCCGTGACAGGTTGCTCTCCAGTGTGATGCAGCTTTAAAAGCACACATTTCCATCAACATTTAAAAAAAAAAAAAAAGAAATAACACTCCTTGTGCATTGTCTGCTTCTCCAGCCCCCATTGCTGGCTGTGGTGGGACAAACTCACGCTGCTCCTGCAATGCCACCATCACCACCACTGAAAGCACCAACCCCTAGTGTACAGAGAGTCTCAGGCAAAAGAGCACTGCCTAAAGACAGGCAAGAAATACCCAGGTTGACATGTTATTCAAAACTGTATCTACTCAGGTTTGCAGTGGAGAAGATCAGCAAAATAAGGGTGGCCATTGTGTTGTGCCTGGAGCTGCAGTCTGCACCCCTTCGGTCTCCCAGAGCTCAGGTCACACATCAGAGGGGGATCAGTCACTGTGGATTAGCACATGTCATCTATTTTAGTGACAGCAGAACTAAGTAATACTCCCTTTCCTGCAGCAGTCGGTGGCTTCTCTAAAGACATTTCCAAATTCAATTGCCGTTGGGTTAATTCCTCTTCTCTTCTATCATGCTGCAAACTGGACAGCTGCCTCAGCTGGTGTCTGAATCTTCAATGGAGACGGGGTCAGAGAAACTATTTTTCAACATTTAGCCGAAATCTACTGAAACTGTCAATTTTACAAAGCTGATGGCAAGTTGTTTGACAGATGCCAGGTGGTAAGAGCCCAAATATACTATTGGGAATGTTTATTTGTGGGCATAATCTCCCCTGTCAAGCTGAAGAAAAGGATGCTACAGGGGTTACAAATATTAAGTGACAGATTTCACTCAGCCTTTCTTTTGCTGAAGACCTCGAGCCTGTGTTAAACGTAGGAGCCCTCTTACCAAACCTGGGGAACGCATCAAGGCCAGGCTGGACGGGGCTTTGAGCAACCTGCTCTAGTGGGAGGTGTCCCTGCCCAGGGCAGGGGGGGTTGGAACTCGATGATCTTTAAGGTCCCTTCCAACCCAAACCATCCTATGATTCTATGATCAGCACAAAGGGCTCACAACCCTTTACAGACCCAACTCGGGAAAGGAAAAGCTTAAATATCCTTTGATAGCTAAAATGCTTTAAAAGCTCTCCGAAATCTGACCTAGTTGGACACGATGGTGTCATCGGCTGTCAGTGAGTAGCGGCGCCAGAAGTTAAGAACAGACACTGTCTTCTCCTTTGTGAAAGCTCAGACGGAGCTGAGCCATCTTCCAAGTGCCCTGTGGCGTGAGCGGTGCTGACATCGGGTCTCTGCACCAGAGCCTTCACTCCAAAGACCCTCGTACAACAGGCAGGTCTCGTTGCCCTCATTTTGGGAGCGAAGCAGAGGTGTGGAAATGTAGAGCCTGAGCCTGAGACCAGTAAATCCCGGTTTCACGTTCTAGTTGCCGCCTGGTCCCGATGGGGAGCCGACACAGCGCTGCCGGGGGGGGTGGAGGCATCACCTGAAGTACAAAGCTGTCATTACAGCTGTAAGGGCTTAGCTGTGCTTAAGCCCTTCTTTTTCCTTTTTGTTTTTTTCCCCACAGCAAGTATTTCCATCCCGAGGACTTAGCACCAAATCTTCTCCTTCTTACTCTTTTGGTCTTGATTTTCTTTTCCATTACCAAGTGTCAGGTATTTCTGTTTATTTTGCCATCATTAACCTTGGTTTTCCCTTTTTCATGTGAAATACCTGTTTCAAAGTGCTCACTAAATTACATCCAGGCTTTTCCCTCCTCGCCTCTGCTACAGCCTACTGTACACCATTATCTTTCTTTTACAGTGCTGGGCTCAGTTTTACCATCCACTTAGCAAATCCATGGAATTTATTCTAGCAAGCCAAAGGGAATTCCCTTTTTTGATTTTCTCATTTATTCTGGGCCTTCTTAGGATGCCCACACTAAGCACAGTGATCTGTTTTAGTCTTTTGCATGCTCTGTAAGTGTAAATATCACTTTCCATGGGATGACTTGCATTCAAGCTTTTCAAACCCGAGTGACGAGACCAGGTTTGTCTTTGCATTATTTCTTGTACTGTACCTTGGTAGCTGTCTTTGAAACTGAAAGATGCCCAGCAAGGTTCTTTACTCCATACTTGCTCCAGAGTTTCTGTAAAAAAAAAAAAAAAAAAAAAAGGAATATAGACTTTGGTACACAAAAAGGGGCTCTTTTCAAGAGAACCCATAGAACCCATTCATTTCAGCTCGTGTGAGACGTAAACTCTTGGTCATATCCTTCACTCGCTGATGTGTGACAATGCAAAACATGGATTTAACTTGAAATTCTAACACATTTTAAATAATAATTTCCATTAATGGAAAAATGTTTCCATTAATGAATGAGATTTATTATTTGACAAGTATTTTTTTTACTTTGACTCCATGCACAGATGGTCCGGCTATGGCTTCGGGCTGGTTTTTGTCAATCCCTTCATCAAAAAGAGAGATCTATTAAAGAGAAAGATGTTGGGTTTTGGGTTTTTTTTTGTGTGTGTGTGTGTGTGTATGGTTGGACTTGATCTCAAAGGTCCCTTCCAACCATGAAGATTCTGTGAAAAAGAGAAAGTGTTTAACCCTAAATTTAAGAGGCTACTCTGGAGGCAAAGTCAGTCACTGGTTTAACTGGTCTGGGCTCAGCCCAGACCTCAGCAGTGGGCTGAAGTGGAGACGAGGAAGCTCATCATCTACCAGGACAACTCAGGGGTGTCTCTGCTACTAACCATCAACTGTGTTGGGTGGAATTCATCTGTGCCAAGCAATTATAGATATACAGAAAGGCCAATTCCATCCCCAAAGACCTCGCAGCCTCTCAAAGGAAGGGGAGGGCTCTGGCCCTCCACCTCTGGGTGGAGGGTCAGGTACAATGTCTTCGGCCAGGCAGTCTTTAAAAGGTTCCCCATTTACCTTCCTAATCCAGGACCGAAAGAGCATGCTCTTCAAATGTGGTTTAATCCTTGTGTAACAAGGAGCCATCAAAATAGAAGCCTAAGTAGGGTGATTCCTCTGCCATGGAAAAAATAAGATGTGTGATATGCAGTAAGTGTTGTCTCTTTTTTTGGTGGAAAGGAGTTGGTTTTACACCTTTACGTTTCCCATTGTTTTTAATCCCTAAAATATCCAATTTGCATTTATAAACTATGCCTACGATTATATTCGCTGCTTATTCACTCAACGTCTACAGCGAGATACCATTCTATGGGTTGAGTGATGTTTCACATAGAGCTCCATCCATGTCTCACAGCAACAGCAGCCACAATCGTGTTAGATTTTGTAATCTTTTCCAGTACCTCAACAAAAAACCCCAGCCCAACTTTGTATCCTGTAAGAAGGCTCGAGGCTAACACATTATTTACTCTCATTTAGCTCTATTTTAAATGAATAAATTCGGGCACTATGAGATTATCTTTAAGGTCCCCTCCAATCTAGATGATTCTATGATTCTATGATTATCAGTTTTCTTCATTAAGAAAATCTGCATGTTCATTTGTATTAAACAGTTGTAATCTCATGCGTGTCATAGGGAAATGTTAATTTCTCTCTCACCCAGAAGCCTAATTGGTTTGTATTTTCATTACCAGAATTATTATTACTGAAGCCTTTAAGACAGACTATGAATAACTGTACTATGGTCAGCAAGCTCAGCTCGAAAACCAGCCAAAAAATCCCTGAAGGGCTGGAAATATTGGTTCAAGTCCTTCTCTGATCCATGCTAGATGAACTGTTAACTTTAGAGGGGCCAGATTTTCACCTGTTACCGCCTGAGGGCTGATGGCAACCTCCCTGGCTGTTAGCGACCAGGTTTTATGGTGCAAATTCCAGGCGGATCGTTTTCCTGGCTTTGATATAAGTAATGGGAGCAAGGTGGCTGCTGCTGAGGCACAAACCCTTTGGGTGCCAGCCTTCCAGCCAAAAGCCTGTGCCCAGAATGACAGCCCCCTTTTCCTCTCCACCCACCACCCCCTGGTGTTATTTACCACCGGGTTATTTCAAACAAGCTTAGCTTCCCTCTGCAAGCTCAGCCGTTGCCAGATAAATCAGCAGCATGTTCTGAGTACTGAAATATGTTTTTCAAGCCCTAGTCCGGAGTACTTCTGAAATTGCAGGCTTAAAAAAAAAAATAATAAAAAAAATTCCTTCTCATGCCAGAACACCCCCAATCCTGTTCCCCATCCTGTTGAAATAAGCAAAAGTGATGATGCCTTTTGCTGCACCACGGTGTGTGGGAATGCTTCTCCCTCCATCCTTCCAGGGGGGGAAATAAGCCAGAAATGTCTGGCAGCCTCTCGGCGGTGCCCGATGGCCCTATCTGCCTGCGCTGCAGGGGTGGCTGCAGGGCTTGGGGCAGCAGAAGGGCTTCGAGAGGAGCTCTGTGGTGACAGCAGGGCTGCTCCCAGGCCCTAGAACACGCTTTCTTACAAGCTGCTTGGGATGATCTGGGAGAGTTGTAAATCACGACGTTTCTTCTCACTTCCCAAGCTGGCTAGGCCAGAAATGAAATCTTCTTTGGTCTACATTCACCTTATAACTCCTTGTCTTCTCACTTTTTTCTTTCTTTTTTTTTTTAAATTTTTTTAAAACTACTATTTCCCTTTACATCTACCAGGAAAGATGCAGAACGCAAAATACAGCTGCATCACTGAGCAAAAATGGAAAAGCATTCACTATGGACGTTTTTTGGGGGGGAAATGGCTGATAGCCTTTTTTTTTTTTTTTTTTTAATTCTTTCTACTGCTGGCCCTTAAAGCAAAACTCGTTGTCTTTGGGCGTATTCCTACTGCTGTATGTTCACAGAGGGAAAATATGCAGAGGTCAGCAGTTTCAAAGGCACTCTCTAATTTTAGGTTCTTAGCTTTGGATATTTTGGGACAAAACTCTGGACACAACAAAAGAAGCATCAAGGAACTATAAATCTAGATGAAGTAAGTAACACCCAAGACATCTCGAACCAGAGACCCAAAACCAGAGACCCTTCTATTTTAAAAAAAAAAAGAAAAAAAGAAAACTAAAACAGTTTTAGTATTTGCCAGAAAATGTTTTTTCTTAGTTCTTGAGGTTTCTGTCCTTCCCCACACTTCCCACTATTCCTATTTTCATATCGCCATTACAGGCAATTCTGAAACTGTCCTACCAATCCAAGGCCTGCAAAAGTCGAGTGAAAAAATTGCCCCTTTTTTTTAAATCACATGTCATCATCTTAAGACAGGGCACTATGTAAAAAGGCTGATTATTTTTTTAACCCCCAAAATGCTCCCTGAGACTTTTTTTATCTAGCTAGTTTTTTTCTAAATATTTGTAATTGGCAATGTATTGTTTATTTGTCTTTTAAATACACAGTGTTAAACAATGTTTAAATCTCAAAGCAAGGACCTATTTAAATTCCAATTATTTGATAAAGTTCAAAAGTGCTGATTTGTTAAATAATCATTTGAAAAGCAAATATGAAAAAGGAAAATGAGTCAAGAAGGCTTGAAATTAAATGGAATTAAGAGGTTCACATAAGGTATCTGTCACTTATACAAAAAAATAAACCCAAATTAATTTTGATCCAAGGACTCAAATGCATTCTCCAGGCTGTCCCACAACCTCTCAGCAGCCAGATGTTTGCTTCGACCAACAAAAAATTGCAGGGATGGCTCTTCTGGAAACTCCGAAGCCCAAATTTCTGAAGGACTGAGGTACCTGGTCAAAGGCTTCCTTCAATCTGCCAAGAACTGCTGCTCCAGCTTCAAGTTGAAAGCCAAGAACGAGCTCAGTCCTCTGTGTAGGACAGACAGACAGACAGACAGATGTACCCATGCCCGTCTGGATGCGATAACTTCGGTGAGACTTCAGAAATCGTGACCTACGAGTGATTTTTTTCAGATGCTCCGGCAAACAGCTTCCACATCCCTGACAAACGTTGCTACGTCTTCAAAACGAGCACTGGAATCCAGAAGTCTTTGTTTTCCACTAAAAGTTGGGGGGGTTCGGCTTACAGGAAGCCTCGTGCTGTGGCAGGCAGTGAGGTGCTGGCGTCGCTTCATGGACGGCAACGAAGAACAGCCCTGTGTGGTGCCACGGGCGAATGGGGAGAGACACCTACCTACCTACACACAGGTATTTTTCATTTTGAATAATATTCCCACGTGTTAAGCCAGCACATTGCATTGGATGATCTGTAACGTTTGGATTTAGTTGATTTTTTTTTTTTGATTTAGAACAGCCGGACTGTAAACAGAGAATGTTGGATTCTCCAATTATTTTTTTTTCTAAGACCTGTGGAGGAGCTTTTCTGACCCCCCCAAAACATCCCCGCAACGCGCCAGCCCCTCTGCTTGGTTCTGCCGGTTAATCCAATACCTATTTCTTCTTGCTCTGCCAAATGGGTGGAAATTTGGTTTGAAATTGAGCACGGAACGGACGTGTGAAAACAGAGCATTGAAGATCTTTATATAACTTTTTTATAACACCGCTGACTATTGCTATAAACCCCCAGATCCAAAGCACGGGTCTCTGCTGCTCGGGTGGTTTTTTTTCATTTGGGGAGTGGGGGGAGTGACTTGCTTTGCTCTGGTTTTTCAATTAAATGATGGTGGGAAGGCTGAGCAAGACAAACTTGTGTGTTGTGGCTGAGATTGCAGGGGTTGGGGGTTTTTTTTAGTGTGTGTGTGTGTGTGTGTATGGTTGGACTCAGTGATCTCAGCGTTCCTTTCCAACCATGACGATTCTGTGATTCTGTTAATTAAAGAAAAAAAAAAAATCTTTAAAAATAATAATTAATTTTTTAAAAAAAAAAGAAGCTCATGACTTCTGGTACGTGTGATAGGGAACAGAGGTCCCTCACTGCACGGGGAGGCAGGAAGGCCCTGCTGGCTCTCCCTACCCCATCTTGCCATGGGGAGCCCAATTTTGTCCAGGACCCCCCCATCTCTGGTCCAGGGTCCCCTTCCCCGGGGTGCAAGCACCTGCCCCCGCCTTAGGGGGAGAAAGGCTTCTCTTCCCACCCCCCGGGGGGCAGAAGCAGCAAATTTCCCATCCATCCATCCATCCCTTGCTTGTTTGCTGCCTGCACTCGGGAAGGGGGGGGGGGGGGAAGGTTGGAGGCAGGGAGCGGGGGAAACTGGAAGAGCTGCCCTGGGGGAAACCAGCCCGACTGGCTAAAATGTGCTGTCTGCCCCAGGGAGGAATAATTGCCTTGGATGAACATCCTTCAGGGACAGCCAGGGTGCTAATAAGCTCAGGCCAGGGAAAAAATAAAATAAAATAAAATAAAATAAAATAAAATAAAATAAAATAAAATAAAATAAAATAAAATAAAATAAAA
>JAOTQQ010000012.1:48704645-48716497 GCA_026546715.1 Gallinago undulata
CCGCACCTCCCCCGCTGCAAGGCATCCGCCATGCAGCGGGGGGGTGCGGGCTGAAGGGTCGGGCGGGCACCGGCTCCCGGGCACCACCGGGAGAAACGCGGTTGGGATGGGGAAAGGGGCGGTGAGGGTCTCCCCAGCGGCACCCCGCACCCCTAGGCTCCTAATTACCGGGGGGGTGGGGGGTCCTTTCTCGCCCTCTTTGCGGGAGACGGCTCCGGGGAGGGGGGCAGCCGGAGAAGGAACGGGGGATGCGGGATGGGACGCGGGATGGCAAACTCTAGGTTATCCCAAGAGGCGGTCGGGAGAGGAGTGTGTGTGCGGGGGGGGGGGGTCACATCCGCTCGGTGTTCGGCAGGGAAATCGCAGCCGGGGCCAGTTTTGGGGGCACAGCCTTCCCCCCCCCACATCTCCCCTCTACTCCCCTTCCCCCCCACCAAAAAAAAAACCAAAAAAAAACCCCAAAAAACAGAGCGGTGGCCCCTCTCATCATTACACAGAACAGCTGCTTAAAAACTGAGCCTGGTGTGTCCCCCCCCCTCCCCCAAATCCCACCGGCGGGGGCTCCCAGGGTTGGGAGCTCATGTCAGGCGAGCAAAGAGGAGCCCCCCCACGCCTCCCCCAGGAATCACCCCTCCTGCCGGGTTTCCCAGAAGTTTTTTGTCCCTCGGGTCTCCTTCCCGTCGGGATTTTGGCCGGGTGAGGACCGGGCCGGGAAGCAGCGTTTCCACTGGATATTCCAGGTTTTTGGGGTTTTTTTTGCGGGTTTTGGGGGGGGGGTGTGTGTATATTTATTTTTTTTTTTGTTCGCCTGTGCTTTTCAGGGATGGGAGAAACGTTTCGGAGAAGCGTGTGTGTGTCCTTGTTCGAAAACTGACGGTGAATCTGAGATTTCATCCTAATTAAAACCGAACGAGCGCGACGAGGCCCCGGTCACCCGCGGCGGTGGCCCTCACGCTGCTTTTTGCCAGAAAACAAGACAGCAAAGAGCTTTTTTTGCGTGGGTTTTTTTTTTTTTTTCCCCACGAAGGAGGATGGAAAAAAAAATAAATAGGTACTTTGAAAGCCTAATGAAGCCTAATGAAGCCTAATGAAGCCTAATGAAGCGGCTCGGCCACGCGGGGCTGACACCCCCGACAAACGCACGGGTTTGCCCCAAGAAAAAAACACCAAAGTGGGGCGGAGATGGGGTGTTCTTTCGAGACGGATAAAGAAATAACGAAGGGTTTTCATTGAAACGGGTTCACCCGAGGCAACCGGGGGC
Source organism: Gallinago undulata (assembly GCA_026546715.1). NCBI lineage: Eukaryota > Metazoa > Chordata > Aves > Charadriiformes > Scolopacidae > Gallinago > Gallinago undulata. The sequence goes on from JAOTQQ010000012.1 coordinate 48,705,907, forward strand.
AGAGGGGTTTGTGACTCTGCGCTCGGGAGCGCGGCCGGGCCCGGATACGGCGGGGATGGGCGCTGGAGGGGGGGATGCCCGGGAATAATGGGGCCGGGGGGGTGTTGTTAATTACATCCCCTCGGGTTGGGAAAGCAGAGGGGGACCAAGGGTACCCTCTCTGAAAGTGTTCCCCCTCCCCGGCTCGGCCCCGGCGGGGGGAGGGGGGGGGTAGGGAGGGGGCCGCGGGGAGGATTAGGGGGCCGGAGCTGAGCCCCCCGTTCCTTTGCCCGGGATGGGGGGGGGGGGAGGAAGGGGTGCTCTGGATGTCTAGACAGGGCTCGTTTCCTTATCGGAGGCGGAGCGAGGGGAAAATTAAGAAAATAACTGTTCTCCTGGGACAGAGGGAAAGCTTTGGGGGGCTCCACCGAGCCCGCAAGAGCCATCCCGCGCCGACGGACGGCGTCGGAAATAAAACCCAACGAAGCCCCCGCTTTGTGCGGTGTTTGGTCGCCGAGGTACCCGCGCACCGTCCCACTGCCGCTCCCTCTCCCAGGGCTACTCAACCCCCCGCCTGGAGGCGACCGCTGGCCCCCCCCGTCCCCGTCCCCGTCCCCGCCACCACGGCCTCCCCTCGTCGCTCCGCGTTTCTCCGCGCTGTGCCCCCATCTCCCCGCTTCCCTCCCCACCGCGCAGCGCCTACCCCCGCCCGGGCCCGGTCCTTCTTCCCTCGGCCCCCGCCAAGCGACCGGTCACCCCTCGGGGCTGGGAATCCCGCGACGAGGAGAAGCTGAAAAGGGTGCGGGGCGGGAGTTGCGGGAGGGGGGGGGGGGGAGGTTGAGCCGATTCCCGATTCCTCCCCCCCGTCGTGTCCGCGTTTTCCAGCCAAGGTGGGAGGGGGGGGTCAGAACCCAAATATTCACCATCCTCCCCCCCTCCGCCGAGCCCCGACGGGCCGGGCAGCAGCCCCTGCCAGGGACAGCTATGTGACAACCTCGCTGTTGGGGGGCAGGGATAAAGCAGAAGGAAAGGGTTTTTTTGGTTTTTGGTTGGTTTTTTTTTTTTATGTTATTTTGACTGGGGAGGAAGGGAGGGAAAAGGGGGAGGACTTGGCTTTTTGTTTTGTTTTTTTTTTCTTACCCTTATTTGCGCGGCGCGTAGAAGAGGTGGGAAAGCGAAGGAGGATTTGGCGTCCCCACCACGGGAAGGGCTGGGGAGAAGAATTGCCCAGGCAGTTTGTTTGTTTGCACCCTCCCTCGGCTCCCTCTCCAGGCAGGCCCGACCCGCCTGTTCAGGCTGGAACCGAGGGGGCGCAGGGCCCGGGACCCCCGGTGCCACCGCCTCCCGGCCGCCGGAGCGGGGCTGTAGCGGCAGGAAAAGCGCGCTGTTAAAAGGAGGGATCTCCCCCGAAGTACAGCGGTGTGGGAACTCCTTTTTTTTTTGTGGTGGTTGTTGTTTTTCGTTTGTTTTCTTGGGCTTGATGTGGGGGGAATCGCTCCCCTCGTTTTCTTCTTCAGCTTCGTGAGCTGACCTCCTCACTGTAGGGTCTCCTGTACCACCCTCCCCCGTCTCCCACCACCATCCCAGGGCTCTTCCTCCCCCCAGGGAAAGCCTCAGACAAGACTGCCCCCCCCCCCAGATCACTGAGAGCCACAATGACTTTCTGAGCCCTCTGCCAAACGCTCCAAACGCGTCCTGGTTGCGACAAAGCACAAATATATTCTATTCTATCTACATATTCTAGTGTATATATTCTATTCTATCTATTCTATCTATACATTCAATCTATCAACAAATCCAGGTAATAAAAGGACAACCCGCGGTTGGTTTTCGCTCGTTTCAAAGCGATAAAGCGCTATTTCGTGTCACCCCCTCCCGCGGCTGGGAAGGGCGACCCGACTAATTGCTTTTTCCCCCATTCATTAATTCAGTTGATCAGGAAGAGGGGTGGTACAGACCCGTGCCTGACCGGGGGTAGTCCTTCCAGTGTTATAACCCCCTCGGATTCTATTCTAGGTTTAGAAATCGGAACTTTGGTGGCAAACTTGCGTGTTCTCCAGAGTCGGTTTAGGCAGCAAATATTTTCAGCCCGTTTTTTTAAATGGCTTTCGTTAAATGAACCCCTTTTTATTTTTAGTTATGGGAGGATGCTTACACGATGTGTTTAAAAGAGCGACTTCGTTAAATCACTGCCTCGGAATACTCTGCTCGTTGGCACCATCAGCCCGTCCCGCTTCTCCCTCTGTTTTATGCGTTAGGTCAACGCCATCTCGTCCGGTGGAGCCCATGAAAAGGGGGGCAGCGCTGGAAACCGTGCCACCAGTGGCCCACTGGGCCAGTGGGAGGGGGAAACCCGGTGAGGGTCTCACCTGGGGCGAGTAACTCGGATTGGGATGAGGATAGTTGGGATCCGGTGCGGGAAAACCGAGGGCACGGATAGTTTTAAGGGACCTTGTGTCACAGCCGAAGGCACACGCCGACGGTAAACGGCTGCTTTAAAAGTTTTGGGGTTTGTTTTTTTTGTCGTTTTTTTTTTGTTTGTTTGGGGTTTTTTGTTTGTTTGGGTTTTTTTTAATTTGAATTTAAAATAGAAAATCGCGCAGGAGAAAAACAAAACAAAACCAAACCCCACCCTCAAAACCAACAAACAAAAAGCAAACAAACAAAACAAAGCAAAAGAAACCAAAATAATTTCTTTTCCTCCTTTCAACCACCTCTCCACTGATTCTTGCCTCCACAAAGAGAATAGCCCGCGGACCTTCTCGGGACGCATCTAGGGGACCTTCTCGGGAGCATCCCCGGCCGTGTCGCCTGCCACCCCCTCCCAACCCCCCCTCTCCCCCCCGTCTCTCCCCGGGGCTCAGGGGAGGGGAGGGCTCCCCCCAAACCGCAGCCGGGGAGAAGGGGCTGTGTTACCCGGGGGGGGGGGGGGGGGGGGGGGGGGGGGGGGGCAGAGCATCATCATCATCATCACCACCACCATCATCTTCCTCCTCCTCCCGCCCGCCTCCGCGGCCGAGCCGGGGCCCTGACGTGTCCCGCCGCCGATTGGCCACCGGCCGATAGGATCTCGGCGGCCCCCGCGTTAAGGCGGGGGAGCGCAGGGCGGCGGGAGCAGAGCCCCGCTTCTCCCGCTCGGTTATCCCGCTCCGCTGTCTTTCCTCTCCCCCCCCCTCCCTCCCTTTCCCCTCCGCCGAGCCCGGCCATGGAGTACACGCCGCCCCCCAAACCTCAGCTCTCCTCCCGGGCCAACGCCTTCTCCATCGCCGCCCTGATGTCCAGCGGCAGCTCCAAGGACAAGGAGTCCCCCGAGAGCACCATCAAGCCACTGGGTGAGTGAGGATGGGGAGGGAAAGGCCGGTGGTTCCCGTCCGTCCGTCTGTCCGTCCGTCCCTTCCCCGAGGAGGCGGTGGGTCTCCCTCCAACCTTGTCCCCCAGTTCCCCCCGCAGGAGGAAGCCCCTTAGCGGGGGGAAAACCCAGTTCCCCACCAACCCTTTTTCGGGCAAAGCCGACACCGACCCTTTCACTAAATCCCTCCGGTTTCGATCGTCAATTTGATTTAATCCGGTTTTCGCCGCCGGCAGAACAACCTCCCGGCCCGGCGCGGAGACGTTTCCCTCCCCTGACACGAAAGGAGCGTCTTAAATAAATATTTGATGGCAAATCACGGGAGTTTTTGAAGTCAACTAAGAGAATCCCCGGCGTCCTGCCGAAGTTCGCAGAGGGGAGTAAAATTTGGATCCAGACCCCCCCCAAAAAATCCCTTGGCTTCGCGGGGACGTGCGTACCCAGAGACCGCTTCGCTCCGCAGCCACAGGGAGGATTTTTTTTTTTTATTTTTAATTTTTTTTTAGAGTAATTCCTCACCGTTTTCTGGGACGCGATTTCGCTTTGGTCCCGCTGTCCCGAGTCCCGTTCCCGAAGGCTTTTCTTTTAAAAAAAAAAAAAGAACAAACCCAAAACATTAGTAGCTTTTCCTTTTCCCTCCTTCCCCTTCGTTTTCTGCCATTTGCGTGTATCCAAGAGTTGGCAGAAAACTAAAAAAAAAAATAATAAAAAAAAAACCCAACAACAAAAAACACAAGAACAACAACAACAAAAAAAAACAAAATCAAAACTTTTTAAGCTTTCAGGGCGCCAAGGAACCCGTTTACACTCGATCTTGTAAGAATTTCGAAAAGGCAGCTCTCTCTGGCGCCTGCTCCATCGAATCCAGAGCTCCCATAATCCAGGGATTCATTGTAAACTTTGTATTTTTTTAGTCCCGGCGATAACGTAGGCCGGGAATGTTGTAGCATTTCCGTTTGATAGATTTACACCCTGAAACGTAGCTATTTTTATTCTTTTTTTTTTTCCCCTCTCAAAAAATCTCATACAATTAATTTTTTCAAATTTTTATTTTTTTTTTTAAACTCCTTGCCCCACACCATTCGGGCAGAAATCGAAGGGAAACGACTGCCCCTCACCCGGAGCTTTTATTTAACGGGAGATGGGGGCGAAATCTTTCTCTGCGCCTCCATCGCCTCCCGTTCCTCGGCGGCGGATCTTCCGCGGTAGAGCCCCCCCCCGGGCTCAGCCCTGCTCCCCCCCGTTCCTTGTCGTCTCTTTCGGCCATCGAACCCCGGGGCTCGCAGGGTGGGGGGGCTGGAGGTCGGGGGGAGCGCTCCCCGGGGGGCGGCCGCTGCCTCACCCCGCTCGGGTTGCGCGGAGCCTGTTCCGCCACCGCGGTGTCTTCAGCCCCATCAAACCGGCCGGGAGGGAGGGCAGACGCGGTTTACCGGGAGGGCGAGCTCGCCGACCGGCACCGAGTTCGCCTTAGGAGCCGCCGAGAGAGCGCGGAACCTACGCGGGGGCTCTCTCGGTGTTCCGCGCTCTGCCGGCGGCGCGATTTACCAGCGCGACCCGCGGAGACCAAGCGCTCCCGTTTTAATGAGAATTAGTGAGCTTTCCGTGAAAACCCCTGGGTCGGCGGGGGGGATCAGATCCTACCCCGGCCCTCCGCGCCCCGCGGAGTGGGTAAGAGCCGGGTAAGCGGTACCGTGCGCCGCCCCGGCTTCTCCCCGCAGCTCATCCCCCGAAAATCGCCATCCCTGCCCTCAAGTGATGAGCTGCCGCCGGAGGAACAGCGCGGGTGGGGGTTCGGGGGGTGGGGTGGGTACTGGATGGGGGTACTGGACCTACTGGACCCAAGGGGGGCCAGCTGAACGAGAAATGCACAGTTTGATTTTATTTTTAAAAAAGTTTTCCTCGGCGGCTGCCCCGTCCTGGCTGAATCCCTTCTCTTTTTCTTGTCTTTGAATTTTATTTATTTCTTTTAATTTATTTAAATTTTTATTTTTAATTTATTTTGATTTTTAAAAAATTTATTATTTTTTATTATTTTTATTTTCATTCCTCCCAAACCCTGCAGAACAATTCGTTGAGAAATCCTCTTGCGCCCAGCCCTTGAGTGACTTATCCAGCCTGGACCCTCACGGGGATTTTAGCTCCAGCCCTTCCTCCCTGTGCACCGAACCCCTCATCCCCACCACCCCCATCATCCCCAGCGAGGAGATGGCCAAAATCGCCTGCAGCCTGGAGACCAAAGAGCTCTGGGACAAATTCCACGAGCTGGGGACCGAGATGATAATCACGAAATCCGGGAGGTAAGGCTGGGCACCCTCCGGGCAGCTCCCTAAAAATGACTTTTTGGGGGGGCGAGGGAGGGAGGAAGGTAAACCAAATAAACCCCCCTCATAGGTTTTATTTGGGGGGAGCAGCACGGATGGGATGAAATCAACCCCGGCGTCTGGGGAAAAAATGTTGTCTCCCAAATAATTCCCTCTGTGCCTAAACGCTCCTTAGTGCCACGTAGTGATTTTTTTTTTTTTTTGCAGAGCAGGGTGGGTGATATCACAGGGAATAAATTTTCTCAGGGTTTGATTTGGTTAGATTTTTTTTTTTTATTTATTTTATTTCTCTCAGTGTCAAATAATGTGCAAAAACGAGTCCCGGGCTTTTCTCATCACCTCAAACCGTGCTGCTGCTGCCTCTTCTTTTGGGGCAGTCAAAAATGCAGCCTGCTGGAGCCAAATGTCTTCTCGGGTTTTGTAATCCCCCAAATTACTTGTTGTTAACGTATGATGATTTTTTAATTTTTTTTTTTCCTGACTAACTAGCTCTACCATTGTTTATAAAAAATACACTGCACTCTACCAGTGTTTTAAAAAAGAACAAAACCCAGTCCGTGTAAACATCTGCAATTTGAAGTTTAATATTTCAAACTGTTCAGAGTTCTCTATTTCTGGTCTATGGCACAACCTTCTGTTTTAAAGTTGCATTTTGTCCAAATTTAAGTGAAGAAAGGAAAGTTTAGTTTTGAAAATTCCTCTCGGAAATACTGCAAGCGGGCTGAGAAGAACAGGCATCTAAAATATGTGAGAATATTAACAGAAATAAGTTCTGCACTATTTCCCCAGCACCAGTACAGATCCTGGGTGGAAAAAGAAAAAAAAAAAATCAATGTTTCTAAGGACTTATGTGCTTGAGGTACAGCTCTGTTTTCTGAAATTGTTGTGTACTTTTAACAAACAGGCAAAAGTACTTTTTTTTCTCTTACTTTTTTAACTTTTACCATTTTTTCTTTTTGCTTCTAAAAAGTCGTTCCGATTTCAAGCTGCTCTTTCTGTGCATATCGGAGAGACACAGGATTTAACTTGTACTGCGTTGAAGCCGAATCAATAGATGCTTTAATTTTTATTTTATTTTTTTTTTCAGGTAGTTTAAATAGAATTCTTGCTTTTAGCAGCTTTACAGAAGCGCTTTCCTTTCTCTCCTGCAGCCGTGTATTTATTTTCTGATTTGCTTTTATTTCAGGAGAATGTTTCCCACTATCAGGGTTTCCTTCTCGGGAGTGGATCCTGAAGCCAAGTACATTGTGTTAATGGATATAGTTCCTGTGGACAATAAAAGATACAGATATGCCTACCACAGGTCTTCCTGGTTAGTGGCTGGAAAAGCTGACCCTCCGCTCCCTGCAAGGTTTGTAAATTTTTACTGCTGGTCTTTCTTTTATTTTGTTTCTTCTTTTTTTTTCTTCCCTTTTTTTCTTTTTTCTTTTCTTTTTTTTTTCTTTAAGAAATTCCTGCTATTAATTGTTCCATGCTGTTTGCAATTCTGAGAGTTCGCGGTGTTCTGAGAATTCCAGTCTGTGCTCGGCAAAAGCTGATTGCAAAACTCTGATTGAATTCTGTGATGCGGAATCGGGCCTTGAATCTCCACGTGATTTATACTGGATGTTCCAAGGTGTGCAGGATTTGGCTAAAGGCTCTTATATGTTTTGTTTTTTTTTTTTTTTAAGTGAAGTTTGCCTCAATTCGGATAAGAAATATTAAAAAAACCCCAAACTAAAATTAAAAAATATGAATTTGCTTCTCAGGTTTGCCTCTTCCCACCTGGCATTTGACCTCATAATTTAAAGCAAAAGTCCAGGTAGAAATACCGCCTTACAGTTCAATGATGATTATGCTGGATAACATAGCCAGTGTTTAGTAACCAATAATTTGGCTTTAGTTGCCTCTTAGATAATGGGCAAAGTGTGGGTCAGTTCTACAGCACAGATATATATTATATATATATATTTGTATATATATTTGTTGTTGAGAAGTCATGGCATTCTTTGAGATTTTAGAAAGAAGAAAAATTAAGTAAATTTTCCCCCTTTTCTATACAGAAATAAAATGCTATTTAAAAAAAAAATAAATTGTTTTCTAAAATCATTTGGTTGATGTAATTAACGACTGGCTTCTCCCGTCACCGTGAGGCTGTGGCGGCGGCGTTGCGGGAGCGCGCTTCAGCCCAGACCCGCACTTCGTTGCCTTCAGCCCCCCGGGTTCGGTGCGACCCGAAGCACGTGTCGAACGGCTTTGCCGAGGCAGAGCTGGAGAGATGGAAATAACCTGGATGCCTCCCCGGCTTCAAAGGAACTTTTCAGGGAGGGCTCCGGTGCAGGCGCACAGACCCGCTCCAGGCGGCTTCCCCCGGGGTTGAGAACTTGCTTCTTATGGAGCCAGAAATTAGAAGCGAAACACAAGAAATGGAGGCACATCTCTTTTTTTTTTTTTTTTTTTTTTTTTTGTGCGCGTGTGTGTGTGAGTGAGTATAGGGACCAAATCCTGCAGGCTCTTCTCATATAAATAGTTCGACTGCAATCCTGCTGACTGCCCATCTCTGGAAGGCGGCTCGGGGAAGTAAACAAACAGAAAAGCGTATGCAGAGAAGCTGTGATTAAAGACAGCAACCCAGGAGTTATGCCGGCTTTGTTTTCAGGGCCAGAAACTCCTTCTCGCGGTGTGGTTACCCTCCGAGGGCTTCATTTGCCGTGTTGTAATGGGCACTGATCAGAATCCAAAAGAAAAAAATAAAATAAAATAAAATATGGATTCTGCTCCAAAAGAGTCAGCATCAAAAGCAGAAATAAGGGAAGGACTGAAATAGTTTTAAGGCACGGTTCTCTCCGGCTTATTTTTCTGTTCAAGTGCCTTTTGGGATACCTTTAAACAGGCAGCTCATTCACACTGTGGGACATAGACTCGTCCAATGAGGAAATACAGGAGATTGATGCCTGGAATAATTAGCCACTGCCCTACTGATTGTTTTAGAGCTGGGGTCAAGCCTTCTTGGAGTCTTAATATTTATGAGCATCGCATTGCGGTGGCTCTGCAAGGTCCCCATCAGGCCAGTGCCCCTCTGTGCAAACGTACACCTGCGCTGCTTCATTTTCCGGGATGTTTTTGGGCTGTTTTGCCCCCACATGCAAACACCTCCCTTTCCTTTTACATTTTCAAGATGCTTAACCCAAAGACCAGCGACGGCAGCACAAGCAGAGATTTCTTTTTCTTTGTATGAATGCTACTTAAATAGACATTTATGCGCCCTCTCCTCCTTCTTACGCTCTCGTTCGGTGAATAAAAAGGGTGTCAAGAGGCTCAGTTTGCATTACTAGGGTTTTTTTCTGGAGCGTTGATGTGTTTTTGAGGGAAACCTCGGTCTTGCTCAATCAGATTAAAAAGTAGTGCCTCCCCCCCCCATTGCGGAGCTGGGTTGGTCCCATCGGAGCCCGTAGTGAAGTTGCTACTGGTGATTTCTTGCCCTCCAACCGTGTGGTTTTAGCTCTCCTCCCTTGAGAGGTGTCAGCCAGGGGCATGGGCTTGTTGAGGGGCTGGGGGCTGGGACCCGGGTGTGAGGTCGGTGCCGCCTCGGCATTACTCACGGCAGCATCAGGGCTTTACTGGGCAGCCACGTTATGCGCAGATGTAAGACTTTGCAGGATCCAACCCACTAGATGTTTTGCTCTTTCCATTATAAAAATAACTTTCAATGTGAAGTCAACTTCTTTTTTTTGTTTTGTTTTGTTTTTTTTTATTCCCTCCCCCTAAATCAATAAGTACTCTTATTGTATTCTGTTTGAAAGATTAGCCCTTCAGGGAACTTCCTACAAAACCCCGTCTTCCTGCTGTCAACATTTAAGACAAGTTTATGTTGCAACGACCACTTAAATAAAAATACTTTTCAGAGAGTCTTCTGTAAACCTTCTGAAGTGCTATCTGAGGGTAGGATTCCTATGTGGTGTTTTTATGTTTGTTCTTCCAAATTGCTAAGACTGTGTGAAACATCAATTTAATAAGTTTCGGCATGTACCTTTGTTTGCTCTTCCTCCTTTTTCACCTCCTTTCTGCCGTTTTTTTTTTTTAAATTCCTTTTTTTTTAAATTCCTTTTTTTTTCTGTGTTTGCCTACAATCATTTGTTTAACGAAGTTGTAGTCTTTACGCCCTTACAGAAGGCTCCAGTTAGGAGACCTTTGAAAGGAATTCTATTTTGCAAATTACTTGAGACAGTCATGTAATTCAAAGCAGCCTGCGCAGGGCTTGTAGGACCGGACCAACTGTTCAACTCAATAGGAGAGCAGTGTCGCCTTCCAAAATAGGCAAGAAGGAAGCACTACCCAAACCTCGCATATATCATGAAACATTATATACCTTGGAGTAGATTCACATCCTACTCTGCCTTCTGAAGCCTTTATGATCTGGAGAGAGCAGCCCCTGGCATCTGGCTGGTCTTCAGGCAGCAGAGCCAGCCCAAACTTCTCGGGGAGCCTCCTGGGCTGGGCTGGAATGGGCAAGGTTAATTCTTTAACCCATTTGTTTGGGCTTGCTCCTGCTCTTCTTGACTTGTGCTTCAGAAGGTGATTTGACTAGTTTTGAACTGTCTTCTCCAAGGTGTATAAGCTCAGGCTGTAGAAGTGAGCAGATGGGTGTAGTTCAGCAGGTGGAACCACGTGTTGCAATGGGATCGGTTGCTCAGCCTGGAGAAGGGAAGGCTCAAGGGAGACCTTAGAACAGCCTTCCAGTACCTGAAGGGGCTACGGGAGAGCTGGGGAGGGACTCTTTGTCAGGAAGTGGAGTGACAGGACAAGGTGTAACAGTTTTAAACTGAAAGAGGGGAGATTTAGATGAGATACCAGAAAGAAATTCTTTGCTGTGAGTGGTGAGACATTGGAACACGTTGCCCAGAGAAGCTGTGGCTGCCCCATCCCTGGAGGGGTTCAAGGCCAGGCTGGATGGGGCTTGGAG
>JAOTQQ010000012.1:48716597-48745736 GCA_026546715.1 Gallinago undulata
CAAGGCCAGGCTGGATGGGGCTTGGAGCAACCTGGTCTGGTGGGAGGTGTCCCTGCCCAGGGCAGGGGGGTTGGAAGAGGATGATCTCTAAGGTCCATTCCAACTCTAACCATTCTATGATTTATGCAAACAATATTCAGGTGCTGATCATTCTGTGACTTGCCTGTTACTGCTCTGCTGATACCATAGTTTGAAAGCATTGCCAAAGCGTCAACCACCAATGGCGTAAACCAAATTGTGCTCAGCTTTTAGAGACATGAAGACTCACTCCCCAGCATGTATTTGAAATAGTTCGGCTTTTTGGTCTCAGTTAGGCAAACCTTGCTGACCCTGACACTCTGTGATCACAGTAAACATTATTAGCTATCCAGACATACAAAATTAGGAGTCAGACTCCAAAAAAAACCAAAAAGTATTAAAAATAAATAAGTCACAAGACTGGCTGAAAAGTTGCAGGACTTGTTTGGGACTCTTTGTGTTTGCCCTAAAGATTGAGGTTTTCCCACTTCCTTTCGAGGAAGGCAGAATTAATTTCCCTTCCGTGGATGCAGCTAAACCAGCCAAGCTGTGCTTCAGGTCGGCGCAAGGGAAAATCCCAGCGCATCCCAAGTGAGCTGTTCCTTGACTGGGGACCAGCGTAGTCTATCAGAGAGCTACGCCCTGCCGCTTAGTGCTTTTTCCATTCTCCTCCTGCCTCAGCAAAATCGTAGCTCAACACCAACAAACAACAAACGTTTATCTTTCTCACCCGGTGCCTCAGCGCTGCCTGCTCGCCTGGTGGAAGAAACCCATCTGTGGGGCCAAAGACACCAACCAAAATGAGTGATACCCAACACCAACAGGTCTGTTTGGCACTAGCAGAAGGTCTAGTTTAGCTCATAATTCACCATCAGAAATTAATGTTTGGGTTCGATAATTTTCAGCAATATGTTATTCCGATATTTTTTTTTTTTAATAGACTGACAGTTGTAATTAGTCTAGTCATAATGTCTACATTATTGTATCCACATATCTTCTATGCTTCCTTTCCTCCTGCTTAGCTTCCCTAGTGGTGGATTGTTAATTACAGAGCTGCAATTAATTTTTTCATGTCAGACCACTGTGCTGGACTGCAGCCTTCAACCTCTTATAAACAGACGTCACGACAGCTAACATGTGATCGAGTGCAGGTTAAAATCATTATCATGGCTTAATGTTACATATAAAGAAAAATGCGTTTTTATCTACATTCCCCCATTATCTCTCTAATGACACCATGTTTTTTCTCTCAGAGCTGTAGTCATTGTTATTTTAAGTGCTTGTTAGTACAGCTGTGGGGAAAGACATGATCAATTTTTCATTTGGGGAAAAGACTCAACGGCGAATGTTAAAGTCTCCGTTGTAGATAACTAGATAAGATAACAGGTATGGTTAGAGAGCAATCTAGCACTTGGACATGGGATACTTCATTAGGTTCCAGTGAATTAAACAACTCCAGTCATCTGCTGTACTGTCTTTCATTAATGGTTGCATTTCAGGCGTTCATTAATTTGGGGGACACTGAGAGTAGCTCTGTATTACCCTATGCTCTCAGGAAATGCATGCCTGTGAGGCATCCCAAAAGCAAGATATTATGGGCTTTTTCATTTCATATGGAGACGGTGCCCACGCACAAGCCAAGAGGTGAGATTTTTATGAGCAAGCCTTTTCCCTGTGTTTTTCAGGTTGTACGTGCACCCTGACTCCCCGTTCACGGGAGAGCAACTGCTGAAGCAGATGGTGTCCTTCGAAAAAGTCAAACTCACCAATAATGAGCTGGACCAGCACGGCCACGTGAGTAGATCTCCTGGTGGGAATGGGTGAAGGAACCACAACAAGGAAATCGCTCACCTGTACCACAGGACTAAGCTGGTGGGAGAGAGACCACAATGGAGAATGGCTGCCTTGGCCCACCTTTCTGGCTCAGCCCTTCCTATGGCGGTGGAGGAGGACATTGTGTGAAGCTTAATCACGTTGGTTTTTAATCTCTGCTGTAGAGGAACAGGTGACTTTAGAAATCAGGGGGTTTTTACCTTTCAGAAAGTAGAGTCCAGGCCAATGCAAGTGTCCACAGAATCACAGGATGCTATGGGGTTGGAAGGGACCTCTGGAGATCATCTAGTCCAACCCCCTGCCAGAGCAGGTCCACCCAGAGCAGGTCCACCCAGAGCAGGTCCCACAGGAACATGTCTCCCATCCCTCATCCAGGTGGGGTTTGAATGTCTCCAGAGAAGGAGACTCCATCACCTCTCTGGGCAGCCTCTTCCAGGGCTCTGTCACCCTCACAGGAAAGAAGTTCTTCCTCATGTTTAGATGGAACTTCTTATGCTCAAGTTTGTGCCCATTCCCTCTTGTCCTGTCCCTGGGCACCACTGAAAAAAGACTGGCCCCATCCTCCTGACACCCACCCTTGAAGTATTTATAGGTGTTGATCAGATCCCCCTCAACCTTCTCTTCTCCAGACTAAAAAGACCCAAGTCCCTCAGCCTTTCCTACTAAGAGAGATGCTCCGGGCCCTTCACCATCTTTGTAGCCCTCTGCTGTCCCCTCTCCAGCAGTTCCCTGTCCTTCTTAAAATTGGGAAGCCCAGAACAGGACACAATGCTCCAGATGGGGCAGGGTAGAATAGAGGGGGAGGATGATCTCCCTTCACCTGCCGCTGTCAGAGGGAGAACATCGACAACAAGTCCAGGGTGGAGTTGAGCATCAAAGTGAAGGAGATAAGGGAGGCAGGTGAGCTTTTTGTCATGTTTTTGCCTACATTTTGCTGTGACTTGGCAGTCTCCTCTGCCACGTGTGCTGGCCAGCAAGCTCACACACTTCTCCATGTGTGCTTGGAAGGTTCCTCTTGTTACAGGCAATCTGCTATGGTTAGACCATCAATAAGAACTCTTGTACTTCCAAAGTCAACAAGGCATGGTCACAGAGTCGGCAGAAAATAGTGATGTGACACCAAAGCAAGGGATATTGAATTATAAAAAGCAGTGTGCTTCAGTTGCCCATGAAAAAACTGTAGGCTACCTGCAAATCAAGGTGCCACAGGGTGGACTTGGACCTCTAAAGGAGACAAGTCCCACCTCTGATTGGTATCAGACAGTTGTCACAAGTCTTGAGGTTGGAAGCTGCTAAATAGCATGCAGAACTGGTGGCCACAAGGTCCTGCTGCGCTGCTTCAGTGGGGACACCTCCTTTAGCCACCTGACTCTCCAACAGTAGGTGGTAAGAAGGTGTCCTGTCCCTCCCGGAAAGGTCCTGTGAAGTGCAGAAATGACTTGGTAACACCTCCAAATTGCAAAGGAAGAGCTAAAAGTGTCACCTCTGGGCTTGGTGGAGTTGGCCGAAGGAGCAGGGGGACGGATCTAAAAGGGTTGTCGGCTGAGAACAAGGCAGTTAAGAAGAACGACCATAAAGGCAGCGTTAGTAAATGAGGTGTCAGGAAGAGAAGAATGATTTTGAACTCTGAAGCATGTGTAGGGGTAACTAACCTATAAAGCTGAATAATTGTGCCATACACAGTGTCAGAAATCCCTCCCCTGGCGTGGGTTTTATTTGCCTTTTCGGACGCCGTGAGACAGTGGCCGTTCATCTCAGCTGTGCTCTGCACAAGTGCTGCTCAGCTGAGGGACAGCTTTTACTCATTTCAAGACCTAAAAATTGAACCACAGCCACGATCACTTAAATTCATCCTGGAAACAGCGACAACAAAAGCAGGTTTGTTTGTTTGTTTGTTTGTTTTATTGAAAAAAAGAAAGCCCAGATAGATGACATTCGTAAAGTCTGTCCATGGGCATATTTTTCTTGAATTTGGTTCCCACTGTTGCTCCCCCCTGACTGGCAGAGCCTGTCTTCTTTTTTTTTTTTTTTCCCCTCTCTTTTATTTCATAATGTGTAGAAGGGCAAAGCTGAAGATTTGTGGGCTCTATCACCGAGTGATGATAGAGCAGTATACTCGCACGTTTAAAAAGAAACATTTTTCATCATCAGAGGGGCCATGTGTGCCTCTAATAAAGCGCTCACAGCAGTATATTGCAAACTAGTTAGGGGTGGTGCAGTTCCCAGAAGCCCAGATGAGTATAAAGGAGAAGTCAGTCTGAGGAGCTGTCGGGAACAGAGACGTGTAGCAGAGCAAGAAGACGTAATCGTCTCGGACACAGGCAGTGGGAGAAAACGATCCGTAGCGTTTGAGATGTGGCCTCCTGATTAACTTTCCAAGAAGCGGCGGAGGTGGATGCCGTTCTTTATGTGAAGGCTTTGGAGAGCCCAAGTCAATGGAAATTTTTCCACATTCAGCAGAGAATAAGCCCCAAAGGCTTGAGCCTGCATTGAGATTTGCGTGACAGGCATTACGCCTTGGCGGAGCACTCCCTTTTTAATGTTTTTAAAGGTTTTAAACCTTTTTAAGGTTTTTTTTTTAATGCTCCAAATTAAGGTGTCAGGTTTTATGTGCTGCCTTGTTGAAGCTATGTGAATACCAATGTTGGGTGCTCAACATAATTAGGGAAAAAATTCGTTCTTTGAGGAGGGCTCACTGCGCTGTGGCCAATGGCATTTCTGAGCTCCCGTGTACTAAGAGAAGGAGAGAATTTAAATGCCTCCTGAACTCTCTCCCTTCAGGTTGAAAGAGCCCTTCTTCACTGCCAAGATCTTTTTAATTGACTTGCTAAAATCATAATTACATTTGATAAGACGTGTTGGTTCCTGAGGAAGTTTAAATGCATCATTTAGGTCATTAAAATGTTAGCTGTAGGTAGAGAAGCTGGTTCAAACCTTCTTCCAGTTTGTTCTAGTTGCTTGCTTTCTCTGCCCTCCAGAAGACAGTTTAAGGGTTGTTAAGGCAGAGGTAGTGTTTTATTTGTAGGGTGGTTCATTTCCTGAAAAGGAATCCAAAGAGAAGAGAGGCATTTGTTTGTTTTCTCCTATTCTGAGACTTCTGGAGCTCATAAGTGTCTCTGCTTGGTGTATCTTCAGCAGTGTGCTTAGCCCCATAGTTACGTGCGTGTTCTCCCCAAGCGTCAGGCAGAAGTCTTATCTCCGTGTGCATGACATACAGCTTGCTCCGTGGAAACACTTTCAGATATCTTTACTAGAGGAAGGAAATGGTTCCTGTCTATGGATTTTTACAGTCAAGCCAGTAATTTCCATTTTTCTGCTTGTGGAACATTTATGAAAGTAATATTATTATTTTTTTTTTCTCCCAGATTTCTAGTGATATTTTTTCACAGAGAGTGCTTCTTTTTGGAGTTTTGGTTGCACTGGGGTGGGGTAGCATCATTTCTGGTTACGGTGAGGTGAACCATGAATGTATACACTATAGTAATTGCTTTTCTGGTTCTTATGATAGCAAAACTCAAACACGTGAATGTTTGTGAAAGCAAACACAAAGGTGTGAACACGGCCAACAAGTACCCGTGAAAGTAGGGGTTTCACAATACCCACAAGGAGTTACACCCAGGGTTGGTTTTTTTTTTGAGGTCAACCTGGCAGAAGTTAAGAACCTCCATGTTTTTCGAAAGCAAATTTTGCCTGGTAACACTCTTCTTCAGTGAATGTGGAAGCTGCATAGTTCCCGAATTCAAAGCCACCTCAGGGATTTCGCAGCTGGCATCCAGATTGCCTCTGGTGACCGGTCCGTAGCCAGTGGGAGCCAGATGCCTACAAACCTGCCTGAACTTACAACAAGCAGGATCCTGTAAGGATGGATCCTGGTCATCTCCCCTGCCAGAGGCTGTCCACACGAAGGCAGATGAGGTGGCTGGGGGGCCTGTGAACACACTCTACTGCCCCTAAGTGTGTGTCAGGGGGCTGCCGTGAGGATACGTGCACTTGATGTTTCTCTCTGGGCACACCAGTACGAGCGTGCAGGGCTGGCATCAGGGATTTTCTGATAGCTACCCCATGCAGGAAGGGGACTGCTTGGACTTTGAGACCACCGTTGGGCACACCCTGTGCATCTAACTCCCTCCAGTTGTTTTGGTGGCTGTAACATAAGAAGACACGTGGATATTAAGAGGTATCTTTGTGCAGTGTCCTTCTGACTCCAGCACCAGCAGAGCATGTGGGGATGTGGATAGAGCACTTCATACACAGACCCTCACAAAAAGGAAATAGTGACCTTAACCATGGCCTTGGGGTCTCTTGTGACCTCCTGGCTACGTTCAGTACTTGTTTTGTACCAGAACAGCCCAACTTGCCTCTGGTGAGAACGCATGGGTAGAGCATTGTGGCAGGGGATGTTGTCCAAGTGCACTGTTGGTTTCGGAAAACTTCCATAAAGGATTATGTGGTCTTGTTTGAGAAACTGAGTGTCTTTATCACAATCTGCATTCACAGAGGAGTGAAGGGAAAGGGCACGTGTGGGAGCTGGTCTGTCGCAGCCCTTTCCTCCTCCTGCTCAGCTGCTGCTCAGATGTAATGCCTCAGCGTGGATAATGTGGCCATGAAAGGCAACGGGAAACATCGAGCTCTGTGGGCTGAGCCCTCAGTAAGCTCATCACCATCCACACATTGTTCTTCAAAATGTCTTTTCCAGCTGTTTAGGGTAGCCTAAGTGACTAGTTTGGTAAGACAACATCTTAGGAAGAGAGGGAAATGTGCTGAAGATACTAACTGCAAGGTCCATGGCTGGCATGTGTGTGCCTATATAAAATGGTACAGTGATTTTAGAGAGACCTTGAGTGAGTAAAACTGGACATGCAAAATTGCGGAGTCCCCTTCTCTGGAGATCTTCAAGCCCTGCCTGGATGCAGCCCTGAGTGATGTGCTCTGGGCAACCCTGCTTTGGCAGAGGGGTTGGACTGGATGGTCTCTAGAAGGTCCCTTCCAACTCCAATGATTCCGTGATTCCATGAAAATGTTCAGTTCCTCATCACTGCAATGACTTCCTGCTCACTGTGTCCCCTTCCCAAAGTCATGGCGTGAGTCGTAGCAATATTTGGCCCTGAAGGAGCAACAAAGAAGATGGTTGGTGGGAATTTCAGCTGTGAGATGGTCGTCTCTAAGCTCCCCCCTCCAATGCAGCACGCAGCCTTCCTTCCCGACTGATTTAGCGTGAAATACTGCACTGCTCCTGCCGGGTTTCGGCTGGAGGTAA
Source organism: Gallinago undulata (assembly GCA_026546715.1). NCBI lineage: Eukaryota > Metazoa > Chordata > Aves > Charadriiformes > Scolopacidae > Gallinago > Gallinago undulata. The sequence continues at coordinate 48,723,706 of JAOTQQ010000012.1, forward strand.
CGCCTCCCGAGGAATGCACATTAGCTGTTCCAGATGTACCGAGATGGCGGCTGCGTCCTTACGGCCCCGGCAAAATAGAACCACCCACACCATTGCCAATTTCGTCTTGTGACTGTGATTATACCCAAAACAAGGACTGGTGTGAGCCGAGCTCTGTATTTAATTCCTCTTATATCGCAGTGCTGTGGTTGGAGGCAGCCCCACGGGCCGCCAGCCGCTGGTGGCTGAGGCCAGTGGGACTCTCGATTTGGCTCCAGCGAGCGTTGAAATTAGTTACTTGGTACATTAGGTTTAGAATTGTTTTGGAAGCTCATAAATTATTAAGGAGGATAAAAATGGCAAAACTGGTCATTTTGGGGGGTTCTGTACTTGTTCCCCTCCTTGCTCCCTTGCTCTCATTTTTGGTCACCTGCAGTGAAGAGCATCCATGAAGTAGTTTTCTTTAAAGGTTTGTCGCTGTAAAAGGATCTGGGGAGTTTTATTTTGGGCCAGGTAGTTTGTGTTGTGGGTGGTGGGTTTTTGGTTGGGTTTTATTTTTTCCTAGGGTGGTTTGGTTGTTTTTTTGGTTTTTTTTTTTGTGGAATTCCTGGCTGTTTTCCTTCTGCACCTGCCCATTTTTGCCGAGTGGTGGGCTCTCGGTGATGGGCTTTCCAGAGCAATGTATTTGCCCTTGCACCTGGCACCTGCAAACGGGGGCACAGGTTGGCAATAACAAGCCCTGTATGTAAAACACTCCACCTGGAGGAACAGATATTTATGCTTCCAGAAACACGTGCGTGAAAGGCGTGTGGTGGTGTAGGTGTGAAAAGGACACCAGCTGCCTGCTTCTCCAGCTTCGTCTTCTGGAACTGCCCAAAGGTGATGGAGACTTCTCTCTGAAAATCAACTAGTTAGATTTTTAGATGTCCCCCTGGCCCTGCAGTATCAACTAGATCTTTTTTCTCCCCTGTGGTCCTGTAGCCTTCAAAGGTCCTGTTAACCTCCCTCTCAGGGCAGTGCCTTCTCCCTCTCTCTTGCAGATCATTTTGAACTCCATGCACAAATACCAGCCGAGGGTACACATTATTAAGAAGAAGGATCACACGGCTTCTTTGCTAAATCTGAAATCGGAAGAGTTCAGGACATTTATCTTTCCAGAGACAGTTTTCACAGCTGTTACCGCCTACCAGAATCAATTGGTGAGTACGGTTGCCAATTTCCACGGATTTAACTAAATCCTACCCTGCTCAAAACTCCCTTTTCTCCCAGCCTAAACCAGGAAACTGTCTGATATGACCTGCCTTTCTATGCCAATGTCTGGAGTGACCTTGCCCAGCCTAATCGATACACAGGAGGAATTCTTAGGTATTAGGGGTAGCACTGCTAATTTTGAAGGACCATAAGGATTATTCATGGAAGTAAAGACGACATGAAAGAGGCTTTCATTTGTCTCCCCCTGTCTATACAGAGCTGTTTGTGTATTATTATCATTTAGTCCTTTCTAATTATAGCTCATTATGGACCTGCTTATATTTACGGCGATCTTTCACACCACGAGCAATTAGCCAAGAGATATTCTGGTTTGCACATGATGATTTCACAGGTTTAAAAAGTTGACTAATTAAGCTGTAAAGCTCAAACGTAAGGGAAATCACTCAGAGATATGCTTTTCAGAGGCTGCCCAGATTACATCCAGATGTCTGAATTTCAATTTGCATGCCAGTGAAGAATATATACAAAATGGAGGAGATCATAACAATGGATTGCTAATGAGTAATATTAGGAAGTATATAAACAATCAGAGAGCAGAGGTTCTGCTTGGCAGTGGACAAGGCTTTAATATTTAAGTCAGTGGAAATATGTTGTTGGCTTCAGTGCAATTGTGAGTATTTTTTTAGGGGTTAATGACCACAGCACTTAAAAAAAATACCTCTTTTCCCTCTGTAATTCCCTCAAGTTAAGACAAATGTAAGTACTATCCAAACACGTGCGTGGGCAGCATCACAGAGTCAATGTACCTGCTGGTTTATATAAAGAAGTCTGCATTTCTTATTAAGAAGCACAAGTAATTAATTTCTAAATGCTATGAGTAAAATGAAACTACTGAGTAGGGGGCCAAATAAGCTATGAAGGTGATAGCAGTAGTGTTAAGTTGATCCTTACGATAGATTCCACATCGTGCTCCAAGGCTTTCATATCAGAATATATTGATTTTAAACTCAGTTTTGTATCTGAATGCTGCAGAAAATTCATTCAGCACCTGGCAATCTCAAGAATATAATGTCTGGACAGGCAGTTAGGTTTTTCCATGTAACTTTCTGTAGAAACCAGCAAAATAGTAACAGGCACAATGAGGGAAACCTGGAATTTATTTCTGTAGGATGGATTTGTGTTTATCAATGCTAGTTACAACAGAGATGTCTCTAAACTAACCTTCCCAAAGCACATACATTGAGTCCTGGAAAATTTCTCAATGGAACATCTCTGGAACCCCTAGAGGTTGATGCTGTCATTTTATTTATGACTAATGAAAATGGAGCCTTTTTTCATTTTTGCCATTTCTTTCAGAACTGTTTTAAGGAGGGGTTGATTACATTTCTGGAGGTTATTAGATAAAAGCTAAATACATTACACTTTCAACAAACTATCTCATAATTTAAGATTTAAAGGGCATGCATTTATTTAAACAGTCAAACCACTGCCACAGAGTTGAATTGTAGGTCAGATTTCATTTTAAAATGCTTTTTAGCAGATGTTCTCTGATTGTTTGTGAGACAGTCTCTCAGGAAAAATATGGCCATAAATGATTGTGAGTCTCATCTGGCTTCGGTGGATAGAAAAAGTTTCTCTTGTGATGTCATACCAAATCTTTAATATTAGGAAAATGGAAGTTTGATTGGTGAAAATATGCTCAAGAGATGAATAGATGTCCTTATTATTCTGCAGTGCAGTTGGCTCGGTGTGTTAGTGATCTAAGTTGATGGAACCAGTTAGAGCTCGTCTTTGTTCAAGGTAGTTTTCGAAACGCTGACCTGAGAATGTTTGTTCTACGTGAGGCACTAACCTGCCACCCTTCACAACATCACCACAGGTCAAGGATATCTTCGGGATATCTTGGGAGTAGGATGAGGCAAGGTCCTGTGGTAAGGCTGGAGTTCAAGGTAGTGTCCATCATTGGAAATGACGAGAACAGCCTCAAACCCTCCGTATGAAGCTTCTCAGTATGAAATGTTGAGAGCTGTTGATTTTCATGGGCATTTGTTGAGGTCTCATGGTACTTGACCAGCCCATAGGAACAAATGGTATGAGCCTTGTTGCCTCTTCCATAGCACCTCAAAGCAAGGTCCTTCCCCAGAGAGCTCACCCCTGGAGGGACCCACCATGCTGGGCAGGGAAGGCATCAGCCCAGAGGGTTTCCTGGGGCCACAGAGCAGGTCGCTGGTGGCCACTCAGCATAGCTTTCATGTATTGCAGACCAATAATTAAATATTATATGCTCGGATTTTGTCTTTGTAAGTCTGTCTCTGCCTCTCTGGCTTTCCCTCCCAGAAGACCTCTTTCTCATAAAGAAAATTTGGGTTCAGTTCCCCTCCTCTTTTTTTTCCTTTTTTTTTTTTTTTCAATTTTTGGAAGAGAAGCCAACCTGCTTTGAAATACCTTTGTTTGATGAGAGCATTTGATTGTTTGAGGATTTGGAAAAGGTCCCTTTTTCTTTCTGAGTCTCAAGGGCCAGCTATTAAAAATGAGGTTCTGGTCTCTGCAATATAGGCATTTTTTTAAAGAAAGCCTGGTTGACATAGATGCTCAGTATGAAATGCTGATTTTCATGGTCTTCAGCTCGAGTTGGTGGCATTTGCTGCCTTGTAGGACAGGTCCTGTGTTGTCCCTCATCAAGCTCTAACTCCCACTTACAGTTTTATTTTTATTTCTTGGAAGAAGTATGGCTGGAAAACCCGAATATTATGACAATGCCTCAGATTTTATTCACCAAATCTCATTTGGTTGGGTGGGTAGAAAATTTCACAAGGGCAGTGGTGTATTTTTTTCCTGCACGGTGGAAGCCACCACCTATGCCTGAAAAATTTCACTGCAAAGTTAAGGGAAGCCCTTACTGTTCTGGGAGCAGAGGGACTCCTGATCACTGGGTTACTCTGGCAGAATGGAAAGGCTGACAGGATGCACTGGGCAGGTTTGTAGCTGCATTTGAAGGTGGGAGGAGAGTTTTTATTGTAAGAGCTCTGTTTTTCCAAGACAGTGATGGTTTTTAATGACATTACTCCTTTGACCCAAGCTCTGTCACTTTAAATCTGAGTTCTCCCCACATTTTCCCTCCCTCCTTCCCGTCCTCAGCCTCTTTCTGTGCAGAACCAGTTAAATTGCTCTCTGGTAGGTCTGGCTGAGTTATTTGCATCCCAGTGAGGTTGGGCTGAACTCAAGCAAGGTCTTCAGGTCTGTAGGCAGCAGCTCATAGCTTGGGCTCGTACCAGCTGACGTGCAGCTCCACCAACGAGGCTCTGATGCTAGCAGGGTGCTGTGCACTGCTCAGGGAAAAGACAACCTGAGTCATGCTGTTGAAGCATTTGGAAGCCGTAACGTTGTACGTGGGTGGGTTCTTCCTGCTCTGGGTAACGTGAAGGCTAAGCCTGCTGTGCCTTTAGCTTTTGCGTTGCCATCGGCAAAACACACCCTGGTTGGTTTGCCTCCCCAGCTTTGTGGCGTATCAAGAGTAGTGTACACACACACACACACACACAGAGGAGCATGGGTAAAATCAGCAGTGAAGTCAGGAGGATGGATGGGTTAACACTTTGCACCCTGCAGCACCCCAACGCTGTATTCATGTTGCGTTGCTCTTTTCTGTGTTTCCAGATAACCAAGTTGAAAATTGACAGCAACCCTTTTGCTAAAGGATTCCGGGACTCTTCCAGACTCACTGATATCGAGAGGTAATGGGGACATTCCGTTTACTTTCCATGCAGATAAGATAAAGACAAGAGAGAGTTTGTAGGAAAAGCATCCTTTCAACTCCTGAGAAGCTATGCATTTTAATGTTATCTTGTTGCATGGAGTAAGCCTCCTTCATCTCCTTTAAAAATACTCATAAACTTTATGAAAAAAGAGCTGTTTTGAGTTTTGACATCTGTTCCAGTTGGGGTCGATATATTCATTGTTTTGAGGGGGGCTTCTTGAAGCGGGGGAGAAGGTCAGTTTTACAACTTCAGAATGAAAAGTTTTTTTCTTATCATGCCATTTAATCCTACCGAGGGCTGTGAATTGGGTCATTGGGAAAGAAGGGCAGTGGTCCTGTGAAAAACATCTTTATAGCTCCCCACTGCTCCACACGGTGGAAAAGAGAGAGGGGAGCTTCCCAAAATACACTTCAGCAGTCCCAGACACTGAAGTCAGCAATTATTGCCATCAGGATGAATCCCATAACTCCCACTCTGATGACAAAGATGCCATTTTTTCTTCACCAAAATTGTACTGCAGGCTGCATCAGGGGAAAGCTCTATCTGGGAACTGCTGAGTTTTGTGTGTGTGCAGCTCATTATAAGCAACTGCTGCCATAGGGACAGAAGAATTAAGCCACAGTTGAGTAGGAAATCAGCTTCAATCTCTTGGTAGCCCTCCAGCACATCACATTTTAATGCTATCGTGTCAAATAGTTTGGCAAACGAAGCAAATCAAGCTGCCTGTGTCCATTAGGCTGGAAGAGGACTCGATGGAGATGGATCTAGCACATCCAAATCTTCCTGTAAGCACGCAATCAGGAAAGAAAATTTGGAGAGGCCAAAACCCTCTAGGCTCCTACCTGGGGTTATCCAGATGTATCTGTGCATTGGCTTTCACAGGGGACAAACTGCTCAGTGAAGTCATAGTCATACAGCCAGAGAAAGGCTTACAGCACTTCAGAAGTGTATCGGTCCCAGCAGGTACATGGCTGGGAAATAGCCGTATATTTTATACCTTATTAGCGACTGGATCACTAGTGATCCACTGAGCAATTGGGAAAGAACAGTAGCTGGGAAGCAAGCTTGTAGGCTGCAGTGCTCATTCGCAAAGTTGTTAAAAACTTGCTTCCTAAGTGAAAGTCTTAGTTGAAAACGGGTGAAAAAACCAAAGCAGTTTTAATTAAAATAGCGCAGCCTGCTGTATTGACGAAGTATTAAGTTAAACAACATCTAAAGCTCAGGTTTGTATGCAATAAATAGTCAATAAATGCCCTGTAGGAAGAGAAGAGGATTTGATTTTTCACATTCCAATTTCTTTGTTGTACAAACGGGCGGCATCTAATGACACGGCTCTGCGAGGGCTGAGAGAGATAAGCTGGGAGAAAAACTGAGTTACCTCCGCTCAGATGAACCGACTGTCGTGGGGCGGGATAGGAAGGGAATTTTTTCCAGAGGACATCTTATTATAACAGCACATGGCAGGGAGTCAGAAACGCTGAGCATAAACTGCAGTGCCCTTTTGTTTATTGATAAGTGTTAAGAACAGAGACTGAGAGAGGCAGCTTAGCCCAGGCACGAGTGCTGCCGCGGGAGATAAGGTAGCCAAAAGTGAAGCCTACAATAAATACAAGAAACAGAACATGGCGGGTATCAAAACGACATTAAAACTCTGGATTTGAGAGTCCGAGTTTGGGTCAGGTCTTGCTTAGACTTACTTAGATGGGAAATCTTAGCCCTGAATACTGAACAACCATATTTACAAAAATAAGCCTTGTTGTACAACACATCAGGCAATGAGATAGTAAAAGTGTAATGCACAAGAGGACTGCTAAGAGACTGTTTGAGGACTTCCCAAATTACCCAATACGGTCCAGAAATACCACAGGTTTTATTCGGTTTCAACACTAAAATATTCAGGCGGATGAGAATGGCGTTCTCTAAGCACCCACTGGTTCTACAGACTTCTTCTTAGTGCCAGAAAAATTGCTTAGTGCCAGAAAAATCTAATACCAAGCATGAGAAATAGGAAAGTGAGATACAAGAGCAGGAATAATTTCTTGCCTGATGTCGATGGCGACGGGCATTACAGGACGTGGGTGACACGTTGAATAGCACAGCACGACTCTCGCTCCTTCTAGGGGGAAACTTAGTTACTTCCGTAAGATCATTGTCTGAGAAAAAAAATAATAAAATATGTATTTGCCAGGGAAAAGACCACGCAAGCCAAATGCACATTTGCACAGCTCTTGAAAATTGAAGAGTTATTTAGGAGGTGTGGAAATACCTTCCATGAGCTGTTTCCTAAGGAGGCTGGGGTGGTGCACGTGCATCCCTAATCTGGCAGTGCTGGGCCGTGGTCCTAATGGTCTCCTGTAAAGCATCCTGTGATGTTAGGGCCAAGAGAGCACTCATTTATCGCGAGTTCCAGCTTTTCCGAATGACCTAAGTAGCGTGAAAGTGTACAGAGCTTTGTATTTCATTTCCAGGTATTTAAGCCTGCTTTCTCCTAAACAGCCTTTGGGGAGGGAAACAAATCAGATCAATTGATCTTCAGAGACCTAAAGAAATTAAATTAGTCTGGAGTCAGTTACTGCACTAAACCATCCAGTAATTGGATTGCTCCTTGTAACTGATTGAAAACAGCCTCTATCTGTAACAATATAGGGAGCTTTTCTTTATAGTAGATCTGAGAGAAAAACACATCTTTTTATGACATGATGACAGAAATTGCACTTTTTTAACCTAATTGAATATGATTTTATAAATATGTGACTTTAACGATTTCAGGCTTCCCATTTCAGATTTACGATCTCCGTGTAGGAAATTCAAGCTGCAAATAAATGCCTTTAGAATTAAGCCTGTTTGCATTATATGTGTTGGAGTTAAAAATCTATGTAAAGGTGGTGAAATTTGCAAAATGGTAGAGGAGGTAGGCAACAGCAAAGCCGTTGAAGTGTCTGTATTTTCCTTTGTTCCTGCCTAAATACCTTACAATGGTTTCTTTATACTCATAGCTATATATGCAAGGCTTTTAACCGTTTAAAAAAATCTTTGGTGAGTTTGGTATATACCAAATTTTCAGTAGGATGTGAGATGCCTTCCCCAACCAGCTCTTTCCATACATTACTTGTGGTAATCTATTTATGGTAATGGGGCAGACTTTATCTGGGGCTCCTGTGATTTAGATAAGTTGCCGATTCACCTTTTGATCTTTTTCATGCGGTATTTACATTTCCTCTATTATAAAAAGGCTCCCATGGTGGTTGTGATTGAAAAACTGAACATTTAGCAGCAATTGTCAGAACGTGGAGCTTAACATATCGTGGTGTTGACTATCGGATGCCAAATGCAGTAAAGCGGATGAACGCGGTCTTTTTTAATGGTAACCTTTGTGAGAAAGACTAATGCTGATTTTATGAGCAATTCACTCTGGAGGTAGGCTTTAAGGGAGCATCTTTATACTCCTGCTTAAGAAAAAAACTGCCAAAGACATGAAGGATGCAAGATCAGAACCCAACACAATTTTTTTATCTTGAGCCTGAATTTACCCTTTGAGCTGTCATGAAGAGCCAGCCTTTTAAAAACAAATAGGTAAATAAATCAAACCAACACAATTAAATATCATGCAAATAATCCCATGAAAAGGGGGGTTATTTCAAGAGCATGAGTCAACAAAACTACTGAATAGTAAAATAATAACTGAACAAGAACTGACAGATCATAGTCGCCATCTGAACATTGCTCGTCTGTTTGATCCATGATGTGATAGGCAAGTTGGGGGTGGGAGAACTTGTAAGTGTTAGAGAGAGGTGAGGGAGTACACCCATCTGCACAAGTCCAGTGATGCTTCTGGGAGGTAGATAGAGGCTTCAAGAGGCAATATCTTGGGTAATGGCAAAGAGTGGGTGCACACCCAAGACATTTCTTAGGCAGAGACAGAAAGTATTGGAGGATGGGGGAAGTAAGAAGGAGAGCTGCCACTCAGCATCCTGGCTGGATTTGCATGGGAATTAGATGCTGAATTTCCCCCCAAGGAACTTCAGATCTGAGATGTGGAAATACATTGTATGAGCTTAGAAAGGTGTAAGCAAAACATCTGGATACGGGCACTGCCCTGTTGTAGTAGCAAAGCCATGTGTGTGATGATGTGCTGTCCATAGCAGTCCTCTTCTTCCAGAAACATATTGTCTCTATAACCTACTCCAGTGTCCATGGCTTTGTCATAGCTCTACTCTAACGAGTCAAACTTGCCAACTGGTCTTTTATCCTCAGCCAGTTCTCAGTCTGTGAGTGTTGGCAACCGGTCATGGGAGATCACCTCTGGTGTTTAGGCTGGGAGAAGAAGCGAAGTCCTGAGTTTAGGGAGAAATACCAGGGACTTCAGTGTCTAAACACTTGGTATCTGGTGCCATTCCAGATGTGCTCAGGTTACTCCAGCCTCCAACTGCTGCTCCAGAGGGGTGGTGGTGGACTGTCGCTATTTTCTGTATCATCCCTTCTGCTGCAGAAGTCTTGAATGTCTTAAGATATCTAGAAAGCTCCACCTGCCTACATTGAGACACCTGAAGTACTCCCTTCAAATCTGGTCCCTCCAACCCTGCTTACAGATAGCCAGGCCACCGTTCCTTTTCACCAGTGGAAAACCCTCTATGACAGCTAAAATCTCTTCAGTTCCCAAGCTTTTAAGCACTCGTACCCTGGCTCATTTTCTGCTTAGGTGTTCTGTCACCTATCTTTTCACTTGTGCATTTTTTTAAACAAATATTTTCTTTTTACATTTTTTCCAAATTTTCTTTTCTTACAAAAGGCTTCATTTTGCTGGTGTTTCCCCATCACCTCATGCAGGTACAGTGTGTGTATAAGGAGAGAGGATGATGTCAGCTCAGACACTGGGTTTCCACCCCAGAGGAAGTTTTCCAGGGATTTTCCCATGTCCCAGCTTCACAGCCCTGCTCTGTTCTCACCTCTCAAACACTGCCTGGCAGTCAGAAATAAATAGTTGCTGTCAATGGATGGAGTGGAGCTCTGTGGGACTGGCTGTGTTAGAGTTAAGTGTGTCACTATATTTGAGGGGGAAAAAAAGATACAGAGTAAGAGATTTGACATATATTTGCAAGTGTGTGCTTTTTTCCAAGTCAGAAAAATGTAATTTTCTTTTTCCCTTTTTCCCTTTTTTCCCTTTCCCCCTCTTTTCCCTCCTTCCCCCCTTCCCCCCCTTCTCTCCCCTTCCCCCCCCTTTTCCACTCTTTCCCCTCCCTTTTCCCCCCTTCCTCCTCCTTCCCTCCTTCTCCCTCTTTTTTCCCCCTTTTTCCCTCTCCTTTTTTCTTTCCCTCAAAATAAAAAAAATGATTTTCTCTTTTTTTTTTTTTTTTTTTTTGCATTTGAGAGAAGCAGGGTGGGTATATTTAATAATTTCATGCTCCTTCTTCAACAGTATCATTACATTTCCCATGGCATGGCTTCAGCCAGCTCTTGCCACCTCCGTGCATATTATAGCTCTTCCAGAATTGCCGTCGGTAGCCAGATGTTTTCTGTGAGGGCACCAGTAAACACCACTTTGGAGATACACTTGTTCCGTCTCCTGCAGCTATCAAAATGTAGGTTTTTCATAATTTAATTCCCGTTTCACTTCTTTCTTTCAACTGCATGTATTCTTGGAGTATTGCATTTATTCAGCACTTGCCCAATAGTTTTGACTTTGTGTGAAAGGTGTTTGGTGGCTTCTGTATTAGCTTTTGGGCCAAATTAAACTTCAGCTCACGTGAGCCAATGTAGTTTGACGGGCCTTGGTTCGTTCTTCCCCAGTTGGAAGTGATTTCAGGTCTAACCCAAGCAGTGGAATGGGGCTATTTTGTTCTGGTCGAGGATTTGGTCCGTACCGTGTGAGAGCTGAATTAGGTTCCTCGGGTCAGTCTGCAACGTTCATCTACCAGTATAAGAGCAGCTACATGTAGGAAATTAATAAGGCTGTATGTTTGTGCTTGTGTAAAATAGCAACTGGAAGGCAGAGGAACGTGGAGGCTGAGTGATATCTGAATGGTGGTTCTGACAGGGTTTTTTGTTGGCTCGTAGCTGCTGTTACGGAAATGTGTTTGTTCCTCCTGCTGTGCTGGGTTTTTTGGTTTAGGTTTGTTTTGGGTTTTTTTTTTGTGTTTGTTTGGTTGGTTGGTTTTATGTATTTTACAGACTTGTTTTTAGCACTTGTGTCTTGGACAAATTAGTCATCTTTTCCCTTAAAAAAAAAAAAAAGTTCTACTACAGTGCAACTTCCGACAAGTTTATTTTTGTGCCTTCTCAGCCCATTTATTCCATCTGTCTCCACCTCACCTCACTTCTGATGTCTTCTGTTATCTGGGCTTTCTTCCAAACATACTAACTGGCAGCTACAAAAAAAGGAAACCTTTGAAATGCAGAACTAAAGAAGTCATTCAGGCTGCAAACTGATAATTCATACACTTTATATCCTGTTCTGTATTTTTCTTTGTGTTGAAATGAATGGCCAAGCAAAACATGGTTGTCAGGGTTTGGGTTTTTTTTATTATTATTTTCTTTCTGTGAATTTTTTTTAGTTAATATTATCTTTTTCTTGAAAAGAAAAAGACCAAAAAAAAAAAAAACCCCAAAAAAGAAAAAACAAGCCCCATGACAGCAGGATCAGGGAGTGGATTTGGAGAATATCCTTATATTTTGGGGTGCCTAGCATTTGGGTAGTAAGGGCAAAAAGAGAAAACACTAAGAGGGATGCTCAACTCTGCTCAGAAATTCGTACTTCTTGTAGCCACTCCTGAGGTGGTAACTTCTGCAAAGGAGATGGGAACAGAGTGCCTGGCTCATGCCACCTGCTCTTCCTCACTGTGGTCTGGCTTCTGCTTCTTGTCTTCAAGGGAGGTCAAACCTGACTCCCAGTGCCTATTATATCAGCTCCATCCTCTTTGGAGCCATGGTATGGATCTAAGATGGATACTACCCAAGGCCTGGCTCCAACAGGCTGGTTCTGGATTAGCTTTTCTAACACTCACTGCCCAAAACAAATAGAATCATAGAATGGTTAGAGTTGGAAGGAACCTTAAAGATCATTGAGTTCCAAACCCCCTGCCCTGGGCAGGGACACCTCCCACCAGACCAGGTTGCTCAAAACCCACACTCAGCCTGGCCTTGAACCCCTCCAGGGATGGGGCAGCCACAGCTTCTCCAGGCAATCTCTTCCAGTGCCTCACCACCCTCACAGCAAAGAATTTCTTTCTGGTATCTCATCTAAATCTCCCCTCTTCCAGTTTAAAACCATTACCCCTTGTCCTGTCACTGCACTCCCTGACAAAGAGTCCCTCCCCATCTCTCCTGTAGTCCCTTCAGGTACTGGAAGGCTGCTCTAAGGTCTCCCTTGAGCCTTCTCTTCTCCAGGCTGAACAACCCCAGCTCTCTCAGTCCATCTTCATAGGAGAGAGGTGCTCCATCCCTCTGATCATTGTCGTGGCCCTTCACTGGGCCTGTTCCAACACAGCCTTAAGCCTTCTCATCCCAAAGGGAGAAGGGAGGCTTCCTGTCTCCATCCCCGAGTGCTCTCTCTGCCAAATCCAGGAAAATCCATAGCTCCAAGTGCGTGCAGCAGCACCAGGGCTGAGAGCGCACTGTGGCCATGGTGAGCCCTCTTCCATATCAGCAGGTCTCCTGGTCCTGCACTTCAGAGCCAGGGCCACGGTGACCACCAGGCTGCTGTGAAGGCACAGGTGAAGCACAGCAACAGCAAAAGGAGCAGGAAAAAAAAAACGACACTAAGAAGTATCAAAGAGACACCAGCTTCCACCTACAAAGAAGCACTGCTCTTTCATCTTGATGGAAGATTCTTCTCAGGGTAACCTGGGACTTTACCATCTCCCAAGAGAATTTCTGTAACCCGGGTCGACAGCGAAAGGAAGCGAGCATCCACACGCATCCTCAGCATCTTCCCAAGTCCGCTCTGTTTTCTACCATCTTCCAGCTCATATCCATTGAAAGGTCTTGGGTTTACTCTGAGAAATGCTAGTCAATCATTTGTCAGCTACAGCAGGGTTCTCCTATCTACTTGTGGTCCTCTGAGACTGCTCTGTACCTACAGAGGCACTCTTAGCTGAAAAAGGAGGAAGGCTTAGCTTGTGGCTGCATGGCAGAAAGCATAGGGATGCTTTGGATAGCTGGAAGTTTAGTTTTGGAACCGGCCACCAGTAGGGACAAGAGTGAAATGTTCAGTCAGGAGGTTAAAACCTGCAGAATGGCAAGACGTTCCCTGCACAGCCTAAAACCTTGCTCCTTGATAAATTCTCCTAACCCTTCGTTCCCTTCCATCTCTGGTTCAAAACCTCCTGGTTTTTTTTCTTGCACAAAGTGGAGAAGTGCTTCGTTCAGAACAAGCAGAGGTTTCATTGACAGGGCTGGGATGAAGGTGTTCTTCTGTCCGGGTGCAGATCATTGTGCACAGCCTGAGATCCTTTCTCTTACTACCTCTCCTCACATTTGTCCTGCCTCAGCATCTTCTCGCGGGGTGTGTTAGGTCATTTTTTTCCTCTCCATTTGGCAATGGTTCCTTCTTCTTTTCCTCAAACAGCTCCAGCCCCTGACGTGCTTTCCTCCAGCCTGTCATCTGCTTTTATTATCCAGTTGTACACACAACGCAGCTTAATCACAGTAATATATTATGCCTCTGCGTGCGTTTCCCCCCTCCTCTGGGTATTTACAAGATATCTGCGAGTTGAAGAATAATCTGAAAGACTGAAAATTGTTGGTAGACCACACAGAAGAATTTGACCGACCAAGACATCTTTCCTTTATCCAGCTGGCAGTTTGTGATCTCTCAAAACAAAGTTTATTGCTAATTTATTGCTAACAGAAGAAACTGTGGAGTTTTAAGATACATCTAAAGTTAAAAAGTGTTAGGTCCAAGAATTAGATAACAAGTGTCTGATCACAAACTGAGGAACAGAAGTACAGAAGATGACCATTGAGTAACTGGAAGTCACTTTGTTCTTCAGCCAGTTTAGTGTGGATCAGCTCTGAAAAAACCTAAGGGAAAGCTTTAAAAAAAGCTCCTCCATACTCTTTGCTTGGTTTGTTTTTTTTTTTATTAATCACAATCGTAAGTTGGAAAATATTGTTTTATCATTTGGTAACTTATCCAATTATTTCCATAAATCCTTTGAACTACATTGAGATATCTGAAGATGTTGCATACAGAACTATAAAGCCAGAGGTTTAAATTAATGTCTTTGCCTTTTAGTAGTAGTAATATTATTATAATATTTTGGGACTTAAAAAAATCTATTTTATTGGACCACTCTACAGACCACCATATTCTGCTCAAGACCAGGCTGGATGGGTCTTTGAGCAACCTGGTCTGATGGGAGGTGTCCCTGCAGAGGGCAGGGGGGTTGGAACTCGATGATCTTTCCAACTCTAACCATTCTATGGTTCTAGCTATCTTGAACAGTTCGTACTTCCATAAACAGAATTTTCAGGAATATTTTGAGATTTAAGTCCTTTTGACCTTGGTTGACGAAAGGGTATAAGCAGGAAACCGTGTTGCAGATTACTAGCTTTGTTCCTGCCTTTTGAACTAGATTTCACAGGCATTTAAATCTTGTTGTTAAAGCTCTGCTTCCTCCTACACGTCTATTTTCGAGCAAGACCTCTGTCTTTAAAGGGTGGAGAAGGTTCAGCTCCTCTTTCCAACCTCTGTGGGAAAGTCCATGTGTCTCCATAGATAGACAATTTGCAACCTCTTTCTTCTCTGTGAAGACTTGGTCCCTGGGTAGCGTTCTCTGAGTGTGAAGTATTTGAGCGTGGTGCAGAGGCTTTTAAAGAGAAGGGAAGGAAAGGTTATCCCTTAATTTGTAGTGAGGTCACTTGTCCGGGAGAGGGGAGACCTTGGTGCAGACCTCAGCTCTTTGTTTCGCTAGGTGGAAGAAACAGTACTTCGTGGGATAACTCAGATATAGGCTGAACGAGTGGAGAAAGCACACCGCTTCTTGCTTTCCTTTGTCTCCCTTTGCATGCGTAGTTGGTTTCCTGCTCAGCCTTTTGCATTTCATAGGTCTTTTGGGAGGTTTGTACGAAGCATGTGTTTTATGTGGAGAGAAGAGTGTCCACCTGAAGGCTGTGGGGACCAGGTACCTAAATTTGGGTGTGAATCTCAATACTTTGCGCTCGTGATGTGATCCACAGCTTCAGCCTCCAGAATGAAAAATTAGTAGGTGTGTTTTGATTATAGCATAAATCACCAACAAGGTTAGGCAAGATAAGCACATAACGATTCAAATGTGAAATCCCCACTGCACAAAAGGAGCTGCTTTAGTGAAATCAGTTGCTTTCCCTGATCCAAGTTTCCTTGTTACACTCTTCCTCCTGCCATAAAGGCCTTTCCTTTTTGTGCCAATGAATGAGATTAATTTTCTAAAACCTTTAGCACACTACCTGCAACATTACAAATAAATAAATAAACCTACCGCGTAGTTCCCCAGTTTCAAACTTTGCAGATTTTGGGTTCACTAAGAAGTCATCTCTCTTTTTCTCCTTTAAAAGAAGACAACCATATAGAATAATAGAGTTCTCTGTCTAGCATATAAGCCCATCTGGAAAGAATTTAGTCTGCAATAATTGTGGGCATTTGATTTAGCTTTAAATCCCTGTAGATAATTCAAATGTAAATTTATTGGGGTGAGTTTATCCCCAAACTGCCATTGGATCCAATGTTGTAGAGATTAATTTGGCCCACTGCACTAAAACTAGAGCCCCCATTGTTTCTGTTGCATCAGGATATTATTACACGCTGTAATATCTGTCGTTATAAGCAGACCTTTATTAGAAATAAAGTCATTAGAAACAATGCAGCTGATCACCTGAGTCACATTCATTTGCAGACATTTAGAGATTAGTAATTCTTTGGTTATGAATATGTTTATAGACTGGTGTCTAAATCACTCTGACAGCACCAGTCTAGTTCATTGCTCTATTATTCTGTCCTCATCTGAGAGATTCTTTTTGGTTAAGTAAAATTTTTTGCATTTCACATTCTGCTTCAGAAAATAAAAAGTTTCAAGAGGCATTCAGCACATAATGTAAACAATGCCATCTGTCTTTTTCTTTGTAAAATCTTCTTTGAGATAGCCCCAATATGCCTACTGTTTTCAATCACTTAAAAGGCAGTAATTCAATTATATCATCCTCTATGTAGGAACTGCTATTGCTTTCAGTCCACTTCCAATCCTGACACAAGTAAATCACTTTGATAAGATCCCCTTTTTATTTATTTTTTTTTCTGAGGAGACTAGCATAAGTAATGATGCCAGTGATAGACCAAGGACAAAATGACCATAATGGGCTTTCTGTAGGGAAGGAAAACATGTGCCATCGTGATTTATCATGTTACTTGCAAAATGTTTTTCCTTGGAATTTCTGCAACAGCCACGCTCTCTGAGGGAAGGGCATTAGCAAATATGAATGGCCAAATGGTAAATTCAGACAAAACCTTCACTGAGCAACAGAACTAGACAGCTGTCACTACCTAGATTTCTTAAATGGGAACAGAAGGTCACAGCCACTTTGGAAATGTGCCTAGATAGTATTCATCCTTGGTATAATGCCACCTACTTTACATAGAAACTCGCTGGGAATGTGTAAAGTTGGATCTTCCTTATGAACTGCTATGGCTTATCGCACAGATATGCCTTCCTTCTATCTGAAAATTGTTTGGGTGACTTCAGTGCTCTGTGCCACCAGCAAGGCGAGGGCCTGGCAGACACGTCTAACCTCCCAGAATAGACGTGGCACGAGATCGGGAGTATCTGTAGACTTCCTGCTACAGACCGGCCTCGGCCGCGATGCTGAGAGAGCATGGTTAGAGCCAAGCTGCCTCTGGACACAACTACCTCTTGCCCCTGATTTCAGAAAAAAGGGAAAGTGCCAGATAAGGTGGCCACGTGTGATGTGAAAGCTTGCTTGGAAGGAGCTGGACCACAAGGGTCCCTTTGACCCCAAGACCGATTGCCCCGCACAAGCAACCCCAGAGCTTGTGTTTCCAAATTTGTGAAGAGTGCTGGTCTTGTGTTGCCTGTCTGGAACCACGTCCAGGAATTGCAGTGGGAAGCTCACTCTGCTTTGCTGAAGCAGCAGTGCCACACAGGTAAGAGGTTATCAGCCATATTACAGCACCATGGGCCAAGTTCGGCATTTCCAGTGACACACTTTGAGGTAAACATTTGGTTAAGTAATTTCGGAGACTCTGTGTGAGAAAGCTGTCATCCCAATGGGGGGAAAGGGAGCATATTCACTGTATTTAACCTAACGAATTAGGAGGCTGTTTAGGGTGTGCTGATATAGTAGGTTGTTTCCTTTCACAGAGAAAGTGTGGAGAGCCTTATCCAAAAGCATTCCTACGCCCGATCCCCCATTCGAACCTATGGAGGAGAAGATGATCTCGGAGATGACAGCCAGGCAACACAAAGCAGAGGTAGGAAAAGGTGCTCATGAAGTAAACTTTGGGGCTAGTAAACTAGTTATGCTTGAGAAAAGGAGGACCACAGTCAGTGCCACGGTACTCTGAAGCATTTCCTCTGATGTGTCTTTCTACCATGAAGTCCTATAATGAAGAATAATGCTTGTTAGCTTATGGCTCTTCCAAACATCTCATATGCCTGTGGCACTGGTGTGCACAGGTAGTTCAGGAGGCAGCTCTAGAGATGCCTGTACAGCCCTTGCCAGCAGAAGAGAACTATCTCTTTCTTCCTCTTCAAGATGGCTGAAAAACAGGCAACTTCATTACTGTGGTGCTGAGAACAAGCCAACACTCCCCATCATCACTAGCTGGGGCTCAGCACCATTTGTAAAGTACCATGTAGCTCACAGAACGCTATGGGGTTGGAAGGGACCTCTGGAGATCATCTAGTCCAACCCCCTGCCAAATCAGGTCCACCCAGAGCAGGTTGCACAGGAACGTGTCCGGGTGGGTTGGAATGTCTCCAGAGAAGGAGACTCCACCACCTCTCTGGGCAGCCTCTGCCAGGGCTCTGCCACCCAAATGATGTGCCATTTGCTGCCCCTCCAGCCTTCTGGGAACAGCAGACTTGGTTCTGACAATCTTCAACCAGCCTGCGGTTAACCTGCTTTGCCTCTACAGGAAGAAAAGTCCATAGCTCCCTGGAAAAGTGATATTTAATTGTTGTCTCTCAGTCTCTAAAAAGTGCTTTTCCTGCTGAGGCAATTCACCTCAAATGCTGTAACAGAGGAGCTGTCTACTTTAGCAATCTAAAAAGTAGTAGCAAAATAGAGTTGTTCTTTGTGGGGATACTCGCTGGAAGAATTGCAACTGTCATAATTTGCCACTGGGAATAGATCTCAGAGCCGTCCCGTGGGACAACTGACTAGCTTAAACTTGTGTGGCTTATACTTTGCATGTTGACTCGGTGACCTGCCTGATAGACAACAGCCACTTGAGGTAAAGCGGTTCTATCTGCCTTCCGACGGGCAGTGCCCTTGTCTTGTCCTCTAGCTTCATGCAGCCTTGCTAAGATAAGAGCATTATTTCTGGTCATAAGCTCTTTGGACTTGTGCAGGGAAAACACACTTATTTTTAACCATGGGTTGCTCTTCAACAAAACGTGATTAGGTGGGCTTGTTCACACACGTCTCTTCTAAGAACAGTTCCTTAGATTGCGGAGTTTCTGGAGCGACTCCTCAGCTGGTACGATGCCATCCTCTCACATACTTCTGGGGGATTGCTTCACTTCATGGTAGCTTAGATCCTAGGCCATTTACTGTCAAAGATTTCAATTTTCCATTGCCAGAAGTTCTCACAGCAAGGCAACTTGTCTCCAAGAATTAAGTTTCTCCCTGTGATGATGTCCTCCTTTGGGAGTGACAAAGCAAACAAGGTGAGCCTCAGTATGAGAACTGGCCATTAAAACCTTTCTCTTCTCAAGGGAATCACTAGGAAGGTGTCATAGGAGGAAAGAGTAGTTGATTACGCTTAATTTTATGTATAGTATACAGGATAGAGTTCTGCATTTGCTCACAATATGGCGAATGAGTAAAAGAGAAAGACAATGAGTTGTGGCAACCAACTTTTTTCTAATCTGGGAGCCATATGCTAGCACGGGACGTGATTGTTCTGGGCAACCAGAGGCATGTGCAGAGAGTAAAACACTCTGCTCTTGCAGATGAGTAATTGGTGCTGCCTTCACTCTCTGTTTAGGTCTGGTGTCCTTAAATAAGGAAAAGCCCTCCAAGATATCTGGAGAGAAATAATGATCTTATTGAAGCTCCACGGATATTTCCATTTCTTCTGATGCATTTTAAAATTACCTTGCATACAAAGGTCCTTCCATAGATGAGAGCCGACAGCCAAATACACACACATCACTGGCCAGTGTGTGTTAGAAGCTCTCTGAGGCCTTGACTGCCTCAGAATTACTTGACCATGTTATCTTGGTGCTGGAAAATGTGGTACGGGAAAATTTTTGGAGCAATAAGTTGCAATTAGAGACCATTGCTGCTGGAGGAGGAAAGGGTTTCCCCAAAAGAATCATAGAATGGTTTGGGTTGGAAGGGACATTTACAGGTCATCTAGTCCAACCCCCTGCAATGAGCAGGGGCATATTCAACTAGATCAGGTTCCTCAGAGCCACCTCCAACCTAAGCTTGAATGTCTCCAGGGATGGGGCATCAACACTAGGCAATGTGTTCCAGTGCTTCACCAACCTCATTGTAAAAAATGTTTTCCTTATATCTAACCTTCATCTTCCCTCTTTTAGTTTAAAGCCATTTCACCTTGTCCTATCACAACAAGACCTGCTAAAAAGTTTGTGCCCATCTTTCTTATGAGCCCTCTTTAAGTACTGAAAAGCTGCAATAAGGTCTCCTCGGAGCCTTCTCTTCTCCAGGCTGAACAACCCCAGCTCTCTCAGCCTGTCCTCACAGGAGATGTGCTCCAGCCCTCTCATAATTTCATGATCATTCATGAGAAGGAATCAAGTATTTTATTCCGGGTAGAACAAAGAAAGTCTATCGCTGCTATTTGTGTCTAATTACTTCAGCACCCACCCGGAGCAGCTGATTTCAGCCATCTAAAGATGGAAGTAGCCAGCCTTCGGTAGTATATTTATCACAAGAAATTTCCAGAGGAATTAACAGTTATGAAATAAGTAAATCCAATTAAAACTCTTTAATGCATAGCCCCTGGGTGCCTGCGCTCCAGCACCCACGGGCTGGATTCACAGCAGCGACCTGGAATGGAGCCAAAAGCAAACCCTGTAGGCACGTCCAGATTCGTATCCCGCTCTCCCCGCAGTGCAATGATGGCCAGGGGTCCTCTGACTGGTAAAGGGTTCTGCTCTGGTCTGCGGGTACGGTGTTACCCTCAGAGTTTGGGTCTGGATCCCAGCTTCCCAGAAGTTAGGATTTGGTCCAGTGGTAGGGCCAGGATTTGGTTCAAGTCCATTTCTCCTGCGGAGCTGACACAGCTCCTCTTTCCTCTTACTGGGCCATTTCCCTTGTTTCATTAAGCAGAGGAGGAATTAATCAAGAGTATCTCTCTTCTGATTTGAGAATATATCCCTGAGGAGAGTTATGATTTCTAAAAAAATAATTATTTGCATTTTTTTCTTTCTACTGTTGTTTGCTTGTAGTTTTGTTTTGCATACGTGGCTATGTTTGGTTAGTATACATAACTCCAAAAAGCATACCTTGACAGATAGATGTCTTTGTGTTCTTTCTTTTCACAATTTGGATGAACCTGTCTTCCAGGATCAGATTTAAGAAACTAAACCTGTTGTCAAATTTGTTGTCTCAGAATGTTTTGCAATACTGGTTTGAAATTATATTTTGTCAAATATTCTTGCCAGTAAATTAATTTCTTAAAGTAAGAAACATTTTCCCAATGGATGAAGTTGGACAAGAAGGAGAATACAGAAGGGGACATGAGTTGAATTATTGTTCGAGTAGGAATAGAGATGAGGAGTTTATTTATAGGTTTTTATTGTATTCCCCATTTCTAGAAATCAGGCATCTGATGATGACCAGATGCAGAGAGGAACTGCAGAGGTGAAGGGCAACGTCATCATCAGATTATTTGAAAATGACCATTTATAATTACCCAAACATTGTTTCCCAAGAATTTTACTATCAAAATAAAATAAACAATTAGTTCTAACTTAAAGAAACGATTTCTCCTTTTATAGTGACTCTACAATCTTCAGAGAAAAAGTGTTTTAAAGAGGTGGAAGATTTGGGAAAATAATTTTTGGAGCTTTTCGGGTTAAAAAAATGCCAAAGAAACCAATTGCATTTGATGAAAAGTAGATAATTACCCTGAGAGCAAGTTTTTAGTATTTGTGTCCATTTAAGTTAAACCCCTGCATCTTTTACTATGATTTCACATTAGTGTTGTTTCTTAGAGCACTGTACACAGGTGGGAAAATATCAAATGCTTCGACATTTTAGAATTTTTTGTTCTACCTTTTGGAAAAAGTCAGGTTGAGTGAAAAGATGCAGTGCTGTCAATTTTTCCTGGGGTAAGAAAAAAAATAAAGGAGAACTTGTAGCTCAAGTTACATTTTTCTGCATTTTTGCAGATATTTTTTAGATGATTAGAATATTAGATAATAATAGACAATAATTAGGTAATAATATTAGAATATTATTTAGATTATTTTTTGAAAAAAATAAGTAGCTCTCCTGAGGATCTGATGTAAAAAGCTACAAACGCGTTTTCAAAACAGGGATGTAATGCAGGGAGATTACACGTCGGAGTATAAGCTTTGGTGTTTTGTCCAGCATTACAAGGTTCTTCAGTGTCTAACACCAAAAATGTCCAATGTGCAAAGCTGATTTTACTATTCAAGCCACTGCAACCAACTGCTTAAAAGGGAAATTTGCCTAAGATGTAGCGATAAAGGACAGCAATTGGCAAATAATGTAAAGAAAGATGTAAGGAGAGAGGAGTATTTGGGAAGTATTCCCAATGTCATAGAATCACAGAATGGTTTGAGTTGGAAGGGATCTTAAAGATCATCGAGTTCCAACCCCCTGCCCTGGGCAGGGACACCTCCCACCAGACCAGGTTGCTCCAAGCCCCAT
>JAOTQQ010000012.1:48780375-48806134 GCA_026546715.1 Gallinago undulata
GAAGCTGTGGCTGCCCCATCCCTGGAGGGGTTCAAGGCCAGGCTGGATGGGGCTTGGAGCAACCTGGTCTGGTGGGGAGGTGTCCCTGCCCATAAGGTCCCTTCCAACCTGAACCATTCTATGGAAGTAGCAGTTTGTAAGTTAAATTTGGGCCATCATTCAATGTTTTACTGGCTGTTCCTTGGTATATATGACTAACCAAGAGTTTTAGATCCTGTACTCAATTTTAATTACTATTTTTTAACAGGTGTCACATAACAACTCTTTTTGAAAATGATCGTCACTTTTCTCACCTGTCGACGCTAGAAAGAGAAATGGCTTTTCGCACGGAAATGGTTAGATTATGTTTCAATAAAAATTCAATGGTTGGAAAACTTTTGTCAGTAATCTTGTTACTATGGGTTTTCTAAAATTTCTTAATATTTCTGGCTAAGTAAAGATATTGATATCTTGCTGATAACAATGCATTACACTTTTACATGCAGAGCATTTGTGTGTCTTGCAGCTGCTCACTGTGATTGTATCTTTACTTAAAAAGTAAATTAAAAGTATCATTCCAGAGGACCTAGAATACAAAACTACAAGTACCTTGTAGCTTATTTTCAATTATAGTCTTGTTATGTAGGCTTGGGTTTTTAAAAATAATTTTGTACATATGCAAACATTTATTAATTTATACACCTTTTGGCTGTTTTTGTGTTAAAAATTGTGAAGTACTGTGCTAGTGCATAGTTACCAGCCCAAATGAGAAGCTTCCAGATGTGCAATGAAACAAGGTAGAAGGAAATGCTTGTTGCTTATTTCAGTGGCACTAATAGAGATTTGAAAAACTGGATAGTCATCTTGAATCATTTTGTCCTATTTGTTATATTACAAAATTTGATTTAAAAGCCTAGTTTGTGTATGGCAGTTCATGAAGCAGAAGTGACCTCTTTAATTGTAAATAATGATTCTGCTCTCCTGCAGGGTCTTTATTATTCCTACTTCAAGATCATTATTGAGGCACCATCGTTTTGGAATGGAGTATGGGCAATTATGAATGACAGAATAACTGAATATCCTTTAGTGATTAATACCTTACAAAGGTTCAATCTTTACCCAGAGGTGAGCTATGTTTTAAAAATAATTGTCTGATAAACGTTTTGTTTCTTTAGATTTGACTACAAATTTCTAAGAAATGGAGAAATCTCTACTCTGAAAAATGTGGTTTTAAAGATACAGTGACTAATGCGGTGTTGTTTAAATACTGTATTTTAGTTCCAGACTTAAAATGAGTAAGTTACTTCAAACATTGTGATCAATTCTCAGGCTTCAAATATATCCAATCAAATGTGAATGCTTTCTAGATCTTTGTATATTGTGCCCTAAAGTTGCAATCCAATTTCATACTTCTTGTCTTTTCTTGTTCTTGTCAATGAAGTAAGTTACTGACATTGTGTGTGCTTCAGGAAATATGACATATGAAGTAGTCTTCATAGTGTAGTATGTGACAACAGTGCCTGCAGTGGTACAGGTACTGAGAGGTTATTTTTGTTTGCGTTTTGTGTAGGATAAGGAACTAACACATCACAGTTCACTCTGGCCCTAAAACCATGAATGGTAATAGTTTACTTGCGTGTTGCAGAAGAAATACCTCTGTAGAAGACTGCTGTTCTTTTGTATGTCCTTGATGTTAGACTTGGTACCTGCTTAGGTTACGTTCCTACTCTGATTCTTTTTGTCACTAAAAAGCACATGTCTTTACGTACAGAAATGTTTGGGTTTCTCTCTTGTAGTTTTGCCTATGTGTCTCAAACATCTGGTAGAGAATGCTCCTTTGGTTAATGTACATTTCTGTGACTCTATGTGTCAGCAACAGCTTTTTTTTTTTTTTGAGAACCAAGGGCTAATAACATTGATAATTGTTAGGTAGTAGCATTTATACTTGTTATCCTGCTCAGTTGGAGCAGAGCTGCTTTCAGGAGCTATGCGTGTGAGAGTTCTCAGCATGCATGGATTTATACAACTTGCATGTTGTGGTTTCATTTGCTTCTTAATTCCTTGTTCTGGAATAACTGAATGCTAAAGATGAGTGCTTTGCTACCCTCTCCCTGGTTTGGGGTTTGTTTTAATGTTTGCAAATCAGAATATAGCTGAAGTAAATAAATCCTTCTCAGCTAAAAAAAGTAACTTTCTAGTGTTCAAATAAAATAAAAAAGCCACAAAGGTAATGGGTCAAATGAACTTGAAGAATCTTAGAGAATCATCAGCGTCACCATGAAAGTTGAGTAAGTAAATTGGATGATGAAATCAAAGCAAGAGCAATCAGACATAGTGGCTAAGATTCTGTAAGGACGTTAGGTAGATTACTGTCCAAAATGCATAGGCTTGGCTGTTCAGTCAGAGCTTTCTAGGATCATACTGGCTCATAGATCTTGGTGATAAAGTATTAATTCATTCATTTTTCCCGTGTGTGCATGCAAAGCAAACAGTCTCCTCTGCTTCTTTCAATCATTTACTGCTTGATGTCTAGCCTTCCTGTAGATATTTTTTTTTAATTTTTTTCTTGAGTGCTCTTTCTTTCCACATAACTACCTCTATGAACTGTCAATAGGTGCGACTTGACACTTGAAGTATGTTCTCCAAATTTATCTAATTTTCCTTTTGATTGTAATGGGGCTGGGTGGTGGGAAGATGCTTGTGGATTTGTTTTTTGGCAGTGACATTTTTTCCTCTGATACTCAGTATCCAGTCATGTTCTCTGAAAGTGTTTAATTTCCTTTTGGTATTTTCAGATTTTTCAGCCCAATAGTAGCATTACAGCTGAATTGTAATGTTTGCTTGTTTAGCAGATCTCAAAACTAATTGCATCAAAATTAACCTTGAAATCCAGTTACTAAGCAGGATATTAAACCCATTAAGAAAAGTAGAATAATTCACTTGCATGTACAGCCATGAAAATCTCAAAAGGAGGAGGAGAATTAAAAGGTAAAGTGAGTCCATAGCAATCACTACATCCTCTGTATAAATTACATTTATATGCAGTAAAAATATCTGTCAAATGCAACAAGTCAGTCTTTGTAGTTGTATAATAAAGTCTTGATTTCCCAGGTATTTGCTGCACAGTCAGGTTGTTCCAATAGTTGTGGTGGTATTTTCATCTGTGATGCTTGATGCAGCATGGCAGAGAGAATGTGCTAACGTGTTATCACTCCACAACAGAATTTCAGTTTCCTCTTTGGCTGTTCATCGCTACAGAGCAGTTGATATTTCTCTGTGTGGCAGCGGTGATGAAAATTTGAGTCGGAGCGATGAGTGTCGCAAAGACCCACGTAGTTGGCATTAAAGTGCTTACTCAAAGGCAGCTAGTAAAAGGGTTTGATTCTCCTATGTGTTCTTTTACAGCAAAGGACTGGCTTGGCCCCTAGAGGTCTCCTGGGTCTGGGAGCTAGTCTTTTGTTTTCCCAGTTTTGCATTTACTGCCTCATCTGGGACAGTAGAAATTCCAAAAATGCCATTGTGCTCTGACTGATCTAGCAATTTTGTTTCTACTGACTTGCTTCCATTTTTATGCCCATGTGAACTGTAACGTGTAAAGTAGCTTTTGGCAAAAAAAACCCAACAATCTGTGTTTTGCATGAAGCACTGAACCTGGTACCTTTTTAGAGAGTATTTACATGTGGTAACATCTGCAGCACACACAAGCACTTGTGACCTAAAAAGGTTAAGTTGGTAAATTAATTTATTTTTTGGGTTTTTTTTTGTGCAGCGTTGGTTTGGCAAGAATGTTCTATGTGCTTAGGGTAATGTCACCGGAGGGTAATGTCACCTTCAGGGCTGGAGTTGCAAATACACTGGACAGATGTCTCTAAGCTGCCATATGCATTCTGTTGGCAGTGCACAAACCACACTCGGGTGGTAAGAAGAAAGATTTGGATTTGGTTCCCTAGTCCTGTTGTTGCCTATCTGGAGATGGGTAGAGTGTCACAGTCAGAAGTGCCAGGTGCACAGATCACAGAATACTACGGGGTTGGAAGGGACCTCTGGAGATCTTCTAGTCCAAACCTCCTGCCAAAGCAGGTCCACCCAGAGCAGGTCCCACAGGAACATGTCCAGGTGGAGATTGAATGTCTCCAGAGAAGGAGACTCCAACACCTCTCTGGGCAGCCTCTTCCAGGGCTCTGCCACCCTCACAGGAAAGAAGTTCCTCCTCATGTTTAAGTGGAACTTCCTATGTTCCAGTTTGTGCCTGTTCCCTCTTGTTCTGTCCCTGGGCACCACTGAAAAAACACCAGCCCCATCCTCCTGACTCACCCTTTAAGTATTTATAGGCATTGATCAGATCCCCCCTCAGTCTTCTCTTCTCCAGACTAAAAAGACCTAAGACCTTCAGCCTTTCCTACTAAGAGAGATGCTCTGGGCCCCTCATCACCTTTGTAGCCCTCTGCTGTCCCTTCTCCAGCAGTTCCCTGTCCTTCTGGAACTGGGGAGCCCAGAACTGGTCCCAGTGCTCCAGATGGGGCCTCCCCAGGGCAGAGCAAAGGGGCAGGATGACCTCCCTCCACCTACTGGCCACACTCTTTTTGATGCCCCCCAGGATGGCATTGGCCTTCTTGGCCACCAGGGCCCATTGCTGGCTCATGGTCATCCTGTTGTGCACCAGGACTCCCAGATCTTTTTCCTCAGGGCTGCGTTCCTCTGAGCAGATGTTCAGAAAACCTCCAGGAATTCAGCATAATGTACTTTGCAGGGAGTCTTGGTCTAGAAAGATGTAGTTGTATTTTAAATATGTAAGATTTACATTGTGAGAGTGTAAAGGCCATAGGTGAAGTGAGTCATGGTGGTTGGGGCCTTCATATTAAAAATGAATGAGTTATAGAATTGCAGAATAGTTGAGGTTGGAAGGGATGTCTGAAGATCATCTAGTCTCAATGCTGTGCTTGGAGCAGGGTGAAGTAGAGAGCATGTTCCCAGGGTTTTGTTTGAGTACCTCCATCTGGACAACCTGTTCCAGTGTTTGACCACTGTCAAAGTAAAAAAGGTTGTTCTTATTCATAAGTGGAATTTCCTGTATTTCAGTTTGCTCTTTTCAGCTCTTGTCAATGGAAAAGAGACTGTCTCAGTCATCTCTACTTGTCATCTCTTGTCTTGGCCAGCTCAGAAGTGGACACAGCACTGGAGATTAAGTCTTAGCAGTGCTGAGTAGAGGGGAAGGACATACAGCTGAGGAGACATTTGGCTTTCTTTGCAAAAAGGGCTTATCACTGGCTCAAGTACAACTTGCCCACCAAGACTCACAGGTCCTTTTCTGCACAACTGGCTTCTGGCTGGTCAACTCCAGTCTGTACTGGTGCATGATGGTGTTCCTCTCTGATGCAGGACTTTACATTTCATGAGACTCCTATTGGCCCAATTCTCTGGCCAGTTGAGGTGCCTCGGAATGGCAACACAAGCATCAACCACTTCTTCCAATTTTGGATCACGTGCCAACGTGCTGAGGATATTCTCTTGTAACATCGTCTAGTCTTAATAAAAATTAAAAAAAATACCCAACATCCACAGTTGTTCCCTTGCCTACCAAGACTGTCAGTATAAAGTTGGGCAGAGAGGGTCTCCCCTTTGTAAATCTATCCTGACCACTTCCAATCACTTTTTTGTCCTTAGCATGTTTGGCAGCGGTTTCCATGAGGATTTACACGATGGCGTTCTCAGAGATCGAGGTGTAATTCCCTGTGTTTCCTTCGTGAAGACAAAAGTGATGTAACGAGTCTAATTATATGGAGAAAGGAGGAGTCATCCTTCTTGTATGTGTTTTCTGCCACACAGGGCTGAGACAGCTAATACTGTAGCGGTGAAACATATTTTCAGTCTGGGAACCCCTGGGTGATAAGTTTCAAAGCAGTTCAAGTGGAATGGCCACGGCACTCATTTATCAACTCTCTAAAGCCAGTTATATCCCGTCAGAATAGCTCAGCGATGTTAACTAGTCACTTTGCTGTGAGATGAGTTGTTTTTCTGTACGTAAACTAATGACATTTTCTGTCTCGGGTGTTGACACAGAATTTGGTTATTGTTATAAGAATGTTATCACCTTTGTATGGAAAAAGGAAATGCTGTCGTACGTTGCATCAGGAAGCCCTTTCTAATATGTGCTTAAATTTAACCTGTCAAAGTTTATCTGAATAAAACCCCTAAAGATTTGGTGTGTTAGTAGTCTTGCCAGGTGGGGGAAAAAAATTAATTGGCTTGAATGGTTTTAATTTGGCTAACTGTCTTCTGTCAACAAAATCTGGGATTTTAATGTCTAATATTTAAATGGAGAACCTTCCAGCCAATATTGAAATGCATATTTTTTTTCAAATATTTCAGTTTCACGCATGAAATTATTTCTGTTCTAAAGCAGGCATAATTTTAGTCTATTAGTGAACACTTGGTGTGCGTTTGCCTTTAGGAAATTACAGTAAAAAATGCTAAGTAGTTGAGAAATTCCGAGTTTAAAAAAAAAAAAAGATAATCCTGGATGCAGGTCAGTCGTCCCGAGAGGTTACCTTAGGTGTTGAGCTAACCTCAAAGTTTCTTTTCAGAAGCTTCAAATCCTCTTTTCCACCTAGGTGGTCCTCGCCAGCTGGTACCGCATATATACTGCCTTTATGGATTTCCTTGGTGTGCCAACGAAGACGTGTTGGACTGTAAACAGAGGAAAAGGGCTTAGTCCTGTTGAAAGCTGTGAGGGTGAGTTGTGGTTTTGTTCTAGTTTCTTCCTGGAAGTATAGACTGTAGCTTTGTGTATTTCAGAAGTAATAAATATTCCAATATTCCTGTATCTTTGCTTTCATTTGGCTGAGCCTGTGGTTTTGGCAGGTTCAGAACATAAGTGAGAAGCATGAAAAAAAATAAAAATGGAATTTTTAAGAACACCAGTGGTGAGAATGTGGGGCTTTGCTTATCAGATAGCTCCTCTACCTAGGTTGAATTCCTATACTGCACTTTAAAAGTTGACAGTTGTAGTTTAAGCCTTCATAATATTGGACTGCTATAAAGAATAAGATGTCCTAAAAGTAGTCGGAGGCCACTGTACACATATAAAATTTTTTTACCTTCTGTAGAATCCCCAATAAGTTCCAAGCTCCTGCATTTCCAAACCTGTTTTTCTTCCTTTAACTACAATTTGAGGAGTGGGGAGGAAGGAGAGAAAAGGTAACTACTCAGCTCCCTTTTTGGAGAAATCTTGTGTAGTGATTCTGCTGGGAAGAATCCTCTTCCTCTGGTGACCTAATCTTCAGCATAAGAATTTCAATCTTAGAAGTTAATTTTGATACCAAAGCTTGGATTCTGCCACTTTTGGGGGTTTTTGTTGTTGTTGGTTTTGTTGGGCTTTTTCCACATTTAAAATATTGGCTTATCAAGTAAGTATTATGCAATAATACTTACTTTTGAGATGTTCTACAACCCATTAGAGCTGAGTGATGGATGGTAGCTTTTGAAATGGTTTCGTTTTATCATTTAAAATGTCTTTGTGTGGTGACAAGCGAGCGTTTTTCCTTTGCACAAAAGAAAGATTTGTCTGCAAAAAAAATCTTTGCACAAAACTTCTTCAGAGCTCGAATGATTCACTTTCTCTAATTTTGTCAGAAGCAACAAACGGTGAATAAATGTATAACTTTTCATGCCTGTTTTTTTTTTTTTGTACAAACAAAACCAAACCAACAAAACCACCAACTATTGAGACTGCCGTTTGGTAAGCGTATCATCGTACTTTTAGAGAACTGTCTTGCTGTGTTTTCAGCAGTGGTGACTAATCATTTCTCTGTACAAAACTAGGAAGTTTTGTTACCTTCTCTATAATGAACAAGGTTTTTTACGCTGTTCTGCTGAAATGATTAGAGCCAGGAGTGCTTAAAGAAATAATGGGAAAGAGAATAACAACAGAAGGGTGAACTCAGAGATGTTTATGAATGAATAAACTGAAAGAATTGCATTATTGGAAAATCTCTTGGCTTCTAGTGAAACAAAAGAAAGCAAAGAGCATTGTACATGCTATGTTTAAAGATGAATCTACTTCTGAAAGGGATGGAAAGTGAGAATATAGAGAGTACAAACCTGTTCTAAAAAGCTTTATGAAGCCAAAACGTAGTCTGTAGAGAAGGCTTTCAGTGATGCTTATGCCTTCTATACGTTGCAGGGGTTTCTTTATAATGAATGCTTCTCTCTTGGCTTGTTCTCTTGCTGACTGCCACTGCTGTGTCTGCCCTTCCTCATTTTTTTATTTTTATTTTTCCCGAAGTTTAGTCTTCAGATTTATTATTGAAATTCATCTTGGTGACATTGACTTTCGTTTTTTTGTTGTCTCTTTCTGTAGAGGCATTGAGGTATTACAGTGATTGTATGGTGGTTTATAAGCAATATGATCTTTCTTCTGTATTTAACAGCATGTTTTTTCTGTTTGTTAGGGTTGGGAGACCCTGCTTCCTTTTATGTTGCTGTGATTTTTCTTTTGAATGGATTAATGATGTCACTGTTCTTCATATACGGTACATACCTCAGGTAAGACATTTGAGTTTGAGCTTTTTAGTTGGTACTAGCTGTCACTTTTTATATTACATTTGAAAAGTTGGGATATTATGTATTTTTACAAGAGTAGTGCTTTGTATTAAATATACATAGTCACTAAAACATCAGTGGGACAAAGAAGCTTGTTGCTTAAAATAGATAATGATACTGGAAAAAGTTGTGGAAATTTTCAGTGAAGTGGTATCTCTTTGCTATCATGGGGTTGTAGATAAAACTAAATACTATGCAGGTTTTAAACAGCTTTTTGACAGATTTGTGCTCTTAAAATTACCAGTGCAATTCATTTTTAAGCAAAGTTTGATTGACAGTATACTTCTAACCAGTATCGGAGTTTCACAATGCTTTGCCTCAAGTCATATTGCATTTATTTCAATTTTAGTTTAACTGCGAAGGTAAAATATTGTTTTAGGTAATGCGTTCTTCTGAAGACCTGTAGACACTTCCCCTTTTCTATGAATTTCCATTTTCATTATTTGTCCTTAAAGTTCAGGAACTGTAATCCACATTCACGCAAAACCAGCCTCACATTCAGCAGAAAAACAGAAGCGGAAATATTTTTCTGTTTACCTCTATTTTTATTTGTTGTGTTTGCAAAAAAAAAAAAAAGCAAAGGCTGTTACGTTTTCCTCTGAGAGATGGGATTGTTTTTTCCCCCTCATTCCCTGGCTTTGCTCTTTTCTGTTCTCTTTCTGCTCTCTCTGAAGCATGTTCTGATAATTCATAAAAAGAAAATGCAGGGCAGGAGCTGACAGTGGGGGTAAAGCTTCTATGCTTGTATCCCTTAATGTAAGAAATTAATGTCTCACCTTTTGAGGAAGGAGATAAACAAATATTGGTGTCATTAACTTGCTATTTTTCTCTTGAGGAGGTGTATGAAACCCCACAGTTTCTATGTTAATGTTATTGAAAAATTAGTAAGGTCCTTAATTTCTCAGTACTCTCCTAGACTTGGTCCGTGTTGAATATAAATAGCTATCAAGTATTGATAGTAATTCAGTTTTTAATATAAATGATCTGCAATGCTGTTAGTCAAGATGACTAGAATATAAATGCAATTCTTCCAAGGTGTAAGCTAATAGCTATCCAGTAGACTATGAAGTTTCCTGCAGTTAGGACTTTCATCTTATTAGGAATAATATTCATAGCTGGGTACAAGATCTAGATGCCTGCCTAGCTGTTATAGCTGTTCAAAGGTTCCTCTTAGTTAAAGCAAGCCACAATCTTTAGGCTTTTCTGTAAGGTGTGAAAAAGAAAAGAACTGAATGTGGAGTAATGCAATTCTACTGCACTGACGTAAAATTGGCATGTCTCCTTCATAAAGCTGGATTTGTTTCTACTGTGCATTTTGAGAGGCATCCTGATTCATTTGGTGGTAGGAAATTGGCCTCTAATATTTTCTCTATCTTCTCATTCCTGAATTTTTTAGCAGTAATCATCTCAAGCTTACATGATTGATTTTTCTATTTTTTTTTGTGTGTGTCTGCCTATACGTTCATAGAACATGTAATCTTATTTCAGCCTTTACTTGCTTTTAGTATCTTTGCAACTTTGACTAGTGCTGGAAGGTGATAGCATAATGGAAGACCACTTTCTTAGCATTATTTTCCAAGCTAGCATGTGTTCTTACAGCTGTGCTCGCTGGACTCTATAATGAGCTTGTTGAAAGGGTTAAGTTGGCAGAAAGCTAGTTGCTTTTGTAGAACTAGTTTTTTTGTTGTAGGATTAGGTTTTGCTGTTTAGCTCCTTTAACCAGTTTCCCCCCAAGGTTAGAAGATTGCTAGACACAGCATATCCCAGGCTTAGCATTCTATTTTGCCCGGAGAAGCTGTGGCTGCCCCATCCCTGGAGGGGTTCGAGGCCAGGCTGGATGGGGCATGGAGAAGCCTGGTCTGGTGGGAAGTGTCCCTGCCCAGGGCAGGGGGGTTGGAACTGGGTGACTTTTAAGATCCCTTCCAACTCTAACCATTCTGTGATCCTGCCTGAGGGTAGAAAGGCTTTGCAGAGGGACTTGGACAGGCTGGCTGGATGGGCCAAGGCCAATGGGAGGAGGTTCAACAAGGGCAAGTAGCAGGTCCTGCCCTTGGGTCCCACCACCCCCCTGCAGCGCTACAGCCTGGGGCAGAGTGCCTGGAGCTGCCTGGCAGAAAAGGAGCTGGGGGTGTTGGTCAGCAGCAGGCTGAAGATGAGCCAGCAGTGTGCCCAGGTGGCCAAAAAGGCCATCAGCATCCTGACGTGTGTCAGGAACAGCATGTGGAGTAGGACTCGGAAGGTGATGGTCCCCCTGTCCTGGGCACTGGTGAGACCCCACCTCAAGGGCTGTGTCCAGTTTTGGGTTCCTTCCCACAAAAAAAGACCTTGAGGGGCTGAGGGGCTGGAGCAGGCCCAGAGAAGGGCAACGGAGCTGGTGAGGGGTCTGGAGAACAAGTCTCATGAGGAGAGGCCGAGGAAGCTGGGGGTGTTCAGCCTGGAGAAAAGGAGGCTGAGGGGAGACCTTCTGGCTCTCTCCAATTCCCTGAAATGGCCTCAAGTTGTGCCGGGGAGGTTCAGATTGGAGATTAGGAGAAACCTTTCCACTGAAAGGGTTCTTGCTCATTGGAATGGGCTGCCCTGGAGGTATTTCAAAGATATGTAGATATGACGCTTAGTGACATGGTTTAGTGATTGTTTTTTTATCAGAGTTGGGTTGATGGTTGGACTAGATGATCTGAAAGGCCCCTTCCAATCCGGACGACTCTATGTTTCTATGACTCTAAAGATACTGAGAAGGTGCATTTCCCTGTTCTGTACCACAGACTTACCGGTCTTTTCTCATGTTTAAAACAGAGATCCCTTACAGAGGCTGATAGCTCTAAAGCATTTATAACACAGTTAAGACCTTTGTATTCCAGACTTCAAGGATTTATCACAATCTTAACCTTTAGCATAGACTTTGAATTTTGTTTCTGGTTTTGGGCGCTGTTTTCAAATTTTTAGTTGGCTTTGTGTCTAAGACTAGCATTTTTTAATAGTAGTAAACATGTTCTTTTAGTCACTTTGGGTTTCAGTTGTGATACTTCTAGAATTTTGGAACGAAAGGCTATGTTTTATATGCACAAAAGCACAATTCCTAGAGATAGTTTTAGCACTCGGTATCTGTAATCCTCAGACATCGTACCCAGAACTCAGTGATTGTGTTTGACTTGTGTATTAGTGATGGGTGAAGGATCTGAGATCTGTTTTTTTTTTTTTTTTAAAGAATCTGAACAGCTGGCTGATGGTTTTGTTTAGTAGCAAAAATGGTATATTCTGTCATTCAGAGAAGTGCATTTGCATGCACAAAAATGTTCTTTGCTTTATATCACAGGACAAGTAATTACAAATCTAGTCAAATAGCAACCTTATCTATTCCTACTTTGAGATGGGATAAATCCAAGTAGTATCTTTGATTTCAGTGTTGACTCCAGGGTGCTAATCATTCAACTGGTGAATTTGATTGGTTTAGAAACATACAAAAATCCTGAAGTCAAGGGCTTAAAAAACTTTCTCATGTTAGTGTCACTGTATTCCATGTAAGAATTAAATTGTATCTTGCACTGACTATGTCATGAACTAATTTCTAAATGTTTTTTGAGTGTGCTTGATTTGATTACATTAACATAGTCTTAGATTCAGACCAAAACTCCAGTTGGGTGGTTGAGTATGCAAATTCTAAAGTTTTCTGCTCAACATCTTAGGGAAGAAATACTCCATTTATGTTGTCTTGTGTTTAAAAAAGGAAAAATGCCAAGGTTTTTTTTTTTTTAAGACTGAGTTCTGGATACAGCAGATTAAACAACAGATGTAGTGATTGAAAACCAAAGTTTGGGAGGAGTGGAATAACAATTTCCCAAGTTATTTACGTTAAAATTGGTGTTCTGCAGAAAAGAGTGATATATGAGGAGTGGTCTACTCTGAAATACATGTTAGCTTACTTGTATATGAATACTTTAATTATTTTCATATTTTTATTAGTTTTCAAGCATCATTCCCTTGATGCTTGAAAGCATTCCCACCTTGCCAGTAAACTTAGCTGTACATAAGTGGTATTTCACATTTTTTAAAGCAACATTGACCATTATGAGTTGTTTGCACCTGCTTTTCCTGTTCTTTTCCCAGTGGGAGCCGTTTGGGAGGCCTGGTTACCGTGATGTGTTTCTTTTTCAACCACGGAGAGGTAGGTCTCCCTCCCTAATTCCCCACCCTTTTTCTTTTTTAAGTTTAAACTCATTCTCATTTCATTAAATATAGTGATGCTGCTTGTCTTTTAGGGGATGAATTTAAAGAGAATGAGACATTATTGAAAGCAAAATAGGCTATATCTGAAAAATATATAGCATGGTCCAATATGTTACCTTAGATGTTAAAAAATAATAATTCAGAAGGGAAATATATTGTAAAGTGGTCCTGAGGCTGAAATCTTAGTAGCACAATGACTTCAATTTTCAAAAAACCAAAATATTCTATTTTTATGCCCATTTCAGACATAACTGGGCTATATGTGTCGTATGAACAAGCTTCTGAAATTGAGAAGATTTTCTTTAAATTGCTGTGTATTTTGGAAGAAAACTCACAGCTTTTATTCTGTTACCCTTAGTGTTTCTGAGTTTTTTTAATCTTCTTTTTAAGTACATAAATTAATATAAATCCTTGTTTTACTTAATGCAGCTGTACTGTAAAGATTTTCTAGATGGACCTGCTACCTTATGATTTTATTAAGGATTAACGTTATGAATTTGTTTAGTTTTCTTATTTTCCTAAGCTCAACTTGACAGAAAACTTATAAGTAGTAAGAATATGTAGTTGCACGGAACAGATGCTTCTGTTCACAGCGAGCTCTTGACAGTTTTCTTCTAAAACAAAACTCTGGGTGAAGAAATAGCTATTTTATTTTGAAGTTTCATTTGAAAAGTTTTTTTTCTCTAAATACCCTCCATGAAGAATTTTTACCCATGGCTGAAAACTGCCTGTTCCGGATCAGGTAAATATTACAGAGATTTTTGGTGCAGAAAATTTTACCTATTCAATAGTTACATGCAAATTTTCATGCATTTCTTTTACACTATTAATTTAACATATTTGTGAAATAACAAGGAAACAAGCAAGGAATTGTAGAATGTTGATTCCAGTGACTACTTTGGTAAATGGTGTTTGTAAAAATATATATATATTATAATGCAGTCTATTTAAAAATAGACTCTAGGAAGTGACGGGGAAGGAATATTTGGCATCAACATCCTATAAGCTTTCATAGAGTTGTTCTGATCCGTGTTATGATGAACTGTGTTTTTGTACTATAGTTTTGAAGAACGTGCTTCTAATTTTTAGTGCAAGTGTATTGATTTTGAACCTATTTGTTTGTACTTCATGTTATGTTTTGCTTTCCTGGAGTTGAAGAGCAAAATGTCTAAGTTAGTGTAAGCTCTGTAAGAGCTTCATTTCATCTGTTCAATTGTGCTGACCTGTTTTGGAGGGCAGCTTTGGATTTTATACTTTGAGTGCTCTTGCTGGTAGAAATGTGAAATGTTTATAAGCCAGAGAACCCGAGCATAACAAAGACTATGTTGGTTTGTCCTTCAGATCCTCTCCCCACACGCTTTATCTAAGCGTGGTGAGTCACTGCCTGAATTTGAGAAGGGTTTTAGTTACCTGAATGAGTTGTTAATTTCAGTGGAAGCAGAGACAAGCAGCTGCTGTCCTGGCTTTTTTCTTGGATGTTCTCTATCTGCCACATTTAATTTTGGAAAAGCAGTGATCTATTTTAATTAAACGGCGTGTCACGGATCTCAAGTCTGGAAGCTCCTTCCTTTTCCCTCCCCTTTTCGGCTTCCTGGCTTGTCTTTTTTTTTTTTAAGCTTGTGCATAAAAATCTCATGTAGCTTGGGTTTTGCTTTATTGAAGTATCTGTGGTCATTCATTTTGAAATAGGAATACATTGTTTTATGGAAATCCACTGGCAAACGTTATTGTCTAACCCAGTTCTTATTTTTAGTGCACTCGTGTCATGTGGACTCCACCTCTTCGTGAAAGTTTCTCGTACCCGTTCCTTGTGCTTCAGATGTTGCTTTTGACCTATATTCTCAGGTACCTCTCAGTTCATCCTTAGCTCCTTACAACGATTAAAAAACTTGAATGTGACAGGACATTTATTTACATACTGATTTAAGTGCCTCTGTGTGCTGTAGCAATGATATCATTAACGTAGAAACTTCCCTGTGGCCATGACGTTGCAGATACTGCACCAGTAGAACTGTAGTCTTATTACTCGCTTATTAAAAGGGAAAACTTTGCACTTGAAGATGTGATTAAAATAAAAATCAGAATTAGTGTGGTGGCAAATACATGCTAAACTAAAAAATTAGATTTTTTTTTTTTGGTTGATGTCACTTCCTTCCCATGAGAAACACACTGACGCTCGTTCACCTCTTGGAAAGTGGTATGTTGATTGCACTTAGAATAAGTTTATGCTATACAACAGAGGATGCTATAGCACCCATAAGCTAGTATGTTCTGCTATATTCTATGACTAATTAACTAGTCCAATTAACTACTTCAATAATTTAGAGCAATCTAATTACGTTCATGCTGGGATGATGCTCTTGAGTTCATTAGCCCTGCTTTTTGGTGGATGTTCCTGGCTTGCAACGTGATTGTGTTACTGTCTTGCTTCTGTTTTGAAAAATAAGCATGATTGTTAATACTTGAGGGCTTTTCCCTCAACTGCATTGCATCAGATTTGCAGTGTATTTATGATTTAGCTGAACTTTGTACTTGTAACCCCAGATTTTCCTCTATTAGGTCATACTCATTATGTTACTCATGATTGAACCAAAAATATTTCGTGCTCATCACTGACTAGTGGTTTTTAGGTGAGGAAAAGATAACTGCTGTCTAGAAAAATATTTTGAGGAATAGTTTGTAGAATCATTGCCAGATTACATATTAGAAAGATTACCTGTTCATTTAATGCAAAATATGAAGTCAAATGAAAAATTAGGAAATTCCATTTTAACTCAGGGTGATCAGAGTATAGATACTCTGTACTTATGATTATGACACTTCTTGATTAGATAGATTCATTCCTGTTCTTCAAATCTTGGTATGTGAAATAGTACTTGGGCTTGCCTATCAATGAGAAGTAGGTATTTAATCTAAGCATTTCAGAGTGAGGTTCTAAAAAGCGGATAAAACATTTTAACTTTCTGTTTCTCAGTTATAATTCCTGCTTCAAGAGCAGCTCTAGTTTATGTATAGCAGTATTCCAATGAAACACAGGAACTAGAACTTAAATTCTCCATCATTTGTATCACTTGTATCACGTTTGTATAACGTATTACTTGATACGTTAGACTCCTGCTCGGCATGACTTCCAACAGAAGTTCATCTCAAGACTTTGTAAAAGAAGCTGAAGAAAATTTTACAAAATTTGGTGAGACTGCTGTAATCTGCTGTTTGTTTTTTTACAGCAGAATATTTACGGGGCCTTTATTTGTTGGAGGCCACTTAGTGAAATTTAAAATATGACGTTTTTCTGAAGTGAACTTGAAGCTAACACAGGATTAAGTAAATAACCCTTATAGCCAACATAGACAATGGGCTGTTTGCAGTTAAAGATAGTTTCATGTATTTGTCGCTGTGTTCTGCCCTGAAACCTCACTCAGGATTGCTAGCAGAAAGTTGCAGAAAGTAAATATGGAAGAAATGTGAGAGAGAGGAGTGAGATGACTTTCAAACGCAGACTATTCTGAGAATATATTGTGATCCCAGCTGAAATGGAAATGGTTGTGGCCTGACTGTAGAGTTGTTACAAGAACATGGATCACTGCAAGTGGCATAGGTTGGCCTGCTGTATTACCTACTGCCAGTAGAAGACTTGCTTGGCAACGAGTGACTCATCAAATAGTTAAGAAACGTTTCTGTTTTGTTTTTGGAAACCGATGGAGAATGGTCATTAAATTTACTTGAGCAGTGTTATTTGTAGTTGATCAATATTGCTAGCTAGCATCCAAGGCAACTTTGTTTTTATTGCAGTCTCTATTGTACTTCTCAATAATATGCAAACATCTGTGTAATTTTACTTACTGATGCCTATTCTGTCTCTTTTTCCCAAGGATTCCGAATATTAATACAGGAAGCTTGATTGCACTGTGTGTTTCTAATATCTTTTTCATGCTTCCCTGGCAGTTTGCTCAGTTTGTTCTTCTAACACAGGTAAGACCATATTCGCCTCTAAATAGCCTCTTTGTTTATCTGGGCTAATTGACAACTTTGTATAGACAGCCTTTGAATTCACAGCTATACCAATCCTTTCCTTTTAGCCAGATTTCACTCCTCTTGCTCTCAGGAAAGATTCACACCATTTACCACAACTATATTTTTCTAGTCATAGAATTACAGAATGAGATGGGGTTGGAAGGGACCTCTGGAGATCATCTAGTCCAACCCCCTGCCAGAGCAGGTCCACCCAGAGCAGCTTGCACAGGAACGTGTGCAGGCAGGTTTGGAATGTCTCCAGAGAAGGAGACTCCACTACCTCTGTAGCCCTCTGCTGTCCCCTCTCCAGCAGTTCTCTGTCCTTCTTGAGCTGGGGAGCCCAGAACTGGACCCGGTGCTCCAGATGGGGACTCTCCAGGGCAGAGCAGAGGGGCAGGATGACCTCCCTCCACCTGCTGGCCACACTCTTCCTGATGCCCCCCAGGATGGCATTGGTTTTCTTGGCCACAAGGGCCCATTGCTGGCTCATGGGCATCCTGTTGTGCACCAGGACTCCCAGGTCTTTTTCCTCAGAGCTGCTCTCCAGCAGGTCAAACCTCCAGCCTGTCCTGGTGCAGGGGGTTATTATAGTCTTAAATGTTGACCATTTACACCACTCAGTGTTCTGTTTTCAGGACTAAAATAATTACTTTTTTCTTTAAAATCAGCCTCCGCCCTAAGTTCAGGACACTAAAACACATGCAGAACAAGAAAAAAACTTTGTATATTGAAGTACAAAAATAAAGGCATTGATGTTGCATCTCTTTAAGCTATTAGAAATTTTTAAATGGAGCAATGTTTGCGCGGCATGTAACATCTGGCATGATTTTGCATGATTTCCTATTTAATTTTGAGCCTGTGGTTAGTGGCAAAATCTTACTGTCTGAGAGTGTGGACAATTAAGGTGACTTTAGTATTGAGATAGAGTAGATGCTCATGTGAGCAATAGGATACTGTTTTACAGTGTAATTTCTTAGGGTCTAAATTGATTGAGATGTAACCTGGTGATGGAAATCCACCTGTATCTCCATACCTTTTCACTCATCTCTCCTAGTTGAAGCAGATGTTGCTTGCTCTGAGTTGCTAGTTTTTGAGCAATCAATACATGCTGTGCTGTGCAAATTTTCTAACGTCGGAAGAGGAAGCCATTAAATTCTGTAAAATACTGTGAGAAACTTACAGCTGTAACCTGTTTAAAATGCTGGGCCTGAAATTTGAAATTACAGGTTCAATTCATAATCTCATTAATTTCCCCTGTGACTTTCAGCAAGCTGCCAGATCAATGAATCTCATTTTCCTCAGCAGCAAATTATGGCTGTTCCCAGACTTTGCTGAAAAGTGAAGTTTAGATAATGATAATGAATGGCTTTTTGGTTTTCTTTTGTTCTAAAAAAACTTAAGGGTGAAAGATGATGCGTTAGTGCTGTGTTTTGATGACTTGCATTTTTGTAAAGCTGAATTCCCAATTCTTAAATATTCAAATATGTTTGATAATTGTTACTGAGAGCACCACAACATGCATTTTAAAAGAAACCCTTATGAAACGCTTAAGTATTTTCTTAGCAAAAAAAAAAAGTAGCAATAAAAGTTAATGATTGTGTAAATAATCACCTTTCTTTCGTATGAATGTGTATTCTGCTAGAAAGAGTACCCCACTGCAAATTGTTTTAACTTATCTCTCACTTTTGATTCTAGATAGCTTCGTTGTTCGCTGTGTCTATTATGGGTTATATTGACTCCTGCAAATTACAGAAGATACTCTCTGCTCATATGGTAATACTTATTTTTCAAAAAATAACTTAAATCCCCTCAAATGTGTCAGACCATCATAAGAGGCCACTTGTCTGAAGTGTTTTCCTTAGTTGCAAGATGCAACTAAGGTTGCAATAACAAGGGATGGAGGGGCCTGGATTTGAATTCTATACTTGAGCATTTTTTTTCCCTTTTCTATTTTAGATTTAATTATTTTTTATTTTCTTCTTTCAGGTATCTCTTGTAGTGTGTTTTATTCTGATGTTTGGTAATTCAATGTTACTGACCTCGTATTATGCTGCATCATTAGTAGTTATCTGGGTAAGTTGTTTAAGAAGATCATGAGCTGTGCTGAGACTGTAATGGTTGTATTGGGATGTGTGTATTGATATAAAATGTGAAGCTGCTGCATTGCCTGATACTTGAGAAATATTTCACATGATGAACTGAGTTAGACCATAAAAGATGTATTGAGGATGGCTAAATATGAATTTAAAAATAATGTTTTTACACCAAGACCTTTTCATAAAAGAAAATTATTTAAGGCTCAGCTCTTTTGTTTGTATAGTTCTCTTCTTCTTATAAAAATAGAATATTTACCATGTGTGTATTTTTGACCAGAATAATTGTAAAACAAGAACAAGGAGGAGCAAGGAGGAGTTTGTTTTAAATGCTTCTTTATTGATTGTGAAACTGCAAATGCAGAACAAATGACTAAAACATATGTAACACTGGTTTTAGCCTATTTGAACCTGCTGAGTCATATTGCCACGTTAGTGAAATTGTTCACCGAATATTCATCATCTCATCAGTCACTATGTTAATTTTTCCTTAAATAGGAAAAACAAGTCTCAACCTCTTTCAATTTTGTAAAGTTTCTCTTAAGGGAATTGCATACATCAGAAATTGGAGATGAGATTGTGTGAACAGATCTGGTCGAGCATACTACAAATCATCTCCATTTCTGATTCTTTTTGCCTCTCCTAAAAGCTTGGGGCGTGCTCAGGGATTGGTTTGGGTTTTTTTTTTTTTCTGTTTATATTTTTGTATATCAGCAGAAGATCGGTAATCTCTCACTCATGCTAAGAATAACATTTCTTGGCTACTGGTACTTGCTCTACTATAGTTTGCTTGTTATAAAGACACTAGCTTCTTGTAGCAGCTTTTATAATTATATGGTAAGTACAGGTACATTGAATTTCTTGCCTACTTCCTGCTTTGGAAAAAAATATTTATGGTTTGTCTGTTACTTGGGTGCTTATAGTGACTTCAGTCTTAGTGTCGCATATGGACTGGGTTTCTGAAAGCTTTTAAATGCATTCTCAGTTTTTCTTAATTACTTTGTTCATCAAATTAGCTCAAAGTGAGTTTTTCTTTTGTCATAAAACGAGGACCATAATGTGAAAGAAAAATACCTGTGATTCCTCTCACCCCCTGTCTTATGATGTCTTGTTTGAAAACTGTTTGTATTATGTAACTATAAATTTATTATAGTAATATAGTATATATTTATTATAGTAATTATTGCTTCAGGTGTCAAGCAGACATAATTCATTTTCCCATTGCTTTTGATTTAAAGAAGCTTAGAACTATATAATACAGAGTCTTGCTTCTTTAAAGAGAAGAGTAGTGTTCCATTGATAGCGTATAAACTGCAGTAAGAGTTTTTATGTTGGCATGTTTTGCCAGTGCGGGATGAAATCACAATATTATGTATTAATTCATATTTCAGTTTGTATTAATTATGGAGGGTTTTTATTAAATAGCTGTGTGGTACAATAGATGCTTAACAAAACCCTCATCCAGGATACTGGAATATTTTGCTGTTAGAATACATTACCTGAAAATGTGCATTCATTTTATTATTAGGGAATTCTTGAATTGAGTCCAAAACTCTTGAAAAGCAGGAGAAGAGAAGTCTATCGATGGGTAAGGACTTTTGCATATTTTGAAATTCAGAAGAGAACTATGACTTTTTTTGCTTTGTTTTAATGAAATGCAGAAATAACTTCTGGTTTAGTTTCTAATAGCTGAAAATCAAGAAATATAGCTAACTACTCTCTTTAAGTAAATTGTCCATATTTCAGAAATCAATCTTAAATTACTGAAGAAAGAGGCATAAACATACATTTATATTAGAAAATTGAAATAGCCCTCAAATGGCAACACATTTAATTTTAAATTACCAATTTAAACGTGTTTTAAAAATCTAAGTTCTGGATACAAATCCATTTAAAATAAAGGACAATTTAGAAAACGCAAGTAAAAGGCTAACAGTATTTGGAGAAATGGAAATTAAGATGCTGCATTAGATTTTTACTAAAATATATCCCGCATAATTTTTTCAGGCTATTTTTTATACCAACAGCAAGCAACTTATAATTACATAAATAAGTAAAGGAAATGAGTCAGAGTAAAACACTGTAAGGTAGGTGTGTGGGTGGGGTTTGAGGGCAGTACATGGAGGACAACCTCAAAAATAGGACAAATAAAATAGAACATTGTAGTAAACATGAGAAGCAATTTGCTGCTTAAGACCTACCGTTAACTTGTACAAACACCTGAAATGGGAGCCCACCAAGGACTATGCCTGGCTTGAGACAGGCATCCTTGTTAAAGGAGGGGTAGCCTTGTTAGCAAAGCTGGATTGAATTAATACAGTTATTGTAAAGGAATTAAAAATACATATTTATTAAAAATTGTAGTGCGTGTATAACCTGCCAGTGCAGTTAGCTGCGGTACTGGGGAAAATGGGGATGTGGGCAAATCCACGTCAGTTTTTCAAAAGGAGGTCCCAGACATTTGTGAAACTGCAGATGGATAAGGTTAACTTTTGTAAAAGAATAAAAACTTCATGTTGATGAATTTCTTAAGGCTATGTATATATATGTGCATGCAATATAACGAGATATAGGTCCCATACAGCCTCTGTGAAAGGAAGTCGTGCCTCCCAAACGTATGGATTCTTTGAAGGGTGCAGAGAAGGTTGTGTGGTTCAATGTAATACACTGGAATTTCAGAAACCTTCTAGGGGAGATACCTACCAGTAACTATAAAAGAAAATAAGCTCCATGGGATAAGTTGGGAATGTCAGATGGTAAGAAACAAAGGGTGGGATTCAATGGTACGGTTTCAAAAGGAGACCGTCACCACCATATCTATGTATATAACATAATTTATCCTAAATAAGTCCTTGCCACTCAGCAGAGAAGTCT
Source organism: Gallinago undulata (assembly GCA_026546715.1). Lineage (NCBI taxonomy): Eukaryota > Metazoa > Chordata > Aves > Charadriiformes > Scolopacidae > Gallinago > Gallinago undulata. The sequence goes on from JAOTQQ010000012.1 coordinate 48,802,161, forward strand.
TGGTATTTTTATGAAAAGTTCTCCGAACACATCAATTCATTACAGAGTAGCTATCAAAAAGGAAAATACATGATGGAATTCATGGCAAAAGAACTGCAGAGAAAACTGAGAATTTTTTGTGATTTTCTAAACTCATACATAGCATCCTAAATATATGCATGCAGTCTCAGTCAACGTGTTTTGCTTCTAAAAAAAAAAGGGGGGGGGGGAGGGGGAGGGAATTAGAATGCCTTCCCCCAAATGTACTGCCATCAAATTTAAGAAGAGAGAGTATGAAGTTTAATTGGTAATGTCGAATTGCTAAATAGCTGAGATTTTACAATAGATTTGAATTCTACATCTTGTAAAATAAATGTAAATATAATAAAGCCAGTGAATGGAACTAGGGTATAATTATAATTTATTTAGTGCCCCTTATGCTTGCAGCTATAAGCTTGTAAGAGAGAAGATGCTATGAAAGCAAAAAAGAAATAAAAAATAGAGGCCTTTCAGAAAAGGATTAGGTACTTCCTAGGTAGTTGGGTTCATTTGCAGCCATTAAATGTGATGATCGAATGCAAGCCATCGTCGCGTAAAATCCCTGGTTCAGGGATCAGTTTATATTTTGTTATATTAGTTCCAGATACAAGATACTGAGCCAGGTTGTTTCGATTTTATGAAGAATTAGACAGATTAAGCCCGATTGCCAAGAATTCAGTTTTTGTGGTACAGGGATAAACATGGTACGTAACTAAAAGTAGTAATTATAAATACTTTCTTTATATTTTCTACCTTGATATTATCTGAGAAGGTACTGTAAATGAGCAAATTCCTCCAAAGATTTGAATTAGCAGGGTAGTCCACCCTGATAATATTAAATACACAAAAAATTGGGAAATAATTGCTACACACTGGTGTATGCAAAACAGATGGAATTGAGAATCGGGCTGCCCCTGGTTAAAGTTATCTTTGGTACCCCCTCTGCTACAACGAAGTCGTGAAATATAAATCAGTTGCACAGTATTTTTTAAGCAGTAATAGATAGTACAAAAGAATACAGCAACGTAAAACACCCCAGTGTATCGAAATTGGGGAAGTGGGATTGGTTAGAAATTATGGTACTTGTGATAGGAGATTTTGTAACTAGTAGCTAAATGTAATAAGCCTTTTTTAAAAAAAAAAGGTTTTCTTAAATGTTTATTGACAAACATTTATTTAATTCTGAATATATTTCTTTAAGGTCATTGAAGGATGTGCCTGGTTATTTGGGACAGTCACCTTGAAATACCTAACTTCATTAGCATTTGGAATAGCTGATGATGTAAGTTCTCAGCTCTCAGCATCTGGGTGGGCTCTTTCAAAATTTTTTTTTTTAATTCTTAATATTTTAATTTTGGCATCTTACTGATATATTTTCCTAATATTCCAAGATTTGCTTTGCATTAAAGGTGGAGGGATTGCATACTTGCTTTCTCATTCATCACTTTGAGGTGTTATCGCTGAAATTCATGAAAAGACAAATGGTTTTGCTATTGAGTTAGTAAATGCTCTGTGTGTTTAAGTGTGGATTTATAGTTCTTTGTTCATTTTGGATATATTCTACTGACATATTTTCCTTACTATTTCTGTACTAGATTCCTTATCTACGCTATTTCTTAGATTGCTTTCCTTTGAAGCTAGTTTTTAAGACAGTTTTTAAGAAAGGCTGGTTGTAACTAGGACTCCTCACTTCCCTTCAGCCCCTTGATTGTCAGATTCTACTATTAAAAACCTAAACCTACCTGCAGATCATATTTTGAAATATGAGTTATGCAAAACTAGACTCTTAAACCCATTTGCAATGGTAACACCCTTCACCTGCTGCTTTCTGCTCTTTAGTTAGCAAAGTCCAATCTGTGTTACACTCAAAGATGTAACTTAATAGACTAGAAATATATTTTTGCTGCTCTTACAATGATACTTTAAGTGGTATAGCCTTCTCTTTTAATTAAAAGTATTTCTCATATACATTTCAACTACTTTGTTGTGGAAGACAGAACAGTCTTGCTTACTACAGCTTTTTTTTCCTGTATATCCTACTAGGCTCACATAGGAAATATATTGAAATCTAAATTTATTGGCTACAAGGATTTTGATACGTTAATGTATACCTGTGCTGCAGAGTTTGACTTCATGGAAAAAGAGGTAATTTGATCAAAACAGATGATTACTTAAGGGGGAAACTTTAGTTTTACCTAAATTTATAGCTGAAAACATCTGAGAGCCGTAATCTCCTACTGCCATCATTAGCTCTAGTGCTCAGTTGTGAAGTTAGAGATATTAATGACCTTAAGCTGAAGTTAACTGAGTTCTTGCCAAAGAAATGAAAATAATTTACTAATGACCTCAATATTATGACCTTTTGTGTGATAGCTTGGTGGAGTTTAAATTTGAGTTTATTTAAGCTTGCTTTGTTCTTGTTGAATGCTTTAAATTTGTTTGACTCGAGGAAGAACTCATTGTATTGTTTTCTTTAAAATGACCATTGAAGTAATTATAGGTAAATGGAAAGCAATTAATGCAATTATTTGCATTGCAGACTCCAGTAAGATACACAAAGACTCTGCTATTACCAGTTGTTCTCGTGGTTTTTGGGGTAATCATCAAAAGGGTAAGTGATTGATTTACTGAGGCACCTTTACCTTGAATTTACTTTTTAGGTGTTTTTTGAAGGGATCACTGTTTATTTTAAGATGGGAAGAAGTTAGTGTGATGGGTTAACCTTGGCTGGCTGTTGGGTGCCCACCAAGCTGTGCTCTCCTTCCCTGTCCTCAGCAGGACTGGGGGGGGGGGCGTAAAAAAGAAAAAGTTAAAAAAAATCACATGGATCAAGACAGGGACAGAGAGATCACTCACCAGTTTTACTGTTGTGAGCAAAAGAGAGTTGAATTGGGGAAGAATTTGTCATCAAAAATAGAGTAGGATTGTGAGAAACACAAAGAAAACTAAAACCACCTTCCCTTCATCCCTGCCCTCTTCTTTCCAGACTCAATGGGTCCCTCCCACAGACTGAAGTTCCTTAACTACTGTTCCAGCGTGGGTACTTTCCACAGGGTACAGTCCCTCAGGGTTGTAGCTCCTGCCAGAAAATCTGCTCCTGTGTGGACTTCTCTCCATGAGCTGCAGTTCCTGCCCGGAGCTTGGTTCAATGTGGGTTCTTCATGAGCTGCAGCTTCCTTCAGGGCTTGTCCATCTGCTACACCATGGTTCTCCATGGGTTGTGGGGAGAGAACCTGTATCGTGAAGCCTACATATGGTGGTCTTCACAAGCTGCAGCAGGGTCTCTGCCCTGGCACCAGGAGCACCTCATATCTAGGTTGGAAGGGACCTTTCAGATCATCTCGTCCAACCATCAACCTAACTCTAAACCATGTTTCTAATTAGACACTAGGTCAACCCGTCTTTGAAATCCCTCCAGGGATGGGGCCTCAACCACTGCCCTGGGCAGCCCAGTCCAAGGATTAAGAACACTTTCCGTGGAAACATTTTTCCTGATGATCTTCTGCTTTCTTCACTGACCTTGATGTCTGTAGGATTGTTTCTCTCCCATTTTACTCACTGCTGTCTCTTAAAGCTGCTGCACAGTTCTACCTTTTTTTTAGACATGTTAGTAACAGAGGCACCAACAGCATCATTGATGGCACCAGCTTTGGCCAGTGGTAGATCTGTTTTGGAGCTGGCTGGAACAGGCTTTTTCTGACACAGGGGCAGGTCCTGGCCTCTTATCAAAGACGCCACCCTTGCTACCCAAACCCTGCCACATAAACCCAGTACAGTTAGATAAAATACAATTTTCAAAAATTATTTGCTTAAAATTTTGCATTTTCTTTACATAGCTTTTTTGCAAAGGTCCAGTCATAGGAGGGTTTGGGATGGAGAGGACCTTAAAGATCATCCAGTTCCAACCCCCCTGCCCTGGGCAGGGACACCTCCCACCAGACCAGGTTGCTCCAAGC
>JAOTQQ010000012.1:48810860-48833042 GCA_026546715.1 Gallinago undulata
CCTCAGGGCTGCTCTCCAGCCATTCTCCACCCAACCTGTATTTGTGCCTGGGATTGCCATGTCCCAGGTGCAGGACCGTGCGCTTGGCTTGGTTGAACTTGATGAGGTTTGCATGAGCCCACCTCTCCAGCCTGTCCAGGTCCCTGATACCTGGTACCTGATATCAGATACCTGTGCTGACGCTTCAGTTGACAGGCTCTTTCACTGGGAGAAGGTGCTCCAGATGGGGCCTCCCTAGGGCTGAGCAGAGGGGGAGGATGACCTCCCTTGACCTGTTGGTCACACTCTTCCTGATTCACTCCAGGATGCCATTGGCCTTCTTGGTCACAAGGGCACATGGTTGGCTCGTGGTCATCCTATCACTGTGCTGTTGATCTTGGGTTCTCTTACTGGTGGGATGTTTAATTTAGTCACTGAAGATGGCTGGCCCAAAACGGCTTGTATAGACCGTTGGTCAGGGGTGGGAATAGACTTCGGGTCATCCGTTCCCTGCTCAGTCCATCTCACGCTGCTTGGGACTGTGCAATGAATACAGAAACAGCTGAGTGAGGATACTGCTTGGTGTTTCTTACCAGAGGCTTCTTATTTCTTACCACAGTAGTGGTCTATTCCTGAAGATGAAAAAATATTCAAAAATAGAATAGACGCTTTATTAAAAAACCATAATGTGTTTCTTTGTGTGTATGTTCTTTGCAGTCTGCTCGGAGCTGCTGCTCTACCCACTACCTCTCGGAGGAAAAATGTAACTTATGTGGTCATTCTCCCAATTTAGATCTTTTTAATAAAGGTACAGTTTATGTTGGAGCTAAACTGTTGGTTAAATCTGTAAATTAAGAAAAACGAAAGGGAAAAGAACTTTCTTCTCTGTTTCTTCTTGCCAGTTGGCATCTCAACAGGACAATTTAATGTTTCAGTTGTGCTTAACTACTAACTTCCACACAGTAGGTGTTTCTACATTGTGAAGCCTTTAATTATTCTGTTGTGGATAGTTTGAACCAGTATGAAAAAGGAAAAAGATGGTTAATGCAGGAAAGACTGGTGTAATGAACACAGGGGGTGAGAAGTCAGGAAGGAAGAAGACAGTAATGATGAGTGTCATGACTACAGAGGTATGATTTTAAGGCTTTTATTAAATAGAGTGTTCTGCCCATTCTGCTTGCCTTCAGTTCAAAACAAAAGTTTCTTGGCTGCCAATTTCTTTTTCATGTTGGCAATTTGTTTTGGATACACACTTGGTGTTATTTTGACATAGAAATGAAGTGTTTGCTTGGGTCCTGTGTCGGATGGCCAGCCAGGATGCTGGACTGTTGAGGTGCTTGATTTTGACCATAAGAATTATAATCCTTATTTTTCCAAAAATTCTGTCAGTCAAGCTAGAAAACATTATGTATGGGCGCTTCCCAGGCTGAATTCCTGTAACGTGGGAGAAACAAGTGGAGAAAAAGACATTATATACCCCAGGAACTGGATTTTTTAAAATGATCTCTTAAAGGAATCATTCCATTTCTCTTTAGGAAATTTCAAAGCATTTGGTATGGATAACATAATTTTTATCTTGTTCCTTGTTTCTACACTTAAGGCCAGTCAACTTAAAAAAAAAAAAAAAAAAAAGGCAGCACCTATTAAAGGCCTTTGAATTCCGAGTCTTTCATGTTACAATGAGTCTATTTACTGCTGTCAGGAGGCTCCTAATATATTTCACTTGAAGAGTTTAACAAGCATACCTTGGAGTGTTACTTTTATTTTCTGTTCTGTGACACTTAGCAAAATCCCATTATACAATTGAGTAGTATTATAATGTTTAAAATGTTAATTTGTTCTGCATTCCACTAAAATTGGATTTTTTTTCTTGTGCATTGGCCCATGCGTTTTGTATGAAACCTATAATTTAAACACTACACCATAGAAATGCCCTAAATTAGTAACCTTTTGCCTTTGCTACCTTAATTACATCTCATTATTTAGTGCTTAAAGAGAAACCTCTAGCTATTGGTTAAATATTTCCTAGCTAATTAGATTTGTCATGTTAAAGAAAACAGTCGCCTTTGCCTCTGTTCTGATTTGAATGGGATTGCAGAGTTTGGAGACAATTCCATGCTTTGCTGGAGGAAAAGTAAACTTTTGCTGCATTTTTCCTTATTTCTTCACTTTTCTTCAATGAGCATTTCATTGTGCGTTAGTTGTCTGCTACATTCCAGTAGGCAATTGAAAGTATGTCTTAAAATAAGGGTTTTCAAAGAGACTGTTGGGTTGCAGTATGTTCCATGGCTTCTACCTACACTTATTCCTTTTAGCTTCTACGAGCTCAGTTTCTTTTCTGGTTTCATTGTGGGCACAAATACGGAGCAGATAACTTATTGGCTACTACTAGCTATCTTTAAGACTTTTATCTTGATCAGAATCACAAGGAATATCATTAAAATATATGTTGAACTGTCTTTTCTGAAAAATTTAGAGATTGCTTCTCTTGTTGGTCTTTTTTTAATTGCACGCAGAAATGATAAGGTGCACAAATTGTGAACAGCTTGCCAGTTGACTTAATCTTCATTATTTTATTCACGTCTTCTGGATTGTGGTTTTGCATTTTATTTTGCTTTATCTTTTGCTATTTTTTCCTTTGTATAAAAGCCTGTGAAGAGATTGCAGTTTTGTAATTGCAATTAGTTAGGACTCTGCCATGTGAAATTCCCTATCGTATGCAGAGATACCCTGTTTTATTTTCTCTTTTACTTTTTTTCCTGAGATCCACAGGAGTGGAAGTTTGTCTACACCAGCTGTGTCTATCTTACTGATTAATACCTGGTACTTAGCTCGTGCTCTCATTATGTAGTTCTTAAATGGTTGCTTCCATTGTCTGTTTGCTTTTGGAAGCCTAGTGTGTCCAAAAAGTCCCTTCACACATTCTTCCTGTACGTTTTGTTACATTATGGGTTAAAAATTGCAGGCTGGAGTGGTTTCAGTTTGAAGCATTACTCTCCGTTTCCGTTTATTGCTGTGATATTGCTGACCTTTTATTTTTAACAAAGGTGCCGAAGACAAATGGAGGAAAAACACGTTGATACAAGTCTTCATCTTGCTCGTGTGTTTTCCTCCTGTGGGAATCACAGAATGCCATGGGGTTGGAAGGAACCTCTGGAGATCATCTGGAGTCCAACCCGCTGCCAAAGCAGGTCCCCCCAGCGCAGGTTGGAACGCAGAAACATCTGGCATCGAGGGTAGAAATCTGTTCCTATGAAAACCAGTTCTAGTTTCTGAGATGTACTTTGTTTAATGCTTTCTGGGGGAATAGCAGCAGTGCATTTACAGAGAGACTGGTTGGCCTGTCCAGTTTTAGGCCGAGTACTTCAACCTCTGAAGTAGACTATTCCTCTGAAAAATTCCTTCCGTGTTTTGTTTCTTCTGTCACTGTTTGTACGTTCTATACCTGTAAGCTCTGAAACCATTACTTCATTAGTCATGGGAGGGGTTGAGTGATTTGTTGATTAGTGACTATATCATTCTTGGTTTTGAATTCAGCCAGGCAATCTGTAAAGGCAATGACTTCCCTAGAGACCCTATTCTTTGAGGAAAAAGAAAAAAAAAATAAAAAAAATTATTCTGTGGAAACCTTTCCCCGAGAAGAGTTTTTGAGATTTATGTGGATTATGAAAAATTAAGAAGGGTCATCCTAATTTTCTTTCTGAGCAAAAATGCTAAGACACAATTTAAGCAGGTATTAGTGAAAATTAAAAAGTATGCTTTGTGTTCTGGGACTGATGCCAGTGTCTGTATTTGCAACTCCCAAGACAGGTCTAAGAGTGAGAGCTTTTCCTCCTTGCCCTCAGAAGGCTGCTGGAACAAGCCTGTGACATTGCTCTTCTGTTACATCCGTGTTATTTAGTTCCCCTTCAAATTCTTGTTGGTTTTTTTTTTTTTGAAGTTTCTGATCAATGCAAAGGACTTTACTCTCCAGGGGTGGAGAGTAAACCTTTATAAACCTTAATTTTGATCATGGGGGCATTTTTCTAGTAGGAGGTCACGTTTAATTTGTGTAGTGTGTTTGGGTGATTCTGGAGCAGATGGTCAGCATGAATTATCATGGGAGTTGAGAGCTCTGGCTTAACACAAGCTGAGGTCTGTTCTCAGCCCAGGTAAGTGCCTTCATATTTTAATGAAACAAATGAGACGATAAATTTTTAAAATTCATAAAAGTGTAGTAATTTTTTGGAAGAGATTCAAAGGCTTGTCTCATTTTCTCTGAATGTTATAATAACATATGTTGTCTCTTCTTCATATTTTGATCAGGGATTACATGGGGAGGGGGGGTTAGGTTTCTGTGCATATTTTGCTGTTTTAAAATAGCGTGTTTATCAGTTGAAAGCCAGTTAAAACACTGTGTGTAAGTCTGGACTCTTCCAGTGTGTGTTTCAGGAGGGTTTCAGTGCTGTGTTGAGGCACTTTATTTGTTGGAGTTTTATTCTGAGCAGTCAGGAGTCTTCGTTCCTTGTCTATCTAGGACCGTTGCAGGTGCTCAATCTTTGAAAATAGGCCACTTTATTAGGTCAACTAAATATGGATTTTAATGTCTAAATTCCATTTTGAAAAATACCTGTGCTTCAAAAGGGAATGTTTTCACAAGAAATTATATTCCTGGATTTTTTCGTCTCGTTTGTTAACTTTGCATTGCATATGGAGCAATATTGCTTTCGGATGAGAAATGGATTGTTCCAGCAGAGTGCAGCAAAAGACAAATATTGTAAATACATTTAGCTCTCCTGTGAAGAGTTGGTATATTGTGAAAAATGAAGAACTTGGATAAAGACCTCATAACTCATAAAACACCAAATAAATTATGGAGGAACTGTGTAAGATTGCAGTTCAGTTAAGTTCTTTCTGCAGGTTTTTCCTTTTGCAACTCTAAGCCATCCTTAGAATTTATTAGGAAATAATCATTAAACAAGTCTTATTATATAGTGAATAAGTAAAGGCTAAGATCTCGCAAAGACTCCTGATAAATAAAAGCAGAACTTTGAATTATAGGTAGCTAAATGCTACTGCTCAGTAATTTATCTGGGGCTGGACTGCAAGCTGGTGGAATAGTTCAGAATAATTCAGAATTTTTCCCTTCTTCCCCATACTTATGCTATTACTCTTATGCCTTTTACAATTTGCGTGGGTTTTTCCCCTGCTTGATTGCTTAGAAGTTAAGAGGCCTGATTTTTTTGGCCTTTGTTTCACCGTAACATGTAAACATTTTCTTTAGTCTTTTGAAGCCTTATTTTAAAAAATACCATTAAGAAAAAATTATGTAGTTACCTTAACTCCCCAAAATGTAAAGAAGAGTAGTGTGTAAATACTGGTTTCTGGATAATGTGCATAATTTGAGCCGGTCTTCTAGTTTAATCTTGGGGAAAATTCCCAATGATGCAAAAGGATTCTTGCATATTCCTTATATCTGTGTGTTTAAATTCACTCCTAAGGTATTTTTCTTTGTATAGGCATAGCTTTGCTGGATATTAATAATGTAAAAGAAAAGTGAAGAGACCTACCTAGAAGTATATGTTTTCTAATAACACTAAAGCCAATAGTAGTTTTCAGAAGCTGAAAAGAGGAAATTTAGTATTAAAGCATGTTAATGGGTGTAAGCAAGAGCTATATATTTAGCTAGAAAAAAAGTGAATATTCAGAGACTGAAAATTAAAATACATATGTAAAATATTTCTTAAGAAATCTCAAAGGAATGTGGTTTTCCTTAACGCATCTGTTAAAATTTATATAATTTGAATCGAGCCATACGTTTTTCCTAGTAGTTTCTAGTGTTGTTCCCATGTCAGAATTGCGATTTAGAGCCCTGAGCAGGTTTATGTTTTCACTGTTTGGGTTGCAGCCTGATCCCCGGTCCTCCTCGGCCTGGGTTTCAAAATGCCTTGCGCTGCCAAAGTTGAAGTGGGAAATGTTCCCAGACGAGCTCATTCACAGCTCATTAATCAACGAGAACAGGCCAAATGAGTATGGGGTCCCTGTCCAGTCTTTTGTGGGCACTGGAGACCCCTGGTCCCAACAGTATGTCCTCCTATCCTTCACTAGGTCTCCTTCTCCTCTTGGCATGAGTGGGTGGCCCTTCCTTGATACCTTTGGCCGGTGCAGTAGACCTTTCTTCTCCTCTTCTTCCTCCTCACTGGTCAGACGTGCACAGTTCCCCAGGGCACTAGACCCTTCAGTAGACCCTTCCTCCTCCTCCCTGGTGAGATGTGCACAGTTCCCCAGGGCACAATCAGTAAGCTATAAAGAAGGGGTAGAGGTGTTTGTTTGGAGAGGAATCAGGCCAGGCTTTTAGGAGGCTATCCCAGCATTGGAGTCTGATGCAACCAACCGTTCCCCAGTTTTCCCACGTCTTCTGTCTCTGGCAGCTGGTGGTTACAGCCTCTGATACACGCTGAAGGAGTTTCTTCTATGGTGACCTTGAATCCCTCAGATGGCAGTAAATGAAAGTTTCTGTTTAAGCTGAAAATGCCTGGGTTTGGTTCTGACCAGGAAATAACTCTAAATTTCTGCGGCACCTGTAGAGTCCAGCGAGATTCAAGGCCCCTCGTGTTTTGGGTGCTGTGCAAGTGTGGGATAAACAATTTATCTTTCTGAAGATCTTGCCATTTCAGTACACCAAACCCTAACCAAGTTGTGAGTTTAACAAATCTGACATTTTGGGTAAGGATGAAGGTCAGAGTGATTGTATTTAGGAAATCCATTACACAATAAGATGATTCTGGGTTCAGTTTTTGGCTTTTTTTGTTTAAATTTTTGGATCTGTCTCAGTTTGTAGTCTGAAGGGAATTAGTTACTGACCTTTCCCATACTAGAAAATTGTAACAGCAAGAATGGTGTGAAGCTCATCTTGGTTTTGTGTGTTTTTTTTTTTTTTTTTGCCTCAGCTTTGCAAAGACTTTATTTACAAGAAGACTAAGGCGAATACATTTGAAAATCACTAATGAGAAAATTGTTGGAATGGTTATTCTTCCTGTGAAAGTGATGCTTAATTTTACAGAGCACGTTGTTAGTTTTGGTAAAGAAAGTGTTCAACAAATACAGGCCACAGGGATCACGAAAACAAGTTTAAAATTATCTCTGAGTGGTGTGGGACATGTCGCAATGACTAATTTTAGGGCTGCCCTGCAGTATTTATTATCTTTAACGTTTCTGTTGTGGTAGCACAGTGCGGCCACGCTCAAGTTGGAACCCTTCTCTGCAGGCAGTCAAACCTTAAACTGCAAACCATTGCCTCCAATGCCGTGCAACCCAATATGGTATTTCTCTGGCCTTTTTTAACATAATGGGTACCTTCATACTGAATGATTCTCTTTTTTTGTGTGTGTTTTTTTTTTTTAATTTTCCCCAGCTGCTTAGAAGTTGGAAACAAGGAAGGATAGAAAATAAATTGCTTAGAATTTGGACAAACATAATCACATTAGAAACATGTAACTGAATAGGTTGGAAGGGACCTTCAAGATCATCTCGTCCAACCATCAACCTCACTCTGATCAAAACCATCACTAACCCATGGCTCTAAGCTCTAGGTCAGCCTGGCTTTGAAATCCCTCCAGGGATGGGGCCTCAACCACTGCCCTGGGCAGCCCAGGCCAATGAGAAATAACCCTTTCCATGGAAACATTTTCCCTAATCTCCAATCTGAACCTCCCCTGGTGCAACTTGAGGCCATTTCCTCTTGTCCCATCGCCTGGGACTTGGGAGAAGAGACCGACCCCCCCTGGCTACACCCTCCTTTCAGGGAGTTGGAGAGAGCCAGAAGGTCTCCCCTCAGCCTCCTTTTCTCCAGACTGAACACCCCCAGCTGTCTCAGCCTCTTCTCATGAGACTTGTTCTCCAGACCCCTCCCCAGCTCCATTGCCCGTCTCTGGAAGGGTTGGAGATTCTCCAGCCCCTCAATGTCTATTTTGTGGGAAGGGGCTCAGAACTGGACACAGCACTTGAGGTGCTTTCATACTGTAATAAATATTAGATTCCTTAAAGAAATAAAAACTAATTTTGCTGCACACAACATCATGGAATTGTTGACTAGAAATTAATTGATTCTTGCATTTCAGTTGTTTGGATGGCTCTTCTGTAAAATCCAGCCCAAAACATTGGTCTTTGCTATTTTAGCATTGATGGCAATAGAGGGATCAGCAAACCTTCAAACTCAGTGGAACATCATGGGAGAATTTAGCAATTTGCCACAGGAGGAACTTCTAGAGTGGATAAAAGTCAATACCAGACAAGGTAAACTCTTCAGTAATGTGTGGTGTTCCCCATTTACTGTGAGATGTAACTAGAGCACTTGGTATGAATGACTTCAGAGACATCACTAAACCATGGCTTTAGGATAGTCCCAAGGCAAAGCCACCAAGAGTAATGACATAGTTTGTGTATGGACAAGCATATCCCAAATGGAAAAAAACCACTACTGAAAACTTGCTTTGTTAGGCTCCAGGCTGCCAGTCTGGAGGTTCTAGCCACTGGTATAGTATTTCTAAGGCAAAAGTGTTTTGGCAAAGTCCACTTAAAATAGATTACTTTTTTTTTCCCTTAAATGACACTGGTCCCGGCTGTGGGTCTGTGATCATCATTTTGCTAGATGAGAATTCAAAGTGTGTGGGTTGTGGTTGCATCCATCCTTCTACTAAAATGAGTAAAAGTGTCAGAAAACTAACTGGCAGCCAAGTAGATACCTTTTTAGCATGGAAATACTTTGAAACTGATGTGGTCTGAGATTTTATTGCTCATTTAACAGTAGTGTTGAGAAGTGACAAAAACTTGTCATGATGAGTATGTTTCTCTACCCATGCAAGAAAAATAAGATATATTAAATCTCTGTTCCTAAATGTTTAGTTATCTAATGACTTAATACTGAGTTCAAGGCTTAAAAAATAAATAGAGCATCTCTTGTTGTAGCATCTCTTTGCGTATCTATTGTTGGTGCCATGTGGGGCATTTTCAGGAAGGCCCCTTATGTTTTTCTACAGGATTACTGTTTAGGTATCTGAAGACTGCTTTTCTGCTTTTACTGCTTGGGTCTTCATTTCAAACATGCCTTTGGTCAAACAATGGGGCTTTGGGCAACCTGGTCTGATGGGAGATGTCCCTGCCCAGGGCAAGGGGGGTGGGAACTGGATGGTCTTTAAGGTCCCTTCCAACCCAAACCATTCTGTGATTCATTTTATATTTCAGATGCAGTTTTTGCAGGAGCAATGCCTACAATGGCAAGTGTTAAATTGTCTACGCTTCGTCCTATTGTAAATCATCCTCACTATGAAGATGAAGGATTAAGGTAAATTTTGAAGCAGAGGATTTATTTTTATTTGCTACTAATTCTCTTAATGTCAATAATACACAGCAGGAATGCCATCACGTTATATGGTAAAATTTGTTAAAACCCCATAGAACTTGATTTCTTATTTTAGTCAGATTGAAAATACCTGCAGTATTTCTTCAGGATTTATGTTTGTCAGAAAGGATATACTGTAGGATAGATGTGGCTTCAAACTTACGTACAAAAAATCAGAATATAATTATGGAATTGGAATTAACGTGTAGTATTATATCTTTTCTTCATTATAGTTGCTCCTGACATGACTAGACAGACTTGATTTTTTTTTTCCTCAAGACAGCCAAAATAGTGATGCCCATTAGCTATCTGTGGTTGTCATTTTCTCCCATGATAACATATCTACTAATTATTGAAACATTAAGGTTAGTTGAAACTGGAATTTTGTAATGGAATTATTGAGGTTTTTACTTTGTTATTTTCAAGAACAGAATATTGTTCCAAATTGAAATTGATTTATCTGAAAAGTCCATGAACTTTTTTTTTCATTTTAATATCATAGCATCATTTTTTAGTAATTTGGTAAAACTGGTATAAAAAAGAGACAATGAGAAAACACCAAGACAGAGGGATAAAGGAGAAAAGGAGGAGATTTGTTGTACGTGCCTTATGTTCTTAGTTTTGTGTCTGGCTTTAACTGGCTTTAACTTTTTTGATCAGCCCTGAATCAGTCAAGCGGTTGGACTAGATGATTATTGTAGGTCCCTTCCACCCGAAATATTCTGTTCTATTCCTATTCTAACTACAAAAATACAGGACAGGGCATGTTTGGGGAAAATAAGATGGAGAGGATACAGTCTCAGAAAATGAATAGGATTTAACCACAGTCAGAGGAGGAGGATATTACTGGGGAATATGAAGAGGATTATGGTTTACAAGTGATGATTTTGCTTGATTCAGCATTGGCGGACATCAGGTCTCACACTCTGCATTTAAAAAAGTCCAAACAAGGGCAATGACTGTAACCTTTTGCAGAGAGACTGGGCAGATGTTTTCTGCTGATCTCCTCCAGGCCAAGCAAGGTCATTTCTAGCCTCGAATATCATACTGTGAATTGCATTGCTTTGACATCTTTACACTTTCTGTTCACAGTAATCATGGATCTTCTTACAGAGTTGTCTTCTGCTACAGAGAAATCAAAGGGCTGTGTACTTAGTTTTTGGAATCGTATTTGTGAAGAAACAGTCACATTAAAGCAAATGGCACTATTATTTTAAACTTTTATTTAGCCTAGTTGTCTCATGAAATAAAGTCTTCCTGTCCAGTCCAAAGGTAAAGCTTATATTTTCAAGCTTGTCGATAGCTAAGTTTTATATTTCTCTTTTTGAAGGGCCAGAACTAAAGTAGTGTATTCCATGTACAGTCGAAAACCTGCAAAAGAAGTAAAAAGAGAACTGATAAAACTAGGAGTGAATTACTACATTCTGGAAGAGTCATTGTGTGTCAGCAGAAAAAAGTGAGTCCTCTCTGTCCTTCTCACAACAAAAAGCTCAAATCTGTAATTCTATCAAGTAGTAGTTTTGAAACGTTGATCTGGGCTTTATTAAAAGTGTCCAAAATATGTTTTTGTCCAGCATCTCCAGATATTAATAAGTATAATTCTCTTTACCCACATTAGCAACCTTGTCTTTGTGTGCACCTGAAAAGCTGCTCTTGTGTGTATTTTTAAACCTCACTGTAAAATACAGAAAAGATTCACAAAGGAAGCCGGGAATTACTTTGAGATGGCAAGAACAGATGTGTTTGTGTAATGAAAGCCTCGTATGAGTAAAAGATGCAGACTAAAAGATAGTTTGAGCACCAAAATATTATCCTGTGCTTTTTTCTTTTTTTTTTCTCCACTTTTTGGCCTTTAGAATGTGATTAGTATGGATATTTTATTTCCTTTGCATTTAGAATAAAATGACATTAATCTGTTCTATTTCTTTAGTAGCAAAGAAACAAAATTAGGAAATCTTTGACAAAATTAGGAAAGTCTCATTAATTCTAACTTTGAAAGATAACTGTACAGGGAATTGATGTTGGGTATGTACCTTAGCAAAAAAGCAAGGAGTTAGTACTCTTTTTTCCTTCCCCTTAAAAAGCTGTTTTATTTGCTGAGTTTTCTTTAGAAACGTGAGGAGTGTGAACATCATCCTCCATTTTATACTAAATTTTAAAGGTCCCTGGTGCTGCATACTGTATAATTTTAGTTGGTTTTTAATGCTTTCTCCTCCGAATTTGTTCTTATTAATTATGTAACCACACAAGCAGGCACATTTTACACGTTCTCAGTACTATTTTTAAAATTGCTACTATATTTATTGATTTTTGTAATCTGACAAGAATGTCTAAAGACAAACTTTAAAAATATCTGGCTGGCATGATCAAATATTCATGAGGGGGGTTTATAAAACTGAGTTCAAGAGGCTGCGTGGTTTTTGGTGGCATTTCTTCATTTCTCTTTTCTTATTCCCGTGTTTTCTAGGCCTGGTTGCAGCATGCCTGAAATTTGGGATGTGGAAGATCCTGCTAATAGTGGCAAAATTCCTTTATGTACCCTTATGAGCCAGGATTCCCGGCCGTATTTCATCACCGTATTTGAAAACAGCAACTACAGAGTCTTAAAGATTCCAAAGGAATAACATTTCAATGCAAAGAACCATCAGTCTTTCAACTTTTTAAAGAAGAATAAGAATAAGAATTCTAAGTCAGAAATACCTTTTCTACTAGACTTAAAATGGAAAAATATGTATTTTATTTTTTACCATTTTAAGTGAATTCTGATTATAGAAAAATCTTAAACCTAACAGTTTGGATTTCTATTTCAGGGTCAGGCCCTTGAGATTTGCTATGCAAATGATTATATGTTTGCACATTTTATTTAACATTGATCCCAAAAGAGTTTAAAAGTAGCTACGGGGAAGTAACTCCGTTCTCAAAACCAATGATGTTGTGAGATGGGACTGTCAGAATGTCGTAGCGAAGCAGGTTTGTTTCAAGCTTTGGTGCTCGCAGCCAGCGACAGAGGAATGGTGCTATAGCATCTGGCATCGCATTTCTCATCTCCTTTTCATGGCCCAGCTCCCTGCTGGACAAGGTGATACTAGAAATTCTCTTTCACTAGTCATATCAGAGAGAAATGCCTTTTTTCTTTTTCTTTGAGAGGATTAAGAGCATTAGTCATTTTGGGTGACTTAAGACATGCTTTTTAAGCTCGCTTTGGAAATGGAAAAGTTTGTAGGCAAACTTGAACCTTCATTATTTAGGTGCATGTTCCTGGAATCTTATTGTTATTCAAAAAAGATGACTAATAAGGGTAATATTTGCAGTGAGCAATAGTTTAACTTCTCAGCGTCCGAGGATTTTTAGCATTCTTATACATTCAGAATAAGCTGGCATAATATACATAAAATTTTTAAGGGAAAATGCTTTATTCAGGAAAAATATGTCATAGCCTTAGAAAGATACTAAAATAAATCCTTCACTGCCTTAACTAGATCTTCAGCACCTAACTTGATAAGAAATTACTTTCAAAATTTATGCCCTTTTTTTTTTCCCCCATGTGTTAGATGCTGCCTGGATTTTCTCATCAGCATTAAAGAAAAATGAAATTTAACCTTATTGTCAGAACGGTAGAGTCAGTTGTGTGGGTGTCATTGCTCCAACAATATTGGACTGGTTCTGCAATTTTTTGGTCATCTTGGTGTCACACCAAGGTAATAAAGACTTTAGAGGTTTCACTTTCCATGATACCCAGTGCAAGGACACCCTTTAGTCGTTTAACTGACTTGATAGAATTTTGGGATGTTTATTGCCACTGGGAAGTATCACAGTAATTGTGATTCTACAGTATGAGGCTTCTAAAGTCTGATGTTTCTCTGTATATCATTCATGTTCTGCTTTTGTTTTGTTTTGGCTTGGTTTGTTTGGTTGTTTTTTTTTTATTCAAACATCAGTCTATTGATGAGACTGGTCTTTTTAGCCCTAATAGCATCTAACAATATTAGGTGCTATAGGAACAGCATCCATCATGCCTATAAGAGTATCAATTAAATGGGAGTCTATGATGAAGTAGTAGTGTAACAACTAATCAGTATTCTAAGACTTCTTATTTTTTTTAAAATCTGTTTATTGAGAGAGTGAGAGAGAACGACTGAAAATGCATTAGCTTTTTAACTTTTACAGAATAGATTTTGGAAATTTTCTATAAGGAAACTACCACAAAAAGGGCTTTGGGGAAGTCACTTTTTAAAACCTTAGTTGAATTCAAGGAAGCAGGAAAAAAAAAATCTTTATATATATAAACATTGTGACTAGTGTTACAGCACAAAAAGGTACTGTATTTTTATGAAGTTTATGCCAATTGTTGACATGTACTTATGTGGTTAAATAAAAAAAGAAAAAGATGGGAATCATTCTCTTATTTCTGATGGACGTTTTCTTATGTCCAGATATGATGAAGCTGGACCCTCAACTAAACAATGCAAGTGCTTCGGATAATTAAACCAAACTCGCACACCTCTTTCTCACCTCCTTTTTATTTGGAATATCAGTGCAGGAAGATGGGAGAAGACGGTGAGAAAACATCAGATACATATTTATGCTCAAAGTGGACTTGGAAGGCAGTTCAAAATTATTCTCTTTTTCTTCTAAGTTTCTGAACTGGGGTTATCAAGAGTGAAGCTCAAATACCGGTAGAATGAGGAAGCATTTGAAAGTTAAGGTTCAAAGATGTACTTGACTAAAAACACTCCCCATTTGATGAGGAGGCTGTTGTTACTGAGGACATGGCCAGAGCCAGGCTGTAAATTGTCAGCTTATGTTGAGGGATATGATACTGTCCGTCCCTTTGAACTGGTCTGAAACCTAAATAAATATTGTCAACTAATGTTAAGATGATAAAACCTAGGAATGGAAAAATATGAAGGAAAAAATGCAATATGTGATTGTTGGGAAGAAACATGGGCAGTCATCAATTGGGTATATCATGTTATGCATTTCTTGTCATCCCAGTAATTTGCTCTCACTTCCAAAGGAAAAAAAATGTGTTTAAATAACATACAGTATCTTACATGTTAGGAGTACTGTGTTAATATTATGTGTATTGCTGCAACTTGACCCAGAAAACAGAAGTTTGAGATGTCTTAGCTCTCACTGAGGTTGTTTTTTTCCTTTGCAAGGTCCTAATCAATAAATCTGTAACTCTGATGAGTTCATTTTTAAATATGGACTGGCCTTGGTGGAATTTAGGCACAGGACTGGAATACTTCAGTACCTGAGAGCAGTTCTGAGAACATCTATATGATCCAATATTGCATTCCAGTAATACTGGATCACGTGGACGTATCTTCTGGGATCTGCAGTATTGCCAGCTCTGAACACAGTCACGTTCTTCATCACAAAGGGCACAATTGCACTTCAGTATCGGTCTTTTGATAATTATGCAAACCAATTCTTAATCTGGAGACCAAATGAAACAAAGGTGCTGAGTCCTATTCAGAACTGCTTTGCACTGTGTCATTCTCACCTACCGTAGGAAAAAAAAAAAAGCTCTGCTTTTGCCCTTTTTTTGCAATCCAGCTCAAACAGTGAAACTAAATCACTCGGTATCTCTTGGATTTTTCTGATTAAGATACTGAGTTCCATAACCTAGGACTCACTGCAAGATAAGTTAAAAAAAAAAAAAAACTCCTTCAGCAAAAGCAAATAGCTAAGGAAGAGTGTAACACGGGGTTGTCAGAAATCAGCATCGTTTAAAGCAATTGCAAAATGCTAATTCTGGCTTGGGGCCTGCATTTTCCGATTGCATTTTGGCGTAGTTTCTATGGAATCAGAGAATAGTGAAAAAGGTTGGAAAAGGCCTTGAAGACCATTGAGTCCAATCGTATAACGCTGTTATAACAACCTAGAAACGCTGCCGTTTTGTCTAAATTACATAATGTGAAGGAGTGCAGCAAAACGACGTGGCGTTTTTAAACCCAAAAGAAGAATGTGGTTCTGAGTTGTTTGCAGCTGGACAAAGGAGCTCCGAGGCCAACTGACAGCAGTGCTTTTCTAGGTGAGCTTTGTGCCGTCAGGAGAGAACAGGATGGTGGATGTGGTGTGAAAGGACAACTTCACTGTTGGAATATTGATAAGAGTTCAGATGTTAAGGGATAATTGGACTTTGAGTAAAATTGGGACATAAAATGGTATATGTAACTTCTAAATTTAAGAACTGGTCAGCTGTGCAGGGTTTGCTTGGACAGTGAAACCTCTCAATGCTCTGGCAGACAAATTCTTAGCTGTAGCTGAAAGGAGGGTGTAGCCGGGGGGGTCGGTCTCTTCTCCCAAGGAACAGGCCATGGGACAAGAGGAAATGGCCTCAAGTTGTGCCAGGGGAGGTTCAGATTGGAGATTAGGAACAATTTTGACAAGGAAAGGGTTCTTAAGCCTTGGACTGGGCTGCCCAGGGAGGTGGTTGAGGCCCCATCCCTGGAAGGATTTCAAAGCCGGGTTGCCCTAGTGCTTAGAGCCATGGGTTAGTGATGGTTTTTATCAGTGAGGTTGATGGTTGGACGAGATGATCTGGAAGGTCCATGATCTATGGACAGTTCTATGATTCTATGACATAAGCCCTTCTATTTCAGTACAAAGTCAAATGTCATGATAAACTGTCGGTAGCAGAGCTTTAAGCTGACCTGTTGGGTTGGAGCAGAGGGGTAGAAGGATTTAGAGGGTCAGGCAGAATCGTCTTCCTTCTCAGCAAATTGGTTTCTTTCTGCTCTTGAGCTGTAAATTCTCCATAATTGACAGAATTGATATAATGTCTGAAATGATCCGTTGTTTGAGTGGGCTCATCGCATAGCAGTTCAACAACTTTATTACTTCCGATTACAGCATGTGTAGAAGGTTTGTGGGGAGCGAGATGTGGATGGAATGCGCTGAGTGAATTGCTAACACCGGGTTCGTGTCAGGCTGAGGACTCCAGCAGGTCCCCGTGGCCAGGCTCGGAATTGTCAGAGTTGGAAGGGACCTCTGGAGATCATCTCCACCCTGTCAGGATTATCAATGTCTACGTGGACAGTGCAAGTAGCACTTGTTATTCCTGTTGGGCGGGAAGGATGAGATCCAGCTTTGGCCTGAAGAATGTGAAAACACTGGATCTCAGGAAATAGGACAATGCCTGGAGGGAAAACCTCTGGTGTTCATCTGAAAGGACACGTGAGTTGATTCTTCAGGCTTTACTGAGCTTATTTTCAAAGCCGGGGCACGAAATTCTTATTTCCATTGCTAATTATTGCTAATTATTCAACTCAAAACACGAGTTGTATAAAACCTTGTTCTAGGTCCTCGCTGGGTTCAGCTGCAGTTACTGTGCAAGGGGCGGCCGCGCAGAGGATCTTTGGTTTCACGCCTCTTGCTGCTGTTTGTGGTACTGCATAATTTAAAAGCAATAAATATTTCGAGCAGGGAGAAACGGTAACAAGCTGATCAAAAGCGAGTTGTGTTGCATGACATCTTTATTGGGTGCTTTAATCCTCGACTTTACTCTCCATGATGCTTAAAATCAATCAAATGTTACTCAGCCAATGGAGCTGCCAGAACCTGTAACTAATTTTCTAATTGATGAGGTTCTTGCCTATTTACTTGAACGGTTGCAGGTTTGTTTCATCCATTAGGTTTTTGCCCGAAAGAAAAAGGGGTTGTAAAGATGCCCTTAAATTCGGAGCCTGTGATACGTGTTGCCTTGCTTTGAACCCTCAATGTGCAGCTGAATTCAGAATTGAATTTAGAAAGAAACTCGTTGGTGCCGTGGGGTTGTGTTGCAAGATTGACCTTACACGCGGGGAAGCCGCGCAGCCGTAAAACCAGGGTCAAAACAAATTGAAAAGCGTAAATATTTGCGATGTCAAGGGACAGCAGGGTTGCTGAAAGGAAACACGGTTTCAATAAAGTCAGACTGGAAAGCGTTTTTCTGTGGGTGGTTTTGTGGTGTGGGGATTTTTTCCCTGTTGTTCTATTTCATCTTATGCTGGTTTGCTTCCATGTTGGAAAATGGGATAAAATTGAACAGAATGGAACTGAGCCAAATTGAGTAGCTGAAACTGAGAGGGTTTGTGTCTTCCAAAAGTGACCTGTTGTTTTTTTGTTGTTTTTTTTTTTTTTCAATCCTTGTCTTACACCAATAAATTAGGTGATGGGAACTGCCCATGTTTCCCGGTATTCCTTTACCAGGGTAGCCTGTTGTCATTCTCTGTTGCTCTGCGATTCATTTATTCATGAGTTAAGAAGAGCCTGGACCTTCTACGAGGTTAAACCTTGAGTACACGCTGTCGTCAGCATCTCACAGAGAGGGCAACAAGCCCTTTCTTTATATGGCCTAAAAATACCTTTCTTGGCTACAAAGTCCATACGTAGCAGATCTTGGCTCATGTCTTTGACACGGGTGCTCACCACAGTAAAATACCAAGAGCTGTGCTGGAATGGTGGGAACCCAAGTGGATGTATCGTGGCTAGGACCAGATGGTGTGGCTTCTCTGTGGTCTTGAGCCTAGTGACCTGGTGGGAGCAGGATTTATTTATAGTGAGGACTAAGCTCACTGCTACTGACCCGATCACTAAGTCCAGAAGAATGAATTCAAGCTCCTGTGAATCAGAATGACATCAGTGTTTTGCTGGGAATGGTGGTTTGATCAAGTTTTCCATATTTTTTGACTTTAATTTGAGAGACCTTTGGACAAAAATCATATTTTGTCACGTTGTTATCCTTCCAGAGGAGTGGAATCTCATCTGCCTAATGTAATTAAGCAAGAAGAGCAGCACTGGAGATCAAAGAGCTTCTTCACATAGCTGCTGCCCTCAAAATACTCTTATTTATTACCAATTTTATAGTAGACTCTTTAGAAGTAGGAAGAGCTTTCGTGAAGGACTGTGCTCAAGGAACAGGTTACCTACACAATCACCCTTTCTGGGCTCAGACTTTGAGACAGATGACGACAATTCTGGAGTGTTTAAAACCACAAAATCGGAGTGGTCTGTGGTTGGTGATGTTGTTCCGTGGCATTGCTGTTTGCCAGCTCAACCATTCTATTTATCGTGGTTCTGAATCGTTTCAAACAATGTGGACCCTCCTGGAGAGCACGCGGGTGCCTTCGACTCCAACATCAGTGTGATAAGGCACAGGACCTCAGCGTTCCCCAGCCTTCCTCACACTGTGTTCCCCCACTTTTTTCGTCACCTTGTTACCGTCGTGCTTTGTCCCGTGCTTCTGTGTTACAGGTAACGCTCCACTTTGGGCAGCTGAAGGGATTTAAAGGCCATCTGTGCAGAGCAAGCAGCGACAGTGGAAAGCTACCTTCTCGGCGCTCCCCTCTTTACGCTTCACAAGTAGATAACAAGGGTGATGTGCTTTTTTATGCTCCTGTAAATATCTGTACGCTCTGCAAATATCTACTTTCCCCGCTGGAACTCGCTCCTGCAACTCGGGGACGAGTAAATGCAGCAAATATAGATGGAAGTTTTACCTGAAGCTCCACAAATCAAGGTGATTTCCTCTCATAAAGTGACGAAAAGGCCAAAAGGTGTTTTCTGTGTTACGGGATGGCACTGATCTGGTTTTGATGGGTGAGATTAGACTCTGTAAGAACCAAGGATGAGGGAAGCACACAATCTGGAAATGCAGAGCCTCTTCATCAGTTCCTAGTCTCTTGATCCCCCATGATCTCCCCTCTTGATCTCCCTTCCTCGTGGCGCTGCGTGACGGCCGGCTGCCCTTTGCTATTGCCATCTGAGCTGACAGCAGAGAATAACTGAGCAGCGAGACCATTCCATGGTAAAAGGTGAAGGAGCCAAACTCTCCTGATAACTAGGCTGATGCTGATTGAGTTTTCTGGATCTGTTATTTCTGCAGCATCAATGGCAGAGGTCCCTGGCAGCAAATCCTTCTGAATGCTGCTCCTATTCCTGGAAGCAGGCTCTGTAAATGAACTTCATCGGTTCCTGGGGGACCGAGTACCTGATTCACAACTGTGAGAAACAGCTGGGTGGCAGCGAGCAACCAGTAAGGTCCATTCAAAGGACCCACTCAAAGCTGGGAAGGTCAGATACTGTCCTGTGGGCTCATGTCCTCATGGAGCAGTGTGACCTACGTGACCTACCTTTGGAATTGCAGAATCACAGAATATTCATGGTTGGAAGGGACCTTTGAGATCATTGAGTCCAACCATACACACACAAAAAAAACCCAAAACCAAAAAACACCCAACCCAACAATCTCGGGCACTAGAGCATGCCCTGAAGTGCCACATCGACATGTTTCTTAAATACCTCCAGGGATGGTGACTCCACCACCTCCCTGGGCAGGCTCTCCCAATGCCTAGCCACCCTCTCAGGCCAGTAATTCTTTCCAATATCTAATCTAAACCTCACTTGCCCCAACTTCGTTTCTTCTGGGATGGTCTGGGAAGAAAAGAGGTTTCACTGGAAAGTACCAAGATACCTACAAGGTATCCCTAAGGCAAAACGGCTGCACCAGCTTAAATTTGAGGTATTATCCCCATCTACATACCTCCAGAAAAAAAAGCCCATCTTTGGCACATCCACAGGCTGTGCCCAAGGGCTGGATGCAGGTCCCTGCCCCTTTCACAGCACCCACCATATCTCAAGGGCTTGGAGGTGATCGCTGCAGCCCTTGCAGAGCACAGCCCACACCTTGCTGAGCAGTGCTGAGTCAGCACAGGTGGGATGAGGCTCAGGACCTGCTGCAGGGAGGTCCAGGGTGGTGACACTGTTTGAATGCTACTTGAAGAGCTGTGGAAACTCTGGCAAGTCATCATCTGGGCTGCAGGGACTGCAGTCCCCCCACCAAGGGGAAACCAGAGGAGGCTGCAGGTAGGTCTAGCCCCAGGTTCTGCAGGCGGTGGCCGAGGAGGTGAGGGGCAGGGCTAGGCAGAAGACTGGAAAGAGCTGCCAGGGATCTGTAGGGTTTGCAGCCATGGGTCAGGCCATAGATATCAGTGCGGGATCGAAAGGCAAGCCGTGGAGCCGAGGGCTTTCTGTAGGTTCAAGGGGACTGGGTTGGGGATAGTGAGGAAGTGAAGTGTGGGGCTGTGGCTGCATTTGTGTCCCCACTTGACATGGAGAGCCCCCCAGTTCTGGGGGAGACAGCGAGGTATGTTCCTGTAAGGTAGTGGGTTATTTCCGAAGATGCAATTGAGCCATATCATACGCCATTTATTATCTGTTGATAGTTTAAGTCAACCAAACTAAGGGTTAAGGACACTTCTCCAGCTTTGGATCCCTTCACCAACCCAAGAGGAATCCACTGTAACAAGTGCTGAGCACCTGCAGCTGCCCATGAAGCCATCAGTAGGTTTGATTTGAAAATATAAATTTATACCAGGTTACGCTAAAGCTTCTTTTTTACATCAGTGGGGCTGGAAGGATGGGCTTCCTCGCAAATGTGTCACGGAGGTCATTCCATGGATACATCTGATGCACGCTCATGGCACAATGATGGATGTGAAATAAAAACCTGAGGAAGCACATCTGAAAAACATGGAGTAAAGAACGTGCATGACTGTAAGTCGAACACTTGGGATAAGGTACATGAATGAAAAATAATTAATTAAGGTAGTCTATTAGAATCATAGAATCATATGAGGTTGGAAGGGACCTCTGGAGATCTAGTCCAACCCCCTGCCAGAGCAGATCCACCCAGAGCAGGTCCCACTACCTTGTACTGGACAGTTATTTTGCAGAGCTTTGACCATTTGAAAGGCTGCCTGCTTTCTGGATGAAAAGCCAACATCAGGGGTCTACAAGCAGTTCCATCTATCTCCAGAGGTCCCTTCCAACCCCATATTGTTCTGTGATTTGCTGTTGTGTCTATAAATTGTGCATGCTGGAGCTCTAGAGAATCACGCTTAACTTCTCTTGCCTTCTCATATTCTACATGTGTTCTTTCCTCTGGTTACTTCAGAGATTTAGCTCATCTCAGTGAGAAATTCCTGTGTCAAAAATACTGCCCTTTGTATGCTGTATAACTAACGGAGAAGTTAATATATAACCCAGAAAAGAATTCTCACTTTAAATTGAAATGCAAAAATAATGGAATTCTATCATTCTGGAAATAGTCTACTTTGTTTTTTCCTTTGTGTTTATGCTGATTTTAAATCTTTTTTCTCTCTGATTTTAAGTGCTTACATAAGGAACTATGTAGCTTAAAAAATAACTGTAAGGAAATTTTTTTTCTTTCTGTAGTTTTGGCAAAGCAACTCTTCTGTATTCATTCTGTTGCACGTATCACTTAATTTGGACACCGACAGTGAGTCACAGCCTCAGCTGACAGATAAGCAAGTAACAAAACAGGAGTTTTCTCTGGAGGAAAAAAAAAGAAATGAAAACCACCTTCCTCCCCCTCCAGAGTTATTTCCACCGAGTTGCGAATGGAAATGCGGTACACCTACGGTTTTTGTCCACAGTCCAGAAAACCCCTATTTTCCCCAGCTCTGGCTTAGGGCTGGGGGCAGGGGGGTGTTGCAGGGGTAAGCCTGAGACCCGCAGCACTGCCGGGATCCCTGGCGTGATGCGTGATGCTTGTGTGCAAAGGAGGATGGAGTGGTTAAAGGGTTGAGAGGGTATTGGCTCTGCAGCCAGGTATTTAAAAATTGGAGGTGATGCAAAAGCAGAGTTTTATCTCAGAGGCCGCAAGGCGAAGGAGCTGCAGCATTGCTGGCCCTGAATGTTTAGGCAGATTTGCCTCTGTGTAGGGGTGCTCTTGGGATCATAGAATCATCTGGGCCGGAAGGGACCTCCAAAGGCCATCTAGTCTGACCCCCCCGCAGTCAGCAGGGACACCC
>JAOTQQ010000012.1:48850941-48878365 GCA_026546715.1 Gallinago undulata
CCTCAAGTTGCACCAGGGGAGGTTCAGATTGGAGATTAGGGAAAATGTTTCCATGGAAAGGGTTCTTGCCCATTGGACGGTGCTGCCCAGGGCAGTGGTTGAGGCCCATCCCTGGAGGGATTTAAAAGCCGAGTTAACCTAGTGCTTAGAGACATGGTTTACTGGTGGTTTTGATCAGAGTGAGGTTGATGATTGGACTCGATAGTCTTAAAGGTCCCTTCCAACCCAGACAATTCTATGGTTCTATGATTCTAAGAAAAGATTTGGAGAATATAAAAAGATAGTAAAATGCCATCTCCTTCACAATAAGCAAGCAGGATAGAAAACGGGATAAATTATTTATTTCTGTGTTTAATGGCTTGGAAGGGATGCAGACAAAAGTGATGTGAGGCCATTTAAACTGAAAGATCCTCATATGAGGAAGGGAATCACATGCCAAAAAACACATGAACAACACATAAATGGTACATAATACAATAACGAATGAAACAAAAAAAAAGACTGTTTCTTTGAAAATAAATGAGTAGTGACTTTGTTTAAGGCTGGAGTCCTAAATTTGCACATGTGTATGCTTAATTTAGGTGGGATAATGTGGTGACCCCAGTGATTAATATGTAAATTTTAGTGGGATTGAGTCATGTTGAATTTGCAAATCAAAGTATTGATATCTGATTTCCAGGTATTAAGTCTGTGAACTCCATTAATTGTTCCAAAGCAGGTAGCCAGTGTATATGTATGAGATGATAGGGTTAAAACACAAAATCTATATCAAGACGAGGCTTAAACTGAGCAGTCCACTTTTGGGAAAGTTATCTCATGCCCACAACATAAAATGTTGTCTAGTTCTTATATACAATCTCTCCAAGGTGGCAGCTGTAAAAGCTGGTATAGATTCATGGTTTTAATTAAGCCGTTACCAAAATTTAGATGTAACAGAACTTCACAGTAATAAAAAGAGAAACCTTATTTATTTTCCTGAGAGCATAAAGCCCCATGATTTTATGTGTTTTTGTAATATAGGTAATCATAAATAAATTTTATTCGGCTCTGGTTTTGAAGGGAACAAATTTATTGCAAAGGATCATAATAATAAAAAAACTCCTGTTTAATCTGACTCACAAGAATGAAAATTTTTGCCAAGAGGAGACAAACACACTTGCTATACAGCTGGATATAGTATTATCATAAAACCACTTAAAGCTGCCTTGCGGTGAAATGAGCACTGAAGTGAATATAATCCACCCACCTGCTGAACCTGCGTGAGAATGTTTGTCCTTAAACTTGAGAACAATGTGGTGGGAGGATGCTCCAGGGGCTGGAGGAAGGGGATGCCTGACTGTCTGGGGCACTGTGCAGGGAAGCTCTGCCTGACAGCCAGGAGTCTGTGGACAAGGAGTTTACAAGACTGGAACAACAACAGGTAATTTTTCCTAAATGCAATTTGAGTTTTATGGTCTCACTTGGGTCCTTTTCCAGGCTTGGGGTTGTCTAAAGATGTGTATGGTTCCCTGCAGTGATTTGAGCGATACAGATGACTTACCCAGGGCACAAGCCAGGGAAATGCTCAAGTGTGGGTGGCAAGATTGAGCTGTGCTGATGATGTGCCCCATATGGCATATGGCTCCCCGCAGCTCCCCAAAAGACTGCTTAGGGTCTTTGTCGAAGAAGCACGTGAGAATCTGCGCACATGATGCACCACAGGGCCTGGGAGGGGTTGGAAAACACCTTGTTAATACCCTAGCTGAGAAATAAATGACTGTCGGATGTGTCACGTGGGACCCCTGCACAGACCCTGGGGTTCCACCAATGCTCCAAGATAGGGAAATACTGCAAGGGAAGGGGAGGACAAGCTGCAGGGAGAGTGTGGCTGGGAGAACTGGTGTGAGCTGAGTGGGCCAGGAGATATGGGAGGCAGTAACCCAGTCCTTCAGTCCCATCTTCTCTGGCTACAACTTTGTAAGTGGTTGTGTATGAAACCAAGAGATATAGAGCGATGGTGGCATGTTCCCCTTGGAAAAACGCCTGTGTTTTCATTTTAGGTAGGGTTAAGTAGCTTTGTAATTACTTGTAGATGTTCTTTATCAGTTATATGAGCCAGATGGTACAGTAGATGACTTTTAGTGACTCCTGAAAAGTAGAGAAGACTCATTAGACACCATTTTTTTGCCATTCGGAGTACATCCATATTACAGCTTACTTGAAAACAGAAGGCCAAGATGAGCCCTCAGAAGGCTGGCATGCAAACCCCTCGTACTGAGTTTGGCACCGGCAGCGTGTGACTGCTGAAGCTGCAGTGCCAATCCAAAATGCGTGTGCTGCTCAGCAGCAGTGAGGTGCGGGCTCTTTCCAGTTAGTGTCCATCTACTCATGGGGCTTGATGGGGGACCTCTGCTGTCCTCGGTACAGGTCCTGGGGTAGCTTTTGCGGAGCATCTTCCGTGCTAGATGTATTCTGGTTTGGACAGGACCTGCATCTCCTGCCCTCCATCGCTCCTGTCCCGGAAAGTACCCCCCAGCCTTCGAGTTCTTCTTTCCCTAAAGAAAATAAGGAACGGTCAGAGTTAAAATGGAAGAAAATAGGTTGTTGGTGTAGAGACTGTGTTTACATGTTCCCTCCCTTTTTAGAGGGTAGTCAGTAAAGGAGTGATACTCGAAAGGGGGGCAGAGGCGGTTGCTGAAGAGGCAGTAGATGAGGGGGTTGATGGCACTGTTCAGGGCCGGCAGGTTCTGAATGATCACGGATGCGTAGAAGCGCTCTTTGGTCTCAGGGAGTATGTTGAAGTTGTCCAGGATATCAAAAAGAAAGTAAGGGCTCCAACACAGGACAAACGCTGGAAGAGAGAGGAAGAGCCTGACGTTAGGCAGTTTAGTTATTTAGGGAGGTAATCACACACAATTAGAGCGACTCTCATAACACATAAACATTTGTTCAGGCAAAAAAGAATCTCTCCCTATTCAGGGTCTTATTTAAGGGAATAATTATTAGATTGCGTTCTTATTTGTCCTTATTTTCATTTTAATGTCCATAAAATATATTACGTGTGCTCCTCTGATAGTTTAAAGCACTCCTTCCAGACTTATCGAGGTGCTTGTGAGCACTGCACAAGACATAAAGGGTAAATAGGTAGCCAGTTAAAGCATCATCAGTTACAGTGAAGCGCTCTTTTAATGGTCCCCTGAGTGAGCAGCCAATCTAAATATACAAAGCACCAAAGTGCCGCTCAGTGACAGCGCTGCCTGTCACATCCCCCTATTAAAAAGAGGGCTCTTGGACACCCAGGAGCAAGGAGCGACTTCCCTTTCACGCCACTTTATGTCAGAGCAATGTGTCGTTTCCCATGCTGGTTGGAGGTACTGTGCAACGGACCATTCAGCAAGATTCTCTAATTCCTATACTGGAATTTGAGGGATGAATTTGGGGGAGGAAAGAGAGGGCTGTGTTAGTCATAGCCCCTGTTTTCATTAAGAGGTGGAAGAAATTAAAAGGTCACAGACCCACCTTTATTTGTGGGCATAGGGAATGAATCCATCCCTCACAAATTTCTGTCATCTCCTGTCACAAGTGTCAGCGTACAGATGACAGCACTGACTATGCAGAAGCCATGGTGCCTTCATCTGCTTGCCTGCCAAGAGATGCTGGGGGCCTAAGTTTACCAAGGTCCTTTGAAATACTGAGCATCCAGATGAGCTCTTAACGTCTGATGGAGTTGCAATAGTAATTGTGTCTGACAAAAGCTTTCTCTGATCGCCACACAGAAAAGGTCAGACACAGAGAAGCTGTTCTTGGGCTTCTGAAAAGCATGAACCACACACACGCAGACATTACTGCTTAACTTTGGCTGTCAGAAGGATGGGGACAGTCTTTTTTCAGTGGTGCCCAGGGACAGGACAAGAGGGAATGGGCACAAACTTGAACATAGGAAGTTCAACCCAAACATGAGGAAGAACTTATTTCCTGTGAGGGTGGCAGAGCCCTGGCAGAGGCTGCCCAGGGAGGTGGTGGAGTCTCCTTCTCTGGAGACATTCAAACCCCACCTGGACACGTTCCTGTGCAACCTGCTCTGGGTGGCCCTGCTCTGGCAGGGGGTTGGACTGGATGATCTCCAGAGGTCCCTTCCAACCCCACAGCACTCTGTGATTCTGTAAGCACCTCAGTAATAGTCACTATCACAACATCACCCCATCTGAATTTTGTGTTGAGTTGGAAGGAGGAGTGATCTGTTCTTCAGCAGTAGGGTATGGCTGTCAGCCCTCAGGAGTAAATAGCTCCAGTTGCCTTCCTGCCTGGCTCCAGCAGCTCATCACCAGCCCTGTGTGATGCTGCCTTTATTTATTGAGATAAAATGTCAACCTCCTAATTCCATCAGGATAATGTCATCTCCCTGGGAGACGGAGGACACCTGCACTGACTCATCTGGTGCCTGGTCGGGAAAGGAGAGCTTATTCTTCTCACCTCAGCAGGCAACACACCTCTCACATCAAATTCAGTCGCTCCGCATCCTCACCTCTCCTTCCTCTCCCTCGCACTGCCCCAGCAGCTAGCATGCCACACACAGACTCTGAACATAAAAGGCAACTCATTTGTCAAGTGTTTTGGCAGCCTGGATGGGAAGCAGATGAGCCCGCCCTTTTTTCTTTTTAGGAAATGTCTCTTTCTTACTTTATGCACATAAGAGGCTGTGCACATCATTTCATTTGAGGCTTATGCCAGATGCCTAAAATAGAATGATAGAATTGTCTAGGTTGGAAGAGACCTTTCAGATCTTTGAGTCCAACCATCAACCTAGCACTTACAAAACTAAAACATGTCCCGAAGCACCACATCTACCTGTCTTCTAAATACCTCCAGGGATGACAACTCTACCACTTCTTATCAGCCAGAGGAAAGGGGAAGGAGAAGGTCAGATGGCAAATCAGGGGTCTAAGTAAAGCTCCTTCTCCTTCTACTGCACTTTATCTGCTGATGGCAGAGGGAGTTGAGGAAGACCAGCTTCCTAACGTCAGCATCCTCCCCAGCTACCAGCTATGGGCCTTCTCACTTACCGAGGATAATTACGATGCTGTACTTGATGGCTTTCACTTTCGCCCTGGATATGAACCCACGACTGGTGTAGCCAGCAGAGGCTTTGCCACCTGGGGAAAGAACAGTTCAGCTAGTAAGAGGGGATGGCTGATGCGTGGATGTTTCAGGCGCGTACCTCGGCAGGCAGGACAGTGATATGTAGCCCATCTTCCCCGGCATCAGGCAGGGGCTCAGTGGTTTCTGAAATCCAGACACTTGCAAACCTGCTCAAGTTGGATGCTCAAAACCTGAACCACTCAAATTCTAAAGGGGAAATGTAAGCTGAAGAGATCTTTCTGAAGCATTGTGGCAGCTGGGTGTTCCTGATCCTCGACACATAGTCTGCCACTATGTGCCCAACTGTATCAGTCTAATAAATAATAATAATAATAGCAACCACTGATAATAATAACCACTGCCCATGTACCCAACTCTATGTCTAATAAAAACCATGTGCTGTCGCAGCCACAAAAATGCAACCAGCGTGGTGTTATAGGAGACATTTTCTGAAAGGAATAGGCAGCTGTAATTAAGAAAACAGAAGAAACAACCTGGCAAAACAGACTACCTGTTCACTTTCAACCGCATTTCAGTCAGAAGGACTTTAAAAGCCACATACTCTTCTCCCTTAACCTCTTACTCTTCTTTATGCTTTCGATAATCAGTCATGCATTTTACTCTCCATGTTGACTAATGAAATATGAAATGCTGTTAGATGAGCTCTTCAGAGATGAAGTGTGGTTTGAATTGAGAAGCAAAAGCTATTCAGTCTCACACCAAGGCTGGTTGATCTCATTTCCTCTGAAGTCACACTAAAGTCTCCAAGAATCAAGTTCTGTATTTGAATAACAGTACCAGCAGGATTGCAATAATATGCCTGATTTCATTATTAATGTCAATTTGCTGTTCATGTTGCTGGGTCAGAATAATTAAACTCAGTGTAGTGAATAGTCCCAAACTTGGGACTGGAATTTTGATTAATGCAATTGGAAAAAACTCTGCGTACACAACTGCTTGCACCTCTTATAAAAACAACATACTAAGGCTGTGTTATTTGTAAGGAAAAATACATAAATAGAATTAATATGGGCTTGTTATCAGTGAGACATCCCATCTAGATACTTGAAATTAGTCCATACTTAATATTATTGGAAATAACTTGTTGACTTATAGAGCAGAATATACCTCTTGGATGAGAAGAATGATGTTTTTTTCCAAGATTGGTGAATACTGATTATATCAGAGTCATGAAGATCTTTAGAAACCAGTCCTGCTCAAGCTTTTCAAAGGAGGAGTAAATCTTAGATTTTAATTGACAGATGTCAGGTTATGACATAAGGATATCCAAATATGTGCAACACCACATTAGGACACTTCCTCTTGTATCACACATGATCCACGGTCCTTCTTCAGGCAAGTACCAGCAATTTGGTCCCCATAGTTTGATGCGTTTCCAGCCACTGCTTGGCTGCATTAATTGGTTATGTACCCTTACTGTTGTGTTGTAAAACATATTAGCATAAATGAACATGCTTTTCTTCATATCTAATGGGAAATGATTGAAGATATTTAAATGATTTGTGCTCAGATTCTTTGCCAGAATCAATCAGAAGAGTCCCAAAAAGTTTATGGTCTTGAGGTGGAAAGCTCAGCTCATTTTATGGCTTTCCGTAGCCAGGGATTTTGATCTTGACTGAAATCCAGACTTGCAAGGTCATATGAAAGCATAGCAAAAGACTTAGCTAAGTATCTGCTAAAAAAAAATTATTCTGGAAATGGGTAAAGTTTTAGGAATAGGGATCCTAAGTTCTACAATAAGGATTTTTTTACCTTTTAATTCTTTTCTTGAAGATGTTTTCTATATTTTTTCTAAAGGGGATTTAGTGTCAAAGGAGAGAAGGTAAAAAATGAAGGAAAAAGTTATGAGTGAGCAATTACAGAAACCCCATTCCCACCGCAGTGATGGGGCCCAATGTGACACCACACATCCAGACATTCCTGGATCTGGGGAAACCAGACGGATTCAGGTGATGAGGCTGGAGAAACGCGTGCTGAGACTCACCAGGGCACCTGGAGATGATGACAGCCTGAGCTTTGCTCTTCATCCAGATGGTTCGAATCACGATTGAGTATATGACGCTACAGAAAGGAAAGAGTCATTGATATTATGAGCTACAGTAAATTTAACTAAATCCCAGTCTTTCATGTTCTATGAATACATTTATCTACATGTAAAGAGCTCATAGAGATGATGGGACTTCATAGGAATAATAATAATAATGACAACAACAATAATAAATAACATATGACTCTCCTGTAGTATTTTTCAGAAGCAGATCTGGAGAGTTTTCACCATGGAAGTTGCTATAGCTGTCCTAGTTTTGCAGATGTCAAATCTGTAGTGCAGAGGAATGCAATGGTTTGGTCCAGATCTCGCAGGCAAGAGCTTGTTGGGGATTTTGAGCTAGCTGAGGCCAAATCTGGCTGGGTACCAGCCTCAGGCAGGAGGCACCTCATCCCTGCAGAGGGGCGTGCTTGTGCGATTGGGAGGTGCAAGAAGGACACTAGCCCTGAAACGGGGGAAGCAAGGGGATGGACCTGTTCTGGCTGCGTGTACAGTTCTGGTTTGGTGTTACTTCGTGAGCATAAAGCTGACAAATGCAGCAGTACCCTGGGGACATCCAGGGGGGCAAGATCCATGAGAAATGCAGTTAAGTATGGCGCCACTCGCTTTGAGGTCTCAGGGTCCTGGGCCTGGAACCGAGGAGGACAGAAGTAGCAGGTAAATGGGAAAAGTTAGATTACTCATAGCCACCTCCAACACAATTTTCACATTTAGAGGGGAATATACATATGCTTTTAATGAGAAAGATGAAAAATGCCCTAGTCCACAACAACCTTGGATAGTTACGACTTTTCTCTAGGTGATAGCAAATCTGGAGTTCTCTTTATTTAATACAGAACAGGCAAAAATAATTCCTTCAAGGTGAAGAGCTGTTCGAATCCACATCCTGTATGGTGATGTTACCTTTTCAGCAATTTACATTAAAAAAGTACGAGGTCTTGCTCTGTCTGCCTTTTCTCCTGCAGGTGTGAATAACACACAGCAAAAATCACTAAGCAACAGCATACTTTTAACTGGTGTTTTCCTTTTTAGTCTGCTAAGGAAGACAAAAATAATTAAAAAATATTCCAGCTCATGCACTCAGGTTGCCATGTTTTCCCGATGTAAAAGCCAAGCATCATAATGCCTGGGGCATTAATTGCCATAAACCTTAGTGGCGACTCTGTGCAACTAGGGAGATTATTTCAGGGTGTTTTGTAGAGACAAAGATGTGTCTTACTACCACGAGGCTTATTTTATCAGAAGAGGCGTTATACTTCTTAGAGCTTTCAGACTGATACACGAGCCTTTCTTACAGCACCCTCAGTTCCTAGGCATGCTTGCAAAAGCAGTAC
Source organism: Gallinago undulata (assembly GCA_026546715.1). Classification (NCBI taxonomy): domain Eukaryota; kingdom Metazoa; phylum Chordata; class Aves; order Charadriiformes; family Scolopacidae; genus Gallinago; species Gallinago undulata. The sequence goes on from JAOTQQ010000012.1 coordinate 48,859,462, forward strand.
TTGTGTGCCTCAGAAGTTTCCTTTCTGTAGAAGTTTTGAGCCATCTGGTTTCCAGGCTCACCAGGGGAGAGCTGGAAGAGAGGGGAGAGCACCCCAGTGCAGTCCGGGCTGTGCAGCAGAGCCGAGGTGGACTTGCCCAGTCAGAGTTTTGCAGGCATCTGCTGCGGGCTCCCAGCTTACCCTCCTTAATCCCTTCAAAGGTCCAACGTGGCTCCCAGCTGACTTGAACATTTTCCTTTCATCTCCTGGCTTTTCAAGAACCTGTTTATTTAACAGCGGGTCCTTTGTACTTCCTACTGACAATGGTGGAAAATCCATGTATGATTTCTCTTTTGATTGTTCTGATGGATAAGGATGTGTTATAATGATAATTGTAAGAAAATTTCCAACCAGCTCCTAAATGCCCTGTTTCTATTTTCTCCCTAGCTTGCTATCTCTAGTCTAACCTTTTTATTTGCAGTTGAAATAATATCCCCTCTGATGCAGACCTGCATGTGTCCAGCAGGACACTCTCAGCCTTGCCTCAGCATCAGGATGAAGGAGACCAACCCGATAGTCAAAATACTCAGACTCTCTTCTTCTAGCCAGGAGCCACAAGTATTGAAGTACAAAGTCAGGCTCCTCACTTGCATTCCCTCCAGCCCCAGAAATCCTGCCCTCTTGGCTGCAGAGTCAGGTAGGAGCATCCCTTTGACTGGATGCAGTTAAAGTGGCTGTCTTCATGCACCAGTCGTGGGATGGGACATCAGGCCCCAGAATACACTTGGCATTTCATGGGTCAGATGACATGCTGTTTCACTTGAATCCTTCATTTTCAGAAGTCCAGAGGAAAGCTTAATTCCCAGTTTAATCCAGTGATTTCTAAAGTGCTGCCAGCATAATGGATTTGTACTGGTGGTTTTGCCTCTCTTCGTCTTTCTTTTCTCTACAGCTGGGTCCGTTGGAGCCTTCCTTGTCAGGAGAGGACCAGAGGTGGTGTAAAGCTGCTCAGGGTGAGTGTTAGGAAAGATGAGTTACTTGCTGTGCCAGGTACACTTCCCAGTGACTGTTTTGCCAGGCACAGATATGCCTTTATGGTTTGATCTCTCTGGGATTCCAGATCTTATTAGTGCCTCATATTTCTTTCTTTTTTTTTTTTTTTTTTTTTCCCAGCTATGCTGGCATGGAGCTAAGAAACTGGAGTTTCCAGAAATGTGTCAGCCAAAGCTTAAGATCCTAAAAGTCATCTGCGTATAAAAAGAGAGCACTTATGGAACAGAAGCTGTATTTTTCTTACAGGGGAAAAGCAGGGTTGGTTTTGTTTTTTTTTTTCAGAATGCATTTGTAGCTTCTTTCTTTCTATAAAAGGTGGCTGGAGGAGGACGTGGAGGTTGGTGACATCTCAGAAGGTGGGAAGAAATTCCCACTTGATGAAAAATGAAGTGGCAGGTGAGCAAAAAGTATCAGGGGAGAGGTGACGCCTGGTGTTCAGAGGGACAGGAGGGTGCTCGGCAGTGGTCTGCACCATCCTGGTGGTACCATAATCTCTGCTCCCTTCCTCTCAGCATCGAGATGCTCAGCCTTCCCCACCGAGATGCACAAGCACACTGTGCACGTTGCCTCAAGCCTCATTTTCCAGCACGTGTAACGAGCCTGCCTTCTGCTTGCTCTTGTCTCCCCTGGCAGCAGGAGGAGATGCGATGTGTATTTTGTTAGGTCCAGATATTGTCAGGTTTCTTTGTGTCTGTAAGTGCAAAGTGCACTGATCTTCTCCCAGCCCTCCCTGGGGATTCTTGGGTGCTACATAAACACATGCTGCAGTCATTTTAATGCATGGTATCATGCTAAAATGCTATATGAGTATTTGTGGCCCATTATTTGCAGGTGAGAGACCAAGGAAAGGGAAGAAAGAGCTCAGGTGGAGTAGTCAAACCTGGATGGAAAAATAATCCAAGCCTTTGTAAGAAAGAGCTGCTCAGGATTCGAAGACAGGATAGAAAGGACACACTGTTGATCTGAAAATGCAGTGATTTTTCTGGCCCTGATAAAACATGTATCTGGAAAGGTGGCTGGAAAACAGACGAATGTGGTTCTGACTATGGATGTATCTCAGCAAATTAAATTTGTTCCATCTCCAAAACCAATTTAGCTTGATCCAAATTCTGAAGGACTAAGATGCATGCTCATTGTAGCATGCTACTAGTGGTGTTTAATATGACCCCACTGGTAATTACAGCATTCTTTGTTCATGTAAATAGCTAACTTATGGTTAGTCATACAAATGCTACTGTGAATAGTCCCACTCTGTCTTTATTTTTAATTCATAGATCGCTTTCGATTTGGAAAATAAAATGTCTTCTGGTAAAGCTATGTATTGATATTAACAATCATAAGAGTTATTGATCTGCCCACTCTTTAAACAGATTTTCTATTTTTATTTAAATAAATGATTACTCTGTGTTAATATCCCAACCAGTATTTATTAGTAAAATGAGCCTTTAAAAAAAATACACTTAAGTTCCCTACTAATTGCTTCTATTTATCATCCAGCATTGCCTATTTTTCCTGTACTTTATTTGTGCAAAGAGATACAGCTGTGTTATGTTTTATGGTAGCTAATTTACAGCAGTACTTACCCAAAGACAAAAGGCATATGTAACTTCATCTGAACAAACCATTGCAGGTGTGTATAATGGGCAAGTGAATAGACAGGCAGATATTTGGACCTATGTGCAAGATGAAGGCTTTTTTATGTAGAAATGGAAATTGCAAACAAAAATGATTGTGCTCACTGAATCAAGATCAAAACATGACCTTTCGTATTTTCATTAATGGCATTTTTATTCTCTTTATTTGATTTAATGCAAACAAATATCTTTTATTTATCTTTTTATTTATTTATTTCATTGTAACATCTTGGGTTTAGTTCCATATTTTTCCTTTTAGCTGATTCTGGTTTTCCTCTTATAATTATTTTTCTGCTGCTCCAAAGCAAACGTTCTCTTTGAAATTTTGATTTTAAACAGCAGATAGATTTTTTTTCCCTCTGTCCTTCAACAGGAACTTTTGCAGTTTTATTTTAACCTGAATTTAGAATTATGTTAGATAAGCATCTATGTATTACATTTATAAGGTTAAAATAAAAAAAAGTATATTTGGTAATCATAAATAACAGCTAAAAAGACTGAATATCTGGATGTGCCAGAATGTAATTATGGTTTGGCACAGAGGAGTAATACAGAATAGAAACCTGGTAGTTCTCCTGACTCCCCATCACAAGGACCTGAGGGGCTCAAGTGCAAATATTTGCAAGAAAGCAGTTTGTAATCTTGATCTGACCCGTATTTAATCTCTGTTCAGTGATGTCCCAGAGCTATTCAACTGCCACAGGTCCGTGTCACTTTTGAGCTTTGTTTGGCATATCTTGGCATGGGAGAAATGGCTGATGACACTTTTACCAGGATAGGAGAGAACTAATTATTGCTGGTTGCCTAATTAATTTTTCTGAATTTTCTGGTTTTGGTAGGTTGACAATGTCAACTACAGGAAAAGTGGTAGATTAGTCTAAATAAGAGGGAAGAGTATGCCAGATTTTTAAGTTCTGTAAAGAAGGACCTGATGCAGGACGCGTGGCTCTTCCTGACCAACACGGAGGGCAACTTCAGCAGGAAAAGAACAAATACTCTCCTCTTTTCCAGCTCTCAGAGATAACCACACACTTGGGTTAAAAATCTAATCACAGCTTTTCATTCTCTTCATTATTCAGGTCCTGATCGTTTGTACTATAATCAGATAAAAAACTCGCCAGAAAACCACAAGCTGTTTGATAACTGATTGCCCATTCTCCAGTGGTGAAGAAGTGGTGGGAAGAGGCCTCCCAAGGCAGAGGGCTGTTGCAGCTTTGTTCACAGATTGCTTTTTTATATTTATTTCCAAAGAAGGGTAACGTGTCTGGTGAAGGGTCTAGAGCACATGTCTTATGAGGAGAGGCTGAGGGAGCAGGGGTTGTTTAGCCTGGAGAAAAAGAGGCTGAAAGGAGACCTTATCAATTTCTACAACTACCTGAAAGGACGGTGTAGAGAGTTGGAGGTTGGTCTCTTCTTCCAAGTTACAAGGGATAGGACAAGAGGAAAAGGCCTCAAGTTGTACCAGGGGAGGTTTAGGATGGATATTAGGAAAACTTCCTTCACTGAAAGGTTTGTCAACCATGGGAACAGGCTGCCCGGAGAAGTGGTTGAGTCACCATCCCTGGAGGACTTTCAAAGACATGTAGACGTGACCCTTAGGAACGTGGTTTAGTGGTGGATTTGGCAGTGTTAGATTAACAGTTGGACTTGATGATGTGAATTTTTTTTTCCAATCTAAACAATTCTCTAAACAAAATTGAAAAAATGAAAAAAAAAAAAGAAAAAGGAAAGGTTGTTGTTTTCTTTTGGTTCCTATTTCAGCTTGGAATCTATAGGGTTTGCTCCCACCATGTCTGGGGGATTAGCTCGTTGGTGGAAGGGTTTTCCAGTCCGAGCATAAGGTTATCAGCTAAATAATTCATACCACGGGCTGCAGCGTTATGAATAACACAACTCCTGTGAGTTAGTTGAAGGCTGTGTCAGGAACATGTGAAATCAGCTCTGCCAAAAGAGCTGAGGGATGGATGAGAGAAGCTTAAAAGCTGATGGTACCTGGACTGTAGCAAGTGAAAACTGCTCAGCCAAAGCGGCGTATATAGTGTGGAATTAAGTCCTGCACCCGAAAAGTAAAATTTTATCCTTTGTATGCACTTCAGATGAACTGCATCAGAAAAAGTGCTGTCATCAGTGAACTGCTTTGCTCTAGAGGTTAGGTTTTCAGCAGATTCAAGCAGCAGAACTAATTAAGAATTAACTCCGCCAGCCAGTGTCCCACATTGCATCAGGCACCTGCCATGCAGCTGAATCAGAGTGCTTCAGCAGAAAAAAATAAAGTAGCTGCTCAAACAAAATGAATAATTGCAGAAAAGGTCTTACTCTTTCTCTGTGTGCACCCAGCATCTCTTCCTTAGGAAGTGTGGATTGTGCCTGGGCTTCTGGTTTATTCGTATTCCTGGCTTCTTGGATACTGATCCTTGACTTTTCAGTCACGCACTTTTGGATTGTCTCTCTGTTGTCATGTTGTGGCCTTTTTTTTAATAACATCTTCAGCTAGAGGCCACTAAAATAAAAATATCACAAAATGCCTTCCTTCGTTTACTAAATAACACCTTTTCATTTTTATAATTAATCTTTTGGCAGAGTGACACCTGACTAGAGCGCGTGTGATCTCTCTCACCCTTGTGAAACAGCCTCTCGTGTGCCATCAAACTTCCTCTGCATCCGAAAGTATCTGGTGGAACAAAACTTTTGCAGAGAAATCCTGTCCTTGAAGATGCTAACAGCCATTCCTGCTGTTCCTCAGCCTCCAGCTGCCCACTGGAGCATTGGTATGCTGCAGACACATCAGGTGGATTAGCTTTCAACTCCCGGACTGCCAAGAAATTTTAAAGCAATAGATGTCACGCCTGGAGGCTCTATTGACAGATGTTTTACAGATGCATCAACTGGCAAGTTGCAACCTTCAATTGTATGCTTGAAACTTGAAAAAAAATGTTCTAAAAAACGGGACGGTTCTTTCCAAACTGTACGGCATTTGTTTATAAAGTCTCTGCTGACCTTGCCCTGACGGTAATCCTCTTTTTATGTGGTTTTAGACAATCCTCTCTGATCTGAAGAAAATAGTATCACTGGCAGCTAGAAATAAAACGGGCACAAAAAAATCCATCCCTGCACCACCCTCCTTCCTTCCTCCCTGTGTCTGACACCTCCTAGAACCTGTCAAAAATTTACCTTCTGCTGTCAAGGACGCAGAGGCAGGTCCATCTTTGTGTTCACATACTCTGAAATCAGGCACGTGTCCGGGCACTGCTCTGCCCCCGCAGCTCCAAGGACAGCATTTTCAGTTCCCGGCCTGCCATAAACTTCCCATGTGAAAGTCACTTCAGGTTAAAGCCTCAAAAAAATTTTAGGATGCTTTATTCCTGTCTCAGCTGTCAGGGCAATGCCAGTTTTGCCGCCTTCCCCTTTCCCCTCGTGTCTTCATTGCCTTCTTGCTTCTGGGGATTTACTGTAAGGCAAGTCACCCAGCTGGTCTGGTTTGAATGCCTTCCTTTGGCAGGACAGGAGGGGAACACGATGCCACCAGCTCTGAAAAATTTGTCGCTCTGTGTCTTGCATTTTCTTGCCAAAAAAGTATAGATGCCACGTGAAAAGGAGGGGCCGACCTGAAGTAGCAAGTGGGCGAATCTGTAAGTCTGAGTGCAAAAGAGATGGGTTTCACACACCCCTGGAATGACTCACCACTGGACAGGCTGTGGGCCCTTTTCCTAAAACACTTCAGATGCTGGCTAGAATTTGCTAATTGCCAGCTACTTGAGAAAATTTTTAACAAAACTCCTCTCACAGGAGTTTTACTTCTGCACAGTTAAATTACTTCTTGTCTCTTCTCCGGGTGTTTATTCTTTTTGCTGCTAGTGCTGAGCTGCAGATCCACATTTTTATTTACATATTCCCAAGACCAATTTTTTCACGTTTATCTAAAGGTAAGCTGGTTTGAAGATACAGGCAAACATGCAAAGAGAAAGAGTCCTGTCTAGGAAGGAAGAGCAATTGGATAATCTGCTAAGAGTGCTACTACTAGGAGTAGTTTTTCTCTGTTGTTACCATGTCCTCCCTTCAAGGAGCGCTTCTCATGATTTTGCTTGTATATCTGTGCAAAAAAAAAAAAAAAACCACAAAAAACCCGTATGGAATGATTAGCCAACTGATGTGTTATGAGCAAAGTATAAAAATTATCCCTTCTCTCTAGGGACCAACGCTGGTCAATGTTGAATTTGTCTCAAAAAGTCAGCTGGATGAGCTCAAGCACCATCGCTTCCATGCTGTGGTTTTGGTTCTCCCGGAGATAAACTCATTTCCATTAGAAGCTGCAGAACCTAATCTGCGTGATTAAACAGCAAGAAACTTCGAGGCACAACTGAACTGGGAAGGAACTAAACCCACACCACTGTCTTTACTATGTAGCTTGTCTAGTCAGTCCTGTCATCATCTAGAAAAGACCAGGCCCCCCACCTTGCTGTCAGCTGGGGTGCTAACGAGTGGGAAGCTAACTGCGACTCACGGCTCATCACCTGCTGGGAAAGCAGACGGACCATGAGAGATGTCCAAGGGACACGCAAACCTAGCTCCTCTCTCACAGCCCAAGCAGCATGCCACCAAATTATGGGGAACAAAGGGAGTCCTGGGAAGTCTTCTTTGCCACTAGGAAGAAGAGATAGACACCAAGAGATCCTACTGTAACCATGCTATGGAAAAAGGACAAAAGGAAAAGAAAGAAAAGGAATTCAGCTGGGCTCAGAGAACATGATAGTGCCTTTCAAGGAAGTTAAGAAGCCTCACTCCTCTTCCACATTAGTTTTTGACTGCTCCTTTTGCATTATTAACTCCTCGTGGCTAATTTCCCTTTAACAGTGGCTAATGGCAACACCCATTCATTATTCAGCAACAGAATTCCCTGATCACCAAGCGCAGGCTGGGGTATGGATTGACCTCCGATTTAAAGTAGATTCTGCTGCAGAACATATTTGCAATTTTGGACAAATCAGTTTCTAATATTTGCAGCTCAGATTTCCCATTACAAAATGGGAAGAATTTTATTTGTACATATTGTAGGAGTGGTTGGCAACTTCATATGCTTGGAGATTTCTTCCTGGTCCTGGTGAAGAAACACTTTTCTGGTACTATGAAGCTTGAGAGCACTTCAAGTTAATTTTAGTTTAATTAGCATTAAGTGTTGTCCCCTGTTCTTTTATTGAAACTATGTTTTGTCATAACAGCTAGACATTCTTACTGGATTTATAACGATATGTTTCAAGCCTGAATCTGTAGAGATAAGTGGACATGCTTAGAAATTCAGTCCTTTTTTTTTTTTTTTCCGAGAGAATGTTTCTGGCTATTAATAGGGCATGGAGAACACCCGGGGTGAGTACAGTGACCTGTGCATTATGTGATAAAAACTGAAGCAGCTATAAGGCAGGCGTGGAAATGAAACCGTAATGAATGAGTAGAAATTAGGGCATTAAGCTGATTGCACCCTTGACAGCTTTCACCGCACACTTGATGACTGCAGTTCAGGCTTACCTGATGATGATCAGGGGAATGAAGTACACCAGGAAAGCCACCACCGTCATGTAGGGTATCCAGTAGGAGTCATCAGGCCAGAGAGCCCAGCACTGCACTTCTCCATTGGAGAGCTGCCGTTTCCCAAAAATAATCAGAGTCGGTATGGAAAACAGGAAAGAGAGGCTCCAGGCCACTCCAATAAGAACTTTCGCCTGTCTTTCTGTGTAACAGAGTCAAACAGACAGTGTTAATGGGGGTGCTGGTGTGACTGGCCCCTGACACTATTCAGTATTGATAGAAAGGCGGGGAGGGGGAGGAAACTGGGTGAAGAAAGCGAGTTTTGGTCTGCCAGCTGGTTGACGCTGAAGAGAATGCAAAGGAGTCGGGGGATTTCACCTTTTTCTCACGATGAAAGGTCATGTTGCGATGGGCTTGTATCTTAAAATGTTTAAATGTTTTATTTAAGGATGTTGAGGGTCCAGTGAAACGGAAGCGTTATGGAGAAGGCACTGGTCAGGGTCAGCAAGTCAGAAACAGAAATGAAAGGCTCCTCTGTGCCACCAAGACAACAACATGAATAAATACAAAGGACTTGAGGCCTCTGCCCCGCTCTTACCCTGGCACCGCAAAGCGGCCATCAATAGGAGGACACAGAGCTAGAAAGGAAGGAGCCCTTGTGCTGCAGATAACAGAGGAAGGCTGAGACCCGGTAGAGTTATTTAAAGCATACACTAAATTGAAGCATACTGGCTGTACCAGAGGGGGAAAATATCCTCCTTGGAATGGTAATTAAATAAATGGTGATTTTGATGCACGGGGTAGTGAGACAGCTTGCAAAACACTTCCTGTCAGGGAAGAGAAAACACCTCTGGTCAGGATGGGGGCAGAAGTGCACAGCCAGCTGCCTTAAACTCCAACTGCAATTCTGCTGCCCCAAAGAAACATCGTCCTGGAGAGCCATGGCACGGCAGGTACCAAACCCAGCTCCTGAGGATGGAGGAGCATCAATGATGCTCAAGCCATGTTAAGGGTGGACTGATAACCATGAGACAGGGCTGATGACGGTGGACTGGTGCTCAAGTGCTCAGCCCTATTTTATCTGCTGCAACCAACATTGTCTAGAAGATACTGCTGGATGAAGAAGAACTGATGAAGAGGAACTGAAGAATCCCAAAACACTTGCCAGGTTTGGGCTACTGGTTGCCCTTGACTTCTGGCCTCTTCACCTGCTTTTTAACTTGAGGCTAGTAACTAAATTCTTCATGGAATTTTGCAAAAAATCAGTGGGTTGGAGTAATCAGCCCCAAGGCATTCGTCTTCACAAATCTGCATCTTCTGGCTAAATTTCATGTAGGTCTAGATGAGAAGTGTGGAGAAAAAAGGCTGATCTGTGGAGTACCAGTGACTCTCAGCAGAAATTTTCCCTCCTGAGTCAGATTGTGAGAAGAACAGATGGGGACAGATTTTTTTGATCCGGGAAGCTTTGGTGTTGAAATACTTTATTGTCCTACAAAATACCCGACGTTGTGTGTGAAATGGAAAATTGCTTTGAACTATGCCTATCAAGAAGAACGTCTTTCCTCCTTGAGGCTCAAAGAGCAATACAAAAGTGTGAGAGAAGCATTCAAAAAGTAATTTTATGCTTTATAAAACATCAGTTGCAAATATTCACTTATCCTGCTCATTTTTAAGCTAACCTAGGGCTTAAGGGAACTCTGATGACATTGAAGTGAAGGGGTTAGATTAAGTCTATAAATAAGGTACAGGCAGAAGAGAACCTTAAAGTTTCCCAAAGCATAACAGAATAAACTTAGCAGAAGGAATATTAAGAGTAAGTTTCATAAAACATTTCCTGGCAGAAAGGGCTTTTCTATTGTGAGCTAGCTACTTAAACTACATAGTACAAAGCTCGGTGGGGCCCATGGGTCTATTTCTAAGGGGAAAAGTTCATACTTGGATAATATATTTTATTTTTCGCAGTGTGTAGCAACACCCTTAATTTGAAGAGAACTAGGCAATTTGGGCTGGGCAATAATGGTATTTTATCTCTGTGTTTTATAAAACATTACCTGCAAAGTTCATTTAATCTTGTTTTTAAATGTCCCTTGGTTTTGGTAGAATATGGCCTTGCTAGTCCAAAGGGCTATACAGGGCACTGATAGCATCTAGGTAAGTAGATTTTTGTTTTATCAGACAAATGCTAATTGGCTGTCTCGCAAGCAGGGCTTTTTTATGTTCTCTTTTGTAAATGTTCTACTATGCCCTCAAAGCCAGCAAATAATATTACTAGAACCACCTAAATTATAAATGGAGTCAAACAAATAACAGCTTTTGAACTGTGACATTCTATTCTTCCAGCCTTAAAAACAATATTGCTCTTTAAATGGAGAATCTTTCGTTCTGCGGGAGTCAAGACTAACAACACAGAGGGCTGGAGGGGGAATCTGTCGGGAGCTCTGCCACTGGCTCCCCTAAAGGACATTGTCATGTCACTGTCCTCTTTTCTCCACTTCCACTGTCCATGTCCTGTGACCGTGGCTTTGTGCACATCTGCCTGCTCCCAGCAACGTGTGGTGGGGAGGCTTCTCTTGGGAGGAGTTTTGGTCCTTTCTACCATGAAGTGCAGTGCTATGCAATCCTTCTATAAAACCAGTGCCACTTCAAAATTAGATCCAGAGGGAGACAGCTGTTCCAGAATCTCATTCATCTGCTGGACCATAGAGCTTAATGACATGGTTTAATGATGGTTTTTTTATCAGAGTTAGGTTGATGGTTGGACCTGATGATCTTGAAGGTCCCTTCCAACCTAGACAATTCTATGATTGTATCATTTTCAACCCAAAGCCACGCAATGGGCAGTTTACACCTGCTTGGGTTTTGTCTTTTACTTAAGCAGTTCTATTGTCTCCTGCTGTTTAGTTTGTATAATGCTTGCATGTAACTTTTCAAGACGGTGAAATATTTACAAAACGTCTTCTCCTATAGCTTCTCAGTTTCCTTTCAATCTTTATTTTATGATTTTTTTTAAATGACCCCTTTGTTTATTGAATTCGGTGCCTCACACAGTAAAAGCATTGGGATTAGAATGTATAACTCTTCCACGTCCTGCACTTTCTGCGGTCATTTATGTATTTGTAAAGTGAGTATGAAATATTTAACTGTGGAAGTTTGTTTTCTAAGAAGCCATGCAAATGTGTTTTAACAAGACTTGAGGTTAGCGACTAAACCACAATTTTTAAAAAAATAATAATTGTTTGACATTTTCAAAGCAAAATGTTTGCTTTTTTCCACCAAAATTATATTTCAAGGCTATATAAAAACATAATGTTTAAAACTGGTAAGGAGAAAGAACTCTTTTGTTTCTTGATCAAATGATTTTGGGGGGTGAGCATTTCATTTTGGAAAGAAATTCGCCTCAAGCTGACTGAGAACTGTTTTTAAAGTTTCTCTGTGTCATTACCAATGACAAAATTTCATAAATCTCTTTGTTCTCTGCCTGCAGAAGAGCTAAAAGGACACTTCAAAAAGCTCCCCCCCAGGAATAGCTGGGTGCAAAAGGTAATTATTTATGCATATTCCAGGAAGTTGCTATGGTAAATATCTGCCTCCTTTTTGCACTTAAACGTGGTCTTTGCTTGCCCATCATGTGTAGCCAGCCCTTGCCAGAGGCAGGTGGGCTTTGCCAGCCTTATTTCTGCTCCTGGCCTTTGCCCCCCCCCGAGCTGTACCCGGCTGATGGCTCCACTACCCCTCGGCTGGGTGCAACCTCTGCCCCTCTCCAGTCTTAAGAAGGAAAGAAAAAAAAGAAAAATACACTGTAGGTATAGGAAACAGGACCGAGTTAAAAAAAAAAAAAAGCTTTTAGAAAGATTTGGGGTGGTTTGGTGGGGCTTTTTTGTTGTTTTTTTTTTTTTTCCCAACTTCAAAGCGCTTTGCAAAGATTAACTGCCAAATTCTTTACTAAGCCCAGGCGGTGGTTTAACAAGGGCTGCTTTTCCTCTACCCCGTATGAAGGCGAGATGTCAGCGAGCCTGTCTCACCGCTGGCCCTGCTCAGCCGTCACTCGCAGCTTCAAGGCGCCGTCGGAGCCTCCCGAGCCCCGCTCGGTGTCGGCAGGAGCAGCAGAGCACGCCGACCCTCCCAAAAACCCGGTAAGAAAAAAAAAAAACAACACCTTGATGTCAATCCCTTCCGAGTCTGAAAAAGTTGGTCTGCACACTGGGGAATAGGAGGCCGAATTTCACAAAGTTATTTGAAGTTTTCAGAACTTAACACCTGCCAGAGCTGCACCGCTGCCTGGGCTGCCATTGATTCCGAGGTTTTTAAGGCCGGAAAGGACCATTAATCCGATCCCCCGAATAGAGCAGGCTGTCAAAAGCCATCATTACCCCCAAACAAGAGTGATATTTGCATCTGATTAAAGCGTGCCTTCCAGAGCTCATGGTTCTTGTAACCCTTCCCCTTCCTCCCCGCCTGCTATTTCTGTTTATTCACTCCGTGCAACGTACTGAACGTCCCACTTTTAGGCTCTGTAGGAAAGAAATTGTGTTCTTTATATTGTACTGCTGAGCAGCCAGGGTGTATTTGAATGCTGTAAAAATAACAAATGGAAGAAATTACGAGAAACAATAGATAGCCAAACTTACACGCTATAGCTTTTGAAGTTCTCTTACCAAACTATCGTACGAATTCTCAGTACTGCACTCTCTCTCCAAGTTATTTTTTAGTGTGAATAAATAGACAATATAACTGTTGCAGCTCCTAGAACCAGTAGAGTGGTACGAGAGATAGCTTTTGCCAGTAGTAACCTTCTCAAAATGCTGGAAGATAATGAAAACTTCTATAATTTTTTAAATGTCATTTCATTCTCTGCTAACACAATGCTTAAAAAAACACCTGCAGAGGGATAAGTGCAGCTTAATAAATCTCGAAACCACGGCTCCTTTGCCATTTGGAAAACTCTAACGGCGTCCAAATGTTGCTAGAGCAGGAATGAATAATTCATGGCAACAAGGTTAATAATTTTGAAACTAAAAAAATATCCAAGAACATCCACAGCAATAGCAAGGTACAGAAATTCTCCTACCTCCTTGCAAGAATTTCATTGGGTAAACTATGGCGTGGTACCGGTCAATGCTTAGTGACACGAGGACGTAAGTCGAGGCGTATAGAAGGACCACCTGGGGCAGAAGGTATAGGAGGCACCAGATGTGACACACTTATCGCAGAAAATAATGTCAGCAAGAACAATGAACTAAGAATATTTGAAAGCTTTTACTGAAAAAAAAAAAAAAAGTTGTTTTAACAAGATTTGAGTTTAGTAACTAAACCACAATTAAAAAAAAATAAAATAATTGTTTGATGTTTTTGAAGCAAAATGTTCGCTTTTTTCCACCAAAATTATATTTCAAGGCTATATAAAAACATATTTTTTATATAAAACCAGAATTTTTAAAACTGGTAAGTTTTAACTATGCCCTTTTGTCACCCAGATCTTTGCCCTTGACTTTGTACGCAAAACTTAAAATATTTAATACACTTTAATTAAAAGTCTTTCAACACTGAATGAACGCTTTTAGCATTCAGCACTTCTGATACATGGACTTTTCTGTAGAAAAGTCCAGGCAGCGTTTTTGTTAGGGGTTGTTGCTGCGGGGGCACAAGGCCGGGCGAGCTGGGACATGCAGGGCAGCACGAGGTTCCTGTACCTGGAAGTAGCGCACGACTCTGCAAACGATATCAGGAGCCATGAAATCTCCAGTGTACCGCCAGATGATGTCTGTCATTACGTTTATGAGTCCCGTGAATGAATCTGCAAAGAAGACGAACTGAAGCAGCACCAAAAGAAGCAAACGCACGGACTGCAGGTGAGCTACAGGGGCAGGTAAGACCCTCCTGATGCGCCCGCTCCCCCAGCCGTGCCGTGACAGTCCTTCGAGAATCCTAGATGAGCTGGGAGGGCCTGAGAAAACACGTGACGTTTGGTGGTTTTATTTTCTTTTCATTTAAAACCGAGCCATTCGGACAGACAAGGTGGGATTCCTCTAAGCATCAAAGCCCCCATCTGGTTCCTGGGGAGCACAACTTGCCGCTGGCCTCCAGGCTGGGGTCCGGCCTGGCTGGCACCGCGGGGCGAGCTGCACCCTTAGCAGGGCCTTTTTCTCTCCGCTGTTAATTAAGGGATGCGAGGTGACCGGCTGAGACGGTCACATCAGCCCTAGGCTGGGTGCAGGCCCTGGTCTATACCCACATCTACACTGAAGATGCCTAAAATTAGATCAATTCCTCCTCAAACAGCAATTCACTTTTTTGTGAGGTGTGGGAAAAAAAAAAAAAAAAAAAAATCACCCCTGGGTGTTTCTCCCACATAAATCTAAATCCATGAGGCATGTAGGGGGGCTGCTAGGTGACCCTGACGCTGCAGCCCGTCGGGCTCACCGCCGGCTGCTAAGGGCCCCCGGGTTTTCCATGAGGAGAGGGGACAGGAGAAGCTGTAGGTGGGCCTCTAAGTGCGTCGTCTTGATCCCAGCTGGGCCAAATATCGAACCGTTTAATGCCCTTTTGCCTTCTCTTTCGCTGTGAAGAGAAATATGTCTCCTGTGAAAGCACCTGAGGTGAAATCCAAACGCTGCTGAAGTTAGTGAAAATTTTATCGGGATTTTATTTGCAAACGTAATTATTTAATGACTAATCCTGCTCTGTCAGCTTAAAGTTAGCCTGCTTATGTTTGTACTTCTCCTGTAGTCTGCACTCATCAAAATTAATACACCTCAGGCCATCTTTTTTTTTTCTTCTTTTTTTTTGAGAAAAATCTGAGGAGACATTCCAGCCTTTGTTCTGCTTCTTATTGTGCAAATGAACGCTCACAGCGATGTAAGCTTTACTCAGAAATTGCAAATGCTGGTACTGCTGTTCTACAGATGGGCAATATTAAGTTTTGTCTTTAAGCCCAGGATGAATGAGATGCTCTCTCCCTGTAGAACAGGATACATGATTTAAGTGCCGTCCATGGAAGAAAGTGTGTCTCAATCCAGTGTCTGGCCACTTCAAGAAACACAGCACACTGCTCTTCTTGCACAGTTTACCACAAAGGGAGAAAGCAGGTTGGGAAACCATTTTGTACAATTTATCAGGACAAAACCAAGTATTACAAAGAAATAGCTTTCATCCTTACTTAAAAAACAAAATTAGACTGGTGAGGTAAAATGTTTCATTTTGATATCGCCATTTTACACATTCAAAAAACCACCTCTAAAATTGGATGTGATAAAGACATTCTAACCTCCATATCAGAAGATTTTTTGGTTTGAAATGTATGCTTTTGGAAACAAGATATTTCAAGCCTTTTGAAATTCCAGAAATCCCAGATACTTCTAGCTGGAAATTGAGATCTCAGCTTAATGCTTCAGAAGCAACCTATTTTTCTTCACCATAAAACTAGGATTATTTTTCCTGGATCAGTAATCCTCTTATCTCTTCTTTTTCTTCAAGTCTCATTTCAGAATGAAATTAGAACAGAAATATGATTGCTGTCATGCACAACTACATTGCCTTGCTCCTCCTGACATCATTGTTCCATTAATTCTGGTTTGTTCTTTCTTCTCCTGGTGTTTCTCCATTTTGTCTTCTCTCTTCCTCCGCCTCCAGAGGGAGGTTGGATCAGAGATGACCTCCAGTAGAAAGCTTGTGGTTTGAAACCTTGGGTTAACTGTTACTTATTGATTAGAGTAATGGGGCAAGGGATGATTGTTCCTCTGATGAGTACAGTGGCTTTAAGATTGTAGGTGTATATAATTAAGGTGGTCTTTGAAGAAACCACAGAGTTTAAGTGTTTCAAAAAGTGAAACGCATCTTCCAGCAGTGGTTCAAACCCAGCCTTTCCCCTTTCCTTACTCCTGAATTATTGATTCATATTCTCTCCCTCTCCAGTAATGAAATATTCATTGGTTCAAAGTAATACACATCAATTCACCTTCACCTCAGGGTATCCTCCAGCTTTTGATGGTCTTAGCATCTGTCAAGAAGGCGGTAAGCTTCCCTCCCGAGCAGGAGGACACAGAGGCTGACCTCTTTCCCACCCATCTCCTGCTTTCTAGAGGAAAGAGAAGCAGAAGTGAAGGCCCTTTGGCTGGATCCTCATTTCCCCCTTCTCACAGCCATTTTGCCATCTTTCCCGACGTGCTAGGAGAGAGTTTTGGAGGTGGGTCCTTGCAGGTGAGGTGAGAGACGGGCCAGTGTTCTGGCAGTCTCTGGGACGCTGGGTGCAGAGCCACATGGTGGGTGCAAGCGATTTGGGTAGGCCCAGAAGCAACACTTCCAGTGTACACCCACGTCAGATTTTTAGTTTTTAATCTAAAAACAGTTGGCCCCCACGTGATGGAGAAGCCACAGCAGAATGAACCTTTGCTTCAGCTGATGCTTGCCCTGAAGGTCCTCTCCAGGGGTGACCTTCATCCACTCCATGCCATGTGGCTACCATCAGTGCTCAGGCTGACGGACCACGTGGGGTTTACTTGACTGAAGTAACCCCCCTGAATGCACAAAAAGGATATTAGATCCTTTTTTGCCATGCCACAGGTCTGTTCCCTCTGCAGAGCAGCACCTCCCAACACAGCTACAGCCTTAAGTACTTCAGGAGCTTTAAAGACAACTCAAAACTGCCTTTTCCTTGAAAGCCTTTGACCGAGGTTTTTCAGGCTTTTAAGCAAGGTTTAAACTTGTCCTTGTTTGAGGTAAAACAGAACTAATTTTCTGTTTAGTAATTTTACCCTTTTTAACTAACTAAACTCTGAAATTAACAGCATATTGTTCAGAAACTGTTCACTCTCACAGTGATACCTGATTATATCAAGACCTGATTATACCAAGGAATGGTGAGCAGAGAGGCCCTTGCTTACACTTATTGCTATAACAACCAAGGTCAGGGAAATTTGTTATTTGCCCCGTTGGAGGGTCAGAAGCGGAAAAGCACAAAGAGGTCCCACCTGTGGGGAGGACCGGACAGGAGAGGTGGCCCAAAACTGACCAACAGGGTATTCCAACCCATCTGCATCACAATCAGCATAAAAGTGAGTGATCAAAGGGTCAACTCTCTTCCTTCAGTGGCCAATGTCCGAGGAGGACCCTGTCTGTTCGTCTGCCTTTGATCCCAACCCAAGCAATCCTGACTCCAGACCCTGAATCCAGCTCCTGTCGTCCAGCCTGGGACTTTCTCCTGTGTCTGCTGATGATGTGATCATCATCCTGGGAGCTTGATATGGTTTTGTATATACTGTATACTTTTCAAATTTTCTTCTTATTATTATTTCATTATTTATTAATATTTTCATTAAAGTAGTTTAGTTTTTTTCTAAACACATAAATCTCTTTTAACTCTTCCTCTCCTCTCTCCTTAGAGGGGGGAGAGAGGAGCCATCTGTTGTTCCGGTCAAATCCGGTCAAAACCACAACAAAACTTCACAACTTCTTTGTGCTGGTGGTCTCAGCTCCTCTCCCCCAGCGATATATGTTTTATTATTTTATTTCTGAATTTCTCCATTTCTGAATCCATGCAAAGGGCTAAGCACATGCTCCTTCAAGTGTGTGCCCCTGAGCACAACACACATGTTTCTCAATACCCTTCAATGGTATTAAGGGTATTTCTCAATATCCTTTAATGATAGAAGCATTCCCACACACAATGTCCTCCATCCCCTCTGCAGGTTTCAGAAATCTCTCTTGTCTTTCCAGTCCTACCAAGCACCAGACCAGCTTTTCACACTCCCCTGCTCTTCTACTCCCAGCTCCAGAGGGAGTTCCTTATCCCTTCTCTCCAGAGGCCGAGGCTCTCTCAGCCTGACCTGAGACCACATGTCTTCAGAGGATTTGTCATGCAGACACAGGTTACTTCACATGAAGCCACCAATAAATAATGAGCCTCGTGCAGGGGGGCAGACAGCACACAGGAAAAATGTAGCAAACGTAAAAATTACAACAAGGAATCTGTGCTACTCTTCCATGATGTATGCCATCTGACCTGTTGATTCTGTGCATCGTGTTCTGTTCCACTCCTGTAATTCACTCTCCAGGCAGCTCTAGGCTCACCTCTGTGCCAAGCACACACACAGGCTCCACCAATTCACTTCTTGCCCTCAATGTCCCATTTCTTGGTTTGTGTCCTCTCTCCAGTGCCACCAGTACCTTATTAGCGGTTTAGACAATGAATATGCAGCTCGTTGTTCTGTTCTCTTACTGCTCGTCACAGCCACCATAATTAGACTTCATGTTTTTCACACCTTCACAAGATTGCTTTAGCCTTTCACACCAAGCCCCAATGTGCTATAAATCTGATACACAGATCATGAATTACCAGCAGAGCCTTAGTCACTGGTAGATGAGTCCTCCTCACCCACGTATCATCTCAGATGCAATTACAGCCACAACCACAGCAGCCTGAAACCCTAATTTGCCATGTGATTGAGGTCAGTGTTTAGTCAGCTGATTTCAGTAATGTGATCTCAGCAGATCACACATTCCCTGGTTTCTTTTGGCAAGTGGCAATACACCTCGACGTCTGTCACTGGATGACATCCTTAATGTCCTAAGTAGTAAACGTCAGGTACAGGAAACCAACATAGCTGATCCATCACTCTAAACCTCAGTGTTATGGAATCATGGAACGGTTTGGGTTGGAAGGGACCTTAAAGACCATCCAGTTCCAACCCCCCTGCCCTGGGCAGGGACACCTCCCACCACAC
>JAOTQQ010000012.1:48878465-48895382 GCA_026546715.1 Gallinago undulata
CTGGCCTTGAACCCCTCCAGGGATGGGGCAGCCACAGCTTCTCTGGGCAACCTGGGCCAGTCTCTCACCACCCTCACTGTAAAGAATTTCTTTCTGGTATCTCACCTAAATCTCCCCTCTTCTAATTTAAAACCATTACCCCTTGTCCTATCACTCCATTCCCTGATAAAGAGTCCCTCCCCATTGAGTGTCCTCATTACTGCTGGTATCCTCACCGCTCCTTACTGAGCTGCCGGATTGCACATTAGATGCTTGTATTCTTTCACATGATGAATGTTTCTGGGCCAAATGGCACCAAGCCTGTTCCTTAAAACAGTGCTAATCAACCTTGTCTCATAACTGTGTGTGAACTTGTCATTCCCACTGCTTACTTAATACTCTTTTTCTTTTTTTTCTTTTTTTTAACCAAGAAGTGGTCTGTGTGCCGTGGCTCTGTGTCTGCATTGCTAGGCAACAGCGTGGCTCACTTAATTCCTCGGAAAAATAGGCAAAAAAATCAATTAATGACATATATTCTCTTTTGGTAGAAAATAAAAATACCAGGAAGTGATAGCTTGTGACTTTTAACATAATATATAGTCACAAAATCATAGAATCATAGAATCATTTGAGTTGGAAGGGACCTTAAAGATCATTGAGTTCCAAAAAAAATGATGCAGACAAAATGACTCCTTGTTGAAGAGAAGACAACGTGTCACAGGTACGGTAGCAGGTTGCTTTTGAGGGGAGGTGGAGCTTCTATAAACCAATTTAAAAAAAAAAAAAAATTCCATGAGACTTCAATAATAAGGAAAAGTCAAGGGGGGTAGGGAGGAAAGATGGCTTTGCCTGGGAGCACAGGGAGGAAAAAACTTCATCTTGGCCTTGGCATGAACTTGGAACCGCATGAACCGGGCAGGTCCTCAACCCTTCAGCTGCCTCCTCCCTGTCGCCATGACCACAGCCAGTCATCAAAGGCAGAACTAGTATCTGCCTTTACAAACCAGCCAATGTTTCAAAATGAAGGGTTTTCAAACAGCATTTATCAAAAAGACCAAGAAAACGGCTGAGAAGGAGAAGCAGCCTGTTGTTCCTCGAGGAGATGTAAACACTCCGAACATGGTGCTACAGCATCTGTGGCTGGGAAATCCAGCAGGTACTGAAACAACCTGTGAAAATCTTGGGCCTTAAAGACCAATTTTACCCAAGTCTCTGTTGTGCTCAGCAAAACCCCTTTGGATTTTTTTCTGGGAACGACTGAGTGTGGGCATTGCCTCTGAGCGCAGGTGCAGGAGGTGATGGCAGCAGTTTGGGTGGTGGGTGCTGACTGGTATGGCCAAGGAGCACAGAAATGTGAGAAAGAAAACCTTACTCTTGGAGGGACAAATCTGAATGGGGGCTTGATGTTTCCACGAGTGAGACAAATCTTCGTGGCAAAAAAACCCTTCACATCAATACAATTCCATTCTAGAAAACAAAGGGGGGCAATTAGCAGTCTAGCGTGGGAATAGAGACAGGTTACACCTGGGCCAGTTCATCTGTTCATTGAAATTCGTTGACTTGATGGCAATGCCAAAGGCGTGCACCTCGTGCAGACTTCAGGACTTCTCTTTCCTTGTAACTAAGGAGGTTAAGACAAAAATCTCTGATAGCAAGAAAATATCTCTATCATTTGATTATTAGTGCTGAGACCACTCTTCCCTTAAGACACTCGCCCTAAAGATGCTGAAAGTCTTTTCTGTCGGACGTGGATTGCTGGTAAACTGCTGTGGGTTAAAAAACTCGACACATCACCTCAACTGCAGTTTGATTGTTTTTTTTTTTCCCCTGATGAGAACAGTCCTATCAAGTCGGATGTGGTGATCCATGACTTTTTGGTGAAGCTGTGCCTCCTACTGAAATTTCATCCCTCTTTTTGTGTTGATTAGAGAGTGACTCCATTTTAAGGAGGGGTGTTTTGTTCTGCTTTGTTGAAGGCTGCAGGAGGCACCACAGCAGCAGCAACATCTGGTAAGGCAGGGCAGGGGTGCGAGTTCCTCATCAGGGCTGAGCACTTCCCGTGGCTCATTTTGGGGGGATGTGTGTTCCTGCCAGCTACCACCCCCACAAGAGTACATCCTCAGGAAGTGCCAGAAGCAGCAATTTCCTTACCTCTACCTGCAACGGAGAGATAGACCCTTAAAAAGAAGAAGAAAAAAAAAAAAAAGGCATCACTGCTCTATTACAGCAATAGGGTCCTGTCTGTGCTTTTTGAAGTGAGGAGGCACTGCTCACCACTCTGCCACCGCTGCTCAGTATCAGGCTGAATGTGCTGCCAGCTAACAAGAGATAGCACAGTGAACGTGCCTTGCAAGACAGTAAACCCCTAGCTGATTTTGTCACAGACCTGAGGGCGCAAGCAATTTAAATTTAACTGTAGCTGGGGCTCCTGAAGTGGCAGGCTGGCTCGAGGACAGGCACAGGGGAGAGAGAGCAGGAGAACTTGCCCTGCCTCCTGCAGACTCCCCTGCAGCTCGTGTCACTGCATTCTTACTCCCATTCTTCTCTCAGCCTGTACTTTCTGCTGAAAACACCACAGGTGGCTTTGCAAGTATTTTCTATAATTTGGTGACCACGTTAGCTAGAAAACATACCCGCTTCTCTGCTCTCATTTGGCAGTAAAATGATGGTGAAATAGGTTGTGTACCTGGGCACCTACAGGACAAGAATGCTTATAAATACTTAAAGGGTGGGTGTCAAGAGGATGAGGCTGGTCTTTTCTCAGTGGTGCCTCAATGTCTCAGGACAAGAGGAAATGGGCACAAATTTGAATATAAGAAGTTCCACCTAAACATGAGGAGGAACTTTGAGGGTGGCAGAGCCCTGGAATGGACTAGAGAGGCCAGGTGGCATCTTCTTCTCTGGAGACATTCAAAACCTGCCTGGACACGTTCCTGTGGGACCTACTCTGGGTGGACCTGCTCTGTCAGGGGGTTGGACTAGATGGTCTGCAGAGGTTCCTTCCAACCCCATGTGATTCTATGATTCTGTGACGATACCTACAAGATACCTAGAAGACACTTTTTAAAATGACTACAGTTTAGCTCTTAAAACACTGAGCCCCCAGGAGGCCACTGCAGTCCCTCTGCAAGAGCAGAGCACCTTGACAGCCCACTCATCCTTGTTCCAATCACTCCAGCTTGTCTTTGCCTGAGTTTGTAGCTGTCTGTGGTCCCTTGCACTGCAGAGCACCCAGGCACAATGTGGGAACTGGGACCAGTGGGGAGGATGGCTGGCACCCCTAGGGGATTTTGTGAACCCACCTACCCTGAGCTTAAGTCCTTTAGAAGTGCTGACGTGGAGCCAATGTGGTTGTGCTGAGGTGGTGCAATGATCCCAACTTCCTGCTGGAGAAGCCCAGGCAAAGCTGGGGGAAAAGCAGGGGCCAAAATTTGGGAGAATTTGGGGGAAATTTGGGAAATTTTTAAGCTTTTGTGGGGAAACCGCAAGCAGATCCACAAGCTCCAGCCTCACTCTAGAGCTCATCCAGGTTAAAAGATGAAGGGTTGAGAAAAGAATGTACTGCACGACATTGACCTCTTAAGAAACAGCATTTGGAAAAGAACTGGAGAGCAGGTCCCTAGGAATTAAAATTCATCATTCCCTGCCACTGTGCAGGGCATTCAGGTTTCGTTTAATTTGCCTTTATTAATAAATCTCTCCTTACCATTCCTTCCTACCCCACCCTTGCTGTGGAGTGATGCTGTGGATGCACTGCTGCTCAATTTTTGTCCAACTGCAGGCTTACAATTACAGAACAGTAGAAAAATGTTCATTCCCCTTTTTGTACCTGCTTTATTTCCCCTGGTATTTGCTGATGGCATGAACAAAAGCACACTGGTCAGATTCATTGCAGAATTGCCTTGTAAGGTCACCATGAGGAAAAGGTAGCACGTGCAAATGTATACTGAAGTTTCCACTAGATAGACTGCAATGCCAGGACAGGCTGAAGGTTTCATTACATATGGTCTGGATCTCAGTCCTGTAATTGGGCTAAATTTGACCAAAAATGGACTTCTGAGCATGTGGTCTTATTAGAACAGCTAAGTCTCTGTAGCGCCGTTTGTGATAGCTTTGACCTGAATTCCGTAAATCCTGGTAAACTTTTGTGAGCAGGCGAGGAAGTACAACATGAAAATGCTGTGTGTTTTGTCCTACAGCCTTTTGGAAAGATGGGAAAAGAAAACCTGTTCTATTGTTGGTGGCACAAAGGCAATCTAACTCGGGATAATAAATAAATAAATATCACTGCTTTAATATGCAAGAAGGGAACAGAAAAATCTCTACCTTCTTAATGCAGCTTTTCATTTCAATGCTTTTTAGTGCATGCAAAGGCTCTTTCCCAAATAATTTCCATTTGATTGCAATTAGAAATGCTGCAGTACAGATGATGGACTAAAAGGTGTTAATGATGTATTTGTACATCTAATGTCAAAAGTTTACAGTCGTGTCTTTTAATGGGAGCTAATGAGATCCTAAATGAGGATTCTGAGTAAAGAGCAGTCATTACAGCCGCACCACTGGCAGCACCGTACTCGTGCAATCCTGTCTCAACATTTACTGCCAGCACGTGAAGAAGCCAGGTAGAAAAATCCACACACCTACCTTAATTTATCAACGTAAGTCAAACTCTCACGTACAGTAACTGCAGAATAAGCATCCTGTCTGTCAGATGACAATCCTGCCTGTACTTTCAGCAGAGAATCAAAGAGGAATCCATATAATTCAGAGGCAATGTGTTTTCCAAGCAATTCAGAAAGAAATCCTCTTCCTCCCTTAATGCTGAAATGTTGGACCCAAAGGATTATGCAGCTTGGCTGCCAAGCACCTTTTATTAAAAACAAAAACAAACGTAGCACAACTGTCATTAAGATTTGAGTGTCTGAAACAGGCTGAAGGTAGGAAAACCATAATCAGTCCTTCAGGACCACAGAACAATTCTGTAGCTGTCAAAACAAGAATTAAGCCTTCCTATAAACTGACATAAATTGACACAGCAAAAGACGACTGCTGCCAATGTAAAACATCCATAGTTCCATCCGTTGGCTGCCGAGTCTATCTACAAAGCATATTCAAGGCTACCGCTGGGACACGGGAAAGGTTATCAAAATATCAGCCATCCTAATGTCTGCTTTTACTCTGGGGCCCCAAAGAAAACCCTGAGTTCACCTTTTGCCCTTCACATGTGCCTGTACCACATTGTGTGTGCCGAGTGCGATAAGAATATAAAACCTTCTTGTACTCTGCCTCGTCAAAAAAAATGAGTTGCTTTGAAGAAGGAAACTGATGAAAAGATACATTAAAAGGGACCAACGTTTTGCTAGCCAGACTTAGAGATGCTGCTGCTCTGTGTCCTAAAACATGTTGTTCATATGAGTAAAATGTGTGTTTGTGTCACCCACAACACTGTGTTCATGGGCTGTGACACAACATGGACCTCCTGCATCAGATGTTTGTTGGTCAGGCCGAGTCTCTGACAGCACTGGATGCGCACACCCCTTCCCTGGGGTCCAGAAGAGGACAACCTGACACTCATAGGAGGGCAAGCAGAGCACCTGAGACCTGCGCAGAGCTTTGCTAAAACAGGGTCAAAGTTTCCCACCAGCATGGGAAATCACATGCCTTGGATGAGATGTGATTTTCGGCTCGAGGGCTAAGCCAGCCAGCAGCTGTGTCAAGGTTGCAATCCCAGCCCGAAACTGAAGTCATGGCATGTTAAAAACAGCAAGGAAATTAGTCTTTTCAAAATATCCAGCTTCTCTTCCTGGCCGAAAAGGTCTGGGTATCTTTGAGATGAATATCCAGAAATTTGGATTTTCCTTGCAGGTAATTCAGTGAGATTGATGAGTGCAGAGAATAAGCACCAGCTTCCATTTAAAAGCTAAAATCAATTTACTTGTGGCTTTTCCACATCCTCTAAGTCAGCATCCTAGCAAAGTTGCTTTGAAATTGGGATGTCTTCCAAAACAGTGAATGAAAATGAACTTCTGTATTTATTTACAATTCACACCAAAAATGTAAAAGAAGCCTCATGCAGATCAAAGTGTCTGGAGCAATGAATGATGAACCAGGAAGGGATGGGAGTATTTTTAGCAGCCTCCTAGGAAAAATAGATACCATAAACCACAGACTGTATAAATCGAGCAATCCAGTGAATTTATATCACTGTCTTTTCAAGAACATTTTCTGCACAGTACAGACAAAAGTATTGTGGAAACGATGTTTGCTGAAAACAATAACTTGAAAACACGTTTGACACACTAATGAGTGAGGGGTTAAGGATTTGGAAACGCAATGGGAAATGCATCATGCTGCCAGTGCAACTATGAATATTCTGTCTTGCGAGAGTAGGCAGTCCATTAGCTTCTGTTCTTTCATGATGATCAAATTAGTCCTGAGCAAGAGCAAAATATTCTCTTTGTGACATTATCTGCACACAAAGACCTCCAATAAAAGAACTCAAAACCATTTCCTTTTCCACATCCTTTCAGACTTAAGTTGACATTATAAGCCACGTAGGTGAAGCAGAGTTATTTAAAAGCATCCCTGTACGGGGTACGGTTTTGGAAGCCCTGCTTTGTTTTTCTGATGGAATCAGTCTTTGCAGTCTATTTGTATTAGCTGTGCAGAGCGCCCACAGAAACGCAACCATGTGTTGTAATTTCTCTTTGATCACAGTCATTTTCTTTCTTGTGTTTCCCACGCAGTCTTCTAGGAAACACAGCAGTAATGGTATGCAGCAGTGGATGGGGAACCGCTTGCAAACCACTCAGGCAGCTCGTAAAAACATTGTTAAAAGGTAAATGCCCCTTTGTGCTCATACTTTCTAAACTACGTGAGCTGAAGGGCTTTAATACTTCCAACGCATCGTAATGTATCGAGATGGGCTGTGTGGGGGTTAACACTATTGCTTTCTATCTGACAGCTTGTGGTCTCCTGTCACTGGTGTGATTTGACCCTGACTCTCCCTCTGGTCCAAGAGGTGTCCAAGGGGTCTTTGCTGAGGACCTTGATGATAGGCAGGTAGCACATTTATTCTTCCTGGGCACAAAATAATCCTTTTCAGAGCATCCTGAAGCACGTCCAGTGTCCTCCTCCCAAATGGTGGGAGTTCAGGAGACGTCAAGTCCTGTGAAGGTACTCTGGTCACCTGCTAACCTCAGTCTGTCCCAAAGATTTGGGCTCTAGGAGAGCTGTGAAGGCCACAGAGAGAAAAAGCAAGACTTCCATGCTGTGAGTGCTTCACTCAGTAAAATAATAATGGAGCTATTTGAAAGACATCCTTGAAGTCCACTGAGGAAGTGGGATATTGCTTTAGCTTCTGGATGCTTTAATCAGAGGTCTTCCCCTCTCCTGAGATCATCATTTGCTCAGCCATGTCCGGGAACGTAACATTCAGACGGGTGAGTTCATCCCTTTACCTAGAGAACTGGGAGCTCATCTGAGGATGGGCTTTCTCTCCAAGTCAGACCCCGTGCAGGTGTCCTGCAGCTTTCCCCAGGCAGCGGAGAGCAGCTTTAGCAGCTGAATGAGTATTGCCAAACCTGCTGCTTTATCGAGGGCTCTTCCCGATATGGCAGCTGCTCTGTGCTCAGGGTATTTTTTTTTCCTCATTCTAGATTTTTTTTTTTTCTGCAAAGTTCCCTGCAATTCTGTTAATCTTTTGACTGTCTTGCCTATTTCTGCTCTAAACTATGCATTAACTTTACACTGCCTACAGGGTCCAGGTTTTGTAGCCTAAGAAATTTTTCCCTAAAACACAGTCATAAAGGTTGCAGAATAAGTTGGAATATCTAAGACCTTCATGCAGACAACAGAGACCAATCTAGACATTTGTCAAGGTATTATTTATTTTTTCAGCTGGCCTCTAGATCTCTGTCCCAAATAACAGTTTCTCTACTGTCATATGATTTCCCTCGAAAGTGAGATTATTTTTGCCTTTTGGTTTACTAGTGGGATGCCTTTTCCCTTTTGTAACAAACAAACTGTACTGCTTTTTTTCCTCCTCCTCTCCACCGCTCCCTTCCCCATCCTCTGCTCCCAGCTCTAAACGGAGATATTTGATAGTTTGACAGCTTTGGTCTGAGTCTTCCTCCCAGAAAAAAACACCTCGAAGATATTTCCAACGGTGCAGTTTATGTTTTCACCGTCCCCAGAAGAAAGTAGTAGGCAATGAGCTGAAGTTTAAATTTAAGCACACTAGCTGCCTTCCCTGTGCTACCTGCTTTTGAAGACAGCGTGGACTTATGTTAAGCCAGCTTCAGAGGGCAATACAGTGCTTTAATGTCAGCGCTGGCACAAGATCCATACGTGAAGCAGCATACGCCCACGTTACCTGCCAGGCACAGAGAAAAAGGCTTCCATGCTGGCTTCCACCAGCCACCCCTTTGCGGTAAAGCCTCAGTAGATGGCCCACAACCCCCGTTCCCCACCCACTCTACAATGAGATCAATGTCGCCCGAGATGCGGCATGCCCATGCAACTCTAAACTTGAGCAATTTGAGTAAGTTTTTGCTGGGGAAGAGATAAAAAGTACTTTTGAGGAACACCTGAAGAGTGCAAAAGGTACCATATTTTGAACATAGTTTAGTTAGTTTACTTACTTGGAAAGCAAGCTGGACGCTTGGAAAATACTTGATGAAAACATTGTTTGGGGTGATGGGGCTGCTGTTCCAGTTGATTTGCCAAGCTACAAGTGCACACCCATGCAGGGAGACCTAGAGACAATCCTCACTTACAGCCAGGTTGCAAAGGTACAGGATTCACTACTGATTAGTTTGTTTAAGAAGCTTCAGTGTTTAAGAGAGGTAAGATTTTGCAGCATAATATTATGAGAGGATTCTTCAGAGAAACCAGGTTGATGTGCAACTGATGTGGGTGAGACTTATTAATATTAGATCAGATATCTTTGCAAAGAAAAGATTTCAGGTGGGTGGGTTTTGTTTTTTTTCACTGTTGTGAAACTTTTTCACTCGTGAAACTTTTTCACTCTTGTTGTCTTTTGTGCTTTAAAATTTCATGAGAGTTTCTGACTTAGCGTGATGCAATTTGCCACTAATAACTCTTTGATGCAAAGAAATGTAGTTGCTGTTTCATAGGGAGTTTAAGTATCATGGGGCTGTAAAAAAACTCATCAGAGATTGGAAATGCATACATTGCACGAGTGACTCAGTGCTTCACGGGTCCCATGCAGCCAGTACTGCCAGCCTTTCCTCCAGATGGGTTCTGCCATGGAACAAGCCCAGAATTTAAAATGTGTCAGACTTGCTATGTGCCTCCATGTGCTTCTTGCAGGGAGATCCAGGAACCCAAATTCAAATTGATTCTGTAAATGAAAGATGGCTTCTAGAGAGATGAAGGACCCTGACCTTCCCAGGGCTGTGTATGAAGCCAGCCTCAGAAGTGGTGACGCTGGAGTCCATGCTAGGGCTGACAAAAAAAGCCACTTTTGCTTTCCAGCCCTTTTAGAAGGGATCTGACTTCTAATTCGCAAGTCCGTGGCCTTGAAGTTCTTGAGAAAAAAGATTTTAAATTAGAGAGAACATCCCTTTGATTTTTAAATATTTTGTGTGTTTCATTAAAAAAAAAAAAAAGACTGAGCAAGAAATGATATTTCATGTATTTCATTTGACTTATCAGCTATCACTGGAGAGACAATTTCCTAAGGAGCAGTACAAAATTACCATATTTAGTATACTTTAAATTGTTTTTCTGGATTTAGTCGTAACATAGCAGTAACTCCAGCAATCCCAAACATCAGAAGACCAGTGTTGATACAATCCCCATCTCTGTAGCATGGGAAAGCCATTTTCCTAAGAAGGCTCTCCATCCCTCCCACGTGTGGCACCAGTTCCTGGTTTTTGTGCCCACCCATGTGAGCTGGAACATGAAAGTGAACAGAAAACAGTTCTTCTGTTTAAGACTAGAAAATATCCATCCATAGAACAACACCATCTTAAAATGGAGAGATGTGCTACTCATCTCCACAGTTAGGGTTATACTAAAAACCCAGTAGATGAAAAGCTGTCTTGGCACATCCAAAGGACTGGATCTGGTTTTCGCTGTTAACATTATTTCTTCACTTTATAAGTGACTTCATAAAAATATTTGCACACACATGTAAAATATTATTTTTTTTTAAGGAAATAATTACACTTCTCTCTTTTTTTTCATGTTTCTTCAAGTTCCTACAGCTTCAAACCAACAAAGTAACACAACTGTTTCTTTGCATTGAAAACCCTCTATTTCCCACTTCTAGTCTGCAGCCTTTTGTGGTGTTTGAACAATATTTTGTCTATTGTTCTCTTTTGCTAGTTTACAACAAAAGTGCAAACATCTTGCAAGGAAAAAGGCTTCTGTTCATTATCAGTAACCTCTCAGTCTAAGAAATAGGCGTGATCAACCAACCACTTCTTTTCACTGCTGTTATCCTTGTTCCTTAAGAAGTAGCAAAAAGTCTGTTGGAAGTTAAATTTGGGCATTTGACCAGATGTAACTTATATCCTATTTTGACTACTTGTTAAGCAAGTCTTCACCCTTTTCTCTTTCATGTTAAGGCCTGCCTAACTTGATAGGAGTGGAGAAATATATGACTTATCTGCAAGTTTCTTTTGGATTTCATATATACCTTACTTCTTTTGGATTTCAAATATACCTTACTCCTTTTGGATTTCAAAGTTTGTGCTATGGAGTTTATCCATGTCCGTTAACATGGACAAAGTTATTTTTAAAAAAATTTATTTTTTTTAATATCTGTGTGTATTAAATGCATGCAAAACCAGACTGAGATGCTAGAATGCATCCATATCCACATCGTAGTCTTCAGTAATTCAAGGTCGTTCTTTCCCCTAACACAGAGGGGCACAGCAATTATCTGCACTGCAAAGGTTCTCCTTTAAGGCTAATCATTCAGCTGTAGTGATACTGCAGAATTTTGGAATTACATTTGTCATTTAAGCTACACTTCCTTTTTTTTTTTTTTTTTTACCCAGACACCACTTGATTAAACTGTCTTTTGAGCAGAGCCCAGAAAAGTTTGGCCAAATTCAGAAGACGGGCATTTAGAAACAGAGCTGAGCACAAATCAAATAGTCGTGTATTTTCCATCAGGTCACATGTTGATATGACTTTCTCCACTTAAAAAATATATAAGTAAGTAAAAAAAGTACAGAGAAACACCTTCTCTGTAAAACTTTGTATTTGTAGGTGGGTTTTGAGTCAGAGCCTTTGAGGTCTGATTGAAACTTTGGAAGATTAGGTTCTTAGTTATCAAAGATGAATAGTAATCCTGACATAATTGATGACGTACGAGCACTGGAGGGATTTATACAGTCAACTTTAGGGATCTAAATTAGGAATTGAATCCTCTGTACAAGTGGTGAAACTTAAAGGCAGCTCAGAGTGTTTTCCTCTTCTGGCTTATAAGTGGAGCCCAGGGAGAGTGCCTTCATATCTTACATACCTCAGTGAAGAGCCTAAAATAGATAGCATGAATAATCCCTAAAATGAATACCAGTGTGCAAGAATGCAGTCATGAAAGAATCCAATTATCTCTGTGTCAGTTATGCCCCTTTCTGTTTCCCAGGGCTGATGTCGAGCTGTATGCTTCCTTCAGTCCTGCTTCTGTACACGTGGCGAGAAGGTAACAGGGCATTTTCCCCCCACCCTCCCTGCTAACAGTAATGCTGCCCAAAGCCAAAGGAGAAACACTCCCAATAACGGCAACATCCTCAGGTGAATAAAGTCACGGATTAAAATCCCTCTGCCTCAAAGAGCTTCAGATGTAGGTTGTCACCAAAGTACTCAACTGCCTACCTCTAGGAGAAGAAAAGTGTTCAGATTGGAGATTAGGAAAAATGTTTCCACGGAAAGGATTATTGCCCATTGGACTGGGCTGCCCAGGGCAGTGGTTGAGGCCCCATCCCTGGAGGGATTTCAAAGCCGGGTTGACCTAGTGCTTAGAGCCATGGTTTAGTGTTGGTTTTGATCAGAGTTAGGCTGATGGTTGGACTGGATGATCTTGAAGGTCCCTTCCAACCTAGATGATTCTATGATTTTATATTTGCCTAATTCACAGTTAATAGGTTAACAAGAACAGCTACTAAGATTAGAATTTCCTTGCCCTTTTAGCTGTTTCTTTCAAATACCCTATGGTCACTTCGGCACACGTGTCCAGACCACATTGCATTTTTGTCTTGCAGCTCTCAGAAGTGCTGTAGCTGGCCAGGGAAACCTTTGCAATCTCCTCACAGCCCCACTGCTATCAGCAGAGCTGTGATGGAGCAGCAATTTAGCTGCACAGTGCAGGTCTCGGCACAGGGTTAGAGAAACTGCCATTGAAGGTGAAAGATGGGGAAAAAAAAAAAGCTACTAGCAA
This sequence comes from Gallinago undulata, assembly GCA_026546715.1. NCBI lineage: Eukaryota > Metazoa > Chordata > Aves > Charadriiformes > Scolopacidae > Gallinago > Gallinago undulata. Next base: position 48,890,860 of record JAOTQQ010000012.1, read on the forward strand.
AAACTGTCTGAAAGTAAAGGCTTTCATTTGAATCACACGGATGTGTAGTCGGGGAAAGCATTTGTATGCAAAGATCTGAAATAATGACAGCTCCTTTTAAAATAACAGAAATGGTAAATGTGGGTGTCCTATGTGGAAATCTGTAGGTGGAGAAGTGGAATTAAGTTTAGGCTGCGTGCGCCTGTTGCAATGAGAAGACAGTGCCTTTGTGTAAAGATAGGTCATCTAAGGTCCATTCGTCGTTTTTTAATCCTTTCAGAAATGACATCTTAGTTTAAAAATGTATGATCCAGGGTGAATTTTAGAAGACAGGATTGTCACAACATGTTCCACCAATATTATTATTTCCATTGTGCGCGTGACCAGGGTTCATGGCCCTAGGGTGGGTGACTTGTGGGTGACTTAGGAACAGAGGTCTGGTGCCTGCTCGGGATTTTAAATATGCATGTACACTACAAAGGAATGATCTTTTTGTATGGAATTGAATATGCATAGATGTGCTGGAGCTCGTTCTTCTCTGCTTTAGAAGCAGGAGGATTTGTGGACTAAAGCCTGTTAATTCCCTAAAGGTTTCATAAGGAAAGACTCAAATTCTTTGTAGAGGAATCCATACCGCTACTGAAAATATGTTACAGTTCCACAAAATAAAAGTTTTTTTAAATAAAAAAAAAAAAAGATTTCTCTGGCTGGAGAGCGTTAGAGTGACTGAGATGCAGATTAAATGAGGGTGTCTCATCTTTGTTGCTAAAATTCTCAGGGTCGCAGGTGGTCCTGTGCAATGTGAAAAAAACCCACATCACCATATCCTACACTAAAAGCGGGACTGGAGCTACTGGCACGCTGGGGGAGCGCCTGCTGTTCTGCAGTTGCAGAGGGGATATAGTTTAAATCCCTAGGCACTTTGAAAATCCCACTCTGAGGACCTACGGATGATGAACATACAAACTGTCCCCTTCCGGCACAATTGAGTACGCTGTTTAGATGCTGTATGTTGAGTAAATAGGAAAGAAGAGGTTTGTTGTTGGTTTTTTGTTTTTTTTTTTGTGAGTTCTCCTTGCCTGCAGGAACCTCAGCTCTATACTTGGAGCTATGCTGCAGAGGGTTTTTTGCGACCTGTGAGGGATCTGAAGACCACTGCTCAGAGACAGTGGGCTGAAATATGCTGGCTTAAGGGTGTCTGCCTAGTGGGTTGTGATTGCATTAATTACAAACCATGAATCATGGACATCTTGTTCCAGCATTTGTAAGATTAAAGTAGGCTATATAAATAACAGCCATTACAGGGTTTTTAAGTAGATGACCATTCTTGCTTCCAGTAGCACATTTGGAGAGCTCATTATCTTTATATTTCCACTAATGGGAATGCTATTCCATTCTGTTATTACAGGTACAGCACTTCAGCTATCTTTGCTTTTCTGGCAGTTCTGCTGTTTCCAACTGCAGTGAGCTACAGGGGATGGAGTCACAGCAAACACGAATATTGTGTACGTCCCTGAGCCCTTAAGAAGGTGTCTAAAAATACACGAACATTAAGCAAAATATAGAGTACACAACCTTGGGTCCAGGCTGGTTAGAACACTTGAATTTGGTTTGGAATTGGAAGCTAAAGCAGAAGAATTAGTTGTCAGCAAACCTAGAGCTCATTTCCACACTCGCAGGGAGTCCCACCTTCCCGGTGGGGCACCAACCAGCCTGCTTGTTGGGGCACCATATTCTAGGCTAAAACTCTCTGGCTACTGCATCAAGGTCAGCTCCATTGCTGTTTCTTTGTCTTTTCTAGCATAATTCCTTGACTCCAATCCTCTTGCTTGCATACACAGGAGGCAAATTCAACCCAACTGCCTTGGACCACATGGTCACCACCAGTCCTCCAAGGCCACCTTTTTTCTTAGAGCCCCAGTCTTGGGGGTGCATAACTTTCAAGGAATGTTCATTTTGCACCAAAAGCAGGGTTTTTTTTGTTTTACATTAAACATCACAAGCTGTGTAACTAGATCAGATGTTTGTGTGATAGCCCCAATTTCACTTTCTTCCTATACTACTAGCCTGGACTGGAGCAATGCATTTTCAGGATGCCAAGTTCTCCATGTCAAACCTCTAGCTTCATGATTTTACCTCTAAAATAGGAAATCTACTTTGTTTTCCGTGTTCGTTTTCCTTTGGCTGTATGACACAACACTGTGAAACAGAGGTCTTGATACTCCTCCCAAAAGACTATGTCTGCTCATTTGCCTAAAGCTTCTTTCTGTCCCTCACTTTTGATTCTAGCGCTCACTCTTGGTTTCCTTGCCTAACTTCTGAGGATATCCCACTTTTTAGCCCTTCTGCTTCAGGCGTGGTTTTGGAGAAAATGCATTTTAAGTGGGCTGCACGTATTGGATGTTTTCTATTTTCCTCAGGAACGATTGAGTCTCGTGTTGACTATTTGTCTCATGTCGACATTTATGCAGACAAGAATCATTATACACAGACATACAGAAATATTCCAGGTTGTTCATATCAGAAATCTAAGAGTATAGTAAAACATGATTCATAATATCAGTCTGGAATTGTATCTCTTCAGTCTCCAAGTTACTTAGTATGATTTAGGGTGCTATGACTCATCTTCACATCTGAGTTGAAGTTCAAAGGAGAATTTGAGCTTCTGCAATGTGGTTTTAAATTGCCAGAAATGGCAAAAGATATCAAATCTGATTTTCTACATGCTACCACAGGGTATTGCAGGCAGTGACCACATTTATCTTATCCTGCATTATGTCTCAGTTTTGGAGGGGGGCGTACACATATAACACACATAACTTAAAGTGAGTCCCATTTTCTTTTACAGTTACTGAATTAGTCTTTTTGGTAGAATCAGGATGGAAAATGATTGCTTCTTCTCCAGCCGACTAATGCAGCCACGCAATGGATTTTTTTATTCACTCTGAGTCCAGAGAACTAGACATAGTTTCACGGGATGCACTGAATAAGTAATGTTAATGTTGCTGTATTTACTCCTGGGGACAATTTTTGCTCTTGGTAAATTGATTCTCATTTATTCTGTGATTGCAAAATGAACAGCCGTACTAACTGCTACAGATTCTTTCTCTAGCCTGCAGAGGAAAGGTGGATATAATATATTTCTTTCCCTGTCTTTCAAGCCGTGTGTACGCTCAGGTTTTTCGCAGAGCTGTTGGACTTCCAGCTAGGCATCTGGGAATCAGGTTGCTTCCAAAATTGGGGAATTTACCTGCCATTAGGTACTCCATCAAATTTCTGTGGCTGTGCCTGAAGGAATATTAACAAATGCCCCTCTTCCTTCCCAATTTTGGCATATCCTTTTCAGCAGTGATGGGAATACGTAGGGTAGAAAACAGATGATCCATTAGCAGAGACTGTTTCCTTACAACACATTAACTACAGTTTCAAGAGCTTTTTGGACATGATGAACACAAGAAATGCAGATATCCTTCTTCCAGTTTTATGAATGAACTGTGCGGTACTATTGTAACTTCTTCCAAGTCTTTTTTTCTGCAAGTAGGATGTCAAACCATTTATTTCACATAGAAGAAAACCACCAAAAAAGCAAACACCTCTGCCCCTTTCTTCAGCCTTCATTCTTTTCCCCCCAAATTAGCAGAAAATAGAGGTGTGGGAAGAGGAAAAAGCCACAGATTTCTGGGAACTGGAATTTAGGAGAGAAGACTTGAGGCCTCTTGAGGGACCTGCTCAGCAGGGTAACATGGGAAAAAGTACTGGAGGGAGAGGGGCCCAGGAAAGCTGGTTAGTATTCAAGGGTCACCACCTCCAAGCGGTGCATCCTGAGAAAGAAGTCAAGCAAAAAAGCCAGGAGGCCTGCATGGATGAAAAAGATGCTCCTGGACAAGCTCAAAAGCCAAAAGAAGGCATATAGAGGGTGGAAGAAAGGACAGGTAGACTAGGAAAAATACGGAGAAACTGTCCAAGTGGCCAGTAACCAGATTAGGCAAGCTAAAGCCCAGATAGAATTAAATCTGGCCAGGGACATCAAGGACATCCAGAAAAACTTGTGTAAATATGTCAAAGATAAAAGCATGACTAGCGAAAATACAGGCCGTCTCCAGAAGGAAACAGGAAACATGGACAGCCAGGATATGGAAAAGGCTGAGACACTGAATGACTGTTTCATAGAACCATAGAATCCCACTGCCCATGTCTCTGACAAAGATGTTAACCAGCACTGGGCCCAATGCTGACCCCTAGGGAACACCACTCATGAGGGAGGTGATTCTACCCCTCTACTCTGGTGAGACCCCACCTAGAATACTGCATCCAGCTCTGAAGTCCCCAACATAAGAAGGACATGGACATGAATTTCACTGAATTTCACTGAATTTTTTTTTAGAGTTGGAAGGGACCATAGAGATCATCTAGTCCAAATCCCCTGCTGAAGCAGGGTTGCCCAGAGCTAGAGCATGTTCCTCAGGAGCATCCAGGTGGGTCTTGAAAATCTCCAAAGAAGGGGACTCCACAACCTCCCTGGGCAGCCTGTTCCAGGGCTCTGG
>JAOTQQ010000012.1:48895482-48907486 GCA_026546715.1 Gallinago undulata
GCCCAGAGAAGCTGTGGCTGCCCCATCCCTGGAGAGGTTCAAGGCCAGGCTGGATGGGGCTTTGAGCAACCTGGTCTTATGACCTTTAATTTCCCTTCCAACCTAAAGCATTCTATGATTCTATAATTCTATAATTTATTATAAGCTCTATTTCAGTTCAGCAATCTGCATTAGGTTTCTGCCTCTTGAATAGGGAATCACGTAAATCAGTTCCAGCCAAGACCCAGCTGGCAAGGTATAAGCTTTCCAGTATAACTGGGAACTCTATGGGCTCTTTGGCTGCCAACAGTCCACCTCCATTAAGGTGACTGGCTCAGTTAGTGCTAATTGTCTCTATACAATTAACTTCCAATGCTTATAATCACTGTGATGTCTAAGGTACTTGTAAAACTGATGAATTCATATGTATGATTTCTCTGAAGAGAGGAAAGTACCATTTTCCAGATGAAAAGCTGGAACAGAGACAATTATCTGTTAATATTGTTCTACATGTTAATTTTGGTAATGGTGTTATTATATTAGGTATTAATACAGATCGGGAAGTAACAAGTCCTCTTCATTCCTTCAAGTCACATAGAAAAGGAAGAACAGTTATGAAGGACAGGCACAGTCCATTAAAGCAGCCAGTGCCATAGTAATTTTGGTGTAGGCAGGGAAAAAAAAGAGGAAAGGAAGGACAACTTCCATTGTAACAGTAGAGTCAGATGCCCCTATTGAGTGCAGCTAACAGGCTGGTTCGTTGGCAGACTCTGCCTTCAGTCATCTTAACCAAAGCCATCCCAGAAGCAGGTAGCTAAGCCTACTTGGTTTTAGCCCACAATCATGCTCTCTGCGGGCAGAAGCAGCACAGAAGAGACACACTCTGTGTTTCAGCAGGGTCCAAGTCCAGCTCTTCACTCACATAACCCTCTCGTAACAAGTTTTCAGTGCACCGGCTTTTTACTAAATACTAAATAAAAGGAGTGCAGTTGTTTAAGGACCAAGGCCTCCTGTGATCCTTCTGTCTGAGAGTAACTGAAGAAGGTGGCAACAATATAAAGACACACTTTTAAAAATACCTCATTGTCTTTTTAACGTAATTCTCGAGTCACCCCTTAGGATTTAGTATTTATATCACAAGTAGCTAAATACTTCCACAGGTTCTCTTTTGAATTTTTTGTTTGTATTTAAGCTGCCATAGAAGTTAGCTGACTCCTTGTATTTTTTCTCTTCATTACAGCCACAGCAATACCTATGTGAGCATGTATTCCCAATCAAGTCCATCAGCCTACAGCTTAAAATTAGGCATTCTGTAAAGTGCATGCTACCTCATACTAATGAACAAGATCTAACACTCTTCTTAAGGCACTGGTTTCTGCTACATGTTGGAATAAAAAGGGAAACTGACAGAGCATTTCCAGCTCCAATTTTCAGATGTTAATTTTGAAGAAAAAAAACTCTCAATAAACTATACACCCATCAAAAGGAACTTAAATATGTTTCTCTGTCACTAGTAATTGAAATCGGATGGAGAAAATTGAGAAGTAAAATAATTTTTAGCAGATATTTTTAATGATTTCCTTGATTGACTTTAGAATTGGTCCAATAATCACAGTTTTTATTGATGGATTATTTAGCCAATAAATGACATTCCTTATCCAAATAATTGTGTTTTCTATAAGCTCATGTCTGCTGCTTTTACATTTTGAGGGTAGGGTTAAGAAGCCTTCATTTGGTAGAGCTGGGTAAAGTGATCTAAATTGTTACAAATATGTGGACAAACCATCTTTTCTGAAAACAGCCGCATTTCACTTGAAAATTTCCAGCGTGACACAGTGCCTGTGAACTTGCCTGTCCATCACACCCCTCTCTTTGTTCCTCAACCACTCAGGGAATTCAGTCAGAGGCAAGGATCTTAAAGACACCGGGACTCTGCAAGTCATATGAAATGGAAATGGCATCAGGTAGGGGGAGATGTGAGAGGTTTCCTGCCAGGGGAGATCTCTACGCCACGAGCATAACTTATGCTAAACTCAGAAGAACTCTGTTTGGGGAAAAAGTGTTTAGAAATACCCTCCTCCTTACAAGGTAGTCTTCAGAGCTTACACTTTCCGAGAAACTAAATTGCCTTGGAGATAGAAATCGGTAGGAAACCTAGCTTTAGTTTCAGTCTTCACAGATGAGCTTCTTTTGAAAAAAAAAAAAAAAAGGCATTTTTACAAAGAAGGAATATGCCCAAAAGCGAACTGAACACAAGGAAAACATGGTAATATTCAACTTTGTTAAATTAGCTGATGCCAAGTGATTAGAACTATTGTTCAGCTCAGCTGTTAACTCGTAGCTGATTTCCTAGTGCTTAAATCCCAGATAATTTCAAAGAGATTTATGCATGAACTGGGAGTCAAACACAGACTTAAATGTGGTGCTGACACAGGCATTGTATGGGTATGTATTTAACATGAAGTGTTCTGAATCCGGGCTTCAGCGACATCTTTAAGCACATTGAAGCTGAAGGGATTACTCACGTTCCTTGCAGGTCCCTGCAGCCTCCAGCACCACGTGGAATTACGGCAGAGCGAGGGATCAGAACGAGCCTTATCTCCGAATTTGCTGAGTGGGTTGAACCACCGAATTCTGGCGGTGTTGAAAGGAGCCTCAATCAGTTACTTGTCTACTGCATCTGGCTTGGCAACGAGTCAAGGAGAACAACGGCGCTCATTTCCTCTTCGTGTATTATGCACCATTTGTTTTGAATACCTTGTTTATTCTAACACAAAGGCCATATTTCATTTCATTTTGGTACTACGTTAGTGGGAAGATGTGAGAATTGAGGACACTACTCAATTATCGAGCCACAGATCAATAGACAAAAAGTTTTTATATGGCTTTGAACTGCCTGCATTGATAAAGCTATATCCATTATTCTTCTCTCTGCTACTGGGGTAGAAATAATAAATATTTTAAGAATCCCAAAATAGATGGAAGTAGTAATATTGACTAAGCAGAAACTGCTTGCCAGGAGATTAGGCTTCAGTTGGTAGGATTTAAATACGCCTGGCATGTCAAAGCAATGTGACAAGCCAGTGTTTTCATAATGTGCTGCATCTACCTCATAACTTGTTGTGAAAGAATGATGACTGCTGCCAGCTTGCTTTGTTCTTATTAATATTTTTGAACATAAGAAAGTGAAATGGCTCCATTTCAGGAATTAAGTCATTCCTTTGTGCCAAAATACTGACAGGAACTCTTGATGCGGGAAGATAAATTAGAGTTCTGACTTCTACATTACAGAAAAGAAGTCAACACTGCCTGAAAGGAGCCTTGCTGTTCAGGATGGTGTTACTTCTTTTAATATTGCAGATGTGAACATCAAGTGAGTTTACTGTGTGAATTTTTGCAATATGAAATGGAACAGACTGTTTGACTCAGACACTTTGAAGCTCTGATTTTGAAATTCAAGGATAATTTTAGGGAAGGGGAAGTCAGAATAACCAGCAAGTGGAACACATCGACCTCACTTGATACTGTAATGTCAGCTGTATGGCAATATTTGCAGCCCATGACTAACGGGATGTTTGCCTTGTTGTCTTTGCCACTGACTATTCCTCAAAACTGCTACCTCAAAACTGCACTTGCGATATTTTCCCTTCATGTAGATGGCATTTAAACCCCTGGTGAATAACTCTCTGTTCACCTCCATTATAATCCAAAAAGTCAGCCTTTCCTATGGGTCCAAAATGGCAAAATTCCCACCCCTGGCCCTTACCCAGCACAGAACCAGCAGTAGACTCCTCCTAGAACACCTCATGTAGAGCAGCTTTCTCCTTCGTCACCCTGGTCCAGACACTTATATCTGCCTCTTGCTTTATTCCTGTGACCTGGGCACCTGTGTACTAATGCTGGTTCTTTCTCTGCCACAGTAATTACATTTGTTTTCTTATTAGGACAAGACCCTTTGCTGTTGAGTTCTTCCCATTAGGACCTATCTTTGATTACCATGCTGGTGTGTGCATTTCCTCTGCCTTTGCTCTATCAGCAAGCCCAGCAGCCCCTGTGCCCTCTGCGCCAGATGGAAACCCAGGGTCATCTTCCACCCTCCTCTCTTCCAAAGCCCTTCTCATGATGGTTGTCCCAGGACTCTGCTTGTTGATGATGGTAGGTGGGAAATGGACAGTGTCCATCTGGGGCTTCAGTTGCTCTTCACCTGCCCTTTGCCTGCACTATCCCTTGGCTCCCTACCTTTTACCATCTTCTGTATATTCATCTGGGATTGGGAACTCTTTGAGCAGAGAAGTGGCTATTTTGAAAACCCTGTGAACACTGTAACCCTTGATCTGTGATTGATACTTCCAAACTGTGGCTGTAGCAACACACCTTACCTGATGGAAAATACCACTGGCACGCGAAGGAAGTGACATCAAATTTCCAGCCAAGACAAGAGGAGAAACCGTTTATTACAGATGACTCACAGGCAAAGAGTAAGCCCAGCCATCAGCACTTCAGAAGGGGAGTCACTGCAAACCTTCCCCTCCTCACCTTGCAATAATTCTCATGTCACCTGCAGTTACAGGTCAGTCCCTCTGCATCAATTTTTACGCCTTGGTCTAAGTGTATCAACTGAGAGTAGCTCTTCAGACGTGACAAGCTCCTGGGCAGACACGGCTGAGGCCATGAGCAGGAGTTTGTTTACTTGCAAAGAATGCACGTGGAAACCTGGGGAGTGCAGTCCTTTGCTTTTCCAGTTTAAACAGAGATACAACAGACATCAAAGGAGGATGCAATATTGCTGAGAAAGCACTTATTAAATAGATCTTTAGTGGAAAAGTGCTGTAATTCCTACCATATCTTACCAAAAAAAAAACGCAAATGATATAAACATATCCTATATACCCAAACAATACAATACAGATGTCTTGTAAGCAGGGATTAGTAGCAGGACACTGTTATAGAAACAGCACATATTTTCCCTTGGGAAAATTAAAACCCCAGAAATTTAGTCCATTCAAGGCCACAGAGAAACAATGTGCTGCTTGCGCTCTTGTTTCTTTTCCTAGTTTCTGAGATTGATATTTTACAAACCAGGTAGAATTCTGTAGATTTTCCATTTTGTTTAAAAACTACAAAGTTCTTGGATCAGCACCCTTTTTCCATTAAAAAAAAAAAAAAAAAGCTAAATGCATTCTTCTCCACATTTACATTTTTATATTTTCCTTACTTGGTTAAACCAGACAACACAAAGTTATTTTCACCCTTGACTGCAAGTGTGTAATTGATGGAGCAATACTGTTATGAAGTACTTTAGAAAGGGGTTTAGTAGAAAACCACAAGAGATTCCTCTTAAACTAGTTTAATTTGAACAGTTCCATGACAACAGCCGCGGACATAACTTCTGGGAAATGTGGATGCAAATTCGGAGTGGAAGATAAGATTCAGTGAAATCAGTGAATTGCGGCTGCTGCATCTGACACAGGCACTACGACATCTAGCAACACCTTTTTAGATCACATCCCTAAGATAAGCAGCCATCCAACTGTCCTATGGCAAGCTGCAGCTGGACGTTAGGTGGCAACTGAATTCTTCACCATTCAACTTGCACTTTCTTATTTGTCATTTTAACAGGGATTCCTGTGTGTTTTGGGTGCCCGTTCCCCTCCCGTACTCTACCTGTGATTGCCAACTGTGTAACGAAGAAGGTCATGCGAGATTTCCGCTTCCTCCTCCAGGTAGAGAAGAGCACAAAAGCGTTTCCAGCAATTGTGACAATAAAAAGAATCCAAAGAGTCACCAGCTGCTCTGTCTGCATTGGAGAGAAGGGAAAAACAAGCATATCAGTAGGTGGGTGGGTAGTGACTTGGGTTAAGCGAGTCAGTTATCCTGGGATAAGTAAGATAAAAATGGAAAAAAAAATATGAAATGTGAGTTTTGCCAATTGATCTGTAATTATTTAGTCTAAAAAAAATATTCTACTTTCAGCAAATACTTAACTTGCATCACTGCTGGTGACGTTCCTTCCAGTTTGATTTGAAGTGGCTGTATATTACTTCTATCTTCACAAAACCACTAGCAGTGTCCGTGTTTCTCACTTAACACAAAAATGAGAGGCAGCCCTTGGTTCTCTCGTGTTGCTCCAGCAAGCTGTGAAATAACCAGCTGCCTCACTCTGTAAGAAATATTGATAGATGGGCTCCTTTGGAGAAACGGGGGAAATGAATACTTCTCTCCTTCCCAGCTCCAATGAGCCTGGGTCATCCCAAGCCCTATGAAATTCAAACATCCTGCCCATGATCTAGATGTGCATGAGGATTGAAAAGAAAGCATGACGCACTGTCAGGAAAAGTAAAACTGTGTGGCGAGCGATACGCGATGACAAAACGTCCCCTAGTGGCAGTGTGTACAGAGAAAAGAAAGTTCAAACAAAAAGAAGTTATTCACTCAAAGCATCAGAATCTCCTGGCTGCAAGAACAAGGGTGAACGTATCCATGTGTGCCTCTTTTGTGAGTGCAATCCCCAATCTGCTCTCCTTTTGGCCACCAAAACCCATTTGGTCCTCTCTAGGTGCAGTTATTTTTCAGTCTGTAGGTTTCCCCTCGCCACGTAAGAGTGCGAAGTTTACGTTTTCTCCATAGCAGCCAGCCAGCTCTGATGCCTGAGAAGCACAGAGTCTGGTGAGCCTGGGTCAGCTGGAGAAAATAATCTGCATTTCTGCAAAATTCCCACTTATAAATATCTGTCCTACGTAAAGCTGCATGTTGTGGCATGGAGGAAGATGGTTCTGCTGTTATTCTGTAAAGAGGAGAGGGGATTTTTCAGAGTAACAGTTAGGTTTGAAGGGTGTAGAGCAAGGGTGCTCAGGAGAAGATAATCCTAATGTTTCCAGCAGCAATAATATACACACCATTATTAGAGTCAAAGAGAGAAGAAACACGTGTAGCTCTGCAGAACTTGCAGTTACAAAGGCAACCCCAATTTCCATGCAGTCTCCCAGACCCTGTGGCTTCTGAGAAGACTCCTGCCTTTAATGTTTCAGGAGGAGACAGTCTGTATGAAATACAGAAGAGCCTTCAACCCCTTGGAAAGCCCTTAACCGCCCCCCCCCCCCCCCCCCCCTTCCTCTTCAGCCTTCTCCTGGCTTCCCAGGACTTCAGCAACTGGGATGAGTTTCAGGTTATGTCAATGCAGTCATTTGGGATCTTCCAGTTCCTGACACCAAACTCATGATGTGGGACCTAGGTAAGGCTGCAGCTGAAGAGGGAACACAGCTGCTGGTCCTACAGAAGTGACCCTGAGGACCTGTCCTGAGCAGGCTGGGGGGAAGGAGGCTGTCAGTGAGACCCACACTGAGACAGTCACACTGACCCCCTGCAGTGCTACAGGCTGAGGCAGAGTGGCTGGAGCTGCCTGGCAGAAAAGGAGCTGGGGATGTTGGTTGCCTGTCGGCTGAAGATGAGCCAGCAGTGTGCCCAGGTGGTCAAGAAGGCCACCATCATCCTGGCCTGTGTCAGGAACAGTGTGACCAGCAGGAGCAGGGCAGTGATGGTGCCTCTGTCCTGGGCACTGGTGAGGCCTCACCTCGAGGGCTGGGTTCAGTTCTGGGCTCCTCACCACAAAAAGGTTATTGAGCTGCTGGAGCGTGTCCAGAGGAGAGCCACCAAGCTGGTGAGGGGTCTGGAGAAGAAGTCCTACGAGGAGAGGCTGAGGGAACTGGGCATGTTTAGTTTGGAGAAGAGGAGGCTGAGAGGAGACCTCATTGCCCTCTACAACTACCTGAAAGGAGGGTGCAGAGAGGTGGGGGTTGGCCTCTTCTCCTAAGGGAATAACAACAGGAGCAGAGGAAATGGTCTGAAGTTGGGGCAGGGGAGGTTTAGATTAGATATTGGGAAGAATGACTTTCCTGAGAGGGTGGTCAGGCACCGGCACAGCCTGCCCAGGGAGGTGGTGGAGTCACCATCTCTGGAGGGATTTAAGAAACATGTAGACATGGCACTTCAGGGCACGCTCTAGTGCCCAAGATCGTTGGGGTTTTTTTTGGTGTGTGTATGGTTGGACTCGATGATCTCAATGGTCCCTTCCAACCATGAAGATTCTGTGAGCTGTACCTGCCTGACTGGGCTGATGGAGAGCAGAAGGAGGGGAGAGAACTCATTAAAAGCATTTGGCAGCCACGAACCCATGTCTTTCTAATGGGTGAGAACACACCAGGGTTCACACTGCCCACAGAGAGAAATCAGCTCAGATGTTAGTGTGGAGGGGGAAGGTGAAAAGGCAGGAAAGGAGTGGGGGCAAGGAACTTCTTGCTCTGCCATGAGCTTTAGTGCCTCCTCAGCGCTCAGTCCCCTTCTGGACCACATACAGGGTCCCTCCTTCTACTGAAGAACTACCTGTGGGAACCAGACTCGGCTATACTCCAGGGAGGCAGTCGCACTACCCTGTGGGTTACATGAGCATGCAGGAAAGGAAAGACCCAGTGTATGAGCAATTTGAGGCTGCACTCTGTGCCTGAACCCAGAGATAGTTATCTTAAGCGTACAATGAAGGCTGTGTTTAGATGGTTTCACTTTTCCCAGCATGATAATTTTGCCAGCGGAATTTACCATTTGGGTCATCTCACCTAACTTTAAAGCTCCAAAGGGAGACAACTACTCTAAATTGTCATAGCATAGTCTATATAATAGCAGCATCTCAGAGATGAGTCACCATTCATCTCACCTACCTTGGGATGGCCTGTCTCCACTCATTATAGAGTGACCTACATAAGACAACTTTGTGTGGGCTGGATGCTTAGCTTTTAGACAAAAAAAAACCCTCCACCTTTTTTGGGTGTCTTCAAATCTCTGAAATTTCTTGGAATTTTCCCTTCAAAATGTGTGGCTGAGACATGGCAGGACTATTTTTATGGGGATGCTTTTCTTTGTACAGGAATTGGAAGTGGTTTTTTGGAGGGTAATTGAAATTTCAAAAGATAAAGTTTCACATCACTTTTGTCCTTGGAATCGGTGAGTTCTCCTCAGGGTCGGGTTTGTCTTTTCCATTTCAGAAAAGATCTTTCACTCATGAAGAAAACTGAGGGGTGAGACTTGTTCCCATATTCTCTGGTACAAAATCAGGAGAGAATTTTCTTGGAAGAAATTCTGTATTCCTAGATTATACTGTTGCGGGTACAAACAGAAGAAGGACCTGACACTCAAATCTTCTTCCATTTCCCGCAGAAGAAATACCTATGGAGCAACAGAGACTGCCTTAGAGGGGTGTTTCTCCACCATAGGAGCACAGCACTTATGGCCAGTTTAAATCCCCTCCTGCCAAGTTAAAAAGCAGTGTTTAGCAGTTTAGCAATTTCAGGCTAAGGCTCTGGGGAAATATACAATTAAACCAGATTACAAAGATAACCTAAAAGGTACAAAAGCTGGAATAAAGGAGAAGTAAGTTTGAAAGGACATAGTCAGAGGAATAAAGCCAAAGTTTCTATTAATCTATTTGCAGTAGCTGGCATCCAGAGAGAAGAGAAGCGGATCCCATTCTTGGGGATTAAGGAGCTATAACAACAGGCAACTTAAATCACTGCAGCCTCTCTTTGTTTGTATTAGCTTGCAGAATGAAAACCTCTGTGGTTATTAATGGGATGCCCACCATGACAAAGGCCTTCATGGAGGTTAGGATTAGAATTCAATACGTGATCTTGATGAATCGTAAACATGCACTGGAAAAAAACCCCAAGTTGCCGTTCAACAAAGGAGAAGCACCGGACTGTGCAGTGCAATGGGCAACACCACATCGGGTTGGGGGACTCTTTAAAGCATCTCCCCCGCACGCAGCAGGCAAAGAAGTAGAAGGTACATAATTTAATAATGTCACCCTGCCAAGAGAAAGACAACCACCATCATGGAACTGACACTAGTCTGGCGTGCCTCTGTTCTGATTCTTCGACTGTACCCAGCTGCTGTACTCTGCCCACGCCTGGGTACCATTGCTTCCAGAGAGACACTGAGCAATGAATTGACAGAAGTCTAGAGGATGTGGCCAAGCAAAAAAACCCACAAAAAACTGAATTAATTAAATTGCTTAATCTAGCAAAAAGCAGGCTGCAGAGAAATATGAACAGAGCCTCAAAGATACAAAAAGACCAATGTAAAAAAGGAAAGGAATAATCTCTTCTTCAGATCTACTGCAGATTCAGTGAATTAAAACTAGAATTCAGATTGATCATATTATATAGATTGATTGAGTTAGTGAAACCCCTACCAATGAAGGTCTTAAAATAGCTATTAGATTGCAGTGATAGCTCATTGATCCCTGAACTTCACTCCAGCTGCATTTTTCTATGATTCTGGTTTACTGGTCACCTTAAAGTTGCTTAGACATAGAGAAGTTTCATTTCATGTCTTGTTTGTTCAGCAAGCAGAAATCACCTTTTTGCAACAACCTTCAGCAAGGTGATTTACAAAAAAAACCTATCATTTAATAACACATTGCACAGACATCAGCAGCCTTCAGGATAAAAAGATAGATAACAGTATTTCCCAAACCCCTGTGCAGAAGCTTTCCTTTGACAAGGGCTGTTTTTGCAATGGGCATTGCTAGCTCTGCTACATGAGAATGCTGTGAGAGAGACTGGGTACCTACACCAGTTCTGTTAGATTAGAAAACATAAAAGATGCTGGTGACTTAATTAAGGTCACAGAGTAAATCAAAGTCAAGAGGACTTCCTTGTCTGGACTACAACCATTGCATGCGCTGCTATTCCACGAGACTGCTGTGTCTGGAGCATGGAAGGGCTTGACATCTGGAGCACATATTGACATTTGGCTACTTCGCTTTAAGATTAAAACCAGCTTTAGTCAAGCAAGGCTCTTCATGGGCAAAATGTAAGTCAGAAAACCTGTCTGAAGATTGTGTTTGTTTTCCTTTGGTTGTAGAAGAGGCTTGTTATTTTGTCTCTCCGGCAAAAATTTCTGAATTCATAGGCTATGATAAGTCTAGCATGAGGCTATTCTGTTTCATATTTGAGACAAAGACCATCCCTGTGAGCAGCTTTAATTGAGATCATAGTTAAATCCTTTCAGAGCCACATTTTGGTGCCATGATGTCATCCTTCCTTCCAGTTCTCCCCAGTCAACTCCCTTGCTCACTCATTTCTCAGGATTTATATCCCTTACGTTGGGGGGCACCAGTCACAGCTGTGAAATAGGGACATACCCAATAGGCCATCCCAATGGAGGTGCTGTTGCTCACATCTTGAGGAGCAGAAGCCGTTGCCTGGAGAGGTTCAACTATCAATGGACAAAGCACATTTGTACTTGAACAGGAACCTGATGTTGAAACAGCTTTGTTCTAGCTGCTGAGGCTGGTTGGGATACAGGCTGGGAAAAATGGGCTGACAGGTAAGAAATGAGCAAATAAATAGAAAAAGAGAGGGAGAGGCACTCTTGTCTAATGTGAGGAGAGGAGGCCTATGGTGAATTCACATCCTTACTGATCTGGTGTTTTCCTGCTCCATATCCGTGGTCACTTGGGTGAAGAAAAGGCACTCATCTCTCATGTCACAGGTCGGTAGTGGCTTAAGTCTCTGAACAGCTGCTTGCTGGTTGATTAAATTCTGAGAATGTACAAGCAAGTCTGACTGCTTAGCTTTGGTATATTTAAAAAAAACTATTTTCCCAGTGTGACCAATTGCAGCAATTGAGATTGTAAAAGAGAGGTAATCATGGAGCAAGCCAAACAATTTTGTAAGGATGTTTTTCTTAAGACATATGAAGAAGACATAAATCTCCTTGCTGAACTGGGGAACTGTCATGCTCATGGTCAGGTTCACCATGAGTAGTGGTGAACTTTCTTAAAGGAGGAAAAAAAGAGAAAAATCTTTTGTCACCCTCTGAAATAATCACTTTAATTGCAGGCTATGCAAGAATCATAGAATGGTTTGGGCTGGAAGGGACCTTAAAAATCATTGAGTTCCAACTCCCTGCCATGGGCAGGGACACCTCCCACCAGACCAGGTTGCTCCAAGCCCCATCCAGCCTGGCCTTG
>JAOTQQ010000012.1:48917498-48952354 GCA_026546715.1 Gallinago undulata
GGTCTAGTTGGGGGTGTCCCTGCTGCCTGCGGGGGGGTTGGACTAGATGGCCTTTGGAGGTCCCTTCTGGCCCAGATGATTCTATGTTTCTAAGGTTTGTACGTGCTCTGGTTTCTCATTAATACAAGCTGCAGGACTTTGTTGGCTTCACCATGTTTTCTTGAGAACATAAAAATGATCTCACTAAATTAAACAATGGGTCTGTCAGTGACATGTGCCAGGGGGAGCCGTGACACTTCCCTGGGAGGTGGTTTCTAGCAGCCTGGAGCTAAAAGACTGCTTGAAGCCAAGGTGAAGTTCTCCTCTAGTGTTTTTTGATGCATTGCCCTTATATAAAAATGTTTAATTGCTCTTTGAACCTGTGTAAAATTCTGGTATTCACGTAATCCTTTAATAATGGCCTTTACATTTTGAGACTGTATGTTGCAAGGGAAATTGTTGCCTTTTCTTCCTTTCGAAACCAATATTTGATGATGTGGCTTGATTTTTAGGCCTTCTCTTGTTAAAAAAAAAAAGTTCCTTTCATTGTTCTTTTCATATTACTTTTTAATACCATTTTTTATTTTAAACCTGTATCAGACCAGAGGAAATGGTCTGAAGTTGGGGCAGGGGAGGTTTAGATGAGATCTTGGGAAGAATGACTTTGCTGAGAGGGTGCTCAGGCCCTGGACCAGCCTGCCCAGGGAGGTGGTGGAGTCCCCATCCCTGGAGGGATTGAAGAAACGTGTAGAGGTGGCACTTCAGGGCATGATCTAGTGCCTGAGATTGTTGGGTTGGGTCTGTTTGTGGGTTGTGTGTGTGATGTTTTGTGGTTTTTGGTGTTTTATTTTTCCTGTGGTTAGACTTGATGATCTCAAAAGTCCCTTCCAACCACAAAGATCCTGTGATTCTGTATCATCCTTCCCACGTGCTCGTATCGCAGGCTGAGAAGCTGTAGGAGATCCAGTTGCTCCTTGTATGGAAGGCATATTGTACCTCTGGCTACCTTCTTGCTTTCTAGTTCTACGGTGTATTTTTGGGCATCTGGGGTGAGGCCAAAGGTGCAAGTAGTATTCAAAAGTCAGGGTCACTTCAGGTTTGTACCAACATTTTCTGTCTTGTTCTCTGCCTCTTCTCCCCTAGTAATTTCTAGCATTTTCTCTGCCTCCTGGCTGCCACTGATTACCGATTGAGTGTTTTTAATAGAACTCACTCTTTTAATTCTGAAATCGCTTTCCTGAGAGGTAACAATTTGTTCAGACCCGGTTGTTGTGAATATAAAGTTGGGATTGCTTCTTTTTGGGGTGCATTACTTCACATTTCTTCAACCATAACTTCATCTGCCAATTTTATTGCCTGTTTACTCAGTGTTGTGAAATATTTCTGCAACTCTTTTCAGTTAACTTTTTTTTTTTTTATCCTGAACAGCCAAGACTCTTTCATCTTTGTGTTTACATCTGTTTCTTGGCCACTTCAGAAGATGTGCAACAGCTCATTGTCACGTGCTACCCACTCACCTCCTCCCTTAGGGCAAAATGGCACTCGCTGATGTGAAGCAGCGTGATGATTTTGGTGGATGGCCAGACTCTGAAGCTGGGTCTCAAGGCAAGAGGGATGCTGTGTGGTACCTGTGTTGGTTCATTCGCTGTGGTTGGTTCATTCTGCTCGTGTCAAGCCCTTATGAAAGTATGACTGAAGTCCCTCACAGCTGGGATGGTCAAGAAAGTGGAGATGGATTGCTGGTGGACCAAGTGTGTAGAATCATAGAACCATAGAATGGTTAGAGTTGGAAGGGACCTTAAAGATCACCGAGTTCCAACCCCCCTGCCCTGGGCAGGGACACCTCCCACCACACCAGGTTGCTCAAAGCCCCATCCAGCCTGGCCTTGAACCCCTCAAGGGATGGGGCAGCCACAGCTTCTCTGGGAGATGCTGGAGTCATTTAGAGGAGGTGGCTGGTCCAGGCCCACACAAATAATGAGTACCAGTCATGATGAGAAAGGATCACCATTGATCCATGTACAGTAGTGATCAATATTTAACGGCAGCTAATGATGCATAGGTTGGAAAGTGATCAGATAAAAAACTATCCCAGAACCACTATGTTTTGATGAAAACCACTGGGAAAATGTTCATTAATATATTATCTAAAAGAGAGGAAGAAATCTTTTTGAAGTTTTTTTCCAGACTGATCCTACAGCTTGAATCTGAACCTCTGTTATGAAGTATTTAGGTAGTACCCAAGCTTCCTGACCGCATCCTAACAGGTTTTTTTTTTTTTTCTCTTCTTCCTTCCTCTTATCTTGCTTTCTTATATGTACAGAACTCTCCTTCTTAAAGTTAAAAGTTATTGCACCGAATGTGGGGTGTTTTTTTTTCCCCGGCACTCTGGTTCCTACAGAGCTGTTGTGCTCAAGCCTGCGACAGGGGCTGAGAGGCTTTTCAGACGTTGCACTGCACGGGACATCATGCCCAGCTCCCAGGACTAACCAAGAGCGACGTGTGGCTTTGCCAGCTCCTTCTCCTTGCACTAAGTAGCGCTGATGGTGCTAGAAAAGGCTACGCTGTGCCCTGCTCCGGCACTTTCCAGTCTACACAGGAGTAATTCAGGTCTTCCATTACTATTAGCTTCTCTCTCTTTTAAGTATTTCTCAGTCACTCTCACTGTCGATGGCTGGTTTTGCTGAAACACTGTTTTCTTTCCATTTAGTCACAGAATTTGAAGCCGCGGGCTCTCTATGCTACCACATCTATAACTAACCTAATTAACCTCCGGGATACAACATTTTGTTTTCAAACCTCTACAAAGTCGTGCCAGCTCTCCAAAATTTGGTGTTAGGGATGTGTTTCTTATTTTGTCTTCCATGATAGAAACTGTTGTGTGGCAGTATTTGCTGTGCATGGTGTTGATAATTTGTCAGAAGTCAGCCAATCTAACTGTCCCCATGTGTCCGCTTCTCAAAAAAATTAGGCACATCTGAAATGGACAGAAATTGAGATCTGCACAATCTGTATTACTTTTTACAGAGAATTTGTAGTAGATTTCTCTTTGCTGCAACTAGGCAGTATTGGGAGTAAATTGAAAAAATATTTGGATCCTTGCTGGTTGGAGTTTCCTGCACGCTGGTGTAGTTGGACATGATCATATTAAATGCAAAGAAGAAAAAATACTATCAGACTGCATGAAGAAAGAGAATGAGATATTCCTTGCTTCTAAAAGGACAGCAAGTTAATAGTTTTTATGTAAAAAAAAAAAACCCATGCTTACCCAAATCCCTATATGCTGGCCTTGGAAAGGGAAGCATACTCTTTCCAATGCATAGCCCTTCTCTCCAGAAGTCAAACATCTCGGGTGGCACAGAGGGGTTCAGGTGCTCACTCTGGGAGTGTAGGACCACTGGAGAGCTGCAATGCCACATCCCCCCAGCCCAGGAAAGGAACAGAAATTAGACATTAATGACACAATTCCTGCTGTCTGATGCATGCTCACTCGCCTTTCGCTTACCAGCTGCTTCCTATGCACGTTGTTTCCTTTTGGGGCTGTGCCTCTGGAGGACTGCACATCTGTTCACCACAGGTAGGAGAAACCCAAACAGGCTGAAGGGCTGTCCTCAGAGCCAGCACAGACTGAGACTGCAAGTGTCCCCACAGCCCGGGCTGTGGCTGGGAAGGGACGCCCGTATTTCTGGAGTCTTGGAGGTGAAAGGGAGCTCCGTATGTGCATTGGTTAGGATGGAACTGCATTTCTGCTCACATTTTTATACTTTTTTTTAGCCCTTCCAGGTGGAGACAACATCAAGTTTCTAAATCTTCAAAGACTTGAAATAGCAGTGCTGTTTCATGAGCTAAACACACAGTTACCAGGTTCTCTTGACAGAAACCTGTAACTGCCATCCTCTAGCATTCTGAAGGAAACAGCTGCAACAGGATTTGAAGATTCAGAGGACACAGAGCAAGATTTCAGAAACTGGTTTCAAACTCACCCCAAGCATTCTTTTTCAGGATCCGTGCCGCCTAGGAGCCTAGCAGCAGCATACTGACACTGCCAATCTCAGCCATCCCAAGCCACTCTTTGCAAGCCTGTGAATCTCAGCTGCACACTGCAGGGAATCCTGGGTTGTGACCCTGTCCCACACGGGTCACCTTGGGCCAGAGGGCTGACAGCTGAGTTTGCCAGTTCCCCAAATTTCTGAGTGCTAGAGGCTGACAGCTGGAGCTGAGGAGGCTTTCCCTTTTACAGAGAAATTTGTGTTTGATCTTCATCCAGAACCTGAACAAATTCAATTTTGAAATACTAAAGCCTTCAGAGAATAATATGACTGCTCTCTGCTGGGCTCCAGCCTGGCCTGTGACCTGTCGGTGTCTACCTGGCTTTGAATCAGACCCCCTAGCTGCCAGCAAATGAATTCTTCCCATTGGTTTAAGTTTTGGATCACATCATTTGCAAAAGTCTAAATCTTACCCATAGGAAAGTACTGGAGTCATAGCAATTACAGAGCATTTTTATAATAGCAATGACAAAACAAGAGCACATTGTTCCCCTCCACAGATAACTTAAACTTTAAAAGGATGAGATTTTTTTCACATCTTCATTACTGTTTGTAGTCTTAATTCAGATTGGTCCATTTTACCAAAACAATACATAGCCATTTATCTTTTTTTGCTAAGAAACTCTTGCACAAGAATAAGCAATACTTAAGGAATGATCTTTGAAAAGAGGAAGCAGATGAAGAAAACACATAGAAGAATGCCATTAAATATGAATACCATGTTAGCAGAACTGTCAGACACCCTGAAATTTCAACCCTCTTTGCTCTTTTCCCCTCGATATAACCACCAAAAAAATCACATATTGTGCAAGGGCCCGATTCTCCATTCATTCAGCCTGTTACAGATCAGAATTGCTTCCTCTTCAGTGACTGGAATTGCAAGTAGCTTTAGAGAAAAAAAAAAAAAAAGGAGTCAAGCACCACAAATTGAAACCGGGCCTGATAAAAGTGTGTTCCTATAAAATATTGCAGCAGACAGCACAGTTACTTGGATTACTTCTACTTGTAAGGAGCTGAGCAAGTAGGCAACATGTATGGCATCCATAAGGTCCTGGCAAGGAGTGACGCGTAGGGACACCGGTAGGTAGAGAGAATAAATTCACAACTCACATTGTCACCCGGAAGATTTTATTTTTTTTTCCTTCAAAATGTTCTGTTTCCAACTGCCAAGGCACTGTCGGCTCTTCTCGAAGCACTGGCATGGTCACTGCAGCTGAAAAGGGAAAGCAGCTCAGAAGTAAAGCAGCATCCCTCTCCCAACCCCATCACACCTTAGGCTCATTAACAGGGCAACTGCAGAGAACAAAACACCAGCCCTATGGATGTTCTGCCCTTCTCCTCCCACCTAAGGCCCCAGTTAACTCCAATGAGTGCTCATGCACACGGAGAGGGGGGCAGAGAGGCTGTGCGGGTTCCCATTCAGTCTACAACTGGCATCAGCAGCTTTTTGTGCATTTATAGTCTTCTGAGCTACGAGCAGAGCCTCCGCAGGGCCAGAGCACTGCTTCGTGCAGTACAGGAGAGCCACTGGAGGAAAATTGGGTTTGAGGTTTCCACAAGCCAACTTCTTGCAGTGTTTTAAATAGCCACCACAGACACATATTGCCTTTAATGTATATAAATAGGAATTCTTTTCAATGCAGTTTTCATATTGTTGCTTGAAAGCATTTTTTTTCCCTTTACCCATGTTTAATTGAGCTAAAACCAATTTAACAGGCAGATGGACTAGATGATCATTGGAGGTCCCTTCCAACTGAAAATTTTCCCTTCCCTTCCCTTCCCTTCCCTTCCCTTCCCTTCCCTTCCCTTCCCTTCCCTTCCCTTCCCTTCCCCTTTTTCTTCTCCATTCCATTCCATTCCATTCCATTCCATTCCATTCCATTCCAGCTAAGACACAGGCTTGGAGTTCAGGGAAGATGTTTAGTTCCTTGCTCCTCTGCACCTTCTGACCTTGTCCAACCAACCTCATTTCTCGTAGGGAACAGCTTTGTGAAATGAAGGTGGGACACAAACTCATGCCTTTCTGGCTGCTATTCCTCATCCATCCCATCTCTGCTCTAATTATCCCCCGTCTCGGTGTAATTATCCCCATCTCTGCGGGCACATGGAGCACTTGGAGTATCCACCTGATCACAGCAAACTGAATTTTTTCTATGATTTTCTGTTGGGCAGAGATTTAAAAAAAAATAAAATTCTAGGTAAAGTTTAAAATTCAAGTTCAAACCAAGACAAAACCCCAAAATTAATACATTAGAACATATTTTAAGACTATATCGCCAGCATTAGTCTCTGATCAAATGGTACTACAGATGCTACAAGAGAGAGAAGAGGGGGATAGAGAAATTATTCTAGCCTGTCAACATGAAAAGCTTGGGAAAAGACCAGCACTAACCAAAATGTAGGTAAAAAAAAAAAAGAAAAAAAAGGAGGAACTCTGTGCCCACAGGGAAGCAGGAGAATAAAAGAAATAGTGGGAAGAAAGAATTTAAAATGCCTGCATCCCCATTTCTCCTTTCTATGGAAGAAGTTGTATCTGAAGTAATGAATGCACTCTGTCTTTTGGCGATGAGCAGCAGACTGGAAGTACAGATTTACAACGGAGGTGGAAAGCCACTAGATGAATTGCAGGACTTTTTATTGCCAATTACAATTTCATGGCAGGGTTATTACTTATTAAATATAGAAGCACCCAGTTGTATTCTAACTGCACTCAGGCTTAATTCCACTTATAGAAAGGCTGAAGAAATTATATAGAGCTAGAGGAAAAATCCTTTCCGCGTGCTTCTGCCTGCCTGCAAATGAACACACACACTCATACAGAAAAGTTAAAAAAAATTCACTGTATGGAAGGCGAAAAAGTTACACCCAATTTCCTTTTTTAATAAAGCCGAAGGTAGAGTAAAATAAAGGCACTGCACTGCTACCAGACTAACAGGCACCTCAAGAACAGTCTGAACAGTGTAAATTCTTCAATTATTGAAGTTACACTTTTTAGGATCTCCAGAAAATATACACTTCACCCACTGCTCTTCCCTTCAAAAGCAGGGTGCAGACAGAAGAAAAACCCTGTTAGCAGGTGAAACGTACCCCAGGTCAGAACCGGGGGCTAAAAGATAATATTGCCCATAATATACGGTTGCATCCCAAGTCATTTCCTTTAAGGAGGATGATACGTATCTTCAGGCAGCAAGAGGGATGAGTTATTCCAATCCCAGCAGCTTTCTGTCAGCACTAACTTAGATCATGCTGGATTTCAGAGCAGGGGAAAGGGAGAGGGACCAGAGATAAGTGAAGAAATACTCACTGAAGAAACTGTCTCAGCTTCATCAAAGAGCTGGTGTGGACAAAGTCCTCTTCGTTCAGGCTGATATGTGTCACTGCATATTGCCAGGAGCAGTGTGTTTAATAACATCCATTGGCCAGAAGAACAATCTAGATCTGGTACACCAAACAACAACTTTTTGGTTTTTTTTAGTGTTAGACAAATAACACATTAAAAAAAAAAAAGCTTCCTCTAGCCAGCTCTCCCTGGACTGGAATATAGGTGTAAATTACTCAGTCTTTTGTGATTCAAAACTTCATTTCCAAAATACCACAGTTTTTGGTAATACATTTTCCAGGCATACTTATTTGGATTTTTTCTGGCATTATTTAGATTATCAATTATCATTATCATTAATGTTCCTGATCACATTATGAAACAGAATGTCCTCTAAAAATGGGAAAATGGACTCCTATCATTTACATTTCTGCACAAATAAAACCACTTGATTACAGTTCTGATCCAGTGAAGAACTGCTCCATGTGCTGACTTGGAAGTAAAGGACAGTTCAAAGAAACAATGCCGTCTAAAGAAATATACAAAATCGGGCAACTGAAAAAAAGTTTTGGATATACCTGATGTAGGTATTCACACTTCCTAGTGACTGAACACGCAGCAAGTCATAACGAGGCAAATCAACTCAGTCCAGTATTTTTATGTCCCCATATTGTAATAGATTTTTGTGGCTCTTAGGCTACCAGCATTTCCAAAAGATGTGTGCAATGATTTGGGTATCTTATGGTCACCACTGATTCTTTGCTCACCATAGTGAATGTGAGCATTACAATACAAATACTCAGAGAAATGTAAAATAGCCTGTTGGTTTCAGAAAGGGTATAATTACCCGATTGATCCCGTCACACCCAGGCAGCCGCGGCTGGGCATGGACAACTGCTCTATTTGCAGTCCATCGTGGACAGGTAGTGCCAGATCTTCACGGAAATAAACGGGCCCAAACCTCTGCAGCTCACGGCTCGGACTGGATGATCTTAAAGGTCTTAAAGGTCCCTTCCAACCTGGGTGATTCTGTGGTTCTATCATGCCCAGGTAGGTGAGCCGACAATCTGGCTTGCTGACTCCGCTTGGGAGCAGATTATTGATTTCTTTGTATGTATAATCAGACCTGATTTACAGTTTATACAGGCAAAACAACACCTGCATTAGTTAGGCAAGAAATTTCTAGTCCTTGCCCAAACGTACCTCGGAAACAAGTCACGCTGTTCTTGTAATCAAGCTATACAGGATAAAATAATAAGTATCACCTAGGAAACAAGAGTGCAAAAAGTTTCCAGTGCATAACAGTGGGGTGGGCAAAATACATAAACCAGCAACTACAATACCTAGCTTGTTAAAGGCATTAGAAACAAACCTAAAATAAATGTGGGACATACTTGTTGCGCCTGCTGCCCAGAGCCGAGTTTTTCAGAACATTTAAAAAGACCAAAACTGTTAAAGATTTCCTTAGTTTTTCTCTTCAGAACAGAAAGAAAATTTAAAGAAGAAAAAATTACTTTTATGTTACCATCCACATGTGTACCAAATCAGGGAGAGATTAAATGAAGGAAAAGCAAAACATCTCTGCATTTGAAGCATTCATAGCTTTTATGGCACAATTTGCTTTAGAAGAAAATAATATTTTCTGTGGTTATGAACATGCAAAATAATTCTAGACTTTATATGAACTGCTGCTTGGGGATTAGATGAGGATTTAATATCTTTCTCACAGAAAGGATTAATTAAAGTGTCTCAGAAAATCATGAGCAAAACAATTTCATATGCATATAGAGCTTTTAATTTATTTCTCTACAGAAATAAATGGTGTATGGTGATTTGTCATTTCATATCTTTTTCTTTAAAAAAAGGAATAACTTTAGGATTTTTCATTGCAGCTGCTGAAGGGATTTAACCTTGCTTTCAAAATGTCAAAAGAAATTGAATCATGGGAGTCTCCTTTAGAAAACTTTGAAAACCCATTGTTAGGAGCTAAGCAAATACTGCTTAAACTAACAATCTATCCTTTTGTTTCATTTTTTTTTCTGTGCTTAGCAGTGAAATTGGTTAGGAAGTCTACTGGCCAGTTGATAGACCTAATTGCTTTTCCCATTTCCATAATTGTCTCATGAAAACTTTTCCTACTCTTTTCACGAAAGGCCTCGATTGTCACCAAAAAGCTGAAGAGTACACACACACAATCTTTTTAACTGGTAAAAATTTTCTGGCTTTGACTTTTGTGATGCAAATTTTTTTCTAATGCAAGCAGACATTTACCATGAAAACTACGTGTTTTCAAAAATTTCCAATGGTACAAATAATTTTCAGAATTTTTTTTCTTTTGTCCATCTTGACTTGCTAATTCTAGTAATCTGCTGTTGGACTCTTTCAGACTCTTGCAGTTTGGATTGTTTCATTGTTAATGCACAGCTGTTATTACCAGATCAGATTATTTGCTGAACCTGATAAGAATTATGATATAAGAATGGTGTGATGTTTTGGGATATGGCTCTGATTTCATTTCACCTGTAATGATGTGGGGGACTAGCCTGATGAAATCCGTCCATGGGTCCTGAGGGAGCTGGTGGATGAAGTTGCTGAGCCACTTTCTCTTATATTTGAGAAGTCGTGGCAGTCCGGTGAAGTTCCCACTGACTGGAAAAGGGAAAAAAGGAAGACTCAGGGAACTAGAGGCCAGTTGGTCTCACCTCTGTGCCCAGTAAGATCATGGAGTGGATCTTCCTGGAATCTCTACTGAGGCCCATGGAAAATAAGGACGTGGTTGGTGACAGCCAACATGGCTTCATCAAGGGCAAGTCATGCCTGACAAATTTAGTAGCCTTCTATGATGGTGCTACAGCGTTAATAGCTAAGGGGAGAGCAACAGATGTCATCTACCTGGACTTCTGCAAAGCATTTGACCCTGTTCCACAGGCACCCTGGTCTCTAAATTGGAGATTGACCACTCGGTGGATAAGGAACTGGCTGGATGGCTGCACTTAAAGGGTTGCAGTCAATGGCTCTATGTCCAAGTGGCAGCCAGTAACGAGTGGTGCTCCTCAGGGGTCGGTACTGGGATGAGTGCTGTTCAACATCTTTGTCGGGGACATGGACAGTGGGATAGAGTGCACCCTCAGCAAGTTTGCTGATGATACCAAGCTGTGTGGCACGGTTGACACACTGGAGGGAAGGGATGGCATCCAGAGGGACCTGGACAGGCTGGAGAGGTGGGACCGTGCAAAACTCATGAAGTTCAACAGGGCCAAGTGCAAGGTCCTGCACCTGGGACATGGCAATCCCAGGCACAAAGGAGGAGGACTTGCATCCTGTGCATTCATGGATGAGAAGCTCGACATGAGCTGGCAATGTGCACTGTAAGTGCAGAAAGACAACTGCATCCTGGGCTGCTTCAAGATGTGGCCAGCATCTACTCTGTGCTCATGAGACCCCACCTGGAGCACTGTGTCCAGCTCTGGAGTCCTCAGCACAGGAAGGACATGGACCTGTTGGAACAGGTCCAGAGGAGGGCTTCAAAAATGCTCAGAGGGATGGAGCACCTCCCCTACGAGCACACAGGCTGAGCGAGGTGGGGTTATTCAGCCTGGAGGAGAAAAGGCTCCAGGGAAACCTTTCAGTACCTAAAGGGAGCTCCAG
The DNA here is from genome assembly GCA_026546715.1 of Gallinago undulata. Lineage (NCBI taxonomy): Eukaryota > Metazoa > Chordata > Aves > Charadriiformes > Scolopacidae > Gallinago > Gallinago undulata. Next base: position 48,928,494 of record JAOTQQ010000012.1, read on the forward strand.
GAGAGATGGGGAAGGACTCTTGATCAGGGAGTGGAGCGGCAGGACAAGGGGTAATGGTTTTGAACTGAAAGAGGGGAGACGTAGATTAGATACAAGGAAGAAATTCTTTCCAGTGAGGGTAGTGAGAGCCTGGCCCAGGTTGCCCAGAGAAGCTGTGGCTGCCCCATCCCTGGAGGGGTTCAAGGCCAGGCTGGATGGGGCTTTGAGCAATCTGGTCTGGTGGGAGGTGTCCCTGCCCAGGGCAGGGGGATGGAACTCAATCTTTATGGTCCCTTCCAACTGTGACCATTCAATGATTCTATGATTTTAAAAGTTCTGGAAGAAGGTTAATGCCTAACTCTATTCAGCTCATGTATGAGCTCTGCATTTTTATTGTCTCCTCAGCAAACTGTCGACAACAGAAGCTCCTGATATTTGGACTGTAACATTTGCAAAAAAAAAATAATGAAACAGTTATCAAAGTGCAGGTACATTATTAGCGTTTGCTTTAAAGCATGGCTTACAGGTGAATTGATATCTCCCTTGTTTGACAGTTCAAGTTTGTATGCTCATATTTTAAGCAAGTCAGGTATTTCAGACAGCCAGAGCTCATTGTCTGATGTTCGGATTCGGGCCACGTAATGATATTCAACTGCGATGACAACACATTTACCATCAGTCAAAGCCCTGAGCAATTGCAGGGAGTGTACCCACCTCTCGCTTTCACAGTAGGATTTGCCTTAGCAAAGCACTGTTTGCACACTCTCTCGAGCTGAATTATATCCCCATTTGCAGGTTAAATGGAACACTTCCATACGAATTGCTGAGGCTGCTCCGAATGCACAGCTGCAACGTGCAAGTGTCCAATCTGTCCCAGTTAAGTGAAGGCACGTGCAAAGGGTGCTTATCCTGAAATACTTACTTAAGGGAATGCAAAAAGTAGGGATAGACCCTGATAGGCTGCCCAGAGGAGGTGCTTACTAATTTGAACTGATTTCCAGCATGTGCTCTTGTGGCACTCATGGAAGAAAAAAGCAAGAGTTTATTTCCGTGTTTACTCATTGCCCCTCTGTGCACAGTTTCAGCTGTCCACACTGATTAAACGACTGACTGAATGAAAATCGCTCTTTTTAGCAATAACAGGGAAATAATAGGGAAAACCTTCCTTCCTTAATCTGCATTTTCCCTTCCAAAGAGCTTAATACATGGTTTTCTAAGGTGCATTTCCTGTTATCAGTCATCTTGCTGCCAACCATCTGTCCCCACAGCTAGCAGCAGGCACTACAAATAGCATCTGAACTTTGGTGAAATCTGTTCAGGTAAAATGCCTTTCACCAACTTCTGTTTAATTTACATGAAAAAGCAAAACTGAGAATCTATGCTAAGTCACAGAAGAGGACGAAATTATATTTGCAGACCTTAGCAGCTGGTGTTTCAGAGAACTAGGATGAAAATCCAACTAATCTGGCTGTGCCTCAGGGTTTGAAAGTCTGGAAATGTCTTTTACCACCTTGTGTCAGGAATGACACAAATTAGAGCATCCCACAGGAAACCTGGCCTGGCACCCTCCATTCTCTCTCGCCACAAAGCAGTAATCCATGACAGTTGCTGTGAAAAAGGTAAAAAAAAAAAATAATTAAAAAATCAGCCATTACTGTTTCATGATAATAACACCAGCAGAACTGCCTGAATTCCTTCCAGCCCTGATATGAAAGTCTAAAGAAAATAGATTCTTTACTGAACAAAGGGCATTTTAAAAAAAAACTAAAAATATGTTTTAAATCATCAATTCTTAACTTTTTTTGTCAAAACTATGTGACCCCAAAAGAATTAAACTTACTGAAACCAAACAAAACCAAGCATTTTTGTGAAGGCTATTTTACAAGAATTATTTTATATTATGCTTGTAAATATTACTCTTTTTATTACTCTTGTAACATTTTCCCTTTTATAAGGTGCCAACACCGGCAACCCTTAAACTGTATCCATTTTTTAATTAAATATCTGGCAAATTTTATAAATATTATATATATATATATAAATTTTATAAATTTATTTTATACATACACATACATGTACATAATGAGAAGATATTTAAATGGCTCAGGCCAAATTTCAGAGCTTCCAGCATATTAATTCAACAACCAAGAAATGTGTGGTTTTGTGTTTGTTTGGGTGTTGTTTTTTTTTTTTTATTATTTGGTTGGACTCGATGATCTCAAAGGTCCCTTCCAACCACTAAGATTCTGTGATTCTGTGATTCTGAGAAAGCAGAGTTAGTTTGAAAAAGAAGTGATGAATGGCAAACTGAGAGTAAGATCTAAAGAAGCAATCAAGAATGAAGAGTCTAATGAAGAACTTTATAAACTCTGCTGTACAGCTTTTCCCCATAAAGGCCCAGGACTTCACCTTTTCATGCCTTGAATCTGGCTCATTTCTTCAGTCCCCAAATGCAAGATGTCTAAGGCAATGTCTTGTCGACTTCTGCTACCCTTTTTTGATGAGCATCTCTGTCCCTTGCTCAGGTGGCCAAGATCTCAATCCTGCAGCACAGCATAGGTAAGAACAAAAAAAAGCAGGCAATATTCCTACCAATGAGAACACCCAAGAAATTACCAAATAGTTGCCAGGGACCAGCATCTCTTGGATGGAGTGGAGCACAGTATTGGATGATCTGGTCTACCGATTTAAAGCCCACTTAACTTAAAGCAGTATTTCCATGAACTTTTATAAGGCAATCTTAACTCATAATTTTCTTATAGAACTTTTCCAAGGAGTTGAAGAAAGGATTGATGGCCTGCAATTTTACAGTCACTGCCATGGTCCTGTAAGATAAATATGGATTAACTATCCCAAATTAAATATTTAATGTAATAAAATGCTCTTTTAAAGGCATGGAAGTAGGACTTTGTCATGCATTTTAATTATACTTAAAAAAGTCAGGTCAGTGTCAAATTTGTTCTGTTCAAATCCTAACATGCTCCAGAGATAAATCTCTTCTGTTTGACGAAAGTTAAGATAGTCAAGGAAGCAGATCAAATAATTAGGAATGGGTGAATTTAAAATCACTGTTTCAGGTTGTCAAATAGATTAGAGTTCAAAGACTGAACAGTAAATTATACATATGTATAATATATAGGTACAATTTCACATTCCGTTTTCGTAATTGGAAAAAAAAAAAAGGAGAAAGTATGTCTTATTAATTCATCCCAGACTCTCTAGATACTTGATCTTAGGTCAGCAATGACATTAAATAAGTCATAGTGAAATCTTTGGGGTACCTGGACAAAACTAACATGAGATTTATTGCATCATAACATATCCCTAGCTTAGTCTAGCTGAGAATGGGTACATGTATTAGCTTTTATACCTCTTCTACTTTCCTTTTTGGAACTATGCTAATAAACGATGAGGAGAGGAGGTGCGAGCTCACTAATGCAGTGAAATGAAAATTGAAAATTTCAGCTTTGTTGCTTCAGGTCAGGTAACTGGTGTTTTAGTTTAATTGGGCATAGATGAAGCTATAATGTTTCAAGACTTGCAAAATGAAGAAAATGAAATATTTGACTGGGAAAGTGCTGAAGTTGTAATTTCTCTGACCTTTACATTAACAGCTGAAACTGTTAGATAAGTTGAACACTACTTGTGAAGGCAAAAAGACATAAGGCTTTACCGTGCTGACCTGTTACTGGTTCTTAGTGGTTTGCCTGCAGTAGAACATAGATCATAGCTGCGTTGCATCGTTTAGGAGCACAACCCTTCAGCTAAGGACAGAGGAAGACTATTTTTCCTCCTCCTCTCTCTTCCTGGTATGAGCCAAGCTGGTGGGTAAGAAGAGCTGGATAACGGAGAGGGAAGCATCCTCCCACCTTCCTCACCTGGGCTCGGATCCTTTGCTCACAGTGTAAAGGGGCTCATCTACAGTGCTGGGTGACCCCAACAGCTTCAGATTTTCCATCTTAGGGAAAGCCGTGTAGGGTTAGGGGTGCATTTTGAGTAGGAGGCAGGTTAAGGCTTTGACCACCACCTGCGGCACAGACATAGCATTTGGGGTTTTAAATGCTTTTTTACAGCATAGACCATTAAACCACGTTGGATTGTCTATCCACGATAAAGTGGGTAAATGTGTTCAGCTGCCTGTGGCTCCTGCACCTTTATTGCTGCCTTTCAAATGGAAGAGTTAACCTGACAATTTAACACCAACAATTAAGATGAAAGAGGCGAGCAACCCTTAATTTCACAGCATGGAGCACCCTGAAGGCCACCCAAGGTAATACGTGCTAGAGCAGCCAGCTTGTGAGGTGCCCACACTGCCCGAGTGGCCGTGTCCTGGTGATGTACTTACCTCCGTAATGACACCTCAGTAATGAACATGTTTCATTTGATTGCTGCTGAAAGGGTTTCAGTTGCAGCAGGACAGACTCTCTTGGGATGAGGAACTTGCTGGCTGGTCCGAGCAAACCAAATCCACTCCTGGAGGTGAATTTTCAGGCTTGCCGTGGGGTATCCTGTGTGTCTGTGCCGTGGGGAAAGGGCAACACTGCGTGACTTCCAAATGAAACATGGCACCCCTTGACACCTAGCTTGCTCCTGGAGGCCAAAGTGAATGTGAATTCTTTTCCCTGCTCACAGCGAAAGCCCCATTTGATTCCCCAGCCTGGAGACAAGACTAAACTTCATTTGCATGCAATCACTGTCCCATAACTATATATATATAAAAAAAAATCAATAGCACAGCGGTTCTGTAGCATGTCTTTATTGTATGTTATGTTGATGCTACCAAAATCAGTGACTTTCCCAGCAGCTTGCTGCCACAATCAGGTGTAAGAAACCTTGAATACAGCAGCTTCCAAGCAGCTGATCACACTCTAGCATTTTTCAGTATCATGACACTTTTTTTCCCCTAATAGCTTTTCAAAGACCACTTTAACTTCACGCATTCTCTGAAAATAAAGCACACAGTACAGTGAGCCATCACTCAGGTGGAATTTTTAGGACAAAGCCAGCATTGAAAACCCAGCTGAGCTCTTACGGGTTGCCTTGCAAAGTCAATAAGGGCTCGACAGAGCATCAGTGACAGCAGGGAGGATCTCGAGGAAGAGCTGGTACTCCACATCTCTTACCACAGGAACCCACGAATAAGAGAAATGCAAACTAACTATGCTGATGTTTAAAAAATCAGCACCAGCAGCACTCGTCTAGCCCGATGGCAGCATCCCCAGCAGGAGGGGGATGCCTGTTGGAATCAGCAGGAAATTCCCTATAGGTGTAGGAGGCAGCAGGATGGGTTTCTCAAGGCAATTACAGGTGACTGTCACACCAGTCCTGCCCACACGATTCCAGCAAGAAGTGGGAGGAAGGACACTGACAAATTGCATAAAGCTCACCACAGATTAGTCCCACTACTGCACAGTTCTCCAACATAACTGAATTTTCCACTGTCTCATATCCATGAGCACACCTACACCTTCAAGTATTCCCAGCTGCTGCACAGACACATTTCATTATCCTGCCTTGAACTGGAAGAAGGTAAAAAGCAGGATTTCTAGCTCATGGAAACTTTCTTTCTTTCACTCCCACAATCACTATTTTTCCACTTTGCGTTTCCAAACTTTTGCACGAATTGACCTTAGTGCAAAGCTCTGAAAGGACTCTTCTCTGAGCAGCTGTCCATTCAGAGCCAAAAATTCATGAGCTTTCAGTTTCCTAAACTCAAACAGAGATGTTGCAAGCTCTGGTGTGGCTCTGCAGAAGCTGCCTAGAATTCAGAAAAAAACAGTGTGCCTGATGTGTGTAAGATCCAGTACTTTAAATAAATTGCTATCTTTTGATAAAAGAGAATCCTGCCTCCTACTTTACCAGAAGCTGTATTTTCAAGTTCTGCCTCTCGGTCAGTAATGATCATTTTTACTGTCCATGACATGTCAATGCCATACAAGGCACTGTCTCCTAAGTCAGGGAGAGTTAATAGTAACATCTGCTCATCAGATCCTATTCCATGTAGTGATAAACCAACTTTGTCAGTGCAATTATGAATTCACAAGGGGATGTAAGCTTTGCACCTCTATTCTCCACCACCCCATGCAACAGCCAGGCAGGTAGGCTCCATGTGTAGCCAGAAGAGTTAAGTGCTTGAAGTAAAGATCCAAGCAGAATGAGGGAGCACTCAAGCCAACCAAGAGGAAGCATAGGATTACTTAAAACCTAGCTACATTTCCAAATTTGCTATTTTCAGCTGCAAGAAACTGAAAATTTACAGCACCTCCTTTAGCTGTAGGTAGGCATCACAGCACTTCCACATAGCAAGATGGGTTCTCCACCCAGAGAAGCAATGTAATAGATAGGAGCAAAGCAAGACAAATCCCATCATCTCTTCAGTAAAAGGCCCAAACTTTAAAAGTCTGGAGCATTTGCAGCTATAAAGCAACTGCCCTCTTCGGTGTCTTCAAATAACTATTGCAGCCATTCTTAATTAATAACACCTATTTCCTTAGCACAACAGGAAAAGATAAAAATTCCAGTGAATAGCAGATGTATGATATATAATGTGAACATAACTAAGCATCTTATTTAAGCATTGAACTTAAATCTTCGCAAACGTAGTGACAACCTACAGTGATATTTGCTGGAGGCAACTGTTCTTTCATACTCACACAAAAGCATTATTTATAGCAGCAGAGCACATCTGAACAACAAAGGAACATGAAAGGCAGTGATGAGAGATAGATTGTAACAAGCAATAAATCAGACAGCACCGAATCGTTGAATGCTAAAGAAAAGGAAGCCACCTAAAAATAATATTGTGATTTAGCAAAAGACATTTAAAATGTACTTAATCTCAAGTTTCCTGCAAAAGTAGTGAAATTTAGACTTTTATTCAGAATTAAGTATGTTCTTAACTGCTCTGCTGAGTCAAGGTCTAAAGGAGGACAATATTTATGATCATTTCCACACAGGAAAAAAATGAGTCGATGGAAAGTCATAAAGCTATGAAACACATAGGCACATCTCAGTCAGTAGCAACAAATATCACTGACAGAATAAACTCTATTAGCATTCATTCCAGATTGAATTAGTGGCATTCCTGTGAGCAGTCATTTTTCACCTTCCACTAAAGTGCCTTTGCTCGTGAAAAACTGCTTTAGGAGACTTAAATACACCTAGGAGCTGTTACAGGTAAACCTTTCTTCTTTACCCATCATTTTCACGCAGGACTATGGCAACATTTCAAGTAATTCAGGAATGAAACATTGAATTAATATCTTTGGTGTCCATCTTTGCAAACAGCCTATGATTTTCATGTATGTGGGATTTTTTAATATGTGTATGTGTGTGTGTGTGTGCATGCATATGTATTACCTTAAACAACAATTTAAACATTTATCTAAAGAAATCTCCATATTCGGCACTTTCTTTTAGAAGTGCTGTTCATCAAGCATTAGGATTTTGTCTTTCCAATATTTAGCACAATTATTTTATTATAATTATTACTTTTTCACTGATTTAAAATACAAACCTTTTATAATAAAAGTGATCAAAACTATAGGGTACGTGGCCTATGCAAAGACATGAAAGAACTGTTCAATCAGGAAAGGAAACGAGTGAAGAAAGACATGGAACCAGTCTTCAAATCCATCAGCACGGGATGGGACGAGACATGACGGACATAAATTACAGCAGGGACTTTAAGGTGGGTATTCGGCACAAAATAAATTCTCTAATTGTAAGGTTAAGGGAAACCTCTGAGACAGGTTGCCTGGGAATGTAATGGAAGCCCATCCCAGGGGCTTTTCTAGTTTGGTTAATGAAGCATCTATCAAGAAGGGTTTAGGAGCAAATTTGTCTTGCCACCAGGTTGGGAGACAGATCTCTTGACATGTCCTTATTCCCTATTTTTAATAATTCTAAGGTAAAAGCTAAGTAGAAAGTATGAGAAAAAAAGGAGAATGGAGGATAAATCATTCCAGTTTCTCTATGCCAGACTGAAGAGTCCGATGCTACATTGTTCTTGCACAGTTGTGGAGCCCCACAGTGCCCCTCCACGATGCACACATTGTTATTGTCTCAGCAGTAGGAATCGGCTGCCTAGATGCCCTAAAGCCTACACAACACCCTCCGGGGCTGGCACAGGCTGAGACATTTCCCACAGGTAACTTAACAGACATCTACAGCCACGAGGTAATTTCCATTTATGAAGATAAAAGCAGATGCACCTGCTTTCTCTTAGTGGAAGTTTGCGCTTTGCTCAAAAGGGACCATAGATTTAATTCCCATTTGTAAGTACGTACATGTTTTGGCTTAGCAAAGCTAGCTCCTGCCGTTGCTCGCTGGTGATGTAAAGTAATATACGTGACTGTGGGAAGCAATCTTTGATACTAACAGAGAGCAACCTCATTCATTAAATTAAGTTTCAGTCTGAGTCTATAATAATGTGACAGTGTCTTTGCAGTGAAAGCCATTTGACTCACACTCTCTAAGTACAGAGAGTCTGAGCAGCTGCAGAGGTCAGCACTGAAGTGTGAGTCATAAAATTAGTTTCAAACACAGTTGTGTGATGAATCTGAGCATATAGCCTCCTTTGGAGAGAAATAAAGCAGAACTTTATGAATCAGATGAGAAATGACCAGAAGGAGAAAACTGTTTTCTCGTCTTTGATGTAAGTTGCTGGTCTTTTTCAGTTTGAAGAATCCATAAAAGTTTCCCAGTGAAGCTGCGTATTGTCTGTGCTGAATTTCAACCTCTGCTGATAGCTTTGCTTAGTATTCCCACTGATCCCTTAGAAGTGGGAAAACACAGGCATATGTGAATTACCTGAATCCAGGGAGGTTTAAAAGGGAATAAAAATGATGTTCTTAACAAGTATCCCTCCTGAAAACGTTTGTAATTACCTGGCTGGAAAGTGCATCCTGCTTTGCGCAAATAGTCTAAAATGAACAACCTTTTCCCCTCGAAGCTATGACACCCAAGGATGCAAGAACATGAGTATTTCAGAGCAGAAAGAGGCTCCAAGTAGAGTTTCTGTTGACATTTTTTCCAATGTCTTAACACTGAATTAATTTCAGGAGGTTTTCAGGCTACTGTTCCAATATCAAATGAAAACAATGGTATTGATATCAACAAGGAATAAAGACCTACTAGGTGCAATTTTAGCATGTTTTCAGTTTTCTGTGAACAAACAGCTAAAGACCAAAACATACTGACCAATTTTGCACATCTGCCCTATGGTAGTTACTTCTCTAGTGAATCAATCCCAGCTGCAACTACAACTAGCCCAATTTTAAAATTATTTCAGCAAAGTTTGATTAATTCAGCATGGGAATCCATAGGATTTTGGCCACCGATGCCTGGAACCCTGTCTGCAACTTTAGAAAAGAATTCAAACCAGCATTCAGAAGACCTTTTGCAACCAGCAGAAAAGTCCACAGTTCAAGTACCAGGCATTATCTCTCCACCAGTTGGTGCTTTGGTCAGTCCATTACACCCATGCTACAGCAGTGGTGTAAAACACAGCCAGGACCACATGGTAGCTAATTTTACTTGCTCTGAACAGCTGCACAAAACAACACGCTGCAAAGAGGAGACAGTGAGATTTGCTGTATCCTCATCTGGAGCTTTGAACCACCCATTTATTATTTATGCCAAGCTGTAAGAACGACCCGTGCCTGGCAGTCCTAACAGGATTGAAGCTATCCCTGTGAAGTGACAGTGTGCTCAGCAGTTGACCTTCCTGCAAGCAGGGCATACCTGATCAATCCTCATTTTAATTTCATAAATAATGGTTTGCTTTCCAGTAGGAAAAATGTTGTAATAATTCTCTCCATAAAATGTATCTCAGGATACATTTTATATATGGCTCCATTTTATTTAAATACCACAACCTACATACATATTTGACTTTTTTTTCACCCAGAAGCAGTAAAAAAATATTAGAGATTATAGAAGTATTTAATTTTTAGAGGGAATGTCATTCATAGCAAAAATATGATGGGCTACTAATCCTTATTTATTAAATTTCTCTGTCTTGCACAGAAGGGTGCGTGCTTTCCAAATCCCCCTTCCCTCTTTAGGGACTCACTTCAAATTTAGTCAATTTAGAGCTTTTCCATTCATATATCGGGTCAGAATCTAAACAGAGCAAACCTCCAGGTTCTTATGCGAGCCATAAATTCGACCCTTAAATCCTTCGTCTGTCAATCTGTGTTTTATGCTACAGCAAATCACCTTCAGAACCATTTCCTTTCCTTCCTTACAAAGAAAGCCATTTTAATCTATGGCACCATCTAGGTATTTTCTGTTTAAACTAAGTTTAATCCTTCTTCTGTGTCTTTTCATAGGTAAGATTTGGGGACTCCTTTTTGCTCCTCCTTTCTACATCTCATGGGAGAGCTAGAATAAAAACATGAATTATCTTCTAACAGCAAATAATCAAAAGGGTCTGCTGAAATCTATGGAAAATCTCCCACCAAATTCAGTCGGGTGACTATTTCATCCTCCAAGAGGCGGTCTTCTAGTATTGGTAGTTTTTCTAGTATTGGTAGCTTTTCTAGTATTGGTTCACATCCATGAATAGTCCCAAGTTTTGCTTCTTCATGTCTCCATGTACATCTTATTTTAACTTAAAGTAGTAATAGGCACCGGCCAGAAAAATATTAATTTCCCACGCTAGAAACCCACAGTTTAATACTAGTTAAAGTACTGTTTACAGTAACAACTGCCCATGTCACAGCTTCCCTCTCCCACCTCCACCTGGAACAGCTACTGAACAGTTAAAACACAACGCTTTCTCCAATGATCCAAGGACCCTCTTCTTTCTGTACTTGGACAGCTGTAAAAGCCATCTCTATTGACTGACCTTCTACCTCCCTTTTTTGGGGAAATATGATCATATACTCTAGAGCCCCTTTTAAGACCTTTGTATACATCTGCTGTACTGGCATCCATTAACCTTAGTGTGGGCACATCCCACGCTGAAATGACTTGGCATAGGCATCGGAAAGTCCTAACTTCTAACTCTTGCGCTGACATAACATCATTCTTATACAGTTGTTAGTGGCCAAAGAGTTTTCCACAAGGGCAATACAAGTAGGCAGGTACAGGTTTTTGACTGGGAAAAAGACAACATCAGTAACATTTTGCTTTCCCCAGGACTCACATCCATTTTAGAAGCTCTTCATCAAGTATCTTTCATTTGTCATGAAACTCGGTAACAATACTCTTGCATCACCAGTATATCATGAAATAAAATTTTAACAAAATTGTAAATTTTGAATATTTTTACAGCACTTCTTAAACTGTTTTTTTGCAATAGATTTTGGTACATCCCTGCCAATTTTTCTCTGCCTATAGCCAAGTGTATAACTTCTCACACTTACCTTTCCCAAAGAACAAGATGTACTGTTATTCAGCTTCCATTTTCCTGTTTTGTTCTCCTTTCCTTTCTGAAAAGTCAGAGAGTATCAAAGAGCACAATAAAAACATTATTTTTTAAAATAGAACTGCATTTCTGCCATTAATTTAAAAGCTACATAGTCATAATTTAATCTAAATCTAATATCACAAAGCACCATTTTTTCAGCTGACTTCCTGGCCAGTTCCTTTTAATGAGTTTCTTCAGAAGCATAGAACTGGAAAGCAATTTCAAGATAAACCTATATAGCAATACCCTTCTGCAGTAAAAAAAAAACCAAGAAATATACACATGGATTCCTTCTAATCGCATTGTATTTTCAATATTTTTTCAAACCAATTCTTGTTCCACCAGCAGTGTTGGGCTAAGAACATAGTCAAGAAGCACCTTTTAATTTCAGGTTCTTACTGTTACATTAGTTTCAGAGACATTTTATTTTCCCATTCTCTTCTCTTTTGCACTGTACTCCTGGTTCACCTAGGGGAACATTTTTTAAACTAGTGTGTCACAACACTTGTCCTGTTCCTATTATTTTATGTACTGAGGACTTAACAAAGTCAAGCATCCAGAAGTTAACTGCAAACATTTATTATTTGTTAAAAAAAGGCAAATTTCTAAGTTAAACTGATAAATCAAATTTACCCTGGGCTAAAGCAAGCAAAACAAGGAAATTATCGGAATTCAGTCCCTCAGACTGAATCATCAGATTTCTAGTTTCTTACATACTTTGCTCAGTCAGTCCTGCTTCTAATGCAAGCTGTTTTTTAATGAACGAGCAATATGAATGGTATTCAGAAAACTTCCACTGAGCAGCCTTGATATCGTGTCTTTGGCTTGTGGTAAATGTAGAGCTTTAGACCTTACCTGCTTAAAAGTTGATCTTCTCATAGTTTGGGTTGGAAGGGACATTTAAAGGTCATCTAGTGCAACCTCCCCTGCAGTGAGCAGGGACACCTTCAACTAGATCAGGTTGCTCAGGGCCCCATCCAACCTGACCTTCAATATTTTCAGGGATGGCGCATCTAGCACTTCTCTGGGCAACCCTTTTCCAGTTCTGGGCAGAATCACCTCCCTTGAGCTGCTGACCACACTTCTTTTGATGCAGTCGATGTTGATCAATGTGTGACCGCATGTTGATGGCTCATGTCCAGCTTTTCATTCATCAGTACCACCAAGTCCTTCTTGGCACGGCTGCTCTCGATCCCTTCTTCACCCCAGCCTGCATTGATACTGGAGGTTGCCCCAATCCAGGTGAAGGACCCAGCACTTGGCCTTGTTGAACTTCACAAGGTTCACATGAGCCCACTTCTCAAGCCTGCCCAGGACCCTCTGGATGGCATCCCACCCCTCTCCAGTGTCAACTGCACCACTCAGCTTGGTGTCATCCACCAACTTGCTGGGGGTACACTCGATCCCACTATGTCATTGATGAAGGCATCAAACAGCACTGGTCACAGTACCGACCCCTTAGGGACACCACTTGTCACCAATCTCCATCTGGACATTAAGCCATTGACCACCACCCTCTGGATGCAACCATCCAACTAATTCCTCATCCACTGAGGAATCCACCCATCAAATCCATACCTCCCAATTTGGAGAGAAGGATGTTGTGGTGGACTGTGTCAAAGGCCTTATAGAACTCCAGACAGATGACATCATACCTCTTCCCTTGTCCACTGATGTAGTCACAACATCCTAGAAAGCCACTAGGTTGGTCAGGCAGGACTTGCCCTTGGTGAAGGCAAGGTGTCTTGAATCACCTCCCTGCCCTCCACGTGCCTTAGCACAACTTCTGTGAAATGTTTAAGGTATATGCAGAGCATTCAAGAGCTGTATTGTCATGCAAATTTATCTAAGTTAATTATAGCTGAAACAATGTTTTATTAAACCGTTACCTAGTTTTCTTGCTTTGTAAGTTAAACACAGCATAAGTGTTTTGTCATTATTCTCTCTTTTTCCATTTTCTCCAAATTCACTGATATAAGCAAATCAATCAATAGGTAGTTTATTTATATGTTAATGTAACAGCAGAAGAGAGGGAAATGTTAATGCTCTGCACTCCTTGCTACATTTCAGCTTGTTTTCCTCCTCTTTTACACTACAACTCTACTAAATAGTTTTCAAATGAGGACTGCTTGAGAAGCAAGGTAGCCTTCTCTTTCCCTTGTTGAAATTTTTTTGGTATTTATTCCCTCTCCCCACTCATTTTAAACTTCTGATGTGAGTGCCATAGGCTACTGAAACTGTCACCGCTTAAAAGTTCTTGAATTTTATCTCCTCTTTTGTTCAAGGGGACACGTTTCTAGTACAGCCCTAAACACCACACTGAACCAGTCTGATGTGGTGGAAACACAAATGACTTAAATCTAAGGAGCGCATTCCCACCAAGAGCAGAGAAACGGAAGGGCACATCGTTCCAACAGCTTTCCAAGGGCATTTTCTAAGTACTTTGCTCAGGGAGTATTGTGGCAGGATTTGCAGCCCATGGGGGACCCACCACATGGGAGCAGATTGTTCCTGAAGAACTAGGAAGGACCCACATTGGAGCAGTTCATGAAGGACTGACTCCCATGGCCGGGAACCCACACAGGAGCAAGGGAAATCCATGAGGAGGAAGGAGCAGCAGAGGTGAAGAGTTATCTGCAGTCACAATCCCCATTCCCCACCCCCATGTGCAACTCAAGGTGTGGGGGTTAGGTGGAAGAGCCAGGAGTGAAGTTGACACTGGGAAAGATGGGGTGGGGAGTGGGAGGAAGGCAGTTGTAGCGTATTAGTACTATCCTCCTCTGTTACTTATTGCAAAAAATTAAATTACCATTTACCAAGTCAAGTCTATTTTAACCATGACAGTGACTGGCAAGTGTTCTTCTTGTCCTTATCTTGAGCCAGGAGTTTTTTCATCACATTTTCTCCTCCTGTTCTGCTGAGTATGGGGGATAAGCAAGTGACTTGGTGGGCAACTACAGAATCATAGCATCATAGAATTCTCTAGAGTAGAAGGGACTTTCAAGATCATCTAGTCCAACCATCAACCTACCTCTGATAAAAACCATCTAAGCACTAGGTCAACCCATCTTTTAAATCCCTCCAGGGATGATGCCTCAACCACTTCCCTGGGCAGCCCATTCCAAGGCTTAAGAACCCCTTCTGTGGAAAAAATTGTTCCAAATATCCAATCTGAACCTCCCTTGGCACAGCTCAAGGCCATTTCCTCTTGTCTTATCACCTGTGACTTAACCACCACACGTACAGGGAAGGGTGCAAGGGTGGTGGAGGCATTCTGCTTTACCAGGAAAGTCACCTAGAGACCCATGGGGCTCCTTTTCTCCTTTTTGCTCTGAGCAGTCCCTGGTAAAGATGCAAATGTGCCAGTGGGTCTTTAAAACTTCGCTTGCTTGTTGTTTGTTTCTTTACGTAGCAAATTTAAAAATATATAACCTAAGCAAATTGTTTTGAAATAAGAATGGGCAAGTTCATTGAACAAACCTTTTGAACAAAGTGGTTAAGATCAGCTATCCCTAGTTAGAGTTCTTCATCTTTCTCTTGTTTTGCGACTATATATATATATATATATAAAAATATATGAGTGTCCTTTAACACCAACAGAAGCATTTGGCTGCCCACCTGCAATGGAAAGGACAAATTCATGGAAGGTGGCAAAAGCACACCAAACTTCAGCTCCATCCTGACAGAGTTTGTGGAACACAGTGCCTTGTGCCCTGCTGAGTGGCCTAATAAAACCAGATGTGCTAAGCCCTTCATGACTTTGAAAGAGATGCAAGGGCCCTTCCTGTGTTATGACAACTATTTTTGGAAAAGAAATATAGTTAAAATAACCTTTAATTTTGTGAGAAGCAGCTGCACTAAAATTTTACAAGGAATTTGGTAGGGGCCACAGATATGACCTCTGCCTCACACGTTGGTCTGCATGATTGAAGGGATCCAGGCTGGACCAGCCAGGAGGTGTGCTGCACTCTTAGCTAATATGTCTTACTGTTGCCAAGTGACATAAATTCAGCACAATAGTCAAATACTGCCATAAGTCAACAGTTTGCCTCCAGCTAGTCATCAATCTTGAAATAAGTTGCTGAGATGCAAACACAGCCTTTTCATCATTTCTCTACAATGGAATATTGGTTTTTTTCCTCATATTTTCTCCTCTCTATTTCTATCTCCTCCCAGCCTACTATGGGCAAAAAAGTGTGACACAAATGTCCGCTGGTCCGTCAACATTTCTTTAAGTCAACAGCTACTACTCTCACTCCAGCATGTTGGCATGTTGCTCCCTTATCAGCTGGAAGAACCCAGAGTCAGGTCTTCTTTATCTTGCCACAGTCTACCGAACTAGTTTTGCTAACACGATCCAGGGCTGTGCAAGTTTTGAGTCGCTTGCCTCAGGTGTTCAGAGGGAAAATGTCTCTACGGTCCCTGATGTACAATGAAGTTGGAGGGAAGAGAACACGATATCCTCTTCATAATTCCTTCGGTGGTACCCCATGCTCCTTTCTCTTTCAGGATAAGTACTTCAGGTCATTTTATGTGGCAGTCAGGTGTTTTATATGATGGTAGAAATCCACAGGCTCAAAGATTTGCGTAAATATATTTTGAGTATCATGCTATAGGACAAACTAAGATGGCTTTTAGCCTGCTTTTCTAAAAAAACAAAACCTGCATAATCACACTATCTTTCCAGTTCCCCATAACTTTTGAGCCCACTGGCAATGTGCAGTCACATGTGGCAGGTGCATCCAAGACTTTAAGAGCCTACAACTTCACACACATCAGCTGGAGGAAGCATTGGTGTCATTACAGAGGGCTCACAAAGGATTTTTTTTTTCCTGCTGGACTGATTTTCCATTTTCATGGGAAACAACAGGCTGCCCAATATATACACACACAGAAGGCACCAAAATGCACAGTACAGCCACCAAGATGCATGGACAATCTATCACACATGGTTTCTTCCACCCAAAGGTGCACAGAGGCAGGAGGAGACCACTGTAGCAAATACAGTATGGTTTTTCACAATTATTTTTTTAATAAGACATATAAATCATGCCTTAAGACTTACATATGGCACTAATTTTAACTTTGAAAAATAAAGAAAGAACACATCCCTCTTATTTTAAGTGCATCATTTTTAATGCCCAGAGAACATCCTGTCCTGCAACAACACATTTATGGCATCTTATTCCTTCTGGTCCTGAGCATTTTGCCTCAATCAGTAAAATCTGTTTTGCTTTAATTTCTGTTGATGGTAATGACCGCTGTCATTATTCTTATCCCTCTCAAGTCTTAGTAATTTTCAGCATTTAGTCAAAGTTTCAAGTCCTACAGTACATGGTCAATTATTTTGCAGGATACTGATTTGTAAACTCTTGGAGCAACCAAATTTAGGAGAGGACACAGGAGGTAATTTGCTGCACTTTTTGTAGTAGTGATCATGAAGTACAAAGAAGTGATCACGAAACATAAAGGTTGTGTTCGCAGTATCTTTGCTGGATATGGATTTAACCGAGAATGTGTTGTTGAAGGAAGAAGCTATTTAGAATTTGAAAGACAGGCAAGTGCAGCAGGTTTCTCAGGTTGATGTATTTGAGCAAGGCTGCACACTGGCAGACTGCTGCTCTGGTTCCCTCATTTAACCACTGAATCTGTTTCTTTCACTTTTTCACCATCGTATCTCAAAGAACATTCCCGGGGAATGCTTTTTCCATTCTCCGCCGGTCTGCAGCTCAACTGTACCTGTATCATACACTGCAAGTATCATTTTTTGAATTAACCAGAGGCAGAAGAGAGGTCTGCCTGCATTTTCCCAGAACTGAATTACGGATAGCAATGTGTTTTGTGAAAAATAACAATAAGAGGCCTGAGATGCTGCACAGTGGTATTGATCTGTGCTTGGTCCTTCCACTTCAAAACCCAGTACACAAAATCTTGTACGCAAGATTTTTCCTACCCTTGCACGGCCAAGGAAGTGAATTGAGTGAAAAACGCCCTCCTCACTGCTCCCCGGATGGCAAAGGGTGGTCATGTGCTTTTCAACATCGCACCCATTCCATATGTCACCCCTACCATAGGTGTATAAAGCAATATTTACTAGATGTTATTAAAGAAAAAAAAACGCAAAACCCACTAAAAATCACTTTCAAACAAAATAGTTTTGAGGGTTTTTTTTAAGGTATCTGAGAGGTTCTTCCTTCTTCCCTACACACACACACAGAGAATCACAGAATCTTCATGGTTGGAAGGGACCTTTGAGATTGAGTCCAACCATACACAAAAAAAAACCCAAACAAATAACAAAACACCAAACACAAACCAAAAATACCCAACGCAACAATCTGGGGCACTAGATGTGGCACTTTAGCAGATGCTCTACACGTCCCTTAAATCCCTCCAGGGATGGTGACTCCACCACTTCCCTGGGCAGGCTATTCCAGTGCAGCTGGTTGGTGGGACCAGAGGGCAGGACCTGGCACTTGGCCATATTTAACCAACCAACCAACCAACCAACCAACCAACCAACCAACCAACCCACCCCATCCTCCCTTCACACTCACCTGTCTCACACAAGGACCTCCCAAGGCCCAGCCCCACCAACCAACTAATGGGCAGCTCTCCCCACCTTTAAATCCCCGTGTGGCCCCTGGCCACGCCCCCTCCACGTCTGATTGGTTGCTGCAGACTTCCTGCTTCCGGCCAGGCCTGTGAGGGGGTGGGGGGGTGTCCCTATTTGTTCCTTCCACTGTATCTCCTGGTGCTTTGGAGTCCTTGGAGCCACAGAAGCTGCTTAAAATGGGCTGGTCCACAATTGCTTACCCACCAGCCACACTTAGTAAACTAATTATCTGTCTCTCTCCCTGACAAGGGATTCTAGACCCTCAGACCCCTTTAACTGCAGTCTTCCCTCAAGGTCTTCTTCACCTGTAAGACCTTGTCTGGACATCATCTAGAACGTTTGGTTGATCAAACAGCATCTAGGTGGCTCTACTACTCAGAGAAGAAGCCAGATCATAGCTCCTGTCTGCATATGTTTAATCAAATCTTCAAACACTGCATTCCATACTTCCCTACTAATTAAAAGGCTTCATTTCGTTAAGCACACAAGTGAGCCTCAGTCATTACCAACAGCCTGTGTTCAGCTTGAACCATGTGTCTTCCATTGCTGTGTTTGGCCATTTCCAGCCTCCACATCCCCAGTGCACAGAACTGCAGGCATCTCCCGTAGAATGCATGGTTTTCTGACAGGCTGCACAATCTCAGGCCTTAGTCTGTTACCGGCCTGTTCACCGGTTACACTCCTAACAGTCATGCTCCATTACCTCATCCATATTGCTATAATAATTAGCCTTCCTCTTTACAGGAATGCATGGCTTTACTGCAACATGCTTTGCATCTTAAGCAAAATTCCAGGCAAGTGAAAACAGGTGTAATACATCCAAACCTAATGCCCAGGCACGAACACAATTGTTGTTTGACCACTATATTGGATAATGCACTTCTGTCAGTAAAGAATATAACACTGCCTTTACTTTGACGGTATTTGACATTTACAACATGATCTACACTGTCTACAGAAGGCCAGTCCAGAACCTCATGCTTCTGATGGCTGGGAATCCAATTTGCATGTTAATTTATTCATTGCTTTTTAATACCCATTTGCTCATGCACCAGTGTTGTCACTTCACTTGGCTTTGTCCTTCTAGCTGACTGGGAAGCTAGTGGTCTTCAGTATTTACAGCTGTCACGTTCCAACAAGTTTTTATTTCATTAACCTAACCAAACCATGCTCTTTTAACATCCTCTACATGGACTTTAGACTCCATGTTCTCCTCATCACCCCTCGGTGACTGTTACAATCTGACTTCATCTTCCAAGAGGAAAAACTGGAAGTTTATACAATTGTCCGGGTAAGGTCTTTCGGCATCTCACCCCATGACCCAAGATCCTTCCCTGTCTTTGTTGAACAGCCGTCCCTGAAACTGGATTAATTATCCCAGTTGCTTTTTTTCTGGCTAACTTCACCTTTTTCGAGTCACCACAGGGTGACTGAACCATCCAGATTTTCCGCACGAGATCTTGGCTTTACAGATGTCATTAGCAAAACCTTGCTGAATTTCCAGTAGGGGAATGATTTCACATTCTGAATCGTCACCAGCGGCTTCAGCTTCCTCCCTCCCAGACAACACCACACAAGGAACACAACCTGTAATCACGCACAAAAATCTGGCAAGCTTGGCACAAAAACGTTCTCCTTTGCATCCCGTTCACCTCCCTTAGCTCTTGCATGTTTGAAGGACAGTACTTCACATCTATTCACCTTCAGCTGGGGAATAAAACCCTGCAGTATAAAAGAAATGAAAACTCCACTCAAGAAATACTGGTAGGTGTTTGAGCTTGTGCTTCTGCTCCACAAGAAACCACAATTAAAACTGATCCATTTGCTTCTGAATCACAGTTCCATAAGATCCCCTTGGCAATTTCATTGCAGAAACAGTGCCACAAAAAAATATAAGCCATAATTTTCTTCCTCTGGCAAATTTCATTAAATGCATATTTTCTTTCCTGTGTATCTGAAGAAACTCCTTCAGTTTTCATATGCCCTTAATGATACGTGAATAAAGACAATAAGTTTGCTTTCAAGCAACCCATCTATGTGGGCAGCTAGACTGCAGCAAATTGTCTTTTTAAAACCCCCAACACACACAATGGGTTTTATCATCAGTTAAATAAACTACTTGAGCCATAACCGGATATTTAGCTCAGGAATATTACCTTTGCCAGCATTGTGATAAGAAATAAATGTGTGCCCTCTGTAGAGGATTCAGATTTTTGGAGCAGCTTCCTAAGCTACTTAGTAGAAATCTAGGACAGACAGAAAGATTTTGGGTGCATCTGTGCTAGCCTGTTACTTGAGATTGAGTGCCCTTTTGAATTGAGCCTCCCGATTGTCCCCACTTACCATGTTTTGATTCACATGGCTGAGAACACAAACTGGCTGTCTTTCAAATGAAAATCATCTGGAAGAAGCTTTCCACTGCACTCACAGTCACTGATGGATGTGGACTCCGCAGGACCAGACTAGACTAATCCAAAATAAATCCCTCTGAAATGTGTGTTATCTTGGATGTTGGGTCTTCAGTGCCAGGTGTTTTGCTCTACAGATCCACTCCTTACTGGTCTGCTGTACTTACTGGCGCAGGCAGACAACCCAGGTCAACCCAAATGTCAGGCACCTCCTTCTACTGCTTAGTTTCATCTCGGTGAAGTTTCAGAAGTTTCAGTGCTGGGATGCAGCTATGTCTCAAAACATTTGGATATTTCTTCAAACGTATCAGTGCCTCTTAAGGAAACAAAACGGGGCTAAAAATATTGTATGTATTTACTCCCTTGCTAGAAATGCGATGTTTCTGCTGGAGGTAACATAATGCAGACTCTTCTGCAGTTGGAGCAATTCTTCCATGCCTAGTTGGAAACCAGAGAGGAAAAGGAATAAACACTTAATCAATGAAACAGAAATAACTGATCTAACAGCCCTCAATCAACAAAAACACTTTTCTTTGGCTAGAATGAATCACAGTGAAGTTAGAGGTCCATCTGTTCTGGCCCCAGCTGAAAAATACATGACTCTGAACAGCTGAAGATCCGCCTGAAGTCTTCAAAGGCTGAGAAGACTGCGTCTCTTTAAGTCAGCTAATTCACTTATGGACAACTCTGAGCATCCCTTCAGGTTGTGCTGTGTCACCTTGCGGACCACAAGGCTCAACGAGATGACTGTATGGTCTGGTGGGTGCAACACCATGGCAGGGACACCTCTATCAGAGATCAACGTGCAGCAGTTTACGGGGGGAAGCAGTACAGCAGCTCAGTAATGGTCAGCAAAAAGCAACAGCTGGGAGCAAGCAGTACAGCCTGATAATCCTTAGAAGAAAGACCCAGAAAGGCAACATTATAAGGCACTTTTAGTAACACCAATGTGCCAAATTCAAAGCAGAAGGAAGGGCTTATTCATCTTAGCAAGGGAATACAAATATAACCACATATAAGCAGCTCACCACTGTTATTTCATCCTGTCCTGTCACACACACACACAGACTATGGCTACATGCATTTTTCCCCTGCCAAGAATGGTCTCCAAGGAGAGAATATCATGTGCTTATCATCCTGAAATGCATTAATTTGATGAAAGGAAGTTATTAATAGTGGCCAACTCCTTTAGCAAATTTCAAGCTTGTTTCCTGCCAGTATTGTTACCCACAAACATCCGTAAATCCCAAACTATTGATGGCTCTATGGGTGCTGCTAACATTTGAGCTGCTGCCAGGACCTTGAGGGCATGAACGGCCCTTTCTGTCCCTGACTGACCTCTCCTGGGGACACCCCTACCCCTGCCCCTGGCTCAGGACCCCATTTTACCTCGAGCCCCAGTGTGCAGCAGTGCCAGCCTCCAGCTCCCCACAGCCTTGCCCTGCCTGGCCACCGGACCTGCTGACCCTGTCCCCAACCCGTGGGCTGATGTCCCAGCCCAGCCTCAGCACATCTCCATGTGTCCCATGGGAGGTGGCCAGTTCCCCAGGCTGGAGCCGCCGATGATGTCCCAGCAAGTAGCCACCCCAGCAATACCCTGGGACCCGCGTGTGTTCCCCATCGCTGCGTCAAGCACTCGTCACTCATAGTCGGGGACTTGCTCCAGATGGTCCACGCAGATGACTTCTGCTCCCTGGCATAGCTCTCAGGGTCCTCCATGAATACTGCTGCTATAAATGCATTTGCAAGTACATCTTTGCAAGATCACTTGCACAGCAGGGCCATGTGTCCCTTTGTGCAGCGTGTGATAAACTTTCTTTTAATAGCTGTGCTAAAAAGAAATGCTTGCTTTTATTTACAAAACATTGAAAATGCAAACAAAACCATAACAAATCACATTCAAGGTGCTGGGTCCAACAAAATGTCATCCGTCTGACAATAAGTATCCAAAAGACTGAAAAAATACAAGTCTTTTTCACATCTCAGGAGCTGCTGTGAGGACAAGGGCGAGAGGAAAGCTTTCCACAAATGAAATTTGGATGTCAGTCTGAGAAGCCTGTAGGAAACCGGATACTTCTGTTTTCCCTGTTCAGCCTGAGCTACCTGGGAAGAGTCTAATTCTCCAAGAAGCCCTGCCAAATGTTGAGAATTAGGTCCTTTCAAACTGTCATCCTAAATGCAACCTACGTCATTCAGAAAGCACTCATCAGTTCTGCAAATCCTCATTTTTATCTGTCAACTCAACTGCAGTAACACACAGGGGACACAGGCAAAGTTACCCTCTGGATGGTAGAACCATTAATTTAGTGATCTTTTTTTTTTATGGATGCCTAAGCTTTTTTTCAACTAATAACGTAGGAGCGGCTGTGCAGACTGCCAGGACTCGGTGAGACACAGGTAGGGTCACTGGTGGCTCCGTAAAGATTGTCCATTTGTATTTAGTTTAGATAAAAGGAAGGCTGTCTGTCATAATGCCACACATGAGCTTTGCCACAAAGCCAAGCTCTCTACAAAGTTGGATGTGCTCCAAGAAAACATACAGCTTGGGGTCAAATTATCAGGTTTGCTAAGTGGTGAAACAGATGAACATATTGAAAGACTTTTTGGGAATTGAAGCCCAGCTAGTCTGTACTTAATTTCCTCTCAGAATTTATATTTGGCCAATGGTCTTCACAATCCTACTGTTGTAATTAGTGCATGTAATCAGGACAAAAAAAAAAAAATTATAGGTAGGTTTTTAAGAGAAGACATTTCTAAACTGCCGAGCATCAAAGCAACAGTGGCTGGGCGAAAGAAACAAGGGGATGTTTCCCATGCCAAGACTACAACCTCAGCAGAGAGGTAGCTGAATGCCTGCAGACAGCTGGGATTTGTTGGAGACACCACCTTTGACGTGCCACTTGGCTTTCTCTTCCACCCCCCAGCCCACCCCCCCCTACCTCTTGCTTTTCTCAGGAAGTTCCTGGCAGTATCCCCAAAGGAAAAATCCATCAGCCCGTTTTGAAGGCAATAAAATAAGCTGTCCTTTGAACTGCCAGTATCTGGCAGGATTATAGTAGCTGAAAAGGAGCCTTTAAACATAAAGCAGAGAAAAATTTCATGAAAGAGTTGTCTCCAAATTAATACTGTCTGCACTAAAAAGCACACAAGAAACAGAGCAAGTTAGCTTAGACCAGAACTGTAGCCTGGGAAAACCATGCCAGTCTGCTTTAACAACCCCGTGCAGCCCTTCACAACTGGATAAGGACCAAGCACAGGCGACTGGAGAAATATTTCATAGAATCATATAATCGTCTAGGTTGGAAGAGACCTTAAAGATTATCTAGTCCAACCATCAACCTAACCCTGACAAAAAAAAATAAATAAGAAATAAAAATCACTAAACCATATTCCTGAGGACCACGTCAACCCATCTTTTGAACACCTCCAGGGATGGTGCCTC
>JAOTQQ010000012.1:48957998-48969801 GCA_026546715.1 Gallinago undulata
AGGCCAGGCTGGATGGGGCTTGGAGCAACCTGGTGTGGTGGGAGGTGTCCCTGCCCAGGGCAGGGGGGTTGGAACTTACGATCTTTAAGGTCCCCTCCATCCCAAAACATTCTATGATTCTATGAGCAAGCAAATGCCTTTCCTTATAATGTGTGAACTCCCACATAACTGTTAAGTTTCAGACCAGCCTCGTGGTAATGTGAGTACAGACCAGATCAACGATCTGCAGTACCTCACGGTGTGTTCAACCAGTAATGCCTGAAAATTAACTCATCTCCAGTCTCCTACCTGTTTGCAAATGCCCAGATTCTCAGGTTTTAACAATATGGAAAGCTACTAACTACTGCATAAGTATATATAAAACCTCAAACTTTGATTAATGATTTGTTGCAGGGTTGCTTTGGAAATGGAAAGAGATGTACCCTTGTGCTTGGAATGAAGGAGACGTGTTGTTATGGAAATGTTTTCCACTTGTTGCAAAGGCCAATTATATGAAAACAAAAAGCAAGCTGAAAAAGTAGAAAAATATTTTCTGCATTGTAGTATTTCAAAGGGATATATTGACAGTCCCCGTGAGATAACAGACAAAAAGAGCAAACCAGGAATAGCTAATTGCTAGGTTTGGTCTGTAGTAAATGTCAAAAAGGGATCAAAACACCAAAGGCATCAGCTAAACCATAATGATCTTCTACTCTTGCTATCTTCCTTTTCAAAACTGCTCCTCTTTATTATCTTTGTTTAATTCAGCTATTGCATACCTACACACTGGCACACAGAATCTGGATTTTTGTGCTTTGGTCAAGACAAAATGCTGTTAAAATACATTAATGTTACTCATATTTTGTTTTATACAAACCCAATTTTTTTCCTATCAGTGAGAGGGTCTTGTGGTATTTTTCAAGTGCACACTAGGACAGGCTTTGGAGAAGAACGTCATTTTGAAACAAAGTGTTGCAATGCTTTGATTTAAAAAGATCCACAGTTCTCCTGCTTTCATTTTTCTCTTTGCTTATGGCTTAGACTATTCAATGACTTCTGCACAGATTCTTTCAGCCAACCTGAAAGTACACTTCTTTTAAAATGAAAAGGCTATTTATCCCAAAAGTTTCACCAAAAGCCATACAGATCCATCCAGTGCTAATACACTGGTACAACAGACTTGGCCAACCCTTTGGGAGCATGTCTTGCACCAGAGCAACCCAACAACTAAATCACTAGCTGCAGTGATAACAGTACTATGGTGATAACACTATTTCAGTCTGTCTCTTCTCTATTTTAGCGAAAAAGTTCTTTGAGGTCAAAACCTGGCAGGTGGTTTCAGAGTCACATCAGAGCAACATAAGTAATCAAAGAAGTCATTACCATTGTGGTTAAGATGTTGTTAATTACCATTATCAACATGCTGTTTGTAGCCATTTGCATTATTATTCAGCTGTATGTTGACGTTTGTCTTGGTTTTGGATTTCAGTACTTCCTTTTTCTGCATCTCCTTCTTCCAAAAGAATTAAAACCAAACTAATGCACAGCATTTCCTGTGTATGCTCACGCTTTAATCTTCTTTCAATACAGTTTGCTTTTAACTACCTTTCCTCTCCCCTTCCCTAACTGCTTATCATTTATCATTTGAAAAAAAACATGCTTTTAAGAAGCCATAGCATTTACTGGCATCATTATCAGCACAGGTTTTTGTCTGGCATTAAAATTCATATTTACAGCCCAACATTTGTTTTACTCCCTGCAATAGCAGAAATACCATATGCAGGGAAGCTCCCCAGGGGGAGGAAAAAGGATGCGTGTGTGTCTGTGTGGGTGTGAGCGTAAAATGATCAATGGATATGAGTGAGCACGGGCAAACTTCTCACAGGCCCTGCTTACAGGGACATCCAGATCTCTCTGCCCCCTTTGGCTGACAATGTGTCCCTTTCCATTGACTACCTACTCTTGCTCCTGACCCATACACAGCTGGGCCCACATTCGTTCTACAATTACCTGAAAGGAGGTTGTGGAGAGGCAGGAGTTGGTCTCTTCTCCCAGGTAACAAGACAAGAAGAAATGGCCTCAAGTTGCACCAGGGGATGTCTAGATTGGATATTAGGAAAAATATTCTTCACTGAAACAGTTATCAACCAACATGAATGCCATAAGCCCTAAAAGGCCAATGGCTCTCTTTGGGGGGGCAGGATTGTCATTCTGATGGGCCAATCCACCCTAAACCACGACTTCGGGACTCCACTGATAATCTTATTAATTGTACCTACGTATCTAATTATCAGCACTGACACATACCTTCAGGTTTTGGGATCAAATCACAGAAGGATGGTTTGAGAAAGGTAGTTTCCTTCTAATTTGCCTATGCTCGATTTCACCAGCATAGAGCCTTGACAAAGCAAGAGGGGGACAGATTTGCATTTGTTTCGAAAGAACAAAAACCATCTTGCAGCAACAAGTATCAGAGAGGTTGCTTGTAACACCTAAGTATTGGTAACACACATTGTCCCCAGGGCTATACTAATTTCTAGAAGTCTATCTTTCTAGCTAGACCCAGAAGCATGCAAACAGCACACGACACTCACATTATTTCATTTAAAAAGACCCTGAGTACAAATTCATTCAGAGAAAGAAATACTAATAGATTTTTTTTTATACTGATAGGCTAATCACATTGTTTAGGAAGGACAGAGAAGAAAGTTTTAATCTTTCTTTAAGAAGGAGCTGAGAGCTCAGCTTGCAGATGTCTGCTGCCCATGGCTCCGAGAAGATGCTGCACTGCTTCTGCACAGCAGCTCCAGCTATGCCATAAGGACCTAGACCCACTGCAACCTTTTCTAGGCAGTTGGTCTTGGAAAACATCAGCTTACCTTCCTGAGCTGTTGCCAAAGAGTCATTGCTCTCCTCTCCGCCCCTGACATCAAGAGAACATTACCATTTTGCAAAGGCGAAGGCTGCAGTGCCAAACAATTCCATGTGGCTCAAAAACTTGGCAAATGCAAGACCAGCTCACACAAATGGCCACAACGTTCTTACTTCAGAAGAATTACCAACAATATCCTGTGGTGGTGGTTAGATGCAAATATCTGGGTTAAAGCTTAGCTTTCTCACTGCAGGACTGCTGAGGATAGCCTAGCTGGAAAAGGATCAGCCCGGTGAGTCCCACCTCGAAGCATTAAGTTTCTCCAATATTTGGATGACTATAATAGCTAACAACGAGCTTTGCGGCTTGAATCTTAAAAAAAAAAAAAAATTTATCTCAGCCTTTGGAAGTAGATTAGCTAATTAGTAGGTTCAGATTAGTTCTCTGAACTTCCCAATCAACTTCAGCTGTGAGATAAATTTAAAACTAACCTGGTATCTATCCCTTGATGCTAGTTTTCTTACCCTTTCTGCAAATCATAGAATGGTTAGAGTTGGAAGGGAAATTAAAGATCAGTTTCAACCCCCCTGCCATGGGCAGGGACACCTCCCACCACACCAGGTTGCTCCAAGCCCCATCCAGCCTGGCCTTGAACCCTTCAAGGGATGGGGCAGCCACAGCTTCTCTGGGCAACCTCTTCCAATGTCTCACCACCCTCACAGCAAAGAATTTCTTTCTGGTATCTCATCTAAATCTCCCTTTTTCCAATTTAAAACAATTACCCCTCATCTTATGGCTCCACTCACTGATGAGTCCCTCCCCATTTCTCCTGTAGCCCCTTCAGGTACTGGAAGGCTGATATAAGGTCTCCCCAAAACCTTTTCTTCTCCAGGCTGAAAAACCCCTGCTCTCTCAGCCTGTCCTCACAGCAGAGGTGCTCCATCCCTCTGAGCATCTCCTCACTGGACCCATTCCAACAGGTCCATGTCCTTCCTGTGCTGAGGACTCCAGAGCTGGACACAGTGCTCCAGGTGGGGTCTCACGAGTACAGAGCAGAGGAGCAGAATCACCTCCCGTGACCTGCTGGCCACACTTCTCTTGATGCAGCCCAGGACAGAGTTGGCTCTCTGGGCTGCCAGCACACACTGCCGCCTCATGTTGAGCTTCTCATCCATGAGCACTCCCAAGTCCTCCTCCTCAGGGCTGCTCTCCAGCCATTCTCCAATCAACCTGTATTTGTGCCTGGGATTTCCATGACCTTCCACTTGGCCTGGTTGAATTTCATGAGGTTTGCATGACCCCACCTCTCCAGCCTGCCCAGATCCCTCTGGATGGCATCCCTTCCCTCCAGTATCTTGACCACATCACACAACTTGGTGTCATCGCCAAACTTGCCAAGGGTGCACTCTATCCCACTGTCCATGTCCCCGACTA
The DNA here is from genome assembly GCA_026546715.1 of Gallinago undulata. Taxonomy (NCBI): domain Eukaryota; kingdom Metazoa; phylum Chordata; class Aves; order Charadriiformes; family Scolopacidae; genus Gallinago; species Gallinago undulata. Next base: position 48,962,284 of record JAOTQQ010000012.1, read on the forward strand.
AGGTGTTAAACAGCACTGGTCCCAGTACCTTATCCCAGTACTAATATCTTTCCCTGGTTGAGTAATGAATTTTGCAGGCTCAGCTTCCTGTAATCAGTAAAGCATATGCCACAGTATAAGCTGCAATGCAAAACAAATCATGAATTCAGCATATTCAGAAAAACAAGTACATAAAATGAACATATGTTTCCTTTCAGAAACTTAGCAGCTTAGTTGACTACCCCTTTTACCTTGGTTTGTAAAAACCATCTGTGTGAGACATTCCAATGCAGATAACGCACAGGCTTCAGCAAGTCCAAATTCACATCTCTTGGTGGGACGTATAAACTGTCTCCCTTTCACAAGCGTGAGTCCATCATACAGACAGATCAAGTATTCCTGTGCTGCACAACACAAATGTGCAGCGTATCAGGGAAACAAATGAAAACCTTCATTGTGCCATGCAACTACTCCTTACGTTATGGGACATCTACACATCTGCTAGTACAGATCTGTGCTTAGAAACTCCTACTCTCTTCTTTTGCCCCACTGACCTCGAGTCTTCCTCTCCTCCACTCATACTCCCGCTTTACACCAGTACCAGGTATGTCCACAGCTCTCCTGCTGTAAGCAAATTAATCCCAAAGCAACTTCTCCTGTAATAGTTTATCTTGAAATTTGTGGCTTTGAGAGTAAAGGGCTTTTGTGCTCAAAAGTCCTTTTTAGTTTTGGGTTTTTTTGTGTTTTTTTTTTATCTTCACGTGTTCATACAAACTTTTCTTAGGACCTTCATGACTGCAATGCAACCACTAACTGCTACAGTGCCTTCTACTGGGAGAAAAAGTTTGACCTGAAACCAAATGTTGAGATCCAAAGAATGAGCTATAGGAAGACAACTAACTCTAAGAGTTGAACAGGGAATTTGTCCCTTCACCCCTTATGTGGCCTGGACCCAAGCCTCCACCATGAAAGCACATGGAGAGAGCACCATTTAACTACCAGAGATATAAGGGCTGAATAAGCACACTTTTCATGTTAGTTTTGTATTCTAAATCCAACCCTGTTTTCCTGTCTCATTGTCCTGCCCTGCATCATCATGTGGAAGTCTGCTATTTGACTGAACTACTTATCGTTGTGTCTTGACAGACAAGGCCTTTGTATTCAGGATAAAATTATCTCCAGAGTTCTGTAAAGCGGCCTATCAGATTCACTATTTTCATCTCTTATGTATTGCTGTTAAATATTTGTGTAGCCTGAAACTATCTATCTACTTTCTTGCAGGTATGCCAGGGAAATCCAATCCTTACACTGTATTAAAGTAGCATTTTAACATATCAATAATACCTTAAAATGGTTTCTACTGTACAGTTAGAAAACTTCTGAAGAAAAAAAAAAAGAAAAAGAAAACCTTACCTAGTGGATTTCTGATCTGTAATAGTCTGTATGTGAAAGCACAAGCTTTGTTGAATTGTATTAATGCCCCAAAACAGTGGTAATAATTGAATAGCTACCTTCCGATAAGGAGAGGGCAAGGCTCAGAGCATTGAGCTGCAGGGATTTCTGTGATGCTGTTGCTGATGAGTTTATACAAACTCCTATTTTGATTGCACTAATGAAGGTAGCGGTGCAAGTCCAAGACAAACCTGAGCTGAAAATCATAAACACTTCTTCGTTCTATCGCACTTTGATGTAATACTTATTTTCCCACTAATGAGGTAAATCAAGTAGTCTCACTTACTTCTCTTTTCCTTTCAGCTAGGACAGATCTAGTCTAACAAGGCTTTGCTGGAGGACTGAAGGAACTGAACAGGGTCACATTTCCATTTCAGGAGACTCCGGCTCCTGAGCCTGAACAAACATTCACCCTGCTTAATTCTAGCCTGATAAGAAATGAAACCTCTAGAGTAAGAGTAAGAGCTAGTTTTCAGTGAAGAGAAAGAAAGTTTTATAGAAAAAAAAGTTCCCCCTCTTCTAGCGTGTACTGGATCACCCTTGAAATTGCCTTTCCTTGCCAAACCAATAGAGAGAGCCTAGATGACAACCGAAACTGGACACCTAGCTTTCCAATGCTAAGCTGAAGAACATTAGTCTGTTCCTTGGATTCACAGCAACTCGTTCCTGCCGAGACAGCTGAAGAAGGGAAGAGCTACTGGGCATATCTCTCAGCTGCAGGGCTGCAAAAAACAGGAGTGAAACTACCTAGTAGATGGAAGGTCACTTGAGAGTTTGGCTGCTGTCTGGTTTCCTGTTTATTCCATGATAATGTTGATAGAGGGAGAGAAAAGACCAATTCTGCTAAACCAGAGACAAAGCAGATATTTCACTGTTGTCAAAAGAAGAGCATGAAATGGAGAGAGTGGTGAAATAAAGAGTGGGATCTGATGACAGACAACATGCAAGCAGAGCTATATAGCATTATAGGCATTTTTAAAACTTTAAAATTAAATCTAAACATTAAACATACACCCATTGCTGTTAACGCTGTCTTTCGCCCGCAATGACGCGGCTGTTCCACTGAAGCAAATCACCTGCCAGAGGGAACAGGTTGTGGAAACCCTCTCCCAGAAGGCAGGTTTGAAATCATAAATAAAAAGAGCCAGTGTCGAGCTGCAGTCTCTGATCAGGGTGTCTCTTTCCCAACCTGAGGTGGCCGTGGAGATCCACAGGCCAAGCCCAGACACCACGAGTGCCCACGAGGGCTGATGGCATCCCTCAGCGGCTCACGCACGGGACTCCTGTCCCCCCGACACATGCCGCGAGAGCAACAGCCCCCAGAGAACAGCTCTGCCAAAAAAATGCTGGGTTACCTGGCTCGCTTACCTCCTCCTGTGATTTTTGCAAATTAAGCAGAATCCTCTTGATTTCAGCAGGGAGCAGATGAACCCCATTTGAGAGAACAGCATCCGAGTGTTAAACATCTGCCTTTCCCAAGTCAGCTTGATAAAATATAAAAGAGCTTACGGGCCATTTATTCGAGTAAAGAATGTTTCTTTGGTTATAGATGTTTCAGCTGCCTCAAGGCTACCTAGGAATTAACGCTTCAGAATTTGGATGACATTAATTATCCCTCTAGAAAGGAAATGTGTAATCTATCCCCATGATCATGAATGGGAAACTTCAAGAAACAGCAGTTTACACAGAGCTGCAGCTGCAAACAGAAAAGCATGAGCACATGTACAACACATGCATTCTCCTACAACAAACAAACATTTGGGGTTTATATATTAAGCCTTTGAACCTCATGAAGACAACCAAGAAGCAGAGAGAGACATCAAAACACCTTAGGTACTCAAATTGTTGCAGCTACTTAAATTGATTTCAAGTGTCTGCTACATTTGTTCTGAAATTGCCTAATAACACGTTCACACTTAAAAATCACAGCGGAAGATGGGTCTTCTCCTGATGTACATGGAGCCACTCAGGAGCACCAAGCTATTTTTAAAAGCTCCTGTGGACTTTCAGAAGAGTCTTGTGACAGGCAGAGACAGAGAAGAGAAGGGCAGGAGTTCCTGGGGACCATGATACAAGAGGGCCACGGACAGGCTTGTTCCACAGGTTGTTTTTGTTTTTTTTTTTTTTTTTTTCTTTTGGACATTTCATGTTTCTGAGCTTTTTGTCAGGTGGACACTTTAGTGAAATTATCTTTGTGCCATAATAAAGAGGACAGGGGTTGGAAGCACGACCCTACATATGTTTAGGAGCCAGAACACTTCCCACTGTGATTTGGGTGAGATAAAAATCAGTAGTACTGCTGAACTCATAATTTTTCAAGACTCACGATGAGGGTTTTTTAACGTAAAACTGCATAGAGCTTGGGAAATGGGAAAATCTACAAAAGGACTGAACTTTTTAGTCTCTGGTTCAAGTAATGGTTGAAAATGGTCCCATTTTCACACTTCAAATTTTATCATAATTTAAAATTAATCTGTAATTGTGATCTTCATGTAAAAACATGAATCCAGCTGCTGGAACTTTAAAAGTACCATCATGAAATAATACACCAAATCTCACATAACTGAAGATTTAGAAAAAAAGAGTCCCAAGTCAGTTTGCTGTACGCAGCATTGGTTGGGTTCCTGACGCAGCCCTGTACGCAGCTCTGCTTCTGTATCAGGGGACCCCTCTGCCCTTCGCTCCCCAGTCCTGGCAGAGAGGAGAAGTTTATTGGTGATAATGTGTCAGACAAAATTTCCTCTTCAAAAGACATCCCTCTGTTGCATATCAGCAACTTTCTCATGACTCATCCACCGAGAAAATCTGTCTAATTAGCTTCCTGTGACAAACACGGAATTGTTTTCTAGCCCAGGGAAGACATTAAGATTGCATCATAATGACCTGTCACAAAATTTCCTGAACTCAAACTCCTGGCAGTTCTACATCTTAAATCTAGCTTTATGAAAGAGTTTCAGAGCATCTATATTTGAGTTAGACTGTTCAAAACACAAAATTCCCACCACCAGCATTTCAAATAAATTTGATGTAAAAAATAATGAAATGTGGAACCTTTTTCTTTTTTATATAGAAGCCAGGTCAAGGAAGGTATTTAAATCAGCATGAATACAAATCAGTTTAGGACCGATCCTTCCCTTCATGTTGTTACTGTACCTATATGAACCCTTGGGCTTCAGCAGAGTTAAATTAGCCCATGGCTCATAATGGAAATTGCTTTCCAGAAGCTCCTAATACAAACAGTCTGGTGTCTGCCTTCCCACTTCCAGGGATGGGGCATCCACAACTTCCCTGGGCAACCTGTTCCCGTGCTTCACCACCCTCACAGGAAAGGATTTCTTCCTAATATCTGATCTAAATCTCCCCTCTTCCAGTTTAAAACCGTTACCCCTTGTCCTGTCACTGCACCCCCTGACAAAGAGTCCCTCCCATCTCTCCTGCAGCCCCTTCAGGTACTGGAAGGCCACTATGAGGTCTCCCTTCTCTTCTCCAGGCTGAACAACCCCAGCCCAGGCCATTCCTTATCAGGGGCTGTTCCCTGGAATTGCTTTACCGCAGGGATTCAAGGTCACACATAGTATCGCTGAGCACAGCTATTCAAAACAGGAAAAGTCCACCTGGGAGCCGAGCATTCGACTCCTGTTAGTTCTTTGCTTCCTCAAACACCCCGGGCTGCATTGCCCGCTTTTCAGAGGTCAAGGCAGAAGTTAATTTGGTGGGAAAGTGAGGCATTACATTACATTACATTACATTACATTACATTACCTACCTGCCACAAGCTCGAGTGGTCCCAGGCTGCCCTGACTTGTCCCAGGGAGGCTGTTGAAGGTGTGGAGAGCCACTTCTGCATGGCTGCCCATCACATGCATGCTGGCCTGTCTCCTTCATTCACACCACCTGGGTCATCTTCCACTGCCTGTTGCTCACCCAGATGCTGAAGTTTCTTCTTCAGGGGAAGGCGATTCAAGAGGAGGAGGAGGGGGTGCTCCTTCCAACATTAAACTCCCCTGAGAGGTAGCAAAGGCTGTTTGCACTTTCATGCCATCTAGAAAAGGCTTCTGGAGACAGAGCATGACCTTGTTTATCAATGATGGTTTGTAAGAACACTGAGCTGTGAAGAGTAGAAAGCAAACACACACGTGCACGCAAGACCATGCCTGCACTGCAGGCTTCAAAGAGATGGACAGCATTTAATGATTAATATAGAAAACTTCTAAGACTACGCTGCATTTCTTTAAAGACTTTCCAAAAGAAGGAAATAACAGATAATAAATAGCAAAATCGGAGACCATCTCCCCAGTTGGTCTCCAGCATACTTTCCTTGCACAACACTGTGCAACCTGACATTGGCAAGCACTTCCAAAAACCTGGAGACACAGTCTTTGGGGCAGCAAACCTGGAAATCCTAACTAACACTGGTCACCTCCCTCCTTCCCCCTGGCTCGTTCTCCTCATTCTCTTCAGCTGTCTGATTACCAAACCCATATTTGGGGTCTGATGCATTTTGCATGCACAGAAAGTCTCGCTGGGGCTGGAAGCATGTTCACTTAATTAAATCTGCCTGACAGATGTGGCACAGTGAGATAATGAATACACAGCTGACAAATGTCTATGCTACATACTTATATTAGGTTATGTAATACGATACATATATTACATATTTTACATATTCATATATGTATTACATGTATTCCTGCTATGGAAAACAGCGAGAGAGCACTGCCCATTGGAGCTGAGCTCAGAGTGGTGGCAGATCTGTTTTATTTAAGATAATGCTATAGTCTAGGGAGAATTTGGGGGAAGTTCCAGCCCACCAGCTGAACAAATCAATGCTGATAGATACCTACTGCCACTGCAAAGGGCTTTCCCTTCCCACTTTGGCCCCGCAGCCCTCCTATCTCTGCTGCATCCCTCCCAGCCAGGGCTCGGCAGGGGGTCCCTGCCACCAGAAGGGGACAATGCTGCGTCCCCTTTGACTGCCCGTCACCTCCTGTGCCTGCCCAAATGGTCCTGCTTCCTCCCCAGCCTCAGCCCAGCCACTCCTTGGGCTTTTCCGGGAGGAAATTCAGCTCTTTACAGAGGATCGTGCCGAAATGTGCGGAATGTGCGAAAACCAGCCAGGATTTTGTCACCCCTCTCCCGTGCCAGGGAGTGCGAGTGATGCCAGGGACAAGGGAGCAGTATAAAGAGGGGCTGCCGGGGGTGTCACTGCAGCTGACGGTGGCAACGTGGCTGTGACTGCCAAGCACTGCAAGCCCAGCATCCCAGCCCCGGGCATCCCTGTGCCGCAGGAAGGCGGCTGAGGCGCGGGCTGGGGTGAAGGCAGTAGTTCAAACATCCCCAACACCACGGCAGATGAAACCCCCCCAGTGGAGCACGATTGTCACAGTACCCTGTAACGACTTCCCTGCCCCATTTCTAAACAGTGGCGTTTTGATTCTCTTCGTGCAAAAATGAGGACTAGCATGACCTTATTTAATAATGATGGTTTGTAAGAACACTGAGCTGTGAAGAGTAGAAAGCAAACACACACAAGCACACAAGCACACAAGACCATGCCTGCACTGCAGGCTTCAAAAAGATGGACAGCATTTAATGATTAACACAGAAAACTTCTAAGACTAAGCTGCATTTCTTTAAAGAATTTCCGAAAGAAGGAAATAACAGATAAATAGTGAAATGTTCCCATCTCTCCAATAGGTCTCCTGCATCCTCTCCTTGCATGACACTGTGCAACCTGGTATTTGCAAGCACTTCCAAAAACCTGGAGACACAGTCTTTGGGGCAGCAAACCTGGAAAGTCTGGCAGTCCAGAAATCTTTTAGCTGTGTATCAGTCCAGAAATTTTTCTGGGACTCTTTGCAAGATTCCAAGCCTGTGGCGGTTTATTGTGCCAACACCAAAGGCGTGAGAAACTTGGAGCTTCTCCTGAAGTGCTGATTTTCAACTGAAATTGGAAACTAAAAGGACATTCAAAGGGGAAAAGAAAGGCCAACGTCACTCCAGTCTTCATAAAGGGCAAGAAGGAGGACCCTGGGAACTACAGACCAGTTAGTCTCACCTCTGTCCCTGGGAAGGTAATGGAGAGAC
>JAOTQQ010000012.1:48970098-48982878 GCA_026546715.1 Gallinago undulata
CTTCAGCAGGGGAGTTGGACTAGATGATCTCTACAGTCCCTTCCAACTCTAATAATTCAGTGAAATTCAGTGAAAGATACACTTACTTCAGCAGCCAAAGCTGAAAATTATGTGAACAGAGGCCATGATGGCTCTCTTTCCCCTATGCTTCATGCAGTAGATCTGACTTGATGCCACCCATATCTCTGTACTCCCAAGTTCTCACAACGCCCCTCAGCCACCTGAGGAGCAGAAGGTGCTTGGCACCTTGCAGGACTGCTTGGCCCCTGTTTGAGAAAACGCTGGAGAAAATGGGGGGCACCTTTCCTTCCACCCCAGGTCGGATGCTTGCCTTCTGCTTTGCAGAAGCCACGCAGAAAGCACAGGACATTCCTGGAGCCGTTTGCCATGTGGTTGGAAGTCCCGTGGCAGTGAAGACAGTGATGTAGTGGTGGGACAGCAAAACTGGGACTTCAGAAGCTTCTTGTGAGTCATATAACCAGCTCTCTCTACCACATGCAGAGAAGCGGCTGTGCGTTTCTCAAATAATAAAAACCAGGCATATAATTCTTTAAGGATATATAAATCCTCTAAACCAAGTGAACAAATAAAAGAAGAACACAATCTCCTTTTTTTTTTTTTTTTTTTTTAACAGGAAACTGTAGCAGAAAGGTATTTGACCTGTACCATGACTTTCTGTTTTGTGTTGAAAACTAAATCCATATCTCAGCCCCCTGCTCAGTGCAATCGTCCTCACACCTGCCTGTTTTGGAAGCTGTGAATCCCAAGGAAAACCAACACTAACTGAAGCAGAGAGCTGTCGGTGAGTGAGCAAGAGGTGCAGCAGGAGTCTGTGGATTTTACTGCTTTCCCAGCCTGGAGTGCAAATGGAAGTTGCTCTTACACAGCCCAATGAGAGGTAGGTGAGAAAAGCAGCCTGTCCTTCATAACCTTGCTTCCACCTGGTGCCTGTGTCTTTTTGTCCTTTCACATCTGTGGGTTAGGACATTCCTGTAGGACATCATGTTGTCTGAAGGAGCCACGCTAGTTAGGCACAGGGAAGCATATACCTACTTCCCAGTGCCGTAGTGGGAACACCAGAGCTAACATCAGGACAAGGTACTGCAACACCTGTGAATCCATATCCCCACTTATACACAGAATCACAGAATTGTCTAGGTGGGAAGGGACCTTTAAGATCATCTAGACCAACCATTAAAAAAAAAAAACCCAACACAAAACCCCACAACAAAAACCAAACGCACACACCAACACTAAACCATATTCCTGAGCACCACGTCAATTTGTCTTTCGAATATCTCCGGGGATGGTGCAGGCATATACAGGTGTGTACCTACACAGATAGATATATTTCTATCACAAAATTGGCCTAAACCCTTAATGCTTGTAACAAATTAATTCTGAATCTGTCATAATCTGAACCATGGATTACAAATTATTTGGTCATTAACATGTTCAGCTACCAATTTTTTTCTATGGTTTTTCTAGTTGAAGGCAATACAAAAAGCTAATACAAAAGATTGAGGAAAGTTTGATCATGTTGGATCAAAAATAGTTCTGTGTCAAGTTCAAGCTCTGACAGACGTGTGCGAGATCCAGATCCCACAGGTTTCTGTCCAGAATGTTGTACTGGACCATTAAGGCAATTAAAATGTACAGCTGCATAAAACGAGACAGAAGCTCAAGCAAACTGGCAGACTCAGTGCCAATGAAAGAAATGCTGAGTTACACAAGCCCAGACCTACTTATCCCTGCGCGTTGTTCAGTGATAGCACCACAGAGCAATTTCATGAAGGTCAAGGACTTTCCTCATCCATCCCCCACAAATCTCAGTTTGGTGTGTCAGGCACTTTAACACTGTAAATATGAGTAAGGCAATAATGACAGTAAAATGCACAGACCCTGGCTGCACTAGTTAATCTACATTTGCGTGCACGGCTGTCATTTCAAATGTTCATGGATGTATATTGAGACTAGTAGAATGGAAAGATATAAACTTGCACTTCATATAATGGTTTTCAAAGCTTGGTAGCATCAGGAATTAACATTCTGCAAACAGTTTCTCAAGTGAAAGTTCACTTGTAAAACAGTACTACATGTTAAAAGGCAGATACCACGTTAAAAACATACATGGGCCTTTCATGTTGCATTTCTAGAAGGGCCTTCAATCATGTCACCATATTTGCAGTAGGTAGTAGGTTGTTTCTTTTTAATTTGCCAAATAATTTTTAAGTACAAAAGATTTGCACAAAACAGTTATAATTAAATGTTTGGTGAACGTGTGCACCGTTAGAATCATTGTTGAGTATTAAAAGCCCTATAATTAGGATTTCACAAGTGATAAGCATACATGCCTTGGAGCTTTCTGGAAAAGTCAAATGGTAGCAAAGTGTGGAAAGACAACATTTTTCTCTCTCAGAACTGTCCCGTTCTGACATGAACCCAAGTCTTGAAAGGGGTTAGCCTGACTCTTCTCCTGTTGAATTTGACAGGCAGCAGGCAATCAAGACACCACCACAGAGAAGAAATAAGTGAAATTGCCAGCATCCAGGCTTTGCAAACAGTGAGATGCCACCCAGAAGTTGCCTGTAGTGGCTAGCAGTAAACAGTGAGTGGGCTCAGAGATGCTAATTTCCAAAAGTGCACGTCTCCCATCTGGTTTTTGCACACTCAGCCCCGTAGCAGCAGGTACCTTCCAGCTGTATTTCCTGGCAACCACTCAACTCGTCGACTGGAGGCTGTGCACCTGGTGCTGGAAGATCAATTAAAAATGCCAGCATGCTGTCAGCTACCATATTTCTGTTGTCAGTTGTGAAAAATCCACTCAGCACAATCGTTTTTTCAATTTAAGATTCTATGTATGTTTTTTTTAAAAATCTACAGTATCAGTGGATGGAAGGGAAGGAAATGTAGTTCAACAGCTACAGCATCCCTCCTCCTCTCCCAGTGCCTGCCTCTCCAACAGGCACAGACTTTCTACAGTTTAGGGTTTCTTATATTTCAGATGAAATATCCAATTACAGAAATCACAGATCTATGAAAGCAATAATTATCGTTACAGTTTTGCTACTCAGAGTACACGTTTATATGTGCTGATCACCCACTTCACAGATAATAAAGGAAAACACTCAAGTGGCTGATTGAAGGATACTACTTCTACACGAGCCAGATGCTGCTGGGAGATGCTTTGAGGCAGCTGCCTGTTTCGTCTACACTGAATGGCCTCCTGTATTGGTGGACACACAGCGAAATGACCTTACTTACTACATGTAACACCACGAGTATGAGGGAGATCTCATTTCTATGGCCCAGAACCAACAGAGGAAGGAATATACAAATTTTTGGTGACAGCATGAGAGTTTAGCCAAGATTACAGATGAGTGGAAAAGTCAGAAAAAGGAATTTTATACAAAGTATAAGGTTCTCATAGTAAGGAGAGTAGTAAGAACAAACGCTGTAAAAGTGCCACAGCTCTGATAAGCAATATTTTCTCACCCAAAAAGATTGCAGTATCTATTAATTCAATGCACATGTCCTTTTTGCCTGGATATTATTATTTTTTCTTTTTGTCTCTCTGATAACTTCCAGGTTGCACAAAGCCAAAAAAGGCTTGGAAAGTATGCAGACAAACTTTCACGTCATACATTGTTCCAAAGAACATCAGTCAGGGACTCATCAGTCAGAACATACTCACCTAGTCCGAACTTATCACTACCTTAACTGCCAATTAATAATCATCCGCATGATACTTTCATTGTGAAGGCACCTTACCATCTATTTAATCCTCAAAAATACCTGAAAAGATAACACACACACACAAAAAAATAACTCTTTAAGAGTAAAGAATTGCAGGAAGAATAAAGAATTCTCTCAGGACTCAGAAGGAAATCCACGTTGAGTTTCCCATAAGTGCCATCTATTAAATTGATTTCTGGATATGAATTGTTGGTACTCTATACACACAGTTGGGCTACTGAAAGTTTAGCAAAATGCACAGAACCTTTTTGACAGCTTTTAGAGAAGTGAGAGATGCTTAAACTGATCATCATTTCAGAACATTTAGATTTCCTCTTTCCACAAATCTCTTTTAGACGATGAATGAAAACCATAAAAACCCCACCAGTCTATGCTACAATGATTCTCAAGGGTACAAGAAGGGCACCCGATTTACATCTTTTGTCTTCACAAGCACTGAATGAAGCCCTGGAACCAAAGTCAAGAACAAAAACGGTGAAAAAGATCGGGGGCAAAATCAGCCAGTCTTCACTTTTCAGAATTTTCCTGTGTCCAATTATGTGCACAATCTCTATTAACAAAAAAAAAAATTCAGCATCTGTTCATGCAGAGAATTGTTAATGCTTAACCCTGTGAAACCAGCTGTCAGTGAATGGAACAACAAACGCCTGCAGCTCACTGGCAGCAAAACTATTTCCTGATAAGATATATTTTTTACTCAAACGCTGCAGTATTTTGGAAGCCACAACACTGCATTTCAATAAGCTGCTTGAGGGGAGGAAGCAATTCCCTAAAGATTGCAGCGCAGGTGTAATGCCAGAACAAAGAAATGAGCAAAAGAACGTGGACTAGTTTGTGGTTAGAAATAGCATTTCTTGAAGCATTTCTTATGTGTAAGAGAAAAAACTTAATGAATTATAATGTCATGAAAATTTATATTATCATTTATTCATATTGCTTCACAATAGTAATTGTTGTTGTTATTATTGTTATTATCCAAGATAAAAGTGAACATACATTTGGTTCCAACATCTTGTCAGAAGAGGTGATTGTCTCTTCCCAGAAGATATGCAAAACCCAGTGGTGTCACACAAGGAAAACTGGCAGAAAGTCAGCTCTTTTCAAATATTATTAGATCAAATGTGCAGAGGAGCACCCTCTGGCAATAAGGTCAATTAAAACAGAACAATCTGCATTTATACTCCTGATCTCTCCCACCCTCCAAATAAAGGTAGCCCCATCTAAACTGTCTACTGGGAGAGGTTCCTGGCCAAGGTAGCGTCTGGGCCTTGCTCAGGGGGAAATAAGGGGGAAAAAAAACAACAACCCGAAACTGCTTGAAAAGCAGGGTGAATGTGGGCTTGAGAAATGTGCTCCTTCAGCATACCTGTTCGTATCCTTCAGGGTTATCTTCTTAGAGCCACAGTCAGGCAAAAAATGTTACTCACAAGCAACCTAATTCAGGAGGCTTAAGCCTGAGATTTCTTCTTTCAGTGTGAAAGGCAATGGCAATTTGACGGATCTGTAGATTTTTTTAGCACTCCTCTGGGAAAATTCATTTTTGTCACTTTGTTACCATTATTTGAAGTACTGTTGTAGGCAAAATAAGATAAAGATCTAACATGCATCTAAGATATATTTACCACCCTGTCTCACCACCGCACACAGCACGGTTTATGCCTTTCACTGCTGTCTCTATGGGGTATCATACTATGCCTTAAGAAATGGTCTATCCTTGAATTAAGACAGCTGATAAACGTCAGCTGGTATTTGGCAGAATTTTGCTGTCATATTCAGTAAACTCAAAGCTCCAGTCTCATGGCATAACAGACAGACATCGGTGGCCTTGAAAGGGTTACTTTAAATGTATGAGCTTGTATGAGATGAGGACATGGCCTGTGAGGTTCCTCTGGAAAGAAACCGCAGCATCAGGTAAGATCTATTTTTGTGATAAAGAAAATCACATTATGCACGTTTCCAAGCAGAGACACCATGGTGTGTCTGAGCCCCACAGGTCCTGGGGCTGGGCAGGAACAGTCCGAGAAGTCTTTACAAAACCCAGCCAGTGGAGAGCAGCACCATGAAGGGCTGTGGAGAAACCTGGAGGAGGAAAAAAGAGCAGTCACTTGTGCACCCAAGAGGATGAATGAAGAAAATTTTGCAAGCTGCTGGATTGTTTGAACATCCAACAATCCACTCAGCCATTCAGACTGGAATCATTACTTTTAGCAAGAGTTTTTCATCCCAAAACAGCTTGAAGTCCTTTTTTATTCAAAAGAATTTAAAATCTTCAAGGAGATCACGACTAACAAATTGTTGTTAGAACAGCAAACCTCTTACAGCAACCAAAAAAACCTTTAAAACCTTCCTCCAGAAGGAGAGGTGGGAAACAGCACTGAAATCTGCTGGGAAAGAAGAAAGCAACAACAGCAGGAATTTTTAGTTCAAGAACAAAGCATCGGTGTTCAACATACGATACATCTCCTGGTTCTGTTCTGAAAATAGATAAGAGGGAGTGTTTCTGTGCATGACTAGTCCCACAGCAAATAAATTCATGCTTAAAAATATAGCCTGTGCACAGATGGCTGCAGAACAATTACTACATATTAATATTTCTCATTCCGTATTAAATTTCTGACATACTAGGAACTCCCTCTTCTCCCACTCTGAATATTTCTCGGAGAGATTTTATTGCATCATTGGTTCAATAATTACGACACGGTTGTATTGTATTTAATGTTCTTTTATTTCTCCAAACACATAATAATTCTCCTTCTTTTTAACCAGCTTCTTTCCTCAAAAAAAAAAAAAAAAAAGCTACAGTCTTCTTGTACTGATAAGAAACTAGGGAGTCGGGTGCCGTCTGGCGATACACCAGCCTGCTTGCTGTCCACACACATCACCCGACCGACTGAAAAAAATAATAATTGAGAATATCCAGGCTGTCTGTCTGCAACATAAATGGCAGGTGTTGCAAGGGGACCCACATTAACAGCCCCCGTGTGTTCGGACCCTGTACCCCTCCTTCTGCCTGACACGTCGTGCTCAGCCCGTAACGAGGACACACCGGATACACTCGGAAAAGGGCTTTACTGCTGCAAACAGACACAGAAATTCTGACAAAGCACAGAGCTGACACTCGTGATTACAGCCCCTTGAGCTCAGGTTGGGTTTAGAGCCAGGGAACCATTACTGACACAAGCAGCCTTGAAGATACAGACTCATTTTCTCTTGTTCCCTTCTAGAACTGTGTGAAAAGTAGCACTTTTAATGTTATTATGCCATTTAGTTCTAGAATGCTTCCCTTTTTGTGTCAAAACTTAGATTTAGTTGCAAAATATACATTCAGTTGTGGGATCCTTTTTTAAAGTCACTTTTCACTTATCAGGGCTGTTCTGGGCACACAATCAAATCATGTCAGGGAATTTTTTTTCCAAGTCTTCAAATTATAACAATGCCAAGGTACTGGTTTCCCCACCTGTCATGTTCGCTTCTTTCATGACTGTACGCCTGTGACATAGGAATGATAACATGCACTTAAAAAGGCACCTGGAAAATGGCACCCATTTGTACTTTTTTTTGAAAGCTACACTAATGCATTTTATCCTCCAAGACAGAGTTATCAAGTAGCATTTTTGTTTTGTAAAAAAAAAAAAAAAAAAAACACGAAAAAGTCATTTTAGATCAGATTTGAAAATAAAATATCTATTTGGCTACCTCTGCCTCGGTCACTATGCTGTCTTCCTTTTCCCATTTCTCATGGAAGTTGAACATTAAACTCACACTTCAGTATCACCTTGCACAGCTCTTGTCTGACCCAACTGGGCATTGCCCGTTCACCCAAGACAACCTCACCTTTGCCTGTGAGCAATCCAGACTCCCCCCCGCCAGGGTATGTATTCATATTCCAGACTATGACATGCAACTCATACTTTGCAAAATACACGAATGACACCACGTCGGGAGCGGAGGCAGTGACCTCACAGAGATACCTCCACAGCTCGAGAGAGCAGGCCAACGAGACACACATGAGGTTTAACAAGGATAAATGCCAAACCCTGCACCCGGGATGCAGGAATCCCACGGGGCAGTAGAAGGGATGTCTGGCTGCCCAGGGTGCAGCCCGGGGGGCCCTGACGGGTGGCAAACTGAATGTGTGGCCGCAGTGCACCCTTGCAGCAATGAAGGCAAACCTTGTCATGAACCACATGAACAACAGTACTCCCAGCTAACCAAGGGCTGTGATTATTCCAGCCCATTTAGCACTTGTTAGGACATACATCTAATACTGCATCTAGGTTTGGTCTGCCCAGTTCAGGGAAGATGCTAAAAAATGGGAGAGGGTCCATTGATGGGCCACTACAAGATGGTGGAAGGCTTGAAGAACCTGACAGAAGAAGAAAGATTGAAGGAACTGTGTCTCTTCAGCCTAGAGCAGGAAGGCTTAGGGTGGATCTAATTACACTCTTCCAATCCCTGAAATGTAACTACAGAGGAGATGCAGGAGCTCCCTTTACAAAGATGCACAGAGACAGAAAAGAAGCAATGGGAGCTGCAGAAGAAATTCCATATGGATAAGGAAAAAAATTTGCACTATAAGAAAAAATAAATATTGCAATTCCCTTGCTGGAAATAACAAAGATTTGGCAGTGACCTGGATAACACCATTTAAGGCCCTGCTTTCAAGAAAAGGTTGGACCATAGAGTCTCCAGAGGACCTTGACTATCTGGACTTTCATATGGTCCTACAATACTATGGACATCTGCTGACTGGTCCATGTTCAACCCTGAGAGAAGTAAACCTGAGAGATTAAAACTCTGCCAAGCAACAAGTGTCTTAAGCAAGGTGCTACTGCTGCCATCTTTAACCAGGAGGGTGAAGTTCCTTGGTATAAAGAAATACTTATTAGAATCATAGAGTTGTCTAGGTTGGAAGGGACCTTTCAGATCGTCTAGTTCAACCATCAACCTAATTCTGATAAAAACCATCACTAACCCATGGCTCTAGTCACTAGGGCAACCCGGCTTTGAAATCCCTCCAGGGATGGGGCCTCAATCACTGCCCTGGGCAGCCCAGTCCAAGGCTTAAGAACTCTTTCTGTGGAAACATTTTTCCTAATCTCCAATCTGGACCTCCCCTGGTGCAACTTGGGGCCATTTCCTCTTCCCCTAACTGTATGCAGGGTGTAGGTTCCCCACACTAGTTGTTGGTTCTACCACAGGGCTGATTGCACACATAACCATACTAAATACTCAGGCACTGGAATGCCCAAGTCCCTTCATCAGCCTAGGCACCCTTTGGAAGCTGCTTAGCTTTTTGTTGACAATGTAGTCATATTTAGCTGCCTGCTAAAAATTAAATTCAAAAGAAAAGAAATATTTCACCTGAAATATATTTTCTTCCTTCCAAATAGAAATTCTTTCAACCCTGGAGAGAAAAACCCCAAATATAATAATTCTAAATATAATAATTCTAAATTCAAAGTTCAGCTTAAAAACGCTGCTTCTGGAGATCAGCATAGTACTTTTAGATATCAATTTTACCCATAAAATAAAACCCAAGAACTTACATTCCACCACTCCTTTTATTATTGAAAACGCTCTTCAGCGGAGTCTTTCTAAAATGCAGTTACCTAAATCAGTAAGGAAACATCAGCCTTTCTTCAAAACCATTTATCCAGAGTGTTTCCAGAACATTGAGAAAACCTCTGATTCCTGATTTAGTATGGAATAGGGCTTTCCAGAGAAGCGGGAACCCAAAACTTTTCTTAGTACCCCACATGTAGGGGAGAACTTTGTAGAGCAGGGTTGATGGTTGGACTCGATAATCCCAAGGGTCTATTCCAACCGAAATGATTCTATGATTCTATGATTTACAGGAATGCTACTAATATAACCTGGTCAGAGCCTTCAGCGTTAAAACATTGTCACTACTCCCTCTAGTGGGTGTCCTACATGAAGCAAATATTCCCCACTGACTTCCGAAGAAAATATTTTAATATCGGTAAAGTTGCTCTGAAATTAAGCACGGAAGCACCTGCAGCCATCAGAAAAAAGGGCGTTACCAAGTATCTCAGGACTTTTCGTTTCCCTCAAAGTTGCAGGGGGCCAGCAGCAAGCACTACTAGACTTTTCCTGGATTTTAGGGGGAAAAAAAAAAATCCCCTTCTGAATAAGTAGCAGGCACTATTCTTTGACCAGATTTACCACCCACAGATGAAATTCTGACTGGGTCAACCAAACAAAGTAAAATGACAAAATTCTCGTTGAAATCTTAGCCTTCTTATTAAGACCAAATGATGAGAAAAGTGATAGAAAACTAAAACCACTAATTGGAAGCACAATATTGATTTGTATGATCATTTTATACACGTTTTCCAGCCCAAATTTATCTTCTTTTTCTCCTCTAATAGGGAAAGAATTAGAAAAGCGTGCCTTGAACAGAGACCTTCTGCATGTAAATCATTACCAGATGAAGGAATGGCAGCAGTTATTTATGAATACATTGCGTTGTTCCCATGTCTTGTAAAATATGGCTGAGGCCAAAGTTCTGTTGAGAACATCATTCCAGCTGACTGAATGGTTTCAAATGTCATCTCAAGAAGATGCTCAGTTTAAGAGGGTTTAATACATGCTTTTTTGAACAGGAAAAATTACAGGCTACTTTGAAAAAAATAGCAGTATCAAGAACATACTCGTATTCTTCCACGTTTCAGTGCATTATCTCTTCATAGAAAAGCCACATGAAACTAATACAATGTGTTGAAGAAGCTTACATTTTTGTTATCTTAGTATCTTTAGGTCATTTTTAGAATTTGTGGGGCAAAAAAAGTCATTTTCTCTTGCGGCATTTCAGCGAGGTTCTCTCCATCTCTCTGGGGGCTACAGAACCTGCTGCACCTCTCACCTGCACGAGGAAGGTGCTGCTGTGCATGTGTCCAAAATTGGAGAGAAAAATCACTCTGATGGCTGTCATGGAGTTCCAGCAACACTGACATCAGGAGAGGGGTATATTTAAACTTCCAAAGAGACTAAAAGAGCCCCAGTAACCTAATAACAAAGAAAATGTGATAGACCATTAATAATATTTTTCTAACCAGCCTATGCTCAAGCTATGAAAAGCCATTTAGCCTGCAGGGTGGGGATGCTAAGTTAGTGACATGTAGGACACACGTCAGCATGCCAACAAGTCTGAATGTCAAGAACCAAGTAAAAATAGAACAGTTTCACAAGCAAAGTGGTGACATTTATAGCATATCTCACTAATTACAGGCCATGGGGCTCTCTCGTGATCCAGGCGTGGGAAATGAGAAGGTGAATTTGAGGCTTTCAGTCACAGAAAACAAACTAAATAATCAGAAAGATGTAAAGGAAAGTGATACCGCCTTAAATACAGCTTTTTACCTTTCCATTCTTCTGACCTTTTAAAAACACTTATACAGTTAAGACAAATTTAAGACTGAAATAAAAAAAAAATAAACAGACTAAACAGAAGCATGGCACAGTCTCAGTCAGATCTTTGAATTATTTTTAATTCTTTTCATGTTCCAGAAATTCATAGCGATGTACAATCTGATTGTGTCTGAGAAAAAGATGACCTGGAAGGGTTTCCCAACAAACAGAACAAAAAGACCGCTGGATATCAACAACTGTGACAGCACATGGGCATCCACTCCTTTGAAGACCACAGGAAACAAATCACAGTCGCTCAGAACTGACTCTGAACCAGAACGTGAAGACAGCATCAATTTCTTACTCGGACCATAACCGAGCAAAAATGTCACTGAAATCAGTAGGAAACTGTGATAAATAAAAGGCTGAGAAGTAAACTCAGGACCGAAAACCTGATTCACTAAAGGAAATAATATCATGGTCTGCCACTTACACAGCATAGGCAGAAAATACATATGCATATATTCGCATACACACATAAATACGCTCACCTATACTTCAGTGTGGGATGGAGACACTCCAGTGTAACCAGCATAGACACATCCATTGTGTAGGAATTATCCAGTTTAATATCAGGCATAATTAAACCCTTTAAACTGGTATTTCTAAATGCTTTTTGTATTTTGCTTGCTGTAAAAGCCAGAGTACTGTGGGTTAAAAGAATTTTTCATGTTTAGGGATTATTTTTTAAAAAAAAAGATAATTCCCTTTGTAAAAACAGAGCCTTTAATTTTGAAGAGATCTGCTTTTGGAAAAAGTATGCTGTTATGATGCTTTGCATATGTTAATGGCAATCACAAACGTTAGCGAGAATTAAAAAACCCATTGCCAGAGAGATTAATCCAAAATGAACATTTACTCTGCTCTAGGATAAATAGGCCATACTGGGTCCTTCTTTGCTGATCACAAATGAAATAAACTCTAATTACGGATTGTGAATTTCTTGGGTTCTCGCTACAGTGATGACTATTTTGATATTTTGGTGCTCTAGTTTTTCCAGGGAACACTTATTATGTTTTCCTATCTACTCCATATCTACACACCAACCAGTACATATTCCAAGAGCTTTGCATCAAACAGGAGTAGTTTATAAGGAAAGCGGTGTTTATAATGGCAACCAAGTCAGCCAAAACTGAGCTAAAAAGTTTAGAAGGTTACCACCGACAAGTTGGGGTTTTTTAGTTACTCTTTTTGAGTTTAATTGCCACTTACAGCTAGAGTTTCTGTGACACCACTTTTCTCCACTGATGGGGAGGGTCATCCTGCTAGAGAGAACCTAAGCTAGCTTTCTAGGAGACTTTGCCCCAAGCTTCGTTGAGGCTGAAGAAAAGACCCTGGAGCAAAGCTGTCAGCAATCACTACTGGAACATGGGTTAAAGAAGCCCTACCTAACAAAGTCACAATGATTAGGGACCTGGAGCATCACTCTTATGAGGAAAGGCTGAGGGACTTGGGTCTTCTTAGTCTGGAGAAGAGAAGGCTGAGGGGGGATCTGATCAATGCCTATAAACACTTAAAGGGTGGATGTCAGGAGGATGGGGCCAGTCTTTTTTCAGTGGTGCCCAGGGACAGGACAAGAGGAAATGGGCACAA
>JAOTQQ010000012.1:48989930-49016788 GCA_026546715.1 Gallinago undulata
AAGAAGAAGAAGAAGAAGAAGAAGAAGAAGAAGAAGAAGAGGAGGAGGAGGAAGAAGAGATCAGAGCAGTGAAGCCTACAGCCTTAGTCTGTGCCACGCAGAAATGACATGGTAGATGTTCACTTGCTGAACATCAGCAGTTTGTTCCTTTTCCTTTGCAGTACACACAAATCCAAACCCAGAACCAGCTATTTTAGGAGGGACTACTTCTTTTGGCTTTCCCCCACCCCCATCTCACAACAGGAGTGTGACGCAGTGCATTTTTCAAATCTTTTGGTACCTTAAAGGAGTGGTGCTATGCAGACAGAAATCATGAACATCTTCCTCTTTCCCCCAGTAACTCTCAACAGACTTTACAAAAGCAGTTGGAGATAGTGCGTGACCACATCATTTTATGTAGGGGAAGAGGCATCAGGAGGTGAAGAGGTTTGTCCTCTGTACCTGGGAGAAGCTGTACGCTTGCAGACTCCAACACCTGAAGGGTCATCTGCCTACAGAGGAGGAAAAATTTCCAGCCTCACCATCCTGTGAGACAGATTTCTTGGGGTAACTTCTTATCGGGTACGCCAAATCAGAGTTTTAGCTTTGCTTAATTCAGCAGCGGTTACAAAAATAGCCATACTCTACACAACAGCCAGTTTGGATTCCCATAATCACACCAGAGTGCTCACAATTCAGCAGCAACACTCAGGATTTATTATTCCTGGTGCAAAATTAGACCTCTTTTCTCTTACTTTACAGGAAAAATAAAAGCCAATGGTTTCTGTCACTAGTTATGTTGTTACAAGACAGTTTGGGCTGTTTTTCCTACCAAGTTCCAGTGAGTTGCCACTATTTATGACCCCAGCTAGAGAAGTCATTTCACAAGTTAGGAAGATGAGAAGATGAGCCATATTCTGCTGTTTAAAGGAAAGGCTCATGCTGTTGCTACTGCAAGCCCTCTCTTATGTGAACGTTTAATCTTCCTGGAGTATTGAAGCACGGTTTGTAGAGCTGGAGACTTTTATGGCCTTGAGGCTTGAGAACAGAGGCTTGAGAACATTCTCTGTTTCTCCAGAATTTCCTAACATTAATGCAAAAGCAGCAAATAACTCATGAGGAAGGCAATTTTGGAGGCTGCTGAAAACACAGAAGCCCTTACATTTATTGAGTATTCATTCAAAGCACTTTCCTGGGGAACAGACTGCTTCATGCAGCAAAGACAATAATTTTCAAGGATCATTTCTTCCAAGAAGAGGTAACTACATCTGCACTCTCTCTGTGCTTTTCCCACACATCATAACAATGGCAACGTTACCTTAAATTGGGGATCTGATAAAAGCATCCAGAATAAAAGTTAAATCATCAATGCCCTGACCTGTTTTTCCAGTAAGTAGGAAAGTGCCCAGAAAAAGTGGCAGCCAGCATGGATGCACTTTGCAGTGGAGACTCCCCCGTGGTCCAGGAAACCCCACACTGCTGAACTGGCTCCAAAAAGCCCTAAAAACATGGAAAGGGAACCCGCTCATCTTTGGTGAGCAGCGCACAGCAAATCTACTGCAGGCATATGCTTTCCGTGGAGAAATCTCATTCCTATAAAGAGAGCATTGGCCATAATGCTTGACAATATCTGAGTTATTTTTGGCAGATTGCAGAGGAGTTTGCAGCAGTAGGCATTTGAATCATGCATTCAAATTTCATACTGATCCCTGCTTTTTGTGCAAATTTGAGTCAGGCCTGGACTGTATTACCCCACAGAGCCAAGCAGAAAGAAACGATAAAATACGCAACTCCACCAAAGGACAAGGTTTGCATGTGATCGAAGATTTCTAGGGGACAGCAGTCACGTTACACACACATTGAAGAGCCCTAATTTAACCCTGAGTGCCACTGTTCCTGCTCCAGAGGTAGACTTGGCACTCGGAGATAATTAAACAGAATCGCACGAGATATCCACCTCCATCTCTGCCTTGCCAAGGCACCCTTCCAAAGCAGTTATTTAGAGGAGCTCAGTCAACTTGGAAAAAGGATGCTTTAAGTGCAACTGGTAATTATTGTTGGTAATTTCCAACATAGTAGAGATGGACAGCAATTCAATTTTGATTTCACTGCATATAAAACTCCCTTAAATAAAGTCAGAACCCATACTTTCCTCACAAAGGGTAAGCAAAAATGTTATTTTCCAGACACCGAATAAATGAAGGCCCATGCAGACCTCTGAAAAAGCATATTGCACTGCACAATATCACCCAGGCCTATCCTATGTGCTGCTAAAAGTATTATCCACAAGCTTTTGAAAAAGAGTGTTCTATGTGTATTTTTAACCTTTAAATAAAGGGCATGCTGTGCATTTTATTGCTTTAACCAACATTACCCACATGAATATGTTAAAATGAACAATGAAACATTCTGGAACATTTTCTTAAAGTGCATAAAATAAAAGTTCTCAGGACAGCACTACCCTGACATCATATTTATAATAATCCTGAATATGCAGTAGCAGTGGTATAGGCAATTAAAAGGAGGGAAGGAGGAAGAACCAAATAAAGAACGAAACAGCACAGCAACCTTTCCTACTTCTTTCTTCACAATAATTCTCCCACTAACGTGTTGAGTAGGCTTTTTCTATCCTGTGCTCGGACCCTTACAGACATCTGTGGCTTTAAATGTTCTTTCTGGTCCTGAGAATGGAAAGGTTGGCTAAAATCCCTCCGTGGGGAAATAGCTGAACCACGACTGAGGAAGACAATGAAGTCCCACGCTGGGCTCCAAGAAGCATCTGGTATGACTCAGAATATTTCCTAGAGCTGAAGGTTACAGTACAGTTGAGCAGCTGACTTGCCACCTTTAGAGAGAGTGGATTTTTGCTCAAGAAACTCCAACAGAATGTGGAAACGCCATCCACAGCCCTGGAAGAGCTGACCTCTTGCACTCTCACTTACTTTCAGAATGTGGGAGGGAGTTTTCACCTCCTCTTCCTCTCTTTTAGTTGTGTTGGGCCATGCAGAGCTCAACCTTTACAGTCCTGGCATTTGAAATAAATATCTATACACATGAGAACTCGAATGGTTTGAGCTTGAGTTCGTATGTAGCATATAGCTTAAAGTGAAACATTTTAAAAATACTTCTTTGTGCACATTACATGCAACTTCCTATACAGAATTATTGGAACAAAGAGGATATACAGCATAACTTTCTTAACCCGTTTCAAAGTTCCAAATATCACACTGAAATGTGCCCATCAAAAAACGTTCTCTTTTGCTTGCTTACTTGAGCAGTATCCATACAATTTTTTTTCCACTTTCTTTGGTGAGATCACTGCAAAAAGGATTTGGCTGCCTGTACGTATGATCTGTGGTTTGTATATCTGGCTGGAAAATACAAGGACCATAATAACTGTGCTCTAGAACAGACAAGAGTTTCCAAACTCATTATAAAGAGGTCACTTGCAATAAAAAGTTTGGACCTGGAACCTGACATGGAAAGTTCAAAAGCTGGAACCTCACTTCTGAAGGCATGTATCTCTTTGGTTAATTAATATCCACAATCATCCATTTGCAAATATGCATCACATAATTAGTAAAGATTACAGTAGCTGTATGTCTAATGCTACCTGATATGGATTATCATGCGTTTGCACAAAGCTTTCTGGCAAAAAAATCTCAGAACAGAGAGGTTTCAGAAAGTAAGTCACCTCCCAATGGGTTTTCTACCAAAAATCCCATCTTTCACAGGCCCAGTAGCATAACGTGTACAGCTTATGTACAACCTACTGGTTCCCTGTGGCAGAGTGTTTTGATCACATTGATCTACTTTGTGCTTTCAAAAGCCTATCATTTCCCCTAAGAAGCCACACATTCCTAAATTTCATCATTTCTTGTTTTGAATTTCTTAAGCCAATAAGATTCCTTATTGTTCATCTTGTTCTGACACAATGCAGCAGTATCCAAGCTACTTCAACTGACCGCATCCTACCGGCATTTCAGATGTATACATCAAGTCTTTCTTGTAAGAGGGAGAGAAATGGAGGATGTCTTAGTGGACCTTCTCTGTATCAACACTAGTACTTCTACGTTTCCGTTCAGCTCACTGGGTGCACACACTTAGCTTAGCACTTACACAGCCAATGTGAATGTGCCTTATGACAGAGCCACTCTATCGTAATGGAATTTTCAGTGTCCTCTGGCATAGCTACCATGGAAAATCCATTATCATCTTGAGCTTTTGCATTATGTAATTAATGTAAAAATTTTATCTTTTTCTCCGTGTCTAGACTTGATTTTTAAAGAAGAGTCCACCCAGCCTCCAGTTCTTTATGCATAAGTGGAGACTAAACCCTCATATCTTATCTAGACAGAGGAAAAGCCAGTCATTTCAATTTAATTTCAAAAAGACAGACACATTTTAATATCTAACTCTATAGCATTTGAGTGGTACTTTCAATCAACAGTTAAACATTGTTATTAGTACGTTTCCTACAGTGCAAACGAACATGGCAGAGACTACATGAATCTAATATGACTGCATCAACTTTCACTCTGGTAGACAGAGAGCCCATTAGTGTATTCTTTGTGACAGTCCTCGTCTGAGAAAAGCCAGAGATTTTTCAGGAGCTTATAAACATCCTAGATAGAACTTCAAAACTTACCGAGAGGTTTTGAAGTCATGGCCCTAGAGAAACATAAACCATGTAGATACACCAATAGCATATTGCCGTAGCCATGAGATAGACATATAAAATAGCACAAGACTTAAATCTTCTAAAATAAAAATTCAAAACAGATCATCTCCTCTCTCCTGACAAAATATACTGTGGCCCTGATATGCTATCTGTCATAAAAATATGTCATATCCAGTAATAAGCACAATCAGAACACGAAGCAGGAAATATTTCTGAAGTGTAAACATAAACAGGAGTTATCTTTGGCTTTTGATGATGATTCACTGTATATATTTCCAAGGAGGTCTTGTGATATAATAATAAACAGGCTGGCTAGTTTAGAAACTCACATTCTTAAACTCTGCAGAGCCCACTGCCTGGCTTAACCCATATATAATTAACTTCAATCAAGCATATTTTTCCTCTAGGTGGCTGCAGAGCATTTAAAAAGTTGCTAGCTCCAGACAGAATATGAAAGAAAAAGAGCAAGGGAAAGAGCAGATAGGAAAGCACTACTTATAAAACAGCCTTCCTCCTCATCTTGCTCCCTTTGCGAACCAGAGTCAAACTCTCGTTCCAGCAAAGTCCAGCTCCCTGAGCCCCTCCAGCCCCTCACACGCCCCAGTGCAACTCAGCCCAGACCTCCTCCTCATTGCTTTAATCAAAGACAACTGCTAAAAAACAGGACTTGCAAGAAGTGGCAAGAGCCAGCTTACCTGAATTGAAACATTCCAAAAAACCACTCTTTCCTGGTTTGATGGCTTCCTGTGCGGTCCTGGCCCAGACCCACACAAAGACATAGGCCCATGAAGTATGATTTAGGCAGAATTCAAACACCTGTATGGTCTCGGCTTGGTTGCCCTGACCCCAGCAAGGCTGACCTTTTCTTGCTGGATCCTTAGTTCCTGCCTTGACATTTCTACGGGCACCTCTGCTTTTGCGCTGCATGTTCTCAAGACCGCGTGGGCATTGGCATGGGCACAAGCCTGACCATTGTCCTGACAGTGAAGTCCTCCTGCCCACCATGAAGTCCTCCTGCCCACCAAGGAGGTCTATCTCAAAACAGCAGCAGCGCTGCTGTGGTCCCTCCCATTCAAGATCCAATAGACCAGAAGGAGAAGGTGAGCGTGACAGTCTGATAACGATACAGGGCTCAGCCAGGAGGCAGAGACCTGGTTTCTGGTCTCTGGTCACTTTGATTTTACCTGCTACTTCACATGCAGAAAGCTTTGGGTAAGAGATGCTCTGTGTACTACCACAGTTCTTTAACCTTCCCGAATCCAAGTTGTCAATTGCAAAGCACCGTACAGGGTCTGAAATTACAGTGGATGAAATGCTGTCTCCAGTGAAACTGGTGGGGATTTTCCTACTAAGAACACAGGAGCCAAGACTCTGAACTGTCATCAGCCTTTTTTTTTTTTTGCAGTTCTGTACTTGAAGGCTTTGAAGACACAGACACTTTCAGGACACCGCTGAACATTAAATCCAAGCTTCCTGAATTAAAATGCTATGAATTAAAATTTCCTGTACTGAACATAAGTAACTCCACAACCTATCAGCCTGGCCTGGGAGCCACAGGAACTCACATGGATGTTACAGTCAGAATGACCTAATTCTGGGTGAGGTAGGATGAGATGAGATGAGCAGATGGAGCCAAGGTTTGTTCTCCTTCATGACAAACTTACCTTTCAGTATGTTGTTTTGGGCATGGTCATTTACTTGGCTAAATACAAAGACAGCTCCGATGTGAATTAAGTCTTTGAAGAGAGATGCTCACGAGCTAGAGCAAACCCTCCCGATCACAGAACGACCACCATCAAGGGTAATTTCCCTGCTCATCTGTGGGATGAACCCCACGGGAAGGATGCTAAGACAAATTCTGGGCTTTGTCTTGTCTACAAAGTCCTACACACCTGAATCTGCCTTTGCCTCTTTTTGTTGTCTAGGCAGGGACTCTACGGAGCAGATCAGTGCCCGACGTCAGCCACCTTGAGTGCACTGCCTGATGGAGGCACGAAGCCATTCCCTCTCTCTCCATCACTTTCCACTCCGTAAAATCCTCTCTGGTCTCCCCACAGAAGCAGCGCGGGGAGATGTCAGGGCTGTACAGCAGTTTGTTATGAAGCTTGCTGTCAAACTTGGCAGTGGTCGCGAGCTGCTTTTAAACCTTTCTCACCGGAGAATTCTGTGGGTAGAAATTGTCAGCGCTGAGTGTGCCTTTCAGCCTTCAGGAAGAGGGGGGTGGCACAGCTGTGCAAAGCAGCCCCTATTGCACGTCTCCTGAAGAAGCCCAGCTGACAGGAGAGGGAAATCCCAGGAGGCAATATGGAAGGAAACACTGCTGCTGGAGGTTAGGCAGGATTCCTACTTCGTGTTCTCCATGGGTCCTTGGGAACCACAATGTTTACAGCCCATACCTCTGGGAGGCCACTGACTTCTTCCCTTTGTGGTGAACCGTGTGGCGCCCGCTCCGTAGTTTTCCTTCTTCCACGGATCTTTCCACAGGTGGCGAGCCCGAGGGCCCGTATGAAACCACGAGCAGATTAGCTCTGTCAAAACAAAGACCCCATTTTCGTGCCAGTAAGGAAAAAAAGGAGAGAGCAGGGAAAGCATGAAATAGAGTGTATGATATATAGAAGGAAAATTGGTTTTTAATAGAATCTTTTCAAAGTTTTCCATTAAACTTTGGTCGCTTGCAGAGCAAGTTTTGGAATGCAATTCCCTCATCCCCTTAGGATGGTCTGCGTTTTATTATGTTAGTAAGGAAGCCCAGCTTATTCCTAGCAAAGCTACTGTACAAAACTTTTTAAGCTCAAGCCAAAGTGGCAGAAGTAAAAGCCCCTCCTTGATTGATTTTCAGCCACCATTCTGGGGCCAGTGATTTAATGCAATTTTTATCATGTGCAAAAGAAACTTTGGCTACCAAGCAATAGTAAATCAGAAACGATCACCTCGTAATAAATGAGAGGATATCTATCCAAATGTTACCCATATGACGACTAGATTTCAGCTGAGATACCTAACCAGAATGAGCGAAGGAATATATCAGGAGAGGGAAGGAGGTACTGGTCATGAGTTAGAGGAGACGAACTGAGTAATGAGAGAACATCAGGAACTCTTCCTTCCTTCCCTGCCTGCTCCCTTTCCCATTTCAATGATGCAGGGCGCATGAATATTAGAAATAACTGCACTGAAAGAAAAGGAATAACTGCAGTACCAGGAGACCAGGAGAAGAAGAGATAGGGATGTGGACAAGAGGCAGAATTGTTGGTCTGTTCCCTTGGCACAGGCAATGGCAGGGAAGTAAGGTGGAGTAAATCCCGCAAATCTCTAGCAATTCTTACAGTTCAGACACATTAGGGAGACAGGACGAATGCTATGCGAGCAAGGTGAACCCAGAGAAAGGATGAGACACTTCAGTAGGATCACAGGAGCATAAAGAACCTTGTATGTATCTGCATAAACCATATCAGTTCCGTGTATAAAGAGTAGCTATGGTTCCAGGGATGCCATTTAGAAGATTTCATATGCTCTGGCAAATCGTGACACATTTAAACATCACAGGAAATGACCAAGTCTTTAAGATGCAATTTACCTCACAATGTAGCCAGGGTCTAGTCTTCTTAAGGTGCCTCCATTCAGATCAAACTTTCCTAGGTAAAGACAGAGCTTTCTGCTTTGATTTGTGGTGAATTCTGCAGGAAGTGCTACAGAAAGTGATGTGATTTCTCCTTGGTTTCTGAAGTTATTTGTCTGGAGGCTGTGAGCTTTGAGCCTCTGCTTTCTCACAGTCTGTCCCAGAGATACGTGGCCATATCTGAGTTGCAAGACGGTGGCTCTCAAACATGCTGTCAGGAGAGATCTTGAAAATATCCTGAAATATAATATCTTGAAAATATCTTGAATACCTTGAAAATCCTTCAGAAGAAACACTCCAGTATATTGCACCAAATGCTTTCTGTCTTCCACGTGAATCTTGTAAATAAGATCTATGTTAACCAGATAACTCTGCTGACTGCTCTCCTGGGCAGTGCATACAGGTCGCTCCTTTTCTTCTCCTGGGTCAGCAACGTGACAGGCTATGTGTTGCACTTCACTTAGCTAGGCAAGTCTTGTTCACTCAGTTGCCCTTCTATTCCACCTTGCCGTTTGCTGCTATTACAGAAAAATAAGAGGAACAGATTTTTTAACCCTTTTTTTTTTTTTCTCCTGCCAAATAGGTTTATGAAATCACATAGCGCATCCATGGGTATCTGCGCGTGTTCATCACGCTCTGCACGGACGTCAGCTGCGGCCAGACCTCGCCTCTCTCCACTAGAACAGCACCATACACCCAGAGGTTACAATTTCATCTTATCTTGAAATCTTCTCGGGGAGATTACATTATTGCGAAGGGCAAGCCCAGTGGTTCTTAGAGATCCCTTTTATGTAACGGTAGCAGCAGCCATGGAAAGAAAGAGTCTAGAGGCAATGAAGTTCTTGATCCCATCTGGGCAAAGAGTACAAAGGGAATCATCACGTCTGCATGAAGAGAGCGATGGTGATGGAGTATTAACAGAAGAGGCAGAATCCCCAGAGTCAAACACTGTGGGAACGAGTAAAAGCCACAGAAGGAAATGGAGGCTAAAGAGAAAGGCCCACAGTAAATATCTGCAGATGCTGTCGTTCGCAATGGGGGCTGAACCAAGCAGGAGTAGTCACACACTCACATAGCACCTACTAGCCTTAACAAAAAAAAAAAAAAAAGGGGGGGGGGGGGAACCCCAGCCTCACTGGTGAAGGAATATTCTTTTCAAGATCAAAAGTCAAGCAGCAATAAAATCCGTGTCAAAAAACATAGGCAGAGGAGGTTGTGCATGCTCACTCGTGAACATCTGCACTAAGAAGCCACTTAAGTAACCACGCAACAGCATGGAAGAAACATCTGCAGCGCGGAGACCACCAGCTGTGCAGTAATAATACTTGGAATATCCAGAGTGCCTTTCATCTGAGTACTGCAAAGCATTTTCCAAACAAATTAAGCTTCACAACACCACTGTGAGCTTCTTATTTAATGGCAGGATTATTTCATCCTGCACCAAAACGCCGTGGCCGCCAGAATGAAAAGCAACACCTGTTTATCATCTCACAGAAACGTCCTACGATTTTCATGACGGGAAGTGACAAAAAAGGCGGTAGTTAAACTGAAGTGCAGGAAGAACTGAGGTGGCCAGAATTAAATGTTTAGAAACGAAAACTCAGAGAAACAGAGTATTACCCCTCCCTCTGCTCTTTATGCAACCTGTCACATTATTTTCCGTGCCCCCATGCTGTTGGTCTTTATTTCACACCGGGAAGAGAGAGCCTCCTCGGACGTACGCTTGTAGGGGTGTCTGCAGATGTGCGCAGATGTAGGGGTGTCTGCAGATGTGTACAGATGTAGGGGTGTCTGCAGATGTACACAGAAGTACAGAAAAATACCTTCCTTGGTTGTGTACACTCAATAGAACGGGTTGCCTCTGTACTCCTCCAGCTCTGTTTCCATAAGGCACCCCGAGGATTACACGACAGCCCTGCCTTCCAAGGCAGCCTGCCACCTAGTAAGGCCTGGGACAAACCTCTCGCTGTGCGTTCCAGCCCCCCGGGGTACCCCGGGTCAGCAGCGCTCTGACCTGGCTCTGCTGAGTCAGCGAGACCTGACGGCACGCTCTCGAGAGCGAGGAGAAAGGCTGGAGAACATGACACTTGAAGACAGGAGACACTGCAGGAACTCCATTATGGTTTCCTCTCTCCGCTCCTCCGTACGTCCACTTTTCAGTCCCGTCGAAACGTCAGTGGAGGAAAGCGGTTTGATGAGGAAGGTGTAGCAGCGAACCAGGGCTGGTTCTTTAATCCAATGAAGCTCAGGGTTGGCAGAGCGATGCGTAATACTGCATGGGACAGACTGTCCTGAACTCTGCACAGCTAGACAAACACATCTTTAAAACTTGAGACTTTTTGAGGGCAGCAGTCAGGTTCTGATCTGTGCTTGACACGAGCACCCTAGGATCTTAAGCCTATGAATAAGGCTTTTTGATGTTATGGTTAAATAAAAACAGTAGGTAGGATTTGGAAATGACTAATTGTATTTCTAAGAAATTGTTAAGCATGTTTGGATATGAAGCAAATAGCTCTAGCATTGGCTAAGGAGTCTATTTTAAGCATTTTTACATTCAGGATCTCTGAGTTGGTCCCAGCTGGGCATGCAGTGGTTAACCTCAGGCCAACTTCTCCCGAAAAGCTGGTTCCAGGAGGACACGGCCTGGCTTGAGAAAAGAAGGCTCTTTCATAGTGAAGATTTTCCAGAAACTCTTGGTGTTGGTATAACTCCGTCCCTGTTGAAGCCCAGGGTAAAAGTTCTGTTTGTCTGTAATGCCAGGTATGGTTGGCCAGCACCAGCTGCTTTTGACGTCCCATCCTACACGACCAACTCTGAAAAAGTTCTCTCATATTCACATACTGACTTTTCCCCAGAAAGAGCTGTTTCTTTTCTCCATGGATGCAACCAAATGCATGTGCCAAGTTACTCACTATCCCGCCAGGACTGACTACTTCATTTCAAATAAACCATAAAATGGCATGAACTACTTGAGGAGGATAAAATGTTCCCTTTCAGTATGTAAATTCATTATTTTTTTCTCTCGTACACTGGTTTTGTCCATTTGTTTCATATCGGAGTGTCCTTAGCCATATTTCAAAAGAGTGAATAGGAGGATTAAGTCTCATAAACAAAAAGATAAAATTTTCAGTTCTATCACACATAGGATAAGCAGTTTATCTGCGTTTTGATATACGATCTTGAGCTGCCCACACAGTCTGACCCATTTAGAACAACAGGAGTCAAGCGTGAGGGACTTTGAAAGGTTTCTGTCCGTAGGAGTATCAACTTTTGTCACCAACATCTACTTCCATTTTGGTTTTCCAGTACCATAACATTTGAATTGTATTTTGTGATTCAGTTTGGATAAACCTCAGAGCCTGGGGGGTAACAAAGCCGAGATCTAAGCCCCACACCAGCCCCAACTTGCCACTTGAAATGATAGCATCGCATTGTTTCCACAGGACAAGGACAAGAACCGAAATCACCAATTCCAGATCCGACATCTGTTCCAATTTAGTAACAAACCAAACTCATTCTCCATTCCCCATACGCATATCCGCACATACACACAATGGAACGCTCCTTTTTAAGGACATTCGCCTCTGGATCTGGATCCACATTGGGCCACTTCTAGTTTCCAGACACAAGCATAAATCAGTCCAGTTTTGCTAGAGAGAGCAGAGATTCACGGAGAGCCCCAGGCAAGGATCTCTACCCAACTTTCCTAGCCCCAAATCTGGCTCTGCAGTAATACATTATATTTGTTTTCAGCAGTGGAATAATATCACATATGATCATAGTCTCACCAGTGACAATTTATGAGATTGTTCCCCCTAATCCTCCTACATCTGGACCTTCACAGAGGTTATATCCATCTTCAGAACTCACATGAAAACCATGCCTTCTCCCAAGTCTGCTTTGAACCCCTGACATTTAAAGTAGAAAATGAAACAGGGTAGCTAAAAGGACAAGAAGAAGCCATGAAGGACAGCAGGGTGGAACCTTTGTTCTGGAGACACTGGAGCCCATAAGCCTGCCTGATGGCGTGGCCGGACTCAGTCCCTTGCTGCCCAGCTGTGGAGCACCTTGGAGATGCGACCAAAGCATCTTGCAGCTGGACAGCCTGTCAGTTGGTTTGGGAGGCTCGGCAGGGAGCCGTGGTGGTCTCACAGTTAACTAACCACACACCTTGACTCAACTGTTTTTGTGGTGGTGCCAGACAAAAGAGTCACCCTGCCCCCTTCTTGCCTCAGCTGCCCATTTCTACCTCACAAAGTGCTCTTGTCCCTTCTCTTGACATTCAAATAGAGTCCAAAAGTCGAGGAAATCGACGAGAAATTTTTGTATTTACAAAACGCTGTTAGGGTGAGAGCCCTGGCAGGAAGATCTCCTATTTAACAATAAATGAAGTGAAGCGATGTATTTCCACAGAGTATTGACAACGTTGGGAAAAGGCTCCAGCATCTTTACCTAGCTTGTGCTGAGGATACCGCTTTGCTGCTAATTATGTATGTAAATGTCTAATAGGAGAGGGGAGTCACCGTCTCATTTAATGCAAACAGCTTTCAGCCCCAGGGTCCATTCAAACCAGAGGGAGTTGCAAAATTATTTGCATCGATGGCCAGATCTCCCATCTGTGGGGACGGCAGAGAGAAAGGATACCAAGCCTTAAGCTTGTTCTTTGCAAGTTCAAGGCAACGAGCAGATCCAACGAAGGAACACCTGCCTTCCCCTTAGGGATCCGGTTGGGGGGAGGCATGGGAATGGCAACAATTTGGAAAGTGATTTGTCCCACATAGCACACAAGTCAGAGGGAGAATGGCCGAGCTGGCTCCGATCCCACCTGCCATCCCGCCCATCGCTCTGCCTCTCCAGGCACTTCATCACTATCGAGCCTCCACCTCAGACCATCTCTGTGTGGCTGGCAGAGCCTCCCTCTCATTTTTTATTTTTCCATCCAGCACGTTGCTGAGGATGAACGAAATGTACAGATCACACCCTGTGACCACAGAGTGATAAATGGATGGTGTTTCTGGGATACACATGCTTCCTGGGGCTTCCTCTGCTGCTGCCTGGAGCACCACACACATGTGCTATCTGGCCTTTCCAAATCCCAACCCTCTGCTGCATCTGACTTCCAGAAGCTGTGGGGAACATGTGCCGAGGTGGAAGATGCCCCCGCCTCACTGCTGTTATCATATTACTTGTCCCAGTATTTACCAGATTGTCTAGATGTACGCTCTCCTGGCCCAAGATCTCAGCTGCATCGTCTTAGATGAATTAGGCCTGAGCTATCCATGTCAAAAACGGGGTCACAGGGGGTGACATTCAAAATGGAGAGTTTGTCTTGACAACAGAAGAAACAAGTGCTGTCCCATATGCTAATCGGAAATAAAACAACAGCAGTTTTCCAGCAACTTTGTGAAAAATCTGTTAAACTGACTAGACTCCATCAGTCATGATGACAATCCCAGCACATATTTTCTTTTTTCCCCTGTTTTCTATGCAGTAAAGTGTCCCAGAGATGTTTTTCCATTCATGAAACAAATAGGGAAATGTTAGGTTAAAGGCTGAAAAGAAGAACTCGGCCAAGCGCGACGCTTCTTTACTGTTATAATTATTTATAATTGTTGTTAATACTATTGCACTACCAAACAAAATAGCTCTGTTGTTTCACAAAACAGAAGTCGCAGGCCCTGCGATTCTCTGGCTTAAAACACACTTCTCTATTAATCCTGAACAGACCTGGGAACTGCACATGCAATTTCCTTGGGTGGCCTCGCACGAATCATCTCACCTGCAGTGAGACGGATGAAAACTCTGCCATTTGGTCTGACCCTGAGCTGATGTGGAGGAGAGCTATAGAAATTGCCATGCCACAGGCTGCTACCAAGAGCATCCCCCAGAGCCATTAAGTACCAGCAATCTGTGGTCCTAGTTCTCTGCACGTACTGCACCGCAAAGGGACAATCCCCGTGAAGACATCCATTTGCACAGCAACAGTCAAAATAAAATTCTCCATTTAGATATCTCGTTGGCACTGTCAGTCATACTCACGGTCTTATCTCCAAGGAACTTCCAACTGCTTCATATTCTGGTTGGAGTGCAAATTCCTACAACATGAAGCAAACACCTCCAGCCCCTGGAACAGCCCTTTTCCCAGAAACCTTCATAGGAAAACCCATGGCACTCTGAAAGACCACATGGCAGAACTGAAACTTTCCATTCAAAATCGACTTTTATTGCTGTTTCCAACCATCATGGGAATCACACAGCATGCGAGTCAGAAAAGGGAGCGACCAGAGATCAGCTAAGTGAGAAATACCTTTCACTTGTGAGTTGCAGATCAAGCATCCAGCTGCCCCCCGCAGCACTGGACTCTCCGGGCTCTGAACTTCACCAGACTCTGAAATCCAGTGCTAACCTCACCGCTCCAGTCATCAAACTGAAAAAGGGGCCAAATCTAACCTCTACATCCCACCTCTCCAACCTGTCTTCCATAAAACACAGTTCCCAGCAATGCTGCCATAAGCTCAACAGAGAACATCGATGTTGGCAAAGCTGTTGGGTTCATTGGAGACCTCAACCCAGTAGAGCCAGCCTCTCCACAAGCACACTTCTGCTCTCTGCCCACTAATTGGGCAATGAGGACAAAGTGAAAAGCCCAATGCTGAGCCAATGGATAAGCCGCCAGGAAATTTCAAACTACTCCAAGCGTGACGGCCAATGGAAACCATGATGTAAAGTTCAGAAGAAGGTCACTGCTTCAAAATCTCTTTCTAAAGAGAGATTCTGTTATGGTTTTTCTTTGGGAAGCATGCATCAATAGAGCTAGAGTACCAGAGAGACACAGAGAAGAAGGGTGGATGCATAAAAGAGATCCAAAGTAAATTTTAAAGTACTTTTTGTCTGGGTGGTTCAGATGCATGATTTTCAGCCATTGGTACAACATCTGCATCTGCAAAACTCTGCACTGGTGGGCATGGCTGTGGTTTAAATGGCTACCCATGTTCTGCACAGGTGATAGCCCACCTGCACCACATGGTTGGTGGCCCAGGACAGACTCTATAGTAGCACCTGACAACTATTTGGAGAGTTCACTCTGAATTTGGAGGCTTTATCTTGCACACTCACATAGTAAGACTTTAACTGAGTTATCCCTGGGTAGTTCATATATGACACAGGGCAGAGCTGGGACCAAGCCATACACCTCCCGTTCACCCAGCTCCAAATCACCAACCAGCTCCTGAAGGTGTCAAAAAAAATTTGAATTTTCTAAAAAACTTTGGAGATTCAAAAGGAAAGTCCTTGGCAACCTGAAGAAAAGGGATTACTTCCTTGCAATGTGTCCCTAGTCTTCTCCCACATCTAACTGGGCTACAGCTGAGTATATCACTGCACTGCTTGCAGGTTTTCTATTTAGTGTCACAATAACTCAGAGAAATATTACGTTACAGTGGGTACTGTTCTTCTTCATTAAGACTGGATCACCTTTGTATTAACCAAGGGGAAAAAAAACCTCTGGGTTTCCTGCTGAAAGCGGTGTGCTCCACTTTGACTAAGGTCTTCTAGGAGTTCTGCACAAGCTAAGACAACAAACTGAAGGTATTTTGCCTTGTGCAATTTAGATATAGACTTGGGTTTTTTCAGAGGTAAGATAGAAACATGACACAGTTCAGCCCCAGGTGTTTTCCTCACTCCTCATGTTGTGTTCCATGGCAGCTTTCCCCATTTGAAGGCTATTGCACATGGAAACCCATCTCTTATAACTACCCACAATCATTTATGTGACTCTCCGGATCAAGCCCACCTAAGAA
This sequence comes from Gallinago undulata, assembly GCA_026546715.1. Lineage (NCBI taxonomy): Eukaryota > Metazoa > Chordata > Aves > Charadriiformes > Scolopacidae > Gallinago > Gallinago undulata. The sequence continues at coordinate 49,006,006 of JAOTQQ010000012.1, forward strand.
CCATGTGGAATCATGACAACAGAAGGCAGGTTCAGAGATGATCCAAACAACAAGCATGGCTACACCGCTGAGAGAGCTGTCAGTCTGAAGGCCACATCTGATCCCACAACTGTAAATACATAATCTGCTAACTGGCTGCTAAAGGGCTCTTGCTGGGCTGTCAAAATATTTGCCTATAATCTGTTGTGAAGTCCCTGGTAGGGATCACTTCTCATGAGGTGATTACTTGAAGCTTCTCTAAAACACAAAGCAAAAACATGCCACTGAGTTTCTCAGAAAAATCAACTCACAATGGAAAACCAGGAGGACAGACCAGCAGATCGTCTCTCCCTCACACCCATCACATGTGCACCTCCAATGTGGAGTCCTCCGATAAAGAATTAAATGACTTGTGGGTAGGAAATGACAAAGGGCAATTAAAATCATATTAAACTTTCTCGTGGCTTTTCTCTGGTGTTTTCTGCAACACAAATGTCAGAAGATTTATTTGTTTACAGTCCACGGACGCAACAACAACCACAATTGCTTCCCGAGGAACACTCAGTACAGCAACACTGCAGGTCCCTCTCCGCAACCACAGCATTTTTCCACGGCATCTACTGGGGACTGCCAACGCCGAGACCACCACGAGGCAACCTGCCTGAGCTCAGAGGGCCATGCCTGCATGATGCTCTTCCTGACTTAAAAATATCATCGGTGGGAGGAGATGCAGATTAACAGGATTAGCCACAGAGATGTTTCCATACGCTGAACTACATGGCTATGTCCTTATACGCGTGCGTAAAAACCTACACGAGGGTTTTCACTGAAGCCCATCAGCAACTACTCACCAAAGCAGCTGCCTGTTGCTGCAGATAAAATGCTTCTCACCTCGTAGTCTGACCCACCACATGTTAAACACATTCAAGTGAGAAGGTGAGCAGCTCATTCAGGCTACTTCCATTTTGGGGACTTGACTTTGACCTCAGTCGTTTGCTTGGGTTGTTCCCATCACACTTCCCTTTTCTGAGCGACGATCAAAGTTCTCAGAATAGAGGGAGGAAGATTTCCTCCTGGGCATCGCAGCAGCTTAGGATGTGTCAGATAAATGCATCAAAGAGGAGATTATTCTTGAACACTAAAAACTCACTGGAAATCCATATGACAGCCCCAAGGCAGCCTGACACCAGCATCCCTCAGCTGGGGCTGTTAGACAAACAGCTCATATTTTACCCAGAGTGAAAAAATCACCCAGACTGGTTCCCTGACATTCTTTAATCTTAACACAGCTGCAAGCTTCTTTCAGCAGAGAAACCTTCTGGGTGAATGTGACCTTTGGATAAATCTTTGCATGTTCTCTGTGGTGGTATTTATTGTTACAGCCAGGCTAATGATTCACTTTGTGAACAGCCCTGGGAGGGATCAGGTTTTTTTTTTTTCCAGCAGCCCCACAGCCCTGTAAACGTGTTCCTCCATCACTGTCACACCTGCACTGCAAAAGGGGAAAACAAAGGGTCAACCAACCAACAAAAAAAAATATATATATATTCTTTCACACTTTCATTTGGATTACTGCACAGAAAGACATGTTTACAAGATATATAAGGGAACACTAAAAAATTTTAATGTTGAGGCAAGTGGCTTCTGGTAGACTCTGCACAAAGTTATTGCTGTTTTCTGGAAACAGTAGCACGGCCAGGGCGTGATGCATTTTCCTGAGCCAAAAGGACAAGTGAGGTGTCACTGTGCTTGCTAAAGAAGGCAGTGGATGCTGCAAGACAGGAGAACAAAACTAATGCAAGCCTTGAAAACTAAACCACGTGTCTCTTTGCCAGCTTTCAGAAATACCATTAATCTTAAAATAAAACTAGTTTTCTTGGAGTTGACACTCAATATCACAAAAAGTGTTTCTGTTGCTATTGCACATAAGCGTAGTAATGCTCTGTCCTGGTTCTGGCGGGGATAGGGTTAATTGTCCCCAGGATCGAGCAGGGGTACAGGTATTCCATCCCATGGGAGCCATGCCCAAGGGGCCGCCTGAGGCCGACCCATGACATCCTCACTTGGTCATTCCACATTCATCTCACAACCGAACCACCAAAAAGCCTAAATTCGGTCTGGCCGTGTAATTTGACAGGCTCCAAGCTGCCAAGGGAGGCATCAAAAACTCCCGGCTGAACTTCTTCTCTGGGTCTAACTGTTGACTGGGTTATTGGGCCACTTTGTGCAATACAATCCTGTCTGGAGCCCTGAGCGCTGAACTAGCCCCGCTCCCACCACTCGACAAAAGGTGAATCAAAGAGTTCCTTCCTATCAAACTGTAAGGCTTTCTCACGTCTGAATGGAAAGCAGACAGGAATTTTATTAGTACCTCAAGCTTGAAAATGAAGGATGCTGCCAGCCTTGAGCTAGCATCTGCAAGAGATTAATTTCATAGAGACTGTTAAAAAACAGCAGTGCTCAGATCTTTAGCAACGTGTATAATTCAGGCAACAGTCAGAAGCAGGCAAAAATACATATGTTGTCTATGTAGGAGTGATAGTCATGTAATACGTTGGTTTATGAGATCAGGCTCTGATCTCTGACTTTCCTGGCTCAAACTCTCTTCTCTTCAGGCACCTGATGGTTAGAAATGATAAAACTTCTAACACAAAAGCAACAGCAGTGGAGACCTGCAATGAGATCAGCTGTGTTTTCTTGCTCCCCAGCAAAGAGTCGTCCATGTCACAGAAGTCACCGCTTTACTTGCAGTAATTCTGGATAGATGCAGGAGTAATACCAACCAGGGGACTTCAGCAAACTGCTGTCACAGCCCAAGGTTGAAACGTAACAGTGGGACGCCACAAGAAGCTCCTACTACTGCTCAACCCACAACACCCCCTCCCTTGGGCTACCCACCCACCATTTTCATGCACTTGACAGAACCCAAACGACTGTTTCCTTCTCTGGAGACATTCCAAACCTGCCTGGCCACGTTCCTGTGCGACCTGCTCTGGGTGGACCTGCTCTGGCAGGGGGTTGGACTAGATGATCTCCAGAGGTCCCTTCCAACCACATAGCATTCTGTGATTCTGTGAACTGTATGCCAAAGGGGCATACACACAATTAAAAGGCTCAGTGCTATTTTCTGTAACGCATTGTAACACACTTGAGAGTCATTCTGAAAGACGAAGAAACAAGTTCCTATCCTTGTAAAAGGTTTGATGTCTCTACCATGCAGCCTTCTGTTTCCAGTCAATACCCAGACTTGGTAGGCCTTAAGGGAAGAAAAATCAATCTTAGTTTCCTCTCAGTCAATATTGGTTCTCAACTCAATAAATCTTAATATTGACCACAACATAGAAACCAGTAACTTTTTAGTATCTTCATCTGGGTTTTAATTATAAACACTGAGGAAATTTGTCAATTCCTGACTTGCCAGGCATATGGAAAAGCTTTTAAACATTCTGCATAGACCACTGTGGATCAGGCCCATCACAGTGATGGAACTAAAACGTATTCCTTCACCACCACTATACACAGGATCTTTAACCTTGGCACGACTTTGAACCCAGTGCCTGCATCTGCTGCAAGGACGGTGAAGATAATAAATAGCGTCCTGTGATGTCACAAGAGCTATTCTTTCCAGTGGCACCATTAAATTTCCTCTGGCCATATAAAACTGTTAACTTCCATACATGGGGAATGTTGACAAAAATCCCTGTGGAATTCCATAGAGCGAAAGCATTCCTGGCCAAGTACTTTATCATTTGGAAAGAAATATGAACAGCACCAAGACACAAAGAGAAATAAAAGAGACAGGTGAAGGAAACTCTGGGACTACCAGACAGCACACAGCTTGCACGCAGCTGATAAAAAGAACCCCACGGTGTGAGTTCCTCACCTCAAAAACCAGATGGGAGTCCTGGCTGTGGGTATCACTTGGGTACCCCATAACACAGGCGATGGCTATGGAATACATGATGTCCAGGCGGGCAGCTGTCTAGACATCTTGGGAGACAGCATGGGCTCAGGAGAGAATACTCTCCTGGAGAAGTTTGTTCTGTCATTGCCTCTCTGCCACTGTGTTTTATAGGATCTCGCCCTGGTCCATCACTGGATGGACACCAGTTTGAAACGACTGCCTAGAGATCGGAGGAACCAGAGAGACAAACTGTCTGGAGCTCAGCAGAGGTGGGTTAAAGGAGAGCTGGAAGGTGGACCAAATATTCCCTTACTGATAAGCTGAAACGTCTGTGTACTGTATGTTAATTTTGTGCTTGGGGATATTTTTGAAATCAGATTTTCACCGCTTATGGTTGCAGTGAAGATCTGGGCCTTCTGTAGACCAAGGAATCTTGATGCCAATAGTGGGAACTACATATTTCAGACACTAACAAGACGTAGCCTAATTCAGGTATAGGATCTTAGGGCATGTTCACAACCTCAGTGGCCACTTGTTTGTGGGATCTATGCAGTTCTTCTCTGACTACAGAACAACCTTCAACCCCTTCAAGCGATATCTTGGTGATCATTCTCTATATTGCCAACATACCATCTTTGTCTCTGGAAACAAGGCCAAGAAGTGTATCCCTCACGCCACATAGTCTATAAGTCATTTTTGAAAAAGTCTTGAAATCATTGAAATTTTATGTCACCCTTTGAGGATATCTAGGATATTTATGATCTATGTCACCACCTTGCCATGATGTGAAATATCCCTCCAGAGAGTATGGAATTTTTTTTTCATTAACATTGGGCTGAGAAATCAGTGTAATGGAGAAGAACCATGTGGGCAGACAGATGAGCAGAATGACAAAAATGGGCTTTCAAACATCAGCCAGATCCTTGATAACTGAAAAGAGAGTAGGGTTTTTTCTTCGACTTTTTCTATTGACTCCTCCCGTTCCAAAAGTAAGTCTTTTATAGTCCGTGCTTCAATCCATTGCTGGGTTTTGACTTGTTTTAAGGTACTTACTTGCATCCAGCAGACACATCGCTGCATGGAGCATTATGAGGTTGTCATCTAACTGGGCCTTACAGGAGCAGAGAAGATTTAGTACCTTCCTAAAAAGATTAGCAATGCTTTCTTACGGAAGTTTGAGAAAAATTTGTGCTTTGGCAAAAATAAGACAACACACTTCTTGTGCATGTGAAACCTCTTAAATCACATCAGAAGGATTTGAGCTTGAGGCCAGGAACCAGGCACTTTCACATTTTAATCTCAAATCTGCTTCCTGCACAGCAAAGAACTCTTTCTTCATTTCAACAACTTCAAACCAGGGTGCAGTGAGAATTAAATGTTTACACTGCAATTTGAAAATGTAAAGTGCTAAGAAGGAGCACTTAGGAAATGAACTTTGTAAACTTTTTCATTGCTGCCATGGTATCGACCATCTTCAACAGCCTCTTACTTCAGGCACTCATAGACTACATAACCTTAAGCACTCACTCACTGTAAACTACATACCCCACTTGAGAGCTGATGTACAAAAATCAGCTGTCTGAATACCTTAACACTTACGACAGCTTCCTCTGGACTGATCATAAGAGAAATGACTTGTTATTAATTTTCACATGCTGGATTTATTTTAGCTTTTCTGTTTCAGGAATATTATATAAACAGAATGTTAGTTGTAGGAGTACCCAGGAATGCAAGAAAACATATGGCTTCAACTCCCTTCAGTATTCCCAGCACATTCCCCACCAATTTTAATTTCAACGGGCTTAGGTGGGGGAGTCAGGGAAAGACAGAAAGGCTCTCATCCCCTGCATATCATGATGAAGAGGTGAAATCACAGCACCTGCTTTCACATGTGCAGAGCCCTCTAGATGGGTGAAAATATAACCCTACTGCTCCCTTCGGGTGAGGAAAGGACCGTTTATGTTGTATTTTGGATCCATTTCAGTTCTACCCCTGTTCCAGGATGGCACTGGCAATCTCATCTTGAGACCTCACTGATTAGTTACAAGAGCAGAGCCGTACACTTGGGTTTCTGAGTGGCGTCTCAAAGGTTTAAAGGGTGGGAGAATGTGACACTCATGCACCCAAGATTAGGTATTGTGATGGTAAATATTTGAGATGGATAAATACATATTCCTGTATTAGCACAAGTACCTCCACCCAGTCTTGCCTGCCTTCCCACAAGCCTGCTCTTTGCCCTGCTGTTGCAAAACCCTGGGGCACAATAATCCTTGGGTACCAAGATTCGCTGGGGCACACGAGCTTTTGCTGTCATGCCTCAAGCCCTCCCCACCACTGGCCCTGCCGCATATGGCCGTGTAGGAGCTGCGTGCTCGCCCTTAAAGGAGGGCTGTGCCTGTCCCTCATCACGCTGCCGGTGCCTGGTGCTGGGTCTGCTCTTGCTCCCCGTGCTCCGCTGCCCAGGGAGCCAACGGCAGCCGTAGATGCCTCCCGAAATGGCTCGTGCTGCGCCCGGCTGCAAGGCTGCGTCAATCCCCGGTAATGTGAGGTGTCCATTCCTTCATCTGCTGCGGAGACTGAAGGAAAAAGGTGGCTTGACGAATTAACGGGAGTTAATTGCTTTACACGCTGGCGCTTTGCACACTCGAGAGGGCAGGGGTGGAGTATGGGACCTTCCCATGGCTGTGGGTACGGTGAGCCCTTGTGGGGATGGGCAGGAGAGGAGCAGATTTGCCTTCAGCCCAGACTGCTCCGTTACGCCACAGACGGCTACTAAAATGCTGACATAATGCAAAGGTCCCCAGAGATCTCCAAGACTGGAAACAACCCAGATTTTTTGGATGCCCTGCGAGATTTCGGAAACAACAGCAAAACTGAAGGGGGAAAAAAAAAAAACTTCAGCTATTAAAAACACCCACAAGAAAGCTTTTGGTTCAATCTAGCCCATATAAAGTCTCCAGAACGGACCCCTCGCACGCAGCAAGTCTCCACACGACAGCGAGAGCAAGCCCGATAAACTCCTCAGAGCCGTCAAAACCTTCCCAAGGCAAACTTTCTACAGAAAAGGTTTTTGTGCTGGTCACAGCTCATGTCCTACTTTGTCTGGTTATCCTGCCAGAAGCATAAATGAACTCATAAGAATAACAGGAGGATTAGGTTAAGCTTATTTTTAAAACGTTTCCCACAAATTAGTCTCATTTGCCTGCTTATAAACACCCTCGTTCGTCTCTGTTGTGTGTCTAATTAGGCAGGATATACTGCAGGTGGCTTAAAATGGGAGCTGAAATATAGTAGCTTTGCAGCTATGCATGTTAAAGGAAAGGTAATTAAAATTTCATGCTATGAGATGTAAACTGATCATCTCAGGGGCCTGAAAGGGATTTCTCCACCATACATGACACGGCACAGTTGGCCAGCTACAGTCTGGGTAGGTTTCCTCTTCCTTGCAACACTTATTAGCCTCTGCCCAAGGCAGAATACGAGATCTGATGGTTTGGTTTCTTGAATTATTTATTCACGGAAATAGACATATTACCATCACCTAAGCATCTCTGGATTTTATTTAAAATCAATTACTTCAATAAAGTTAAAAACATAAAAAGCTAAAACTAAATTTAAACAAACTAGCAGAGAAAGCCCTGCTGTGAACATGTCTTAGAGGTTGATTAAAATGAGATCAAACAGAGGTCTTGGATTTTGTAGCAGCTGTAGTTAAAATTTTGCGGCACCTGAGAGGGACATAGGGTGGCTTCCTCTGACGATGCTGATGACTTTTCTGAATAGCATCTCTCCAAAAAATGGGATTTATTTTCACATCTAAAAAGAATACTTCAGTGTAGCAAGTGTTTTTGCTTTGGGAATGGATCAAGTTGCGCCAAATGGCAGGTTTTCTTTTAAAACATTTCCCCAAGGGAGGATATCACTCTGCTTTTCCATCAGTTCCTCCCCACACCTGCTCTCCTCTTCTTTTCAAAAATCATGCATTGTATTATGTTACTGAAACATCAGGGGTGTTTTCCAGAATGTGAAAGGGCCTGTTCCAAAAATACCTATTAGTGTATGCAACAGGGATGTGCCTGTCCTAGGGCACGTTAATTCTTACTGTGCAATAGCAGCATTTTAAGATTGCAGCTTTAATAAGGATATTTGAGATGGGAAACTCTGTTATTCCTAGGGCGTGTCTAAAAGCCTATCAGATAATCTTTAAGAAATGTGAGGGCCAGCAGACTTATCATCACAGGCTTTTCTACCAACTTAAAAGCCAAGAAGAACCATGAGAGAACTCCAAGTTATCAAAACATGGAAAAGATCTCTTGGTTTCCTGTGACCAGACAAAGCAGGTCTTCTGCCTCAGAAAGCCACGTCTTGGATTGCCCCTAGGAAAAAAGCAGAAAGCAGACGGATCTGGGAGCCCTGATCTGAGAGTGTTTCATTTTGTCTGCCCCAGTAAGGAATGGACCCCCTGTGTCTGAACCAGCTGAACCCGTCTGTGGTACAGCAAATGCTGGGAAGGTTAACCAAGGATTACAAATTGATGCAAGAGATTACTGTAATAAAAACCTGCAGGGTAGAGGAACAGTCCCAATGATAAAAACCCATATATAAAAGCCCACATATAGGAAAATTCCCATTGACTTCAACAAGTCGGGATTTTACCCCACGACTCCAAGGCACTGTAGAAAACCAAACAAAACCACCCTCTCAAGCCTCAGAACAACGAGTTCTGAGAATGCAGTCCCTATTGATAAATGAGAGGGGTGTTTATGGTGCCGTGCTTTTCCGTTAGATGTCTCTCCTGATCTTCCTTCCCCATAGTTCCTACCATCCTTCGGGATCGTTTATCTCAGTTGAACTGATCTTACATTTTCACATAGAGTCTCACATCTGTGGGACTCTGGGCAATGAGGAAGACAGTATTTGGTTATGAAACACCTGACTTGGATTTCATTGGGCCAGGTAATAAACCAGAAAGAGATGAAGTTTTACTGTGCAGAAGCGGGTTTTTGTTATAAGTCTGTATATACCTGCACGCCTGATAATCATAAATCCAGTTCTTTCCTGGAAACGAGGGAAAAGAAGCCTCATATTGCACTTGCAACTAGTAGGAAATAACATCTCATTCAGCGTAAAAGGACAGCGTCAGGTAGGGTTGTGATGGTGTAATTAGGTAAGCAAAATATTCACACTCCAGACATGCCACCCTTTGCAGGAAAGGAAACTTCCCTGAGTTTTAATCACAGAGTAGTACGCTGCTTCATCTGGTTTTCCTCATAAAAAAATCTTTGTTAAAAAAAAAAATAATCAAAAAAAATCATTAACTTTCCAAAGTTAGGGAAGCACAAAGTGGGTCATCAGGGAAGCACGAGCTCCTCGGCTGGAAGCAAGCCATGGATGATCCCAGGTGAATGGTGTCTGTCCAACACCATGGTCTTGTCAAATTTTGGAGGCCTCTCCACCCTCAACCCCCCCGTACACAATACCTCAACAGGAAAGGAGACATCTGTGAATCCTCTGGCACTGCCTCAATGTTTTACAGCTGTAATAACCACCGATATGAAGAGAAGAATGTTTCCTAGCCCCAAATTCCTGAGGTACTTTTCTAAACAGATACAAGTGGATGGGGCTTGGTCACATGAAAAATACCCCAGCAGGGGCAGGGGCGTGGGGGAAAGATGAAGAGGAATTATGATCTGCAGATAATTGAGCTCAGCTTGGGTTCAGATTTATCTTTTCTGACTGATCAACCTAGTTGTCCAACTCCAAATTTCTAATCCCTAAATCTAAACAGTATTTTTCTGGCAGCTTGCAGTCACTCCTGGCTACATCCGATGAAGAATCCTACTGGGAGTGGTGCTCTATAGACTTAAGCACATGTGGTGTTTTTGCAGGGCTCCTCACCGTCAGCGTCGAGGTAGCGAAGGCTGATGCTTGCTGCTAGAAATCCCAAAGTGCCTCGGACACCAGAAAGTCCATTTTCTCCCGTTTGTTAGAACCATCGGTCACCAGCAGCGTCCAGTCACAGTGTCTCCTACCTGTGCCTCAGTGAGTTCATCACCACCTCACTCAGGACACACAGGCTGACATTTAAGAGCCATTTAGGGAAAAATATCTATTTGTATAGGGGCACAAAGTAAAGGCAGCAGGCAGCCCGCCCACATACGTGTGGAGAACCTGTTCCCAAGCACCAGCGCTCTTGTAAGGACTGGGAACACCAGCTCTCCCAGAGGCCAGGCATTTAGGCTTAGTCCGCTGTGCCCTTCTCCAATGCAGATCTGCAAAGGATCACCTTGTATAAGTAGAATCATATAAAGCAGTACAGAAACCCTGAATTATTAGGCACTTCACAATGCAAGCAACTGAAATTCCACTGGGAACTTCAAATGGATGGAAGACTCAAAGATACTGAAGAGAGCAGTATGGACAGCGGTGCGTCGAGCTTGAAGGAAACTCCTGGTGCAGATTTGCTTTTAAAAAAATAAAAATGATTTCAAATATTTTAAAATTCCTTTCTAACCAGAAGCTCCCTGGGTCGTACAGCTGCTCAGTGACAATTTGCCCAAGACACGGAGTAAATTGTTTCATCCTGAGCTCCTCTCTGCTGTGGTTACATCGCTGCTGGTACCCGGACTTGGGGCAGTCTGACAGGCGCAGGAACGTCCCTGCCTTAGCACAGGGGCCAGTGGGAGCAACAGCCTCCCTCTGTGCCAGGTCTGCAAGGTGACCTGTTGGAGAGCACCTCTGAGGAGAAAGACTCAGAAGTCCTGGTGGACAACAGGATGCCCATGAGCCAGCAATGTGCCCTTGTGGCCAAGAAAACCAATGTCATCCTGGGGGGCATCAGGAAGAGTGTGGCCAGCAGGTGGAGGGAGGTCATCCTGCCCCTCTGCTCTGCCCTGGGGA
>JAOTQQ010000012.1:49027815-49042110 GCA_026546715.1 Gallinago undulata
CGCAGGATTCCAGTTGTGGCCTCCCCAGTGCAGAGCAGAGGGGGAGAATGACCTCCCTCCACCTACTGACCACACTCTTCCCTACGCAGGCCAGGATCCCATTGTCCCTCTTGGCCACAAGGACACATTGCTGGCTCATGGATAATTTACTCTCTACTAGGACCCCCAGGTCTTTCTCCTCAGAAGTGCTTTCCAGCAAGTTCACCCCTAACCTATACTGGTGCCTGGGTCTCTTCCTCCCCAGGTGCAGGACCCTACACTTGCCCTTGTCGAACATCATGAGGTTCTTCTCTGCCCAGCTCTCCAGCCTGTCCAGGTAAATATTCTGCAAAATCTTCAAACTCATAGCTGAGATCTCTGTCTGCTTGTGGGAAGCAGGGATTTTGAAAGCACTTTGTGTTCCTCAGATCTCTAAAGAGTTATAACTACATTTATTACTGCTATCATGATTTTTTACTAACTGCCATTCATGTTGCATTCAGGGAGATCACAAACACACACACACACACGCACGCACACACGCACACTAGCCCTACCTGCTTTGGTTGTCACTTTCAGTAAATAGCCATCCAAATCGATCTGAAATTGTGGTGTCTCGCAAGGTAGTGAGATGCGGGTCCCATTCCACTTCACCGTGAGGTGCTGCTGGAGGCTGATAGTGCTTCTGCCCAACACAAGGTCCACTGACTTTGTCCAGGAGAAAGAACGGGTCCGACGGGCATCGTTTTTTACCAGCACCTGGAAGGGCGAGGCAGAGGAGGAGCAGTCTTTCGTCAAAACGTACTGACATGTTCCCTGAAAGTTAAATGTCCGTCCATCAAAAGTGTTGTAGTGAGGGTCTCCAAATACAGTGCAAACTCCAGGCTCTGCAGGTGAGTGAGAAACAAAAGTGCCATATCAGGATCAGTCAAAGTTTGAAAAAAGCAATTGATAAAAACTTAGAGGTTGCCACTCTCACCTCATCTGTCTGCCCTACAGGGCAGATTTGGCTGACATGCACTAGCAATATGTATTTTTCAGAAACAGAAGCTTTATGGCTTTTGTAGAAGTCTTTCCCAAAGCGGGTGGGAACTAAGGGCCAATTAATTGATCCTTGGGGCAGCATAGGAAGGCTAACCTGTAGCTGGGAACCAAAGACACATCTCCCATCGTATGTGTTTGTCTCTTAAACATAACGTACCACCTGAACAGTTTAGGTTATTCCAATGCCTGTGAAATTGTTCACAATATTTTGTTTCCAGAAAATATGAGGCCCACTCATGGTATGAGAGCAGGCCGAGCCCTGGGCTTGCGGAGCACACAGGTCTCTGGAGATCTGCAATGGGCGCCTTCCCACCTAGCTTCAGCTTTCCAAACATGAAATGTCTAGTCTAAGCAATTCATCCGGCCTCCCTCTCACAGCCAGAGAGACACAGACATGATTAGAAAGTCTTTCATCCCATCAGTTTTAGACATCTCTTTTAATACGCGGGGAATTACCCTGTCTCTCTGCTGCCAGCTCTGGGTGTGCAAACAAATAGCTAAGGCTACAGATATTCCTCTCAGACGGTTACATTCCCCTGGGATGAGCTCCCGCCCTTAAGATGTGGGAGCAAAGCCCAATCCACTAACAGAAGCAGAATTCAAAGCATCGCGTGTATATTTTAGAGGCTAATTTTCATGTCCCCACTTAGGCAGGGGTGATCCCGTGAAATGAAAAGCCAGCAGACCACTTCAGCTGGACCTGATCTGTCCATAGTTTACATAGATAGACTTATAAATATTGTACATTTACATCTGTAGGGTTTTTTTCCCCAAATTATTTGTAGGACCAGCATCTTTATTTAGTGCTACAAGCTATCATATATGTTGTCTATACACAACTGACTCGTTGTAGTTATTAGTATCAAGCTACCAACTAAAACTTGAATAGCACGATGCCATGACTGTCTAAGGGCACTGTATCTCTACCAAAACGGAGGGAGAGTTCTCCTTGATGTTTGCAGCCAGTTAGAGAAGAGGCAGCTCAGGGGCAGAACGTTTCCACGCTCAGGTCCATGATGCTGAGTTCCCCTGCGAGGGACTGAATCGCCTTGCAATCAAAGACAGCAGCAAATCTCTTTGCATTGCAGCCTTCTGCTACAACAATAGGTCCTAACCACAGCTCATTGCTGCTGTTCCTGGAAGAAGGAGTCTCAAGGCAGGGAAATGCACGCTGCCAGCTGGATACCCATCTTTTGAAAGATGATGCCTGGTTTAGAAGGAGGGCTTGGTGCAGTAACGAAATTTGACTGAGAAATCGGGGAGCTGTGTACAGGGTTAATAAAAAAAACCCCACAATCCTATAAAAACCCACCAACAAAGGAGTGGAGAACAACAGAATACAATTTATGCACTAAAAAAAAATAAATAATAATTGTCCAACTAACAATGACTTGCCTGAAAAAGCAGCTAAAAAAAGGCAAATTCAAACCTGCAGAAAAGAAAGAGGTATGGGTGTCATGGAGAAGAGGCGGGGAATTATTCAGTGCAGCTCTGAGTATGCAACACACCTTTCCCAGCAGGGTTTTTCAGCCTAGGCGGAGTGTTATCCTAAAAAGCTATAACCTTTCTGGCATTTTTTTAGCTGTAGTTAAAAAGCCCAGGAAATGGAACCCCCATTAACTTTTCCTTCTGCAGCTGTAATGCAGAATCACCTGTGCCTGTTCTTCCCGACAGACATTTATCTATTCTCTTAAAGAGCAGTGGTAACAGCAACTCCATGGCTGCCTCCGGCAACCCTTGGCAGTGCTTGGCTCTCCCTGTTGCAAGGAAGGTCTTCCAAAAGTCTAACCTCAGTGTCCCTCACAGTGCCATCACAGAACTGGTACCCGGGACACTTGTACCTTGCCCCTAACCTGCCACACGCACGCTGCTTTCGCGAAGCCAGGGACTAGACTTGGCATCATTATTATGCCTCCTTACTATATCTGGCAACTAGAGACCAAAAGTTTCAGTTTCTCAAGGACATCAGGTTGACCGCTCCACGACAAGTCAAAATGAATCACTTTTGATCAACAGTTCTGGAAATTAGGCCCAAAGGGCTTTAAGCAGAGCCTGAAAGCCAAGACACTTAGATAAAAGCGCTTTCAAAGATGTGCGCTTCTGTGAGTCTTGTTTTCCTCATTGATCCCATTGAGGATATCAAGAACTGGTTTCCAAAGTCCATAAAAAGATTAATTGATTCTCAATAAATTGGCAGGAACTGTACAGTTTTTAACCACCAACATCATTTTCACCTATGGGAAAAAGAATCCATAGACTTTCTATGGAGACCAGCTGACTTTACCTTTACTAAATCATACCATTTTTTTTTCTGAATTCTTTATGCACTCATGTTATTATCTGCACAATGAATATTATGATACCTTTTATTACCTCCGATTCTCCGGTTCTATTCTCCAATTCTATTTCATTTTTTCAGGCTTTAATTTTGTTTTAAACGTACTGACAAGCTTTATGAAAATAAGGAAACTACCAACAAAAAGAACAGTCCAAACTCAGTGAAGATTTCAGAGAACTGGTTTTTGTCTGCATTTCTAGAGGCCAAGAATGTGGAGAAGTTATACGTGTAACTACCTAACATATCGGGAGGGGGAGGCTGGTTCTGCACCTAAGCAAGTGGCTAAGAGGCAAGACATGAGAGGAACAAATGTAATTTAGAGATGTGCAAGTAAAATTGATAGCACCAATGGGATCCAAAGGAAATATTTATTTTTAATTTCTAATGTGTTTTGAGCAGTAATGTTGTTTTATGTTATGTTACATCGTGTCATGTCATATGCCAACTTGATGCAGTGCAGCTAAAATAAAAAAGAATGTATTTTGGACTGGATAGCTGAGTGCCTGATCCAAATTTCACTGTTTACTTTAATAACCAAGGAAATGGGGGAGGAAAAGTCTACCTAAAACTAGCTTGAATAATTGATTCACTGATATCACTGTGTAAAACATTCTTGAAAAGTTTGGTAAAATTGTGGCTTTAAAAAAATAAATATCTACATCCTGCAACAGTGTGTGTGATCTCAGGTACTGCCAGAAAGAAGAACTGATTGGCCTAGAAATAAACCTTAAATACTGGGTGTAACAAGACTGCAAGGGACAGGCAACATGAAAAGAGTTCCTTTCCTGCCATTTTTAGGTTTTGGGTTGTTTATTTCCATTTGGGAGAGCTTCAATCACATCACGTTTTACGCTTTGATGCTTTTTTTTTTCCTTCTTCTTTTCTTTTTTTTTCCCCTTTCTGAAACAAACCTGCTTGGCTGTTTTTGAAACCTTTTGGAAGCACTGGTTCTCTAGCCAGGATGATGCGTGACTTGCTCCTCTGCTGGGACATAACAGATGGAAAGGTGTTGCTGCACCACCAAAGCTATGTTCCCCAATTATCAGAGCTAGGTTGATGGTTGGACTACATGATCTTAAAGGTCCCTTCCAACCTAGACGATTCTATGATTCTCTGATTCTATGAATTTTGCTAACAAGGCATACCAACATGGATGAAGACCCTTCCTTTTTTTTCCCCCAGTAAATTGTTCTCAGTTTATTGCGGATACTCTATTTCTCTATCGGCTGTCTGGGGCATGGTTAGAAAAAGGCAATTATATACAATACTTCCCCCTTAAGACTCCATCAGCCTCCCGGCTATTTCCAGCTTAGGGACTTTCTGAGCTAGACGTGGTTTCTCTTTATTTAGTAACCTTTGACAGACTTCTTTTCTGTGGATTTTTCCAGTCTCCCCTTGAACCCCAAAATGTTAGCATTCACAACATCCTTGGGCAAAGTGCATGAAGAACCACCACCTCTTTCTTGTTTTGAACTTGGTATTCATGATCTTTGATGTCTTCTTTTGCTCATCTACACACGCACATGAAGGTAAATATACCCATTCCCACTCTGTCCCTGGAAAACATAGGCTTTTCAAAGGAGGGCCCCAGAGCTATGTTGAGGAGCCTGTGATTTTCAAACCACCTTAGGCACTCAACTCTGATTAAACATTATTGGGACCTGGCTGCAAACACCTCTAAATCTCTTTTGGAAATCCTTCAGTTAGGCTCCCAAATCAGTATTCAAAACTTCTGGCTTTTGTAAAAGCTTCTGGGAGCTCAGCATTTTTCACATTCATTGTTCAAGCAACTAAATATGGACTTCACGCTTTTACATTCGACAATTTTAAACTCCATGTGTGATTCATGAGGTTTCCTCAGCACCCACCTAAGGCTCTACAGCTTACTGGCAAATTAATAATAATAGTATTTAGGTGCTGAAGTGAATACTACAGGACTCTTGGCACACTTTCCTTGCATTTACAAATCATGCATCCAATTCAAATGATTGGAAAAGATAACGAGGAAGGTAACTGTGGGCAAGAAGCACCTTTTTTGAAAACACATTTATCTGTACAAAAAAGGAAGGTGAAAAAGCAACAGCAAGGATAAGAACATTTTAGCATTCCCTGAGTTTTAACGTACTCTTATAAGGAAAAAAAAAAAAAAGCTTATGAAATCACGACCTCTTTTTGGTCAATACAGAGGGATAAAAGTCTGAAAGACAACTCATTTCTAGTAAGTAGTACGCTGAGTAAAGGTAAGAACCACTTATTGAAACAAGTGGTTGCCAAAAAGTCCCTTTCTGCCTTCTACCCAATGCCCCCACTCCCCCGGAGAGCACTTAGCCTTTCTAGAAAGGTGAAATATATATACTGCTTAGTGGAGGCCAGACAGAGAGTCAGCACACACATCCTGACCAGCCGGAGAGCATGAGCACACCGGCTGGGCAACGCGCACACTTGTAGCTCCAAAGCAGCCACAGGATATATTGTCTCTAGCTGGGTTTATTATTTGTTGGGATATAAAAGAAATGGGACACAAATCCATAGGAAACCAGGCTCTGTTAGCTCTGGTGCTCACTGAATAGCTTGTTTTATTTTTTCAGGAGATCAGAGCAGTCAATTGAAGTCCAAGATGTCCAGATGTCTGGTCACACTCTTCTGGGCTTGTAGCTAGTTAAGAGTGGCCAAGAAAAATATACTTAAATTATAACTAAAATTGGTTTGGACACTTTCTAAGTAAAGAGAGAGAGGAAAAAATACAAGTTTACCAGTTAAGGGTGTTCTGGTTGCACATCTATAATTCAAAAAGACCTCAGCTTTTTAAAAATAAAATGAAATTCTGAATGCAATTAGCCCATATGCTGAATTAAGCCCTAAATCAAACAGAACACATTATTAACTTTTGAAAACTAGCTACAGAACACGCATAATAGAATTTCATGAGCTTTTCTGTAAAAAATGCATAGCCATAGAGTACTTTCCTCCTAACTGCTGCACAGTGCACCTTGATATAATACACATTACAAGGTGTGGTGTCAAAAACTCCACAGGAGTCTTTATGGTCTATTTAATAAAGAAAAGAGATATTCCAATTTGTCCAAATACATATTTATACAGTTGAGCATCAGGGCTGAAATGGCTGGGGAGGTAAATCATGAACAACACTCCACTATGAATAAACAGTTGCAGATTTTTTTGTTGATGTCTTTCTCCATGACAAGGAAATAACACAAGAAACAGGACCAGCAAGGGCCTCCATGGTCCCTCAGTGCCACTCCCTGTTCTCCTGGGTGCCTACAATGCATAACTCCACCATTTTTCCTTCTTTACTTTTTTTTCCCTTTTGAAGTGTCAGCACTTTTTTTCAGTATTTCTATAAAAGACACACTAAAAGGATGCAAGACTGGGTGAAAGTACCAACCTTTTACTCCTAAGGCTGGGTCCAAACGCCTTTGAGTTTGGTTTAGCTCCATCGGTCATTTTGTCAATTTAAAAAAAGCTGCAAAATTATTTGTGGTGAACGAAATTTTGTACCCCAAAAGAGGCCCTTACTGCAAAATTAATCACGAGTCCTGCTAGATCTAGACGACTGCGGTCCACATTGAAAAAACTTCACCCATAAAGCCTCACAATGACTTGGGTAAGACTGTGTTAGGATTATTGATCATGATTAAAATGATCTATCTAAAATACGGTTCCTTTCACACTGCATGCTGTAATTGCAGCACGGACTATTAATTTAACTTCCACTGCAAATTCTCATCTTTGTCTGGAGTTGAGAGCAGTCTGTTAATGTTACTTGAACTCAAAGTTAGTGTTTTCTTTTTTTTAATATGAAAACGACATTGGTCTAACATAAGATTACTAATTTATGGAACTGACGTCAGTGGTGATTTTTCTAAATCAAGCCCAAAAAAGTACATTTCATTACATTTTTACAGCAGGATAAACTAAACTGTTGAATTTTCCACTGGTATGACCACTGTGTTTAATTAGTGATAATTGTACACCAGCCATGGAGCTTAAACAGCAGCATGCCAAAACTAACCACAGTCAACTTCGGCAAGAGTAGACAAAAGAGACTCTCCAGCACTTTAGGAGACGAGGTACTTTTTCTCTCTGCAACAAACTGCTTTTAAAAATAATTCTTTGATTCTTTTTTTTTTTTTCACTTTAAAGTGTATCTTTTAACAACATGACTGTTTCTGACCCACTTCATAGAAATTGGCTGTATTTACACTGTACTCAGAGCTCTCCTGTGTACAGTATGTTCTTGTACCTCCTGTGTTGTTTTTACTTTGGAAAATTAATATCTGCTGGACCACCAGAAATTTCTGGTGTGTTAATATGTGGAGAAAGAATCAACATGAGTGGGTGGGTGAAGGAAAAGGCTGTGCATGTACATCTTATCTCGTCAGAAATTGGCTGAATTAGCAAATTTTCTAATTACTATCTGAGATAGTGACACTGAAATCCTTAGGATTTTGCCTCTTGCCTGTCTTATGTCATAAAGAGATTTACAGCACTTCTGGCACAAAGGTGGAATTAGTTCCTTGCAGATGGCAAATGCTAAAAAAACTAATGGCTACCACTTCTGTATAACAGTAGTGGATATTTAAGGTCTTTGATTACATTACCTGATAAAAGCTGGGAATGGCCTTTAATCATAAAAGCTTAGAATCACCTCAATATCTTCTCTTCTCCAAATACTAAATGGGTCCATAGTGAGACACCTCTCCAAAAAGAGAACCCCTCTGTTTCATGTGCTACAGAGAAGCATGCCACTGTGGGACAATGCAACGAGCCTCCCAGCCTCAGAGAGGCTATGGGAATAAGGCTGTTTATCCTAAAAGCTTTGGGGAGACCTATGAGCAGTCTGCCAGTGTCTAGAAGAAGGTTTCTGGGAAGATGGAGCCAGACTGTACAGCACTACATGGCAGGAGGACAAGTGACAATGGTCTGCCCTTAATTTCACAAGTCTTGTAGTCATGGCCATTCCCTTCTTGTATCATCAAGAAGTTCTGGTTTTTTAGGTGAATTATTTTTACTTTAAAGATATCTACTTTTTGCCTCCTTTGCCCGTGAAACTATTATCACAGCTCATCATTCTCTGGCAGCATTCTGAAGGAGTCAATGTACTGTCTTCTTTTTAACCCCTTACAGTAGAGGGTCTCTAGTGCTTTGGGGGAATGGCTGACCCCATTATTTTTCTCCCTCTCTCATGGCACAAAAGAACACGAGAAAGGTTAAATGAGACTGTACCATAAGAACAGAGGCAAGATAGAGATCAATAAATTCATAACACTAATGAGATGTCATGTTTGAGCAGAGGTGTATGCAAATTTCTGCTCCCTTGAAACTGAGCTAACATGAAATTAACTGCTGCTCAGTTGAATCCTCTTCCATTTCTCCCTCTGCTCAGTATTATTTCAAGTGTTTCTGAGGCTGTCACTTGTATTTAATTTCATTTCAATACAGAAGACTTGCAAACTAGATCTATTTTATCACAAGTTACATGCTCCAAAATAATTGAGCTTCAGAGTAGAAAACCAGATATTTAGCATAAGAAATTCGTGCAATCCAAGAGCAGATAGAATTGTGTTGATCAGCAAAACCAATTTCCTTTTAGACAAAAGAACAGGAAACTCTCTCCTTAAAAACCTGGTCCTTTTTCAGAAACCTTCCTAGAAATCATAAAAACCCCTAAAAGCAGTCTGTCCCTATTTGGTGAAATATTTAAACATGTCCTGAAGAAAATGCATTGTATCCTGTTAACTTCAGTGAATACGGGTCTTCCTGTTGATTTAAATTGGACAAGCTTAAAGATAAATATTTGTGTACATGTGTGCTTTGCTGACTAGGAGAAAACACAAGTGATATCCTAAGACGATCATTCCTGAAGTGAGGAGCAAAGGGATAAAAAGGTGATGGTTGAGCTAAACGTCATACAGACAGGAGAGCTTTCTATTGTACTTTCCACTGCTGCCCCAGACTGGGTTTCAGGATTCTGCACACCTTGTTTTTTTAACTCTCACAAATCATCTGCAAAGCTGGGCCATTCTTTACAGATATAAAAGGTA
Source organism: Gallinago undulata (assembly GCA_026546715.1). Classification (NCBI taxonomy): domain Eukaryota; kingdom Metazoa; phylum Chordata; class Aves; order Charadriiformes; family Scolopacidae; genus Gallinago; species Gallinago undulata. The sequence goes on from JAOTQQ010000012.1 coordinate 49,037,242, forward strand.
CACAGTCCAAAAAATTATAACTCTATTCATTTGCTTATTTTATAACCTACAAATTTCACAGGCCAACTATATCCTTCAAGAAGCAGCACCTCACATTTGACAAAAATAGTGTCATTTGGAAAAAAATAAATAAAATAAAAATAAAATAGCCATGCATTTAGTTTTAAATTTAAAGATTTATAGGAGGCAAAAGTCACCTGCCCTTTAGCCACCTCTAAAAAGAAGACAGAAAAGCAAACATACTTCTACTATAATTATTTTTTCCGAAAGAACAAAAAAGAATATAAAGAATGTGAAGAAAGAACTTACTTTCAGTGCAAATAGGACAGCATCCTTTTCTGTTCAGGATTTTACCCTAATTGGGAGAAAGACAGGCTGATTTAATGAAAGAGTTTTTGGAGCAATGGCTGTGTTATGTTGTAAGGCTGGATAAGCCTTTGAAAATAGTTCAAGTTGTATTTGAACTCAATGCCCTTGTTACAGCTTCAAATATCAGGTGCTAAAAACAGACAGAACTATTCAAAGGGCTTCCTGGCAGCCTTGTAAGAAATGAAATACTAAAAGGGTTCTCTGTTACCACTTTTCTCTTCAGAGAGAGTGTGAGGGAATTTTGGACTCATATATTCATGGATATCTAAAGCAGACTACTCATTGGCTTAACGAGATTGCTACCTTTTCCCCACCTCCCAAAACATATACAATATATTTCCTATGCACACCCTTTCAGTCGCCACACACAGGCTCTACAGGCACACTTCCCCCAAATCATTCATTTTTTCCTACAAAAATGAAGTAAGGAAGGAGACACTGGTGAAGATCTAGTTGAGCCAGATTTCTTTCATGGCTAAATCTTGTGGTATCTCTCACCACATCCATATCCATATTTGGGTCCAGAGAAGGGCAACGGAGCTGGTGAGGGGTCTGGAGCACAAGTCTTGTGAGGAGAGGGTGAGGGAGCTGGGGGTGTTCAGCCTCGAGAAAAGGAGACTGAGGGGAGACCTTCTCACTCTCTCAACTCCCTGAAAGGAGGGTGTAGCCAGGGGGGGGTCGGTCTCTTCTCCCAAGTCCCAGGCGATGGGACAAGAGGAAATGGCCTCAAGTTGCGCCAGGGGAGGTTCAGATTGGAGATTAGGAAAAATGTTTCCATGGAAAGGGTTCTTAAGCCTTGGACAGTGGTTGAGGCCCCATCCCTGGAGGGATTTCAAAGCCGGGTTGCCCTAATGCTTAGAGCCATGGGTTAGTGATGGTTTTGATCAGAGTTGGGTTGATGGTTGGACGAGATGATTTGAAAGGTCCCTTCCAACCTGGACAATTCTATGATCACACTATCAATCATGGACCAATCTCCCCAGTGAAACTAATTGTCACACATCTAAGAATGCGCAATGTCTAAAAGCAAACTATTTATCTAGTGATAGTAATACAGACCAAATATTCAAGTCTTTATTTGCCACTCTGCTCAGATCAGTTTTCTGTCTGGTTGTGTCTTACACAAGGCTGGCTAGCAGTAGGAGGCATGCATTCCTTTGTGCACATACATTCTTTCTCCTTTTCAGTCCTCATCAAATTAAAAGATGATCTATCTAATTTTACTTAAATTCCCTAAAGCTAACTGTCAAGCTAGAGGATAACCCTGGAAAATTTCAGACTGAATGATATGCTTCTCCAAACAAAAGCTGGAGTGGGTTACAACAGAACTTATGGTGATATTCGAGCTCCCCCGCATTCCCATACAGGGAAGGAAGAGGTATATGGAGCTGTGCTGCTCCCCAGAACCAACCCTTTGGTCCAACAGCAGTTGAAGAGAAAGTCCCCTTTGTGGGATCACTGTTCCTGTTCTCCACCAAGCAGGTGAGCAGGAGATAGACAGCAAGAGTGAGCAAACAGAGCTGTGTTATTCTGTCCACTCAACATACTCAACAGTGCAGAAAAACTCGTGAAAACAGGCAAAAAATAGGTGGCTGGTCAATGCAGATAGAGGGGAAGCAAGCCCTATTGCCATCTGCCTTGCTTTCTGCCTACAGCCCTGCCAAGCTTTGGTAATGGGCATGGGGAGAAATCACAGAATCACGGAATTGTCAGAGTTGGAAGAGACCTCTAGAGACCATCCCGTCCAACTCCCCTGCCAAAGCAGGGTTGCCCAGAGCACATCACTCAGGAACATCCAGGGCGGGCTTGAAGATCTCCAGAGAAGGGGACTCCACACCCTCCCTGGGCAGCCTCTGCCAGGGCTCTGCCACCCTCACCCCAAAGAAGTTCTTCCTCAGAATTGAGTGGAACTTCCCATGTTCCACCTTGTGCCCGTTGCCCCTCATCCTGTCACTGAGAACCACTGGAAAGAGTCTGGCTCTTTCCTCCCTCAACCCACCCTTTAGGGAATTGTTCAAGGCCAGGCTTGACGGGTCTTTGAGCAACCTGCTCTAGTGGAGGTGTCCCTACCCAGGGCAGGGGGGTTGGAACTAGATGTTCTTCAAGGTTCCTTCCAGCCCAAACCATTCTATGATTCCATGATTCTTGGGAACATGAATAAGGTCTCCCCTCAGCCTTCTCTTCTCCAGGCTAAAGAGTCCCAGATCTCTCAGCCTTTCCTCATCAGGGAGGTGCTCCAACTCCTCTATCATCTTTGCTGCCCTATAAACCCCAAGTATCTGTCAGCTGGAGTGGAGTGCGCTCCATCCTGCTCACGCTTGATGTACCCAGATGGCATGAATAAAGAGTTTGGTGATGAGCTGGGGCCTATCATCCACGGGGCACAGAAGTTCAGTGTAAGCTTGTCTTTGAATGTGCAGCTACATGTGAACAGACGTGAGCCACATCTGGACTTGAGAAAAGCACTGGAGCACAGTTTCACTGGCAGCGTGAGCAATGCTTGGACATTTGTGTGACCACCAGGCCCCAGAGCAAAGAGACTAGCTGAGGAGCAGGCTTCAACAGGGAGACCTTCCAAGCACTTGCTCGGACAAAAACCCTTCAAGGAGGAACTGTTAAAAGTGCACAAAAGTGGGCAACACTTATTTGTACAAAGAGAAGACGTGCAGCCGAATGCCACACACTGCACCACACGGCACTACCCCTCCCGTTCAATAAAAGAGTTGAAATCATCAGCCGAGCTGGAAGTGGCAAGAATTCAAGTGAAACTGGAATCTCCAAGGCAGCCTGCTGAGGCTGGTTACTTGAGCCACCATGTTGGCCCGAGATCCTGTTTTTGTCTTGTAGAATAAGGAAACCCATTATTGCTAACATGTGCTGCAAGAGTTCGTTAGCATTGAGGGTTCCCTTAGGAGTCGGCTAAGTGATGTGATCCCATTTTTCCCTATGAATATTTATAAGCAGACCACATTTGAGTCTATTTATTTTCTGGGATTTTTCTTCTTCTTTATGAGGTTTTCAATTTTATGTCTGAGGTTTTTAGTCTCTATTTTTTTAAGGCAAGACTAATTGTAGGGGGGGGGTAGGGGGTTGTTTGGTTGTGTAATAGCAACAGCTGTTGTTTTTTTGTGCCTCATTTGGCACTAAAGTAAAAACAGCAACTTTTTGTTTGTAATAATAACAGATGTGTATAACATTAAATGCAGTCTGTGCTAGAGATGGGAGAACGTGTTCTGAATAAATTTTCAACTCACTTGAAGTTCACGGGTTCAAAATTTACCCACAGAATCAAACTCTGCAAGTGTCTTCACATGCCATGAATTTAATTCTATTAACTTTTGCACAGCCTTATAACTCTGAAAAGGCTGCGTGCTGTAAAATTCACCAGGCTCTCCTCTAGCAGTACAAAAAGAGACATGTCCGTGGCCACTGACCATTACCACAGGTTTACATTGTTTGTGGAGAATGCAAAGGCATAAGGAGAGGAGGCAAGGTAGGAAATGAGAGGATGGGTAATCAGAAAGGAGATGGCAGAAGGTGAGAAGGCTGAGACAGGCTGAGAGAGCTGGGGTTGTTCAGCCTGGAGAAGAGAAGGCTCCAGGGAAACCTTACAACAGCTTTCCAGAACCTGAAGGGGCTACAGGAGAGATGGGGAGGGACTCTTGATCAGGGAGTGGAGCAATAGGATGAGCGGTAATGGTTTTAAATTGAAATAGGGGAGATTTAGATTAGACACCAGAAAGAAATTCTTTGCTGTGAGGGTGGTGAGAGACTGGAACAGGTTGCCCAGAGAAGCTGTGGCTGCCCCATCCCTGGAGGGGTTCAAGGCCAGGCTGGATGGGGCTTGGAGCAACCTGGTCTGGTGGGAGGTGTCCCTGCCCAGGGCAGGGGGGTTGGAATCCGATGATTAAGGGACCTTAAAGAAGGTCCCTTCCAACTCTAACCATTCTAAGATTTTGTGATTCTAAGAAAGAGGCTGGAGCAGGGCTAGGGCAAGTGAATAGCAAATTAGGTAAGAAAAGGTCTAAAGGATCTCTGAAACTCAGTCCTGCCAAGTGTTGAGATTACTCCCCTTACTATGAAGTATTTAAGGATGTGTTTAAGTTTAAACACACGTGGAGGGCCAACTTACTTTAGCAGGAGTGTGGACACAGGCTTAATAGCTTTGCTGGATGTGGGCCAAGGTGTACCCCACCTCGCAGGCTGACATGCCACGTAAATGAGAGAGGGAATATCTACGTGCAGTCAGTAAGTAGTCAGAAAGTAAGAAACAGGAGCCACAAGCTACAAGGCTCACTAGAAGTCCATGGAGGACCGATTTTAAACATGACAGGAGGGATTGAATTTGTGAGATGTATTGCCTCAGCTGCAGATGAAAAGAAGCTAAGAAAGACAATTCCTATAATTACTGATACAGGATTAAATAAGTATCTCAAGGGTGGGTTGAAGGAGGAGGGAACCAAACTCTTTTCAGTGGTTGCCAGTGAGAGGACAAGGGGC
>JAOTQQ010000012.1:49042210-49053155 GCA_026546715.1 Gallinago undulata
GTTGGACTAGATGATCTCTATGGTCCCTTCCAACTCCAAAAATTCAGTGAAATTCAGTGAAATTCAGTGAAAATGCTCCCAAAAGAAAAGAATAAAAGAAACAGAAATATGTGCCTAACCCAATGAAGAAAATGAAAACAATGGCAGAAACAGTCTTCAAAAATATGTCAGCCTGACACTAACACATTGAACAATACAAATGATTGCACGCTATTGGAAATTTCTGCAGAACTACCACTTTGAAACCCATCCTTTCAAGAAATAATTGGCCAAAATCTATGTTGATAATAATATTCCATCACAAAAAAATGCCCCCACAACGTCATGCAAAGAGTATTAAGACTGCAGGGTAAAGTATTTAAGCCAAGGAATAACATTTTAAGTTCCTTGTGAATCTTCAATCCTTTCTCACTCAATTGTGTGTATCATAACAGTTTTAATGGGATAACTTTATGTGGCCTGACACCCTAAGGGACATTAAACAGCCTTTTATTCCACAGGAGTCTTCAATAGTCAGTAGAGACTGCTTACTACCAGAAACATTGACAAAAGAGAAAAGAAATGGAGTTCACACCCCTACAGTCTGCAGACAGCAAACAGTGTAACTCTCTGCATAATATCCAGACTTTTAGTTCTGGAATCACTAATGTATTTTTATCTTGGATAATGTGGTGTGTTTAATGAATGTTTATAGCTTTGTGACAGAATATCTCATCAAAGAGAGTGAAGCCCACATGAAAAGTAAAATATTTAAATCCATTATTATACATTATTTGCTTTAAAATTATTTGGTACCCACTTGGAATAGGAAAATAAATCTCACTCTAGAGTTTACATTCTTTCTCCCATTTGTCCTTCCAATTTATCTTGGAAGAGCAGAAATGTAACGTGTACCTGTGGAGGAGGGCGGGTTTGTGTGCAGCTTGCTGTAGACTCCATTTTAAGGTGGGGGGAAGCAGGCCGACTGGTTAGATACTGGAGGAAACAGTGCTGCAAACTGGTCATTTCAGCGCTAAGGAACTGGACCTTGTCTGAGGACTTAACTTGAAGGTCTAGGGCAGTTTGGGACTTGAGGCTAACCTTGGAACAGAGCATGTAGCAGCCCTGAAGAAGTTTGTCAGTCAGTAGGTTATGCTGCCACAGGACTGCAGATGGTGAAGTTTTACCCACCACTTTTTTTCATTTTAGAAGCCACTTCGACAGATCATCTCAATGCTCAAATTTGTATTTTATAAGTGCTATGTTTCACTTAAGATCTATATTAAGCCATATTAGTTAGAAAGCATCTTAAATGTTTGAAAGGCACCGGGACAGGGATAAATAAATGAGATGCAGTGTGTGCCACGTTCTCGGCCAACAAAGAATTTGACATGACCTGAAGGGTCCAAGCTCTCACCTCCTTAAACTGTGACTGGGCTGTACCAACCTGATTGCCATGAGCCACATCAGGTTCCCAGAGGAGCAGCTCCATTTGTTCATGCTTCCTAAGATGTATGCAACACCTCATGTGAGGCCCATTAACAGGACAACTGCCCTCTGCACCGAGTGCCAGAGTGCCAGGAAAAGGATGTCCCCTCTCCTGAGGACGCAAGCATCACTCCTGCAGCCCAGTGGCACAGCAGAACAGGAAGCACGGGCTCTGTATTCTACCACTGCTTCGGGCTGTCAAAAGTTCACACGTATAAAATTTTACAAACTAGAGTTTGTCATTTAAAATTTTATACCTAGGTGTCTGTGACTCATATTTTCCGCACGAGCTTCCAGGCTGCAGAAGGAAACACTGAGAAGGTGTAGCGCTAACGACTTGGCTCTCTCTTCAGCAGTTCTGTTCAAAGATCTGCCCCTACACGAGGTGCTATTTAGAGCTCCCTCTTCTGCAAGCTTGAGCCAATAATACAAAATAATTCATCAGTGACCAAAATCCAAGAAACAAAGGCTGACTTTAGTTCGAGGTTTCAAGTAATGCTAATTTTTGAAGCAATTAAGTAAAGTTACAGTTACACCGCTCTTTGGGTTCACTTCAGACTTTCAGATAAAAAAAACTCAGACTGCAACCTTAGAGAAAGCAGCATGGCTTGATTGAAGTAATTTGCTTTGCTTTGTCCAATTTACATTTTCAGCCACCTTATGTGCACTGAGAAATGCACGTTCAACAGCCTCCTGTGGCTTGCCTTAACAATATGCATGTTCTTGAGATATTAACATAGTCATCTCGCCACTCAATACATCTAATAAGTATATGCAAAAGAGGTGTTGCAGTGCAGATACTTGAACAGAGAAAGCTAAAGGGAGGAGAAGAAAAGGAGCCCAGAGTCTTCAGAGCAAGGTCAGCTGGCAGGAAATCCATATTCAGGGTAGCAGTAGCACGCTTGGGGAATGCAGCCTAAATTAATATGCCAGAGGATCCCTTCTTTCCAATCTGCATGCTCCACTGCCATGCACACACTTCCAAGAAATGCTAAAAAGATAATGGTGGAGAAAAAAAAAGAGAAAAACTCACATGAGGACAGCTGCTGACTGGAATGCACTGTTTCTTGCGACACTCTGTCTTGCCTTTAACACAAGCACAGATGGTGCAGTTCACAGAGGACCACATCTCTCCATCCTGCAAGAGGGAACATGATATAGTATCAGCTGGGGTGGCAACAGGAAGCTATTTCAGCAATGTATCATTGCACAAGAAAGAATGACTTTCCCTGTTGGCATCGTGTCATTGTTTAGTCTAAATTATTTCGAGGTGTCTGTCCATGGCCAGTCAGATTAAAGACAAAGATCAAATTCAGGAGGGTTTTCTTCCATTTGGCCCTCTAGGTCAGAAATTCATTCTTCCAAGGCTAACCAAATGACATTTGCATTTTTCATCAGTGTCCTGGTTATTTGCATTGTTTTCTCTCCAGCATGTGATCACACCTACCACAAATTTTCATTTAAGCTCACATAATTAGAAAAACCTGATTCATTGGGTTGAGTGACATCTTTAAGTTGCTGCACGTGAAAGTATTTGATTAAGATGTCAGCATACAGTGAATTTATTCCCAGATGCAGCATCATTTTGACTTAGGGCAGGAATGGTCAAATAATGAATTCTACTTTAGATTACTTACCGCACTTTCACAGATACTTGATCTGCTGAACATCTGAAAATGTTTAGAAGAGATACAGTGCTGAACTTCTCAAATGCAAAGCATGTAAGACAGTCTACGTACGGCTCAAAACATTAGGTGCAGAGCAAAATATGCCTCATGGCTTTGTCCCCATTTAGTTGGGAAGGACTGCTTGTGGAACTGAACTGCCCTGGCTCCTTTTTATATGGAGTTGCATTTGCCAAGAGTGGTTCTTAAAACATTCTGTCTCACCCACTTAGATTCTTCTGTTGGCCCACTTAGAGACAAAATGTGCATGTTTTCTGTTTACAGAGCTGCTGTGAAGGAAGGGTGAGGATAGACCTGACAGGAAAAGGCAGTCCAACCAGACAGCTGGGTACAATTACGTGCCCACCTCAACATGATGTTCTGACCAGAGAGAAAAACAGACTAAATCTGAAATGCCAAGGAGCCTAACTTACTTACAGTCATAGTGTGGTTAGAGTTGGAAAGGACCTTAAAGATTACCCAGTTCCAATCCTCCTGCCATGGACAAGGACACCTTCACTAGACCAGATTGCTCAAAGCCCCATCCAGCCTGGTCTTGAACCCCTCCAGGGATGGGGGAGCCACAGCTTCTCTGGGCAACCTGTTCCAATGTCTGACAACCCTCACAGTAAAGAATTTGATTAAACGCTGTCTGTCCCCTGTTTCCAGGCTATGTTACTATTGCCTCATGTTCCTGATGCAGCACATGTTCTTGTGGGCCTCTAATGATTGCTCTCCAAGCATCTGCTAAGGTACCAGAATATATCACAGCTGACTGCATGCAGCTACCCTGATTTTTTGTCTCACGGGAGAACAAAAACACCCACTGTGCCCATTCTACCCATGTCAGACCATTAACTTCAACTGAGCAATGCTGGATTTACTTTTTTGCACATGATGCCAGAAACGGGTGTACTGTCTCATTATTTTTTCTTACTCCATATAATACTTAGTAACATAAAATCTTCACAAGAAGCAGAATATTTTAGTTGGGTGCCTAAGAAGCAGGCATTTGTTCCTGAAGCACAATAGCACCAGTGTGAAAGTGCCAATCAGATGGAGTACAGTTGCAGTGTACATGTAATTTCCAGAATAAACACTTCAGCTACATACACAAAAGATGGAAAAAATGGGAAGCAATTCTGGCTGAGCAAACCAAGAATTCACAAAGGATTTATCATTCGATCTGATTCAAGAGTCTCTTAATTCACAGATGGCCCATGAGGTGACAGAATCTTTTTTTTGACACGGTGTGAGAAAAGCCCCACCACTTGGAAGAACAAACAGGGTCTCGGCGATAGCAGAAGTGTTCTGCAAGGAATCTCTTGCGGTTTGAAAATGTTGGGTGAGAGTGCAGTAGGTAACAGTTACACACGGCTCTCGTGGTGTAAGATGTCAGGGGTGCTGTCTTTAGCAGAGAGGTAAAATGTAGTAAATCAAGATGAGTAACTTTCAGCCAAGATGACCTTCATGCAGCTCCTGTTGGCTCAGCTATGGAAGAGACTTTTTGGCCCACAAAGCCTCCATACCACTCAGAGTATCTTCTCCATGAATACCAGTGTTTGTTTGGGAAAGCAGAGCATTACTATCTCTTACTAAAAATGCATTACTTATCATGAAACAGAAGCTTGAATTTCTGCATACAGAGAGGGAGGCAACACGTCATATCAAGGAGGAACTAATCTTTAACTGCAGTGTATCGGCAGAATTTATACAAACTCAGAAAAAAAAATATCAGATGGCAAATTTTGCAAAGGTTTGCCTCTGAGTTGTTCCATCATCAACCAAGATGGTGAGGATTCTGCTAAAAAACAAGCCACAATAGTAATTTAAACTCATGCAATTTCAGCTGTTACAATGGCATCAATTCTTGAGCCACCCCTGAAACTTTACCTGGAAGATTTTATTCCCAAATTTGCACACTTTCACTTCCTCAGGAGAGATATATGAGACACACTCCTTGCAGCAGTGGTCTTTCCTTTTGTCACATTCACCAGTAAGTAAGCACCTCTTCTTACAGATCACTGTTGAATTCTAGGTAAAAGAACAAAAGGAAGTCATTAAATCACCACCAAGATGTTTATATTCCTGTGTGTCCTTACCATAACATTTCCTCTTGCTCAGTCGTTTAATTCAACCAAGCTACAGCCCAAGTGCTTTGAATAGCTCAACTCAGACAAACTAAAAATTGTTTTCTGGATTAAGGGAATCTTTCCTGGTCTGTGAAGCTGAAGCCCAGCTTGTACTTCTGTTGGCCTGCAGAGCCTTACTGATTCGGTGACACTTTCATTTTTTTGCCTAGGTGGAAAAGTGTACGTGGTCACTGTCAAGTTAGAGGAACTAAAAAAAATAAATCACTGCCCTTCAGCAGTGATGTAGTAATGCACCGCTTAGGGTCAGGCATTGTGTCTCAGCTGAGGCAGTCAGCAACTTTTTAAACTTTCCTAGCACAACTGCAAGTGCTCTTCAGATCAGATGCTTGGGGACCACACAAGATGCCAAAAAAGAACAGTGTCAGAGCTTGCATTTCCACAGCCCTACAAGTAAATGCTACGTCAGACAACCAGCAGCACGCAATACCAAAGCACTCTGGACTTACCTTGCATGTACACATTGTGCAGTTGTCATAAATAAATGAGGATCCGTTATCGTGCACGTTGCTGTGAAAGAGGCAGCTTCCAAAAGGGAGGTCAAACACTTTCCTCTGTCCTGAATATAAATAAACAGTAATAGAAACAGAATGTGGTTGAAAAGATGCCATATTGTCAACAAAAATAGCACGGCTTATTGTCATCAGACCAAATTCATGTGCAATGTGTCATTTGCTATGTGTTTCCATTTTGTGTGTGTGTGAAAAAAATATGTACTTTTAACAGTTCGCTGTTCTTCTAGCACACATTCATCTGTACAAATTCTACTGTGGGAGGGAATATAAATATGATTTATGGCATGTTTATATTGGAAAAATCTTTCTTCTCCTTCTCATCATAAAGTGCACAGTGTAGCTAATGGAATAAAAAGTAAGCACTGCAAACTCTTAGGGTAGGTACACTTAAACTAGTTTAAACAGTCTTTAATTTAATGCAATAACTTATCAAACAAAGCAGCCTTAACTGATTTTAGCATATTTACCTCAGGGGTTCACAGCAGCCAAACTAAATCAACCCAGTGGCACTGACACAAAAAAAACCCGTAAGTATTGTCCAGTCTCATTAAGATAGCTTGGTGTATTGTGTTCACACAAGCTTGCAAGAAATACCAGCACTTGCATTGTTTATGAACAGAACGAGGGTAACACAAGGTATTTAGTTTCCATAGTCTATAAAATATTTGGGTTTCATGAGAGCGAGGCAAGGTTTAGAGCATTACACAGGGAAGACAGCTTCAATATCAAATCCTTCCTGAAGTCCTGCAATCCTGTAGGGACTTTCAGATCCAAGTTGCATCACACTTTGTGGTTCTTGCAAGCTTCTGTTGTTCCTCAGCTTCCTTCCTAGTCGGTTATTTTAAACAAGTGACCATTATGGTGATCATTAAACAAGTGAGCGTTATTGTTCTAGCCATGAGGTCTTTACAAAAACTCACATGAAATCACCACACTTATCTTCCTGGTTTTGAATACCTTCCCCTGTTTACTTTTGGTGGTAGCCAACTAATAAGTTCTTTTGTGAGTGGCTGAGAGTCTCCCGGCTTATCATTTTTGAGGTCTGATGTTAAACAGGCATCAATTCCGATGTAGGGAATGGCCACTGTAAGTACATACAAGAAGTCACTAAGTACTAGGTCAATACTTTAGCTCTCAAACCACTAGGTGTTGGCACACCGTAATTCCTTCCCTTTTCAATAATTCTTGATAAATGTAGAACAGCTTACAAGAAAAAGGTTCCATTTTCCTCTGAAAAAAAAATTCCTCTGAGATACAAGTGAACAAAAGGATAAGCACGCAGCAAAATCGGTTGGATTAGCCTGGAGTTTTTAAAAATCTAATGTTAAAATTACTATTAAATTAAAAGTTAAGAAATAATTGCTATTGTTCAGTTAGACACAATTTGAACATCACTCTATTTCAAATTCGCTACCTTGGACTAATCTGTGCTTGCAGAACCAGCTTCCCTTTTACTGAATGTGATTCCTTCTGGAAAGGCTTATTTTCTCTTGCAGGACTGACCTATGAAATCAGCTGAGGAACAGCTCTACATCCATGCACCACTTATGGGTAAAGCCTCGTCCTGCCTGTAACTAACACTTCTACTGCTCTATGTGGGGCCAGGACTTCAATCACATAACTTATGTCAACAAGTGAACAAAAGTCCAGTTCTCTCTCACACCCACTTGCCATCCCTTGCAAACCACCCGGTGCAATTCTGGGTGGCCAACCCCATTCAAATAGTTGGTAAAAAACCACTGACAAAGGAGCTACCACTTTAAAAGACGTGGTGGTGAAGATATTGGCTTAATGGTTGGCTTTGCTGGCTCATAACCACTAGTTAAACTAATAATTCAAGTCCCAGTAGAGTCCACAGCATTCTTCTACGCTATATACGCTGAGTATCAGGAATTCAATTGCAGGGAGGTCCTCCACATGATACTTTAAAAAACATGCCTCAGCATCCCTGAAAACATTTCTCTTTCCCAACTGCCATGCAGTGTATTACACAGCCTTTGGCTCTACCTCCACTCCAAAAATTTCAACACTTGTCCGTGAATAGACATCACGCATTCACAGGTATATGACATGCTTTAGAGCAACAACCACACAAAATGAAAATCATTATCATTAGTAAACTCATTTACAGACATTTCTAAGAAGGAAAAAAGAATCTGTAGAAAAATCTCCATGAACGAGTCAAAAATTTAAGCTGGGTTTTGAATGCCCAGATCAAGGAAAGGATGGATCAGTTGGGAAAATCATTAGGTGGAGAGGACAAGGGGATCTTACAGAAGAAAAAGAAAAATGTCCTAGGCCAAAATAGAAGCTCAGCATTTGGACTGTTCTCTCCATTTCATTCCTCTTCTGCATTACTCTCCAGCACTGCTGATAAATGTTCAAGGCAGATATTTATCCGTAGCACTTCTCAATTAGCAAATAAATAAATAAATTCAGATGTTTCAAACAGTCCAACATGTTAAATGCTATGAGACGCTGAAACACTCCATGGCTTGCCACCTGCAAGGCCAGAGCTCTCTGTACCACAAACATAGCTTGGAAAGAGACTTTGGATAGTGGTAAAGATACGGTCAAAATGACAAAAAGTTTCTGTTGAAGAACTGGGAATTACCAGCTCTGAAAGTTTTCCAAACCTAGTTATAAACTCTCAGACCAAATAAAAGCTAATTTACTTAGTAGGATGTAAGCACTCCTTGTTTATGAGAGGGATACGTGCTGAGGAAGATTAAGCTATGGGATCTGTGGACAGGATTAGAGAAAACAAGGACTCTCAAAAGTCACTGCCTTTCTTGGCATCACTTGGAAGAACTAGCCCTTCTTAGAGACCTCTGATTTACTCCTTTAAAATGTGTTGGAAAGACGTAACTGAAAATATTCCTGGCTGAAACTGTGATTCCACCTTAAGAAGGCAACCATGAGCCAGACTCCTGGGTCGCTGGCTTCTCTGACAACAGCTTCAAAGAATGTGATTTCAGTCCCAAAGTTTTGTCTAACCTGCATTTCCTCAAAACCAAGAACGCAATCGTACACTTGAATAAATATATGAGGGGGTGAGGCTTTTTTCTTGTGGTAAACTCCAACAAAACATTTCTTTCCCGCTCAACCTCCTTTGTAAAATGTGTGTAATCTTTTGGGAAACATCTCTGTATTTGTCTCTCTAAGAAAGCCAACTGGTCACCCTCTACTCTGCCCTGGTGAGGCCCTGTCTGGAGCGCTGTGTCCAGTTCTGGGCTCCCCAATTCAAGAGGGACACAGAACTACTGGAGAGGGTACAGTAGAGGACTATGAATATGATGAGGAGCCTGGAGCATTTCTCTTGTGAGGAGAGGCTGAGGGACTTGGGTCTTCTTAGTCAAGGGAAGAGAAGACTGAGGGGAGACCTGATCAATGCTTATGAATACTTCAAGGGTGAGTGGGTGTCAGGAGGATGGGGCCAGTCTTTTTTCAGTGGTGCCCAGGGACAGGACAAGAGGTAAGAGGCACAAACTTGAATGTAAGAAGTTCAACCTAAACATGAGGAAGAGCATCTTTCCTTTGAGGGTGGCAGAGCACTGGAAGAGGCTGCCCAGGGAGGTGGTGGAGTCTCCTTCTCTGGAGACATTCAAACCCCACCTGGACACGTGGTCCCTTCCAACCCCATGTGATTCTGTGATTCTATGTCGAAATGTCGTTCTGCAGCTGCTTGCTTAGTACCACCCATCACAATCCTAAACACTCTCCCCAAGTACCTCTCTAAACCTGTAGATTATAAACTCCACCAAGCAATAGTGTCTCTTCCACGTCACAAAATTTTATATCAGCACTGCGAAATACTGGTACAAAAGATGCTACACAGGAACGTATTGCGATAATAACAAAATTCCCAGAAAAAAATCCCAGAAAACAACACTCACCTAAGCATTTGGGGCAACACTGTCCAGCAGGAATGTGACTGAGGTGCTGGGGACATGAGAGAATGGGGCAGACTTCTTGGATGCACTGTGTCTTGCCACCCTGAAGAAAAATAGGCTCAGTTAGAGAAAAAAAAATAAAGCAAAATGTCAAGTAGACGTGCACGTGCCCACACAGACTGGTAACAAGTTCTGAAAAGACTTAGCCAAAGCAGTATTTTCCAACAGCATGCAAGACACGCATGCCACTGTTCTTCAGTGCCACTTGCTATATTGCTTCTTGCCACTATGCCACTTTCTATATTGCTTGTAGAGACCTTGGATTATTCATATTTTTTCATTCTCTCTAGCAAAGAATGTAATAGTTGAAGAAACAGTGTCTTTCTGTCTTATTTTTCAGTGTGGATATGAGAAAACCAGGGAGAATAAAGTCATTATCTATGAACCTTTCCGGATGTTCAAAAAAAGTTACTGAGCAATTTTTTATATTATTCTTCACCTCCTGTGCCATGCCCTTCTAGGCTTGTCTGGGACAGGGATTAAGTGCTGAAGCAGGATGAGAGCAGGTGTTCTTCCACTATGTCCATGACCTCAGAAACCAAATAAGCCAAAATCACTTAAGACAGCACATTCTTGTTAGCCTCCAAGTCCAACTATGCAAACCCAGGAGGTCTGCTTTCTTCAGAGGACTGAAAACCAAGAAGGCATATGAAATCTTTAGAATGAACGTAGGGGAAAAAAAAAAAAAAAAAAACAAAAAGAAAATATAAGCAATATTGATATGTATCAATAAATATCAGAAACAGAAAGAGGCAAAAAGCACAGCAGAGACAAAAGCACAAAATATATGTCTAAGATGAAGTCAGTCAGAAGAGATCTTTGTTCTCATTCTGCTCTGTTGCCCGATTACTTCACTGGGCTTAAGAACACGGTGCTTGGCTCTGCATCCTCTACTAACGTGCTCTACAAACTCATGAGTGGTCTAGGCTGTTAAACTTTAAAAATCGGTCCGCTAGCAAGAGAAGTCATTGGAACAGGTCCAGCAGAGGGCCACGAAAATGCTCAGAGGGCTGGAGCACCTCTCCTATGAGGACAGGCTGAGAGAGCCAGGGTTTTTCAGCCTGGAAAAGAGAAGGCTCCAGGTCTTCCAGTACCTGAAGGGGCTACAGGAGAGATGGGGAGGGACTCTTTGTCAGGAAGTGCAGTGACAGGACAAGGGGCAACAGGTTTAAATTGGAAGAGGGGAGATTTAGATT
>JAOTQQ010000012.1:49059150-49072125 GCA_026546715.1 Gallinago undulata
CCACCTGGACACGTTCCTGTGCAACCTGCTCTGGGTGGACCTGCTCTGGCAGGGGGTTGGACTAGATGATCTCCAGATGTCCCTTCCAATCCCATGTGATTCTGTGACTCTCCTGTGGGAGGAGGTGGAAGAACAGGGTATTTAATGCCTTTGGTGAAAAGGAACATTCTGGAAAATGAAATCTTGGGTTGCACAGTAGCTTTCTTTAAGCATGTACAAGCAGAGACACTGCTCCTAAAACTTCACCGCTGCTGGAGCTGCAGAAGGGCTCCTGCAGGAAGGTCAGGTGGCACCCTGCTCTCAGCCGGGGGACTCAGCACAGCCAGCACTTGGTCGTATGTCTCTGGTCTGACAGCACCGTGCAGAAGTGTTGCTGGGATTATGTTGCATCTGGCTGAAATCAAATCGCTCGCTGACCCAAGGGCCGAGCCGCAGAGTCTAGCAGCTGGACGGCCAGCAGCCCTCTCCCCTCCAGAGCCTCCACACTGAGCTCTTGGCTCTGTTGAAAGTGATGTTGTAAATAGTCCCTCTTCACTTGGAAGCCTTGAAAGGTTTAATCGTGGTGTGTAATTTTCCCTTTTCAGGCTGATTTCCTAAGGAAAGGTTTATGCAGGCACAAACCAGGAACACCTGTAGTTTGTGAATCCCTGATCAGCCCCAGCTACCAATGATCAAGGGATTTCTCTGAAAAAAGGTATACAGACATAAAATAACAAAAATCAAGATGACATTAAAATCTCCAGGACATTAAGTTCCTACAAGTTTTGTCAAAACCAAACTGCTGCAGAGAGTAGAGAGGCCCCTGTTTCTTTCCCAGGAGGCAGCAGCTGGCTGTCCAGGCAGCATCTCCCAGACCTTCTGCCCTTTGCTTAGTGCTTGTCTCATGGAGGGGCTGGAGGAGAGCTCAGATTATTGCAGCCAGAGCAGATAAAGGAGCAAGGGCCACACGGTCTGTACAGACAGAGCTTCACTACGGCTGCTGCTGCTGCGACAATATCTATTGCCAGGTTAGCTGGGCAACAGAACACAGGGCTGTGTCTCATACCTGTTGCACCATTCCCACGAGATGAGGCATTTTTCTTTCTATCTTTCCAGTGTTTTGTTTTTTTTTTCCCATTGCTTACATGGATTCATGGTACCTGTGTTCCACAGTGGACTGCAGCTACCCTGAGTGCTGGGTGCTTTCAGATGGAGCCCACATACTTGTCCTGCTTTGGGAGCTATTATTTTATCCATTCTTCTCCTGGATGGTTCGACAATTCAGGCTTTTTCCAGGGGTAGATCTGTTTCTCTCAACAAATCTCTCCTGCAAGCTGAAATACTTTGTCACACAAATTGTTCTGCCTTTCACTAGGTACTCTTTAACATTTCTAAAGCTACATGTGGAAGCCAGAGCTTTCAAATCTGTAATTATAAGTGCCTGTTCCTCCTGCCGCTAGGAATCCACGCATCTCTACAGCTCAGAGATGTTTGGATTCACACTGCACCTTAAACACCTTTGTAGGGTGTTTAATGATCCCAGGCACTATCTCCCAGCAACAGAGCATCTCTTACTTCTCAGAACTTTTTTCCTAGTGAGAGAGTATCTAAAAAGTTATCTTCATTTTTCTCAACTTTACCCACAATGCCCAGTGCTACACCGTAGGTTAATTCTTGCTCTCAGCAGAGACAACTGGTCAGCCTCTCAAATCCAGCTTTTCCTCTAGTCTGAATCCGTTCACGTCACCTCCACCACTTGCTGCCATGACACATGCTTACTCATCAAACTCTCTTGCTGCAGGTGTCATTAAACTGATCACTGCATCTTATATAGTCCATGCTGGGTAGTTATATCAAAATGTTTCAGACTTGTGAAATTAAAACTAGTTCTTTATTAAGAAAGCTTCTTAACAGAAATGCCGCAAACACAGGGACCACAGCACATAACCTCCATGCACGTCCTGGTGTTCCCTACAAACCAGACATCCTTCTATGGCTGTGCTTCCTTCTCTCATTTCCCTGCCGGTTGCTGCACAGGGAACACTCAAACAGTACAAAGCCACGTCTCTGAATGCTGCTGGAGAAAACTGGGACGTGGATCTAGGGCCCTGCATCACTCACTATATCACAGCACCTTCCTACAGTGCTGGAAGGAAGAAGACATCCATGTCATGGAAGAGGTAGATTTTAAGGCAGGATGTAGGCAAGGACCACATCAAAGGTCATACGTCTTTCCATTGATTTTCAGTCCACTTTGGACGACGGCGTTTTGAACAAAAGTCCCAGAGGTTGCACAGGGCAATGGTGAAAGATGAGTGGAGATGCCCACTTCAGCAGGGATGGACCGTGAAGGCAGTCCCACGCTGCAGCACCTTGTGGGGAAAGAGCAGCAGTTTCGTGGGGACAGCAGAAAGGAAGCAGAGATATTGGCACGGAAATGACCCTGGCATGCCACTGCAGGAGAGAGTTCAGCTATTTGAGATTAATTTAGCTGTTACAGCAGAGGTCTCCAGTGACTATGGAAGCTTTGCCGTGAGCCACGTGATTATGTGTTTCTCTTCTAAAAAGAACTGTTTCTATGAAAAATTGCAATAAAACATGTTATGCTGGGAGACGCCTGTGGCCAGAAAACTATTAAAAATCACTAACAAGCTGCTTCAGCTTATTCATGTCCCATCCCAGATAAAAAGAAAGTTAGGGTTAAATCCAAGGGACTTTCCTAACTTCAGTTATTAGAAGCAGAGCGGTAGCTCCGTGAAGCAAGTTCTGGCTTCTTGCAGCCATGACTTTTCCCCTGAATCAGTTGGAGTTTGCTGTGTTTTCATTGGCATCAAGAACACATGGAGCACAGTCCAGTGGGTGTACAGTTGTGTATACACCACCAGTGCATTTGCATAACATTTCAAAGTCCTAACCCAATGCTTGCAAAACGATAGTCGCTGCCACAATGTATTCATATAAACAGCACCCGCTTGCCTTGTACAAAGGTTTTCTTTCTGATTTTTTGGGGGTTTTTTTGTGTTTTTTTTTTTCTTTCTGCAGCATAAGCTTTGCGATGCTGCCTTACAAGCTTTTCTTGCCATGGCCCACAGTGAACAGTACTCCTGTAAACCCCACGCTTTGGCAGCCATCGGCGACTACCTTCACTCCCCCTTCCAATTCCCACATTACGGCACGGTACTGGCCTCCCTTCTGAGAGCAGCTTTTCCTCCCAAACAGTCTGTTCGCAGAGATACACAGTTATTAAATCCCTCCAGTGTCCCCAGCGTGTTTCTCACGCACACACAGAATACTAGGACCATTGTGGTCCTGAGAAAGGTGACAATTCTGACTCTCACTTCATCATCATTCTTTAAAGTACTCGGTCATGACAAGAAACTCTACAGATGTATCCGCACAGCTTAGCCTTAAAGCATTAGTTTTAAATAATTCCCCTTATCTGCAGGACTAAATTGCAAGACTTGAGTGAATTAAATCTCCAAATGCCTAAATTCTAACATCTGGCATTTGGATACAAAATAAAGGCACTATTTTCAGTGGTGCAGCTACTTTCTTGTAGACAATATGAACTTCATTTCATTGCATGGTTTGAAGCTTCATTTTTCTGGAGGTGCAAATGTATTAACAAGGGCATGAATAAAGGCAACTAGGGTTGCTCTTGGAAGAGGAGAGAGGCACACAATTTAGAAGAAGGTGCCTCCATACCTGAATTTGGAAAAGTTGTTACTAGGTCAAAACCTGCCAGAATAGTCCAAACCAAATCACTGTTCCATTCATGAACAAAAAGAACAAATCTCCCTCAGTGATTCAGGGCAAGGAGGTACGGGAGAGGATGAGGCTTAATCCTTCCCTGGCTGTTTCTACAATTTATGGATGCCCTTGCCTGAAGGTTTGATAATAAAGCACACTGGTAACTGCAGAACATCCACAGTAAAATAAATCATACTGTTGTAGCAGTAGCAAGGATGCTCCTTCCAGCTTTTCGTAAGACCTTTATACATGCACATACCCTCCTTAAATGTTAGGCTCCACGTATACTGCTGAAGTGACCTCAGGAAATATGGGATTACATACGCCTTGCTTCTTTAATACATCCATCAAAGGTTTTTATTAACAGGAGATCCTGTTTGTCCCAAGCCCTTAGCAAAGAGAGTTAAAAATATACTTTAAAGTGTTACACAGACTGCAGCAAGAGAAAGTGCTAAACAGCAGCTCATTCAGAGGATTTCTTGGAAATGAAATTTCAGGTAAACTAGGCTACCTTTATGAAACCAGTAGGCTACAGAACTGACCCTACAGTGAAACAGTCACAGGGGCAGCTTTGGTCTACCTGAAATGGCGTAGGATCAGACTCACTGTCGGCCGACAGTACTGATCCACAGTAACATCCCCGATACCACCGCGCACGATTCCACCCCATCGCACTGCCCACAGCTGTCCCTCCCCAGAGACAGGGCCTGGCTCTACTCCAGGGCAGGGCACACTCCGGCTTGTGATCAAGGCCAAGTAACACATTTCAGTCTAAAAGACAAGCCTGAGCAAGGGGTGCTGAGGAATCTGAAGCTCTCTGGGAATAGCCTTGGGAAGCACTTTGATTAGGAATCATTTACAAGTCACAGTTCCTCTACCATTTCCTCCTTCCTCCAAGGGTAATGACTTACAGAAACATCAGCAGCAAATTCCAACGCTTCCCAGTCCTGGCTAGCAAGACTGATAAGGGAATCACAGTTTTTTCCCTTCTTTCTGACTTGTAAACCATCTCCACATGCATGGGGAGAGGGTGGATGAAACCCTCAGAAGTCCATTCCTGCTTCACACCCCTGCAGGGACCATGACCATACACTCAGGTCCCTGTCTTTTCTTGCAATTTTTTCCCAATATAGTTCATATCCAGCTACTGCTGTTAATTTATGGGTGGGATCGTGTTGCTAATTACTGGCTTCTCATTGGCAGCAATGCATCTGTAAAAGGCTGATGCCCAGATCTATAAAGATTGTAGGTTCCTCAGGGACAGTTTAGGCGTGATGTAGAACATACAGAAATATGGGTTTAACCATTTAGGCACCTATCGCTGCCAGGGCTGGCTATATTTTGGCCGGTTCATCTCTTCTGGCACCTGCCTAAAGGCCTGCTGCTATTCCTGCTCCGCATCGGCACCGTTACGGCAAGCCAACCAGATGGGCACTTAGCTCCAAGCTAAGCTCACATGACAGTCACAAAATAGATAGTCTCTTATCTAAATTCTTTCCAAGGCCATACACATGGGCCATGTTCAGGCCACAGCACACGGCCAACTTCATTCCTAAAGACCACCAGAGGAGTTGGAAATACTTGTGTCTACCTTTTCAATAACGTCCTGCCAACCAAAGCACTTCAGGAGAGAGGCACAGCCGAGGCAGAGGCACTCCATCCTCCTCTTGATAAAGCAACACCACCAAGCAGTCAAAAAACAAAAAGACTCATAAGAAATCATGACACTTAGAGGTCTAGAAAGAAGGATTATGTTTCTAGAGCCCAATCAAGAGGGAACATACCCCAAAAGGAAGAATTTTTCACATTCTGGGACTTCTCACACAGGAAGATCTTTCTGCATTTTGCATTTCAGGAAATACTTACATCACATTAAGACAAAGAATGGGGGTCACAAGCCATGCAACTGGAAACACAAATTAACAATGCATTCTTTTATTTGACTTACAGCCTCATCATCAAAACCCATTAGCCATTTAAGAGAAAAAATAAGCAAGGAATTAAAATTTAGCTTGGGCTTCAAGTATAGGTCTCTCCTTGGGTCTGTTAAGTCTCCTTTGAACTTGTCTAATGATGTAAAATGGTCTTAAAATCAGTGTAAAGTGACTCATGAAAGATTCCCACAGGAAACAGAATCATACATTTTTATGTGCAGGATTTGTTGAACTATTGGAAAGAAGCAAGTTAATTAGCAGAGCAAAGACATTTGCAAAAATGTGAATTATTTATATTGTAACCCTCATCCCACAGGCAGAGAATTACTTCTCCAAAAGTTCTTGTCTTTTTTTCCCTACTCTCGATTTTTTTTAAACATGCTCCTGAGATTACAATCCAGAACTCTCTTCTCAGCAAATTTTCAGTATTTGCAATGCTCTCAGCTGCACACCCTTCCACTTATTAACCTTCCCTCTACTTGTGCTGGCTTTGCAGGGAGGTTTTGAGATAATGTGAGAAAGCCTCACTTGAAATTATTCTAAAGCGGAGAACAGCTACACACTCCATCCTATTATTGTAAATTAACGCTAAAGGCAGCTATGCCTTCCAAAATGATACAATATTTTTTACTGTTTAAAAAAATAAGGCCATCATATAAAACAGCTGCCATGTTTATTTAGATACGTGCTACTCCACTCTTATAAGTAGAGGCTGATGACAGATGTGTTTTTAAGGCAAAAATATTAACTCTAGAAATGTCAGCATCTGCTTCTTTTCAGCCTAGCCTTACAGATTCACACATAATTTTTCATCCACAAGGAAACTTTCTTTTTTCTTATAGAGAATCTAAAAACCCGGGCGTAAATTGCTGGTCCCGAGGCCTGACAGTTTTATTAGCATGTCATTGGTGCTACACATGTTAGGTCTGATTAGACATAGAGAGTGGCTGGTTTCCACAGCCAACTCCTCATGGGATGAAGAAGGTTTATACTTCCCCTGCAGGAATTTTCCACCTGACTGCTCCATTTCTGTGAATCAGGATTTGCTAAAGTTACAAGATGCCATAAAAAAAGTGCTGTATGTAGTTCCCGGGGTTACTGGAAAGAGAGGGGAAAAAACACAAACCAAACTTTTCTACTGAATTCAAGGAGTCCAGCCTTCTCACTGACACAGCCAGCATGCTGTAATTCATTCTCCTGTAGCTAGTACAGTAATTGTTGTGCTTTCAATCACGTACATAGTACTATTGGTAGATAAAGCAAATGAAGCCCTGTACCTTACTCACTACATACACGCAAAGAATACCTTCTACATCTTTACCCTACACCACAGAGGAGCTCTGCCCTTCTCACACTGCCTCCCAGAGAAACGCATGCCCAAAGAAAACATCACTCAAAGATTAATTGAGTACAATCAAACCAACGCACAGACGTTTGAACACACAGCAATTAGAAGGTGGCTGCAAACCATCAGCAATTCAAGACAAACCAGCTTCAAATTAGTGATAGGTCAGAGCAAATTAGAGCTGTAGAAATGGGCCACACTAGCTAATCAGTCCCTCCGGGCAAATTTTGCCAAGAAGTCACTAGTCAGTGCCACCTGAGAGCCAGTGACTCTCCAAGAGGTGTCATATCCAAGACATTTCCGTAACA
The DNA here is from genome assembly GCA_026546715.1 of Gallinago undulata. Classification (NCBI taxonomy): domain Eukaryota; kingdom Metazoa; phylum Chordata; class Aves; order Charadriiformes; family Scolopacidae; genus Gallinago; species Gallinago undulata. Next base: position 49,066,467 of record JAOTQQ010000012.1, read on the forward strand.
GTAGCAGACATGATAAAAGATTTACCTTCTGTTTTACTTCAAACCAGGACACTGGCACAACAGTGAGCAACTCAGTGTGCTACTCAAGGGCACAAAAATGCCCATGTTGAACAACTAAAAGCTGTCCTCCCCAGACATGAGACATGGCTCCTGGCTTGTGTGCAGGCCACACTGACCTCTTGGCATGGCGCTGTACGCAGGTAATGCGCCCCAGAAAAGGCAGACCGTGAGCTGAGAACTTGAAGATGCCCACATCCACAACGAGGATGTGGTTCATGCTGAGGTGCAACAAAACCTAGAACTGCATGGTGAGCAGGACTCAGGAGGTGATGGTCCCCCTGTCCTGGGCACTGGTGAGGCCCCACCTCAAGGGCCGTGTCCAGCCACAAAGAAGACCTTGAGGGGCTGGAGCAGGTCCAGAGAAGGGCAAGGAGCTGGTGAGGGGTCTGGAGCACAGGTCTTGTGGGGAGAGGCTGAGGGAGCTGGGGGTGTTCAGCCTGGAGAAAAGGAGGCTGAGGGGAGACCTTATCGTTCTCTCCATCTCCCTGAAAGGAGGCTGTAGCCAGGGGGGGTCAGTCTCTTCTCCCAAGCCCCAGGCAGTGGGACAAGAGGAAATGGCCTCAAGTTGCACCAGGGGAGGTTCAGATCAGAGATTAGAATATTTTTTTTACATGGAAAGGGTTCTTGAGCCTTGGCCTGGGCTGCCCAGGGCAGTGGTTGAGGCCCCATCCCTGGAGGGATTTCAAAGCCGGGTTGAGCTAGTGCTTAGAGCCAAGGTTTAGTGATTATTTTGATCAGAGTTGGGTTGATGGTTGGAGTAGACGATCTGGAAGGTCCCTTCCAACCTGGACAATTCTATGATTCTATAATAAGTGCTTGTATGAAGCACTGTTGTTAAATTCCTTAGCGAAATTTTCCTAGTTCTCCTTGGAGTGGGGCAATGCACATCTCATCCTGTAAGATTCCATTGTGTAGTTACATAGTACTGGGGGCCTTAAGCACAAACACAAAAAGCCAAAAGACCAAGTTTTGGACTGAGCAGCTTTATGATCCTACAGGTAACACAGAGACAAGAATGAATGGGAAGCAGCTTTACAAAACTGCAGCTGTGACAGTCCTTAGGTTTTGTGATTTCTTTGTTTGCTTTCATGCTTTCTGCAATTTATCCTGCTTTTTCTCCCTGGCAAAAACAAATTTTTACAGATGGGGCTAAAAATAGCAATGGATGATAGAAACAGAGGATTGAAGAAGGTAAGTGTTGCCAAGTGAGTCTACTTGAGGTCTCCTCAATGCTGTGTCCAAGTTAAATTGATAGAATAGCCATTGCTAAGGGCTTTCTGTTTTTCCTTTAGGTGAGAAGCACTTCTGTTAGTGGCTTGCTTAATAGTCCTGAACTCCTAATTTTTAGGATCACTCAATCAAGCATTTAACTTAAAAATAAGTTATTTTGACTGACATCAAGCTGATACTTTTTAATAACACTACGGGAGTCTGACTGGCAACTCCATTTTGTTTGTAGTTCAAAGACTATACAGGGACTTTATTTTCAAAGTAATCTCATTATTTCTTTAGGATAAATTATTTTTTCTCTCATGCATTTTCAGATTGCAGGAAAATATAGGTTTGCATAAGTCTGCCAAATCCTATATTCTTTTAAGTCCTGGTTAGGATTTGCTAAACATCATATTTTGAGAAGTTTAGATAAAAAGGTTATTTTCAACTTTGAGACATTTCTCCCAAGGCCTCTGTAAAAATCATGCAATAAGGTTGTCCAGATGGTAAACTGTCTGGCCCAGCACTAATTAGAATTTATACAAAGGGAAACCAACTCAAATCCACTTAGAAGTCAACTCTGCAGAGTAGAAAGTTTAGCAGATATTTTCAGTGGCTGAGAAGAGCCACCAAATTCCCCGTGACAGGTGTTGTCCAGGTGGCATTAACAAGAGAAGTGTCCTAGGAGAGGCAGCATAGGGGTCTTGTTTTGGCACAGGCATGACATGGTTTCCCCCTCACACATAAAGGAAAGTAAAATAAGGATGAAGATAAATTCCTGCTGGGAGCATCCCTCAAAATGCTGCCTCCTCTTCCTATGATATTTAAGACAGTGCATGCACCAGAAGCAAGAGGATTATCTTTTAGGTGAAGATACAGAAGGAAATGCATCACTCTCTAGATAACAACACTGATTTGTGTGTGTGTCAGACCTCCCCCCTCAACTCACTTCTGCTTTAAACAATCTGAAGTAAGCAAAATAAATGTAAAGAAAAAGGAATTATTTTGCAATTTCATCCTCCTGCAAACCCTCCTCCCAAATGTAAAACATTTGCCTAGGAAGGGCTCCTCTTCAAAGCTAAATGAATTCTTCTCTGTATTATCCCTTCCATCCGTAGCCCTCTCAAACTTTCTTAATTAATTTTACTGCTGGTTTCAAAGCATTCTCCAAGTTGGCTCAAATCCCTTTAGATCGCGTATCAGCGTTAGCAACAGAAGATATATTACTAGTCTCTTTTTTTTCCTCTTTCTCCCCCTCTTTCTAAGAGGAAACAAGGAAGGATGATCAGTCACGTTATCACTCTAGAGTATGAGGCAACTACTGTATCTCAGGCAAACTCTGGACTCCTCATGTGTAATTTTTATACAACTAACTTGATAGATGCTACGTTTGGTTTTGCTAGTCTTCCTGTAGCTTTTTTTTTTTTTCTGGAAAATCCTAAAGGAATTAGCCTATTCCGTAGTAATCTTATCAAGACAGGTCTGAATTATGTTTCTTTTTTCTTCCTTCTTTCCAGCTTTAATGCAAAGGTCAAAAAAATTTAACTCCGATTTTCCAAAGCACCCAAAATCTTAAGTAGATACAATGGACTCTGTGTAAGTGAGACTGCGGGTAGGATATTTCCTAATGCAAGGATTTCTGAAGAAAGGTCCATGAGCTTTCCAGAGTAGTCGGGTAAGGTTTTATGGCCAAATTCACATACGACATAAGGTAATGTCACTCTAGTAAAGGCAATTTGAACACAGTGAAATGGAGCTTTCACAGTGAAACACAGTGAAATACCAAAGATTAATTTGACAGAAGTGATTTTAATGGTTTCTTTTTCTAAAGTAATTATTCACTCGTCTTCCCTAAAAGAATGAATAAGAGGGAGAAAAAAAACTCTGATGTCAGGCACTCATAAACCAGGATTCTTCTGTTTTGGTGTAAATTCTTTGCAGACTGCACCATGTATTTGTCCCATTTGCAAATTCATTAAAAGAGAGAGAGAAAAAGCACTTTTTTTTTTTTTCCCCAGGGTGAAACTTTTTAATTACAAGCAGGGTTTCAGAGTGTTATTAGAGTGACATATAATGAAACAGAAATCCAATATTTGCAGCTATTTTTAAATGCAGCAAAACAAGGAAAAAATTTTGCCCGCTGCATATGTTGAAGAGAATTACTAAAGTCCCGCTCTCCATCAAAAACCAAAAGAATGAAGAGCACTATAAAATCACCAGTTAACATATTTTTAAAGCAACGTTTCACTTGTCAAATTTCAAAAAGAATACCAGCAGTTCCTCACATCTCTTGCCCTCACAAGTAATACTCAAAAAGAAATCTGCAGCTTCCACTTCTCCATGTTTCTACCACCAAGACTGTTTAACAAATAATTCTTTTGCATGGAGCATTTCATCAGATAGAAGTGAAATAAATGGAATGGAATGGAATGGAAAGGATGGAAAACCCCAAGTAAATTCTTTTCTAAATAATGTTTGGACTTAAAATTTAAAAATTAGAAGAGTTGAACAGAGACATGCTGTTGGGAATGTGTTGCCAAACAGCCTGTGTGGCACTTCCCCGTTAGGAATCACTGGCACTGGCAAAAATTCCTCTCTGATTCCTACTTGCTGCTTCTCTCTTAGTTGAAAAGAGTTTCTAATAAAGCCTTTCATTTCTCTGATCCCTCTTGGAAATCCAAAGGGCATAAAGGCCCTCACCGCTGCAAACCTGGAAGGATGAATTTTTGCCCCGTGTGCGTAGCCCCGAGAATGCAGCTAACAGAAACATGGGCACAACACAAAGCTCACCGAGGTCACCTCTGCTGTTAAAGCACAACCACCCCGGCAGGAACGACGGCTGCACTAGCACTCAGCGTACTGTAAGTGCACTTAAACACTGAGATCTGTCAGAACAACATGACTTCTACCACAACTGCAATGCTGTGGTTCTCTCCTTTTCCCTTCTCTGAGCTTTTTCTCTCTTTTTCTCTCTCTTTTTCTCTGCATCTTCAGGGATTTGTGTTTTTCACAGAAATATTTTTCTTCTGTAAATTACCATTTTTATCTCGTGTCACAGATCCAATCCCCCTCACCTGGCTTGTCTTCCCCACGTGCACACAGTTGCACCACAGACCCTGTGAACCTGTTTCATTCAGCCATCAGCCTGAGCAACCTGTGACAGCACCGTGTCTGGCAGCGCCCACCATGGGACTCTCGCTGGTGGGTTTCTTTGGAACTTTCCTCGGCAAAAAGATGGCTGGAAACTGAGCCCACGGCCCTACAAGCCAGCGCCAGCCCAGTTCTCCCACTGCACTGCCATGCTGGACCTCTGTTTCCTTTCACTCAGCTGCCTGTTCCCCAGGGACCAAATTAGGCAAGACCACTACACAGCTTCACAGCGGTGGCTGAAATCTGTAGGTTTAGTTAGAAAAATACTTTCCCTGCACACAGGAGCTTTCTGCTGGGAACCTTTGAAGGCCTATGGTGATGAACCAGAATCTGATAACCTTCTGCCCAGTCCTTTCCAGGAGGCAGCTACCCACTCAGCCTGAGGGGAAGCTGAGCGCAGCAGAGTTTGGATCCCATGTCATTCAGGTGAAGAATTCCCAACATCAAACACCTCAAGCAAAACCAGCCCCTTCAAGACCCCATTGCTACAGCAGGGTCCTCCACACTCAGTGCAGGACCAGCTTAGGGGTTACCAGTCAGGTTTGCTCTGGGAGCTGGAAGTGAGCAATAAACACCTAACGTTAATCTTACAGAAGGGTCTGAGAAACAGGGAATAACTTAGAGAAGCCCTGAGTGAGACTCATTACCTGAACGAGGCCTCCAGCAATTCAAAAACATAAAGACAGTTTAGAACAACATTTACCTCACTCCTGACCAACGCAAGGGAACGGATAAGCATGACTAAGGGCAGCGGTTGTGACTCTAAGAAAACCAGCTGCTACCCCATACTCAGAGGTTTGCCAAGAAGGGTTGCATGAGCTTCAGGCAAAGGCAGTCATAGAATCATAGAATCATAGAATTGTCCAGGTTGGAAGGGACCTTCCAGATCATCTACTCCAACCATCAACCCAACTCTGATCAAAACCATCACTAAACCATGGCTCTAATTAGGCACTAGCTCAACCCAGCTTTGAAATCCCTCCAGGAATGGGGCCTCAACCACCTCCCAAGGCTGCCCAGTCCAGTCCCTGGGCAGCCCAAAGTCCAAGAACACTTTCCGTGGAAACATTTTTCCTAATTTCCAATCTGAACCTCCTCTGGTGTAACTTGAGGCCATTTCCTCTTGTCCCATCGCCTGCGACTTGGGAGAAGAGACCGAGCCCCCCTGGCTACAGCCTCCTTTCAGGGAGTTGGAGAGAGCCAGAAGGTCTCCCCTCAGCCGCCTTTTCTCCAGGCT
>JAOTQQ010000012.1:49098192-49113484 GCA_026546715.1 Gallinago undulata
CAATCCACTTAACTGTCCATTCATCTAACCCACACTTCCTAAGCTTACCTATGAGGATGCTGTGGGAGACTGTGTCATCTAAACTCAGCTGAGTTGAAACCCACCTGCCTTCACGCACCAACTCAGTCGAGCCATTCTAGCTCATCCACAGTTCAAGGTCCATCACATTTGGCTTGGAAAGCAGCGGTCACTGAGAATCTCATGTCCAAGGGCATCAGCAAAGTCCCTGATGCCAATTTCCACAACCGAGTATGGCGGAATGTACTTCAAGTTCCTAAAAGCCATTTTCTTTCCCTTTGGAAATATTCCATTAACTTCCTGTCTCCATCCGCCATTTGAAAGGGAAAGCAGGAGAAAAGAATTATTCAAGAAAGATCAGAGCTTAGCACAATCACTTAAATACCATCCACTTACTTCTACCTGAACGCATACTTAAAACAGAACTTTAAAATTAAGGGCTACAGGGGAGTTTTTTCAAGAGGTGAACCTGAAAATCCTGAGAATGTTTTAACTACATGAAAAGTAACAGATCCTACATTAATAGGTAAATTTAATCCTGTGAGATAGACCCCGTAAGGAAAACTTTTAGGATTCCACGTAAGGAAGGAAGTTAAATGTCAATCGTCTGTGTCAATTTTAATGCAGCTAAGGTGATTCGTATCAGTCAAGGAGTGTGACCTAATTTTTTAGTCTTTCCTGCTTCTTTCTTTAAGAGTAGCTGGTGTTTTATTAATGTAAAATATTAACTCTCAGTTAGTTAGAGGTTTTGTTCCTATTACCTACTTCAACCCAAACAGTTCAGATAAGTCCTGGATAAACACACAAGCTGAAAATTGCTTATCTGAATCAAACCAAACCAATGAATACTTTGAAGTTGGTCAATTGTTATACATGCAGTGGGAACTGCTAATTACCTTCTAGTCACCTCATGAAGGCAAAATGATTCTCTAGACTTAAGTCATTCCTGCCCCAAAAAATGACCACAAAATAGTTAAATCGCTGCTAATTTAGCTGCTCTGTTTCAACCTTGTGCGTGCCTTGCACAAGGCACAACTTGAGCACCTCAGTTTCAAGCATAATAAACTAACCTTGGGCTGATTTGATTTGCAGGAGAGCAATTTAATTCCAAAACAAGCATCCTCATACGGAATTGAACTGGAATAACAAAAGCGGAAAATCATAGCAGATTTTGTTATTGGCATGTGGACAAGTTGACAATCAGGAAGCCATCTGTCCTTCCAAATCCAGTAACATTGTTAAATGACCCTTTTTTTTTTCGCTTCCCCAGACACCCCAGCACGTCGTAAGACAGAGAAATTGACTGTAAGAGACAGTTTAGTAGTTGCTAAAGCTCAATCAGTGTCTTCAGGAGTTCATTAAAAGCAAGCCTTTATTACTCAATTTGACATTGCCTAAAAAGATTCCAAAAGAGATTTTTGCTTATTTTAGGCTAATGAGAATTTTATAGACAAGTCATTTCCGTATTCTCCCAGGAGAAAGTGATAGATTGGTGCACAATAGACTAGCTCCCCACCCCTCATTTCTTCAGCATCTTTCTTCTCCTATTAAGTCTTTTTCTTGCTTTCCCTCCACTTTCTATTTAAAAAAGTAACCTCTCTATTGAATGGAAAATAAACATTAGGAAAATGAAAGCACTCAGAAGACATGTTTGATTTAGCCTTTGATAAATTAATCCTCAGGGAAGCATCCAGGCACGCTAACACTAAATACCAGTTCTAACAAAAAAAAAAAAAACACCCAAAACCAAAGAAACAAAAAAACCCCAACCAACCACCCCCCCAGAAAACCCCAAAACTTGCCCATTCTGCAGTATTTCCCTGGCAGGAAACCCATTGGCCAAAGTAAGAGAACTGTGAATCACACACACCCCTATTATGAACTAAATTTTTAGGTGTTTTAACGATGGTAAAGCCATTGACAGCTACTAGAAAATTAAACTTCCTACTGGGTAACCCTAGTCTTCATCTGGCAACACAGAACCATGAAAATATACATACAGAATCTCCCATGCTTATTAAGTCTAACTCTAAAACGGTGAAAATGCAACTCCTTCCTCTGTAACTGAGTAGAATCAAGCCTACGTGTAGCTGAGTCACCACCATCATGATTCCTGAGGTCCGGGAGGTGCAGAGGCCACATGAAGTGCCAACTCCAGAGCAGAGAGAAGCGGCCGTGGGGTGAGCTGTGCTGGGACCGCACGGTTCACGGGCATGTGATGGAGAGTAGCTCCTGTTTGCCGAGCAAACAGCAGCGGGAACAGAGCCATCAACTCCTCCTGGTGCTTTGGGTTTGCCCCTACACCCCACTAGGAACTGAATTTCACCTTGGTCTGTGTTTCAATGGTGTTGGGAAGTCCATAAGAACCTCAAGATCCAAAGTGCCGTGTAGTTAGAGCTGCCGTTGATTCCTGCGCTGATGCCCAATGTACTTGCCAAGATTGGCAACTGGAGAACTGTGGCCTCCAATGGCCATGATGAGTATCATGAATGCTGTTGCTTGGGGATGCAATTATCTGCCATTTATACCCAATTTCCTTACACCAGCAAAATAATTCATGATCCGTACAACTTAGAGTTTCAAGCAGCGTAAAAAAAAATCTTATTCTGGTCTTAAGTGTATTAAAATGTTTCCTGTGTTGTTCCAGACAAATGTTACAAGTGAATGTTGGTAGGTCCATCCTGACCTTCCATTTCCTTTTACAATGAACACAGAACTCTCCTGCTCCCTTCTGATACACGAGTCCTGAACAACTTCTCTCTGGTTTAAAAGTCTAGGTAACTGATGTTTGGCTGCAAAAGTATTTCTGACAAGACAGTTCATAAAATTTTCTTAGGTAAATGAAGAATTATAGTACTCAAAGTATCAAGAAAATCTGAAACTTGAAGCACTACTGAGTGCTATAACATACACCAGATATTCAAGGGATGTGAAATGTATGTGCCAAGGAGACCAAAACTAACCAAAGCTGACACCATGATGACACTGGATGATACTATCCTTAGCAGCTACACGTTACTGATTCAAAGTCCTGTCCTTTACTCGAAATACAAAGCTAGAAACGAATGAACGTTGAGATGAACCTGTACCTCCTGCCTCAAGAAACAGAGCTGGAGCACACTATCGAGAGACTGAGAGGCAGTGAAATAAAGGTTGAGAGAAAAATTAGACTTGATTATGTCCTCAAACCATCTCTTTCCATAACCAGTCTCTCTCAGATACCAGGACTAGATTATTCAGATGAGGGTGAAAAATATCTTCCCAGCCTATTATCCCTCCATCCATGTATTAGGTTGCAGCCCTGCCTCTGAACGCTTGCCTTAAGACATGTGAGGATGGGCTGCAAGTTAGAGTGCTCCGTCAGGGCCCCCCGCACATCCCCACCCCCCCCTTTACAGCAGGGCACCAAACCAGTATTAGGTATCTCATACTGGGGGTGTCCACAAGCAAACAAAGTGCCAGATGTACGTACGGCTCCCACAGGGCATCAGTAGAGCAGCCAGAACACCGATAAACTCATAACCTCCCTCTAACTTCCTTTGCAAGCCAGCTCTAGTAGTTGAAATTGGCTGCAATCCTCAACCAGAATATTTGATATCCTTTCCAAGAAATGCACAATTAACTACGATAGCTTTGGATATTCAATATTCAGGGGAACTAGTGCTGCTGTTGCTCGGGCTGTGATTCCATTCTCTGGTAGACTCCAGATCAATGGAGCACAGCATGTGAACCACTAAGATCATTAATTATTTAAAAAAAAAAAAAAAAAAACAAACCAAAAAAAAACAAAACCACAAAAAAAAAACCTCCCCACAGTAACTCTCAAAACTTTACAAGAGCAGAAAAAGCAAAATTGCACATGGGAAGTGAAAGAACCTTCAGAACAACAAATCATATCAGTTGTAAAAAATACCCACCAATTTTTCTCTTGGCATATCCATGGAAAATTCAAATTCTTAGGATAAAAAAGTAGAATAAGGTACACGATTTTAGAAATGCAAACTTTATGCAGCCCTGAGCCGGTAATACGGCTTATTCAGAGAGCAAATAACTTATTATTAGAGGTGTAGAGAGCTCTAAATCCAAGCGACAGGTCTTCATCCAACTAAATAAGAAAATGCTGCCAAATCTATTTTTATAATCTCAGCGATCTCATATGTTTTCATTAAATATATTAAATAAACTGAGAGATGAAAAGTGCCCTATTTATCCTATGCTAAAGTAATAAGAGGGCTTAATTTTTTAATATTTTCAAAATGAATAGTATGCTGAAGGTGTATGGTATTTTTCATACACTGCAATAAGTAGCTGGCAGAAGAAGAGTCTCACTGGAAGTTTTCACTACTCTTCTCAGACGTTTGCGGTCTCCGTGCAGTGGGGAGACACAACCACGGGCCCACATTTCTGTGTGCCAGCCTTTGCACAAACACACAGCAAAGCAGGGCCCTGCTCCACCGCTTCACTATCCAAGGTCTTATGAGCCTGAAGCCAGGAACAGTGTTAAAACACGTTAAAATCTTAAGTAAAGTTAAAACTCTGAATATGTTAGGGGTAACATGCTGTTTCCACCACAATGAATTTTCTGATTGCAAAAGCTATATTGCTGCTGTTTCTTACTGCTTTGTTTATTGGTTATTTGTTATTATTTGTTTGTTATTGTTGTTGTTTGTTATTATTTGTTATTTATTTACTGGTTGAAGCACCATCCCTGGAGGCTTTCAAAAGGCGGGTTGATATAGTGCTTAGAGACATGGTTTGGTGATGTGGGGGGGGTTTTTTGTACGGTTTTGTTTGCTTTTTTATAGAGGTAGGTTGATGGTTGGACTAGTTGATCTTAAAGGTCCCTTCCAATCTAGACAGTTCTATGATTAAGAAAAAGGAAAAAAGCACTAGAAATTATCTAGTAGCATACAAATTAAGAAGAAATGAAGTAGCATACAAATACCCAAACAAAAGCAAGGGAGAGATGCCCAGCACGGAACCATTTGCCGGAAAAATTCTCTCCCAACAACTCAGTTTCTCCTGCAGGCAAAGCTCTAAACACAGGAGTTCAGCCTTTGCGGGCATGTAGTATTTCTTGGTTCCAGCCTCCTTCTTTGCTATCAGAGATACTGGGCCTACATACCCAGTCCTCAGTCACTCCTGGTGAGAAAATAATATCCTGGCAGCAACGTCACCACCGACTGGTGGTTTCCTTCCTACACACGCAAATTCTTGAAACGTATCCTTTGGGTTTGATGTTATCCCCCTGACGTCGTACTCAAATGACAGCAGCCGTGCATTCATTCGGTCAGTCATTCATTTCTTCACAAGGTGGGAAGGAGGACATGAAGCTATCAAAGGGAGCTGGCAAGAGCCCATAAGGCCTGATTAAGCTTTTCTAGGCTTCAGGAATGAATCCAAGGGGAAAAGAAAAAAAAAAAAAAAAAAAGGCATCAGGTTTTGATGTCTTTTCTTCGTAACATTTTGTTCGAGTTTAGATTAAATGAATTGTAAGCAGAAAAAAAAAAAAAAGAATTAAAAAAAAAATCCCTGTTTCCCTTTTCCTGCTCAAATTCCCTATGGACACTCTGGCAGCTTGACAAAATAGTAACTGAGAACAAGTTCTGGCTGCCACTGAGCTCTCGGGGAGCTGCTGGGACACCAAAGAAGGACAGCTGAAATGTTACACAGCCAGGCTGGTGTTTGCACCCTGGATTCCCCAAATCTTCCACCCCAGATACTTGTTTGGGGTTTTGCACAGAATGGAGCAGGAGCTTCAGCAGCATTCAAGTGCAGCAGGAGAGGAAACAGCCTCCCCCAGGGTAGAAGGGGCTTTATCATCCTCTTCCCATGGCACCTGAACAACCTGGTGACAATCACAGAACCACAGAATGCTATGGGGTTGGAAGGGACCTCTGGATGAGATCTGGATCTGGATGACCTGGAGTTCATCTAGTCCAACCCCCTGCCAGAGCAGGTCCACCCAGAGCAGGTCCCACAGGAACGTGTCCAGGTGGGTTTGAATGTCTCCAGAGAAGGAGACTCCACCACCTCCCTGGGTAGCCTCTGCCAGGGCTCTGCCACCCTCACAGGAAAGAAGTTCCTCCTCATGTTTAGGTGGAATCTCTTATAGTCAAGTTTGTGCCCGTTTTCTCTTGTCCTGTCTGTGGTGTCTGGACTGCCATAGTTATACAGGTGCATATTTAGCTTTACCTTTCAGAAACAGCAGTAAAACTTACTCAGAAACTTCACATTTACTTTGAAAATTAAGCCCTCAAGAGCCTTTTACAAAAAAAAAGAAAACAAACCAAACCAAACCCTGAAATTTAAAGCAGTTCTTGTATCTTAAGCACATAGAAACTGCCATCTTGGATGAACCCGAAATTCAGTTTTCCCTTTGGAGGGCTACTGAGGGTTGACCTGATCCTGCTACAGAAGTGTCTATTGTAACACTGAGAAACAGTTGTCAATAGGTTCTTGTCAACTCAGAGCCCAGGATTACGTTAGTACGGTTAAGACTGTTTTGTCCTGCATGCACCCGTTCATTCTCAGCCACATTAACTTCCTTTGCCATTTTGTCATCAGTTTTTCAGTGGCCAAAGTACCTTTTGGAACCGCTTGCAGGCAGCCCTCCTCCTTTAGAGAGGTCAGGTCATTAGCAGCAAACTTTGTGTCCTTTTTGTGGATCATTTTTGAGAACATCATTGATAAGTAACATTTTTCCATTGTTTAAATACCCGTTCATTGTCACCACACGTTAGTCATTGGTGAGAAGAGTTTCTCTACAAAACACTAGTTTCATTAGTAGTTTTTGATGAGGGATCTCATGGGGGGCATATTAGAAATGCAGGAAGACAACATCAGTTGGATGTGTCTATCCATATTCTTAAGATAAATTCAAATGACTAGCATTTTCATAAGACATAACTTTTCTCCCTTATGGTGCCATTATCCAGGTGCTTTCTAATTCTATTTTATAACAGTTTCTATTCATTTTTGTGTTAGAGATGCCAAGCATACCAATCTGCAGGTGCCAGGTTCACGCTTATTCATAATGTTCCATAGGAACTCACCCCAATTCAGGATAAACAGAGCATCTTACAAGGAGCCTGAATTAAAATTCCATCTAATGATAATCACCCATGCACATTAATATCTATATCGTCAGGTTTGAAACATTAATATTCTTTAACATATAATTTTTTTATGCATACATGCACATATGAATATATAGAGATGTGTAAAATTTTCAAGCAATTGAGCAACAACTTTCCTTTATTAAAATGAAGAATCAATCTCCAGCATAATCAAACCAATGTTTAGGAATTTTTTGCTGTAAAGCTGAAACTAAACACAATTTGTTAATTGAAATAAAATATATTTAATTTATGTAACACTTGTAACTACAAATGCTTACTCTTTCAGTAATGGTTTAATTTTTTTTTTCCCCAGTCAATTTCCTTTTCTTTTATGTGTCAGACTTCTAGACAAATCCTCAAATTGGGGCTTGCCAAATCTATTCCAAAGTTGCAACACAGCAGCAAACCGTGAGCACGGCAGCTAGCACGCTTCTGCAGCCCTCCAGGAAAAACAAATATCCATCATTTGTCTCTTCCGTCTCAATTGCAGTGTAATCTGTTTTCCTGCATTTGTATTTCCTCTGGGAAGGCAACAAGTGCCTGCATTTCCCAACAATTTATCCTGCCCTCCCTCCCTCCCTCCCAAAGCCACTCTACTACCGCTGGGGAATTAAAACTGAGAAAAAACGAGGAAAAATAAAGCTGTCTGCATCTGACATTCTCCGCCTCGTTGATTGTGTCAGCACTCCCTCAGCCAAATTAGTGCTTTAGAGCATATTACTTACTGCATAGATATAAAATAAGACTATTTTTCAACTTCATCTACTTGTACATTTTTCATGTGGATAAGCGTGGTAGCTACATACCATGCAGGCTTACACAATTCTGTTATTAATTTTTTATAGTTGATAATTATGTCCTTCTAAAGAGCTTGGAAGATACAATGTTGGCCAATAAATCAATGTGCAATGTTTAGATTGTTGCCCATTTTGTCTTTAATAAAATTGTCCACAATATTATTATTTTAATCAAGAAATATTTAGTAAAATTAATAGAATTTGGTTGGTTTGTTTCTAGTATGGGAATAAATAAAAATAGTCATGCATAATTACTCTGCTTTTTATTACTCAGAAGCATTATGCCTATTCTGTCCAACCACACATGAATTTAAGGAATTCCTATTGACCGGTGACTACTAGCAAATTGGGGTCGACCTAAAATATTTCTGATAAAGTCAGAACAGAAGATCTCTCTCAAAAGACAGACAACACAGCAACGAAGTACAATAAAGATGTACTTCTAAAGGATTGCCGTTGTGCAAGAGCTATAATTACAGGCCAAATACGTTAATTTACACATCTCCACCAGCTTTGTAAACACATGGATTTTTCTTGTTGCTATTGCCCTTTTCAAGGCTCTGGTGACAGCCACGTCCCAGCTGAGAAGCCTTCGACTTTGGCCTGTCTCTGGCGATGCACGTTTGAACCGATAACATTTGGAAAAGAGTCAAAGGAGAGGAAGGGACCCGCACCTTTGCACCGCTCACAGCAGGCTCCTCGCTGCTTGATGACGAGCGCACAGTCTTTGGAGAGCATCGGGCACTTCTCTCTTTTGCATGTCACTTCCTTATTCTGGAAAAAAAAACAACAAATAATAATCATAAAATAGATAAAAGTTATTGGAAGCAAACCAAATCCACGGCTCCGTTTCTTGCAACTCGGAAAATAAAAGATGGGGCTAGGGACCTGGCGTCAGGAGAGATCCCTGGGATTTCTGCCCTTAAAAGAAGGCCGTGAACAGTCTCTGAATTACCCAGGAACTCAAGTAAATGGTGTTTAAACTCTACTTAGTATTTCATAACCCATCAGAGCACAGAAAACGTGCCCCGCTGAAGAAATCCACTTTACTTAAATGAACACCCAGCCACACGACGCGCTCGTGAAAATACCCTCGGGGTCTTGAGGTGCCCCCCGTTTTTAGCTGGCAGCATTACCTCGCGGCCCAGAGAGTCTTCGAAACAACCTACCATGTACTAGGCTAGAAGAGAGACAAACGTAATTAGCCTTTCTCCCCAAAATGCTGAGAATTGATGGAACAGCTCAAGCAGGCGCAATCACTGCAGGCCGTAAGTGTCACCTCTCCCTGGCAACAAGCCAGCGATGGCCAAGGCCAAAGAGCACACGGGCCACGTCACGGGATGTCACTGGAGGATGGGCGGCAGCGGGCAGGAAAAATACTCCATTTGTAGCCTGGTGTGCCCCTGGGTGTCAACTCTTCTGGCGTTCTCTGCCTTTAAACAAGGGCAGAAAACACATACTTTGGGGGTTTCTTCCAGTAAAGTTTTGCTACTTGAAATTCCTGACTGAAAGTAGCCCTGTGAAGCGACCTCCGCCTATAATTAGTAGCTCAGTTCATTAAGTGACACAGGTGGCCATTTACTAGACGCAAGCGCCCGCCTCACTCCACCTTATGACTTAATTAGAGGCCAAACAATCAAAGGGCTGGAAAAATGTAAAGCATAAAACTAAAGGAAAAGAAACTGCGCTCTGCAAGTCTTTTGCTCCCTGTGGCCTTATGAAAGGTGCCTGTGAAGGGTCACACGCAGCTTTTATTACACTCCGGCTCTTTGTCTGAAACCAGGGGTTTATTTTCTTCAAAGTGCCTGCCCGATCTGATGGGAGCTATAAAGGCGCTTCAGTCTCAGCAGTGTAAATGAGGAACGGCTCTCCCCGGGCCCGGAGTGGGATCGGCGGGTGAGAGCCGGGCGCTGGAGCCCAGCTGCAGCCCCACCATGGGCTACTGTGAGGAGCCCGGTGGCTGCTCCACGCTCCGCATCCCTCCAGCGCCGCCGCCCAACCATTAATGCCATTCAGCTGGCACGTGGAACTGAATTTATGGCCTGGCTGCAGCTCTGGGCTGCCACAAAGCAGCCACAGCAGCTCCTGGGAGCGCGGGGTGAAACCCCAATTCCCTTTAGGTGAACCCCGTGGCCCCCGGCGTTGCCCCCCCCGGTGGCAGAATTGAGCTCACCCAGTCGACTACCCCCGGTCTGTATTTCAGAGGGTTCTGTGAAGGTCTGAGGAGAGTTTGCTGGAGGAAAGGTTTAATAAGCCCAGCAGCCCTCTTACCCTTATCTGTGGGACAATCTTCTGGCCGGTGGAAGCGCGTCTGAAGGAAGGGCAGAGCCCGGTCGGGAGCGTGTTCCTGTGGAGAGCGGGATTTACCCAGCCACAGCACCGAGCGTGGACCTCCAGGAGATGCACTGGGCTCTTCTGGGCCAACCCAGCTGGGTAGGACCCCCCTCAAGGGGTGCAGCAGACAGCTACCCACCACACTCCCTCTTCAAGGGGAGAAAACTTTATGGCGAATGTCAGGGAGAGGGACCAGAAATCTGTCTCTTTCCT
The DNA here is from genome assembly GCA_026546715.1 of Gallinago undulata. NCBI lineage: Eukaryota > Metazoa > Chordata > Aves > Charadriiformes > Scolopacidae > Gallinago > Gallinago undulata. The sequence goes on from JAOTQQ010000012.1 coordinate 49,108,676, forward strand.
TATTTCTTTTGGACCCTATTTATTTTGGTTCCCTGATTCCCAGGAGACTCCTGGGTCAAATTTCTCCTGCAGCTTAGCTTCTCGTGCAGCTTCTCACCCTCTCCCTCGAGCCCTGGTTGCTCTCCCCCTGCCCTCATGGACATCCTGACATGTTGCTTCTTGTTGGCAATACAAAATATTCCTAAGGGTGACCCCAAGACATGGATTTCACACAGAAGCTACTTGCCAGTCACCATTCCTAACCAGAAGGCTCCTGTTTGGCCCAAATCACTTCGAACAGAAATAGTCTCTGCCAGTGACAAGTTTGGTACCATGGAGCCAGCCCAGGGGGAAGCTGAATTTGGATTTTACTCTTCTTCCCTTATCACCAGCAACGGCGCCGGCACAACCCCCAAAACTCAGGACCTGCATTCCAGGTACGGACCTGGAAGGGAAAGCAAAACGAAGCCGGGCTGCACAGCCTAGTGGCTGGGAGCTTTCCCAGGAGAGAGAATATTTTGGGCTTTGTGTCCTGTTACCGCGGGTTTTCTTTACATTAAGCAGCTCTTCCACATAAAGCACGTTAGCGACCCGCAGTGCAGCAACGGGAACGGAAAGGTCCTCCACCCTTGGAGGGTGTCTTAAACACAAGGCTATAAATTCATATTTCCTTTCAGTATCCCAGCTACTCCGTGGCCCAGCTTCAGCAGAAAACTTGTTCCTCACGCTTCCAAAAGCCACCGGTCCCAACAGCAAGGATGCTTGTGGAAAACGCAGGAGATGAACCTTTGAGTTGCCTCCGAAGATGGAGGGCACCCAACCTGGATCGTCCTCTCAAAGGTGAGTTGTTACAGCATGGTGTGAAAAGCTGGGTGGGAGGTGCCACACTCACCAGCTCCCCCTTTTTTTTTTAAAGAGCAAGATCAGCTCTGTCCTTTGGAGGAGAAGCTTCATCCTCCTGCCTGGAGGGACAGAGTGCACTGCAGGTAAATGGAGCCAACCTCTGCCAGCAGGAGAAGGGCAGCTGAGCGCTTCAGCAGAGTGGGATTTGCAAAGCTCATCTTCCTCCTCTCTAGCTGGTCTTACAGGCAAGCTCCAGACAGCTCCCAAAGTGGCCGTCCCAGGTGCCAGCCCAAGATGCCCAACTCCCCAGCATCAGGGCTGGGCTGCTCTTCCAAGGCGTGAGCCAGCACTGCTCCATTTGGGGCTTTTTGTTGAACAAACCTACAATAAATAGAGCCACAATTGCAACATCCTGCCGTGGTCACAGCAACATCCTTCTTGTACTATGCAGAGATCATCTCTGAGGCCCACCCAAGCTCCTCTTGCTGCTTCTATTTGGATTTAATCCCAAAATTCTTACCAAAAATGCTGGGTTTTTTTATCTCAGTGCTGCATCTGGTGGAAAGCTAGGCAAGCGAATGTGAAGGAAAGGGTTAATGTCCCGTGCTGATCAATCACAGGAGAGCAGCAGATAAAACAGGGCTGGTAAATCATTGTTTAGTCTATTGCAGGCATTACCCAGCCCAGGTCTCCTAGGCCCACTGGGTGTAAAAGTACGAAGATAAAACAAAGAGCAATTGTCATCAGGAGCTTTGCTTTTTTTTTTTTTCTTTCCTTCCCTTTTTTTTTTTTTTCCCCTTTTGCCCAAAGCACTGCTCTTCACGTCTGCCCTCCATCTGCTTGCTGCGATCTTGTCGCCTCCTTCCCTCCCGTTTCACAAGGGCAAAGCAGAGGGTGAGAACAAATGGACTTCGGCAGCAAACCCTTTCCTTCCAAATACGACCCCTCCCACCCCCCGTAATGATAACGTTTCGTTATTTGTCCCCGACTTCACATTTAAAGCCTGGCTGCAGGAGAGCTGCGTTACCGAACCTCCATCTGTGTTGTCAACGTCTCTGGAGTTGTTGAAAGCTCTCAGACACTTTGATTTTTTTTTTTCCCCTGTTCTTAAGAGAGAACTTCTTAGACGGCAACATTCAGAAGCCAAAAGTTATGGGAGGGTAGGGGATTTTTTATTCCTTTTGTTTAAAGGACACGCACTCTGGCACCAAGAAGTGCGGAAGAGACACATGGCTCATAAATACATAAACCCTTTGCTAAATCAGAAACTTGGGAGTCAGTTAAATCCATAATAGGATCCCAAGATTCATAATAAATAACTTTTAATTATAGTCCTGCACAATAGTTATTTTAAACAGATGGTTTATAGATTCACATCTGGGGTATTTTTTAAATTTATTTTTTTTTAATTTAGTGCTCAGGCGCACACACAGAAAGGAGAGCACCTCAGGTAAGGTTTTTTTATTAAAAGAGGTCAGGCTCATCCAGAATGGTGGTGCCACAGCAGAGGCAGCTCCCCAGTCAGCGCTCAGCTGGGCGGAAGGTTCGTGCCGGAATCCCAGACTCCCTCGGAAGGGAAAATTTAGGGAAGAGCCACAGGATCACCCCGGGTTCCTTTCCTGCGCTCACCGAGCCCGGCCGCTGGAGAACTCACGTCTTAACGCGTTTGGGGAAAGATCAACAAGTTTTGTGGAGTGCCCACATTTATCCCCTCTCCCACGCTTGGCCAGGGGGAACCGAGGGTCTCTTCAGCTTGGCATGCAAAGGTGATGTCAAGCTCCCGTACAGGAGAGGTACACTAACCAGACCTAATCCCAGGGTTTCTGCATCCTGTTACCTTTACGACAACCTCCTCTGGACGCCATTTGTTCACCTTCCACGTACACCTTGTATTTTTACCTTCCGGCAAAGAACTCCACCCAAAATAGCCCATTCTGGTGACAAACTGTATCAAACCAACAGCTTTAAACTCATGTGGTACAGTTAAATAAAATGCCAACAGGAAAAGAAAAAGAAGAAGAAGAAGAAAAAAAAAAAAAAGAAACCACTAAAAAAAAAAAAATCTGAATATTTGGCAGAGGTCTTGGAGAGGACGTGTGCCAAACCACAGCTTGGAAGCTGCAGCCAGCTTTCTACAGGGTTCCCCACTGGGCTCCTGCCCGTTCGCAGCAGCCACCAGGAGGATGGCTCTTTTCAATCTGGATTTGGCTTGGAAGAGGAAAAAAAAAAAAAGAAAAAGAACCTAACAAAAAAAATCAGAGCCTGTTTCGTTTCTTCAGGGCTGCAGCAGGGAGTGCCTCCATCGGCACCTACCCCGAGCCCACCGCTCTCCTGTCAGCTGCCTGCTGAACACCTTGCAGATGTGGGTTCTTCACAGGCTAGACTTCTGTGGGGCCAGGACTTTTTTTCCTTTCTTTTTTTTCCCTTTTTATGTATTGAAAACACTTTTAGGAGGCTCACGCCTATATCGAATAGGAAAAATGTTGCTTAAACTTTCATTTAACAAAACAAAGAAAAAAGGCTGTGGAGTGAGAAATAATAATAGCGACAGGGACAGAAATACAAATGACAATTAATGGCTATTCCTGAAAATATTCATTTTTTGCCACTATTCATCTCAGTCTTACTACTAACTCTGATGAGAGTACTTCAAATTTCTGTCAGGAGAAGCCTGTGGGATCATCCCCCAAAACAATAACAATTTTCAAACAATGGCAGGGTTTCCCCTCCCCTGGAGGAGGAATTTGGGAGGCAGCTTCCAAATGGGCACATACAAGTTTTTCTTCTCTCGGGAGAAGAAAAAGCCATGAAATCGATGAAACAAGCGCACCCAAGTTACAGAGGCGACATCTCCTCCACCCCACGGCACGGGCCAGGCTCAGACACAGGTTCTCCAGCCACACACGCCGCTGGCTTTCTGCGACACGTCCCACGGGGCCAGGGCATCCTCAAGTCGCCCTCAGCCCACACCAGCCACGGGACCAGCGCTGGCCACGGGCTCTGTCCTTCAGCAAAGCGTTGGGAGCACCAGCCTGCTCCGATGCGTGTGGGCAGACAGCCCCGATTCCGGGCCAACTTCGACTTGAGAACAGGCTCAGACACGCGCGTAACTCATCGTCTAGACAAATCCTGAGGCGCTCTCTGAAAATACTCCTCTTGCTCCTCCAGCACCCCTGCCTGCAACGCGCCCTCTCAGGCCCCATCTCCAGCCTCCCCTTTAACTGGCATGGTGGATGGAAGCAGGCTACCCCTGCTAGTGCCGTGGGACTGCTGTCGGCCCTGAGCACCCCTCCACCCGAGCAGGGAGGGGACCCCGCTCCCCAGGGAGAGGCGTTCGCAGGGGTCTCGAACCGCTGCCCAGGGAGGCGAGGAACACCTCTCGTTTCCCTTCCTCCCCTCCAGTTACCCGCCCGTGGGGTTTTTTTTTAGCCTTGCAAAAACAAATTTTGTGGGTACAATAACAAAAAATGGGTTAGCACACCAGGTGTGTTTTTAAACTCAAGTTGGAAAAAGTATTTTCCCTATGAAACGATGCCCGTTGTCTGCAAAACAATAGTCCCGTTTACACCTGTAAACCTACAAACACCAAGGCAGAGGCTTCGCCCCCATTGAGGAGTCCTATTCTTCCAATCACATCTTCTGTTTCAACAGGACAACCCAAAGGGGTGAAGCCAGCTTTGTGCCTCAGGACTCTCAGCGCTGGGTCCTCGCCCACGGCACAACATGGCCGTGACTCCAGCGTGACCTGCGTTAGACACTGAATTTCACTGAATTATTTTTAGAGTTGGAAGGGACCGCAGAGATCATCTAGTCCAACTCCCCTGCTGAAGCAGGATTGCCCAGAGCTAGAGCATGTTCCTCAGGACAGCATCCAGGCGGGTCTTGAAAATCTCCAAAGAAGGGGCAGCCCCTTCCAGGGCTCTGGCACCCTCACTGTAAAGAAGTTTTTTCTCATATTTGAGTGGAACCTCTTATGTTCCAACTTGT
>JAOTQQ010000012.1:49113772-49126319 GCA_026546715.1 Gallinago undulata
CTCCGAGAAGGAGCAGTTGTCTCCACGATATGCTGTTAGCTTCAGAGAGTTAGAAGAGGCCGAGCTAAGATGTGAAATTACAGAACAGAAAATTGGTTCTGTTTCACTTCAAACGGGGACAGCGACAAAGACACAGCCAGCCAAAACGCCCGGGAGGGCAGATGAAGCTGGTGAGAAAGGCAGAGCAGGACCCGTCGCCCTGCCTGTCCTCCGGCCGGCGCCTGGGGCTGGAGTTCTGCCGCTGGAAAGTTAAAGGCCAAAGTCTTTTACCTGTCAACAAAGCAGCACCATGGTCTTCCAGCAGCAAGAGACACGGTCTTCACAGGTCCCTACTGTACCCCAAAAAACTACCTGTAGGAGCCCAGGAGCCGGGTTTCGGGGAAGGGGTACTCCCTGGGCTTCTCGTGGGAGATGACACCTCTGCCCTTCACCAGATGCACGCACTTAAGCTGCACAGATTTCCCATGAATTTTAAATGTGTATTTAAATGACAACAAAAACAAACTAAGGGTTTTTTTCTACCTCATCAATAAAGAATTTGTATGAATTATCAGTCACCCAAATCTGATTCCAATACCTCAGAAACCAGCAGCCATGGTCGATCCCTTTTGATTTGAAGCTCAGGATGCAAACCTCTCCCTGTGCTGCTGGAAAAGGTTACGGCTCACTGACCCAACCCTATAGGCTTACGATCTGCTCCTTGCTGGATGTTCCCATCCACTCGGATCAGCCAGCAAAACTTTTTAGACCATCACTGCCCAACTCGTTTTGAATGAAAGGAGTGGTCTTGAAAGCGTGGTCCAGCCTCGCCTGACCGAAGCCGATGGGGCAGAACTCATTCTCCCAGGGAAGGAATAGGAAGTTTAAGGCCATAAAACCTCCCGCTACCTTAGCTTGATCCGGAGGCCACCTGCACACGGCTGGAGCCAGCAGCTGTGGGACAGCATTGCTGCCCTGGGTGTATCAGCTCCTGGAGCGTGCTGCCCCCCTGACCCTCCTCAAGTGCCACGGAATGGCTTGGAGGAGAATGAGTGTGCTCGTGTCATCCCTGGACCAAACCGGTTTGAAAACACTCTAAGTAAATTCTAGCCCCCCAAATTGTCAAAGATGACACTGATGAAGCATCAAGCTAATTTAATAGAGGCGAAAGCAGAAGTGCCAAAAGTTTAAATCATTTGTATTCAACAAATTTTAGTTCAAGTCATGGTGTCACGTTCTGTCCCATCTCAAAAATTAGCACATAAAGAGAGTGTTCTGAAAATGCTCTACTTTTGTTTCTTAACTACTGCCACCCTGGTCTGGTCCTACAAACTGTGCTCACCTTATTTTCCAGCAGACATTGCCAATGAGAGAAAAACTAAACCACTAAAACAATAAAAAATAGTAAATCAAAATCTAAGTCCATCAGTTCAGAGTTCCTGGTTTTGAAGGAGACAACCGTGTCTTCTATTACAGACTGAATACCAGCCAATAGCATTTTTTCTTCTACTGATGTGAATTAAAACTTCATTTGGCATTTATTTAAGAGATGCGTTGAGTGTTTTCTTTTTACAAATACTGTTTCATCACATTTTGATAGGCTATCTCTACAAATATATTATCCAAACAACAGTTACCTGTCATTTCATCTTTATTGCCTTCTCTGCCTGAAGTCTGCTTACTCAACCCTTACACTGGAGATTTAGGCAAATGCTCCAGTTTTGGGCTCGAGCCTGTTCTAAAAACTTAGAACAAAGCAGCCCTTGAGGCCGTGTACTTCTTAAGGAGTTTAAAAAGCCCAATGGGCCTCCTAACTTACTCTGCAACAAGTCATATCCCATGAAGAAACTCACTTCTGTACAACACAAAAACAGGGCTAGATTAAAGAAAAGGGAAGAAAAAACAGCAAGGTCCCCTGCTGCTCTGTCTGGCCAGAATCATGTCTTTTACTGCCCATATCCTCTAAAGAAACGATGCTCTCATGATATATTACCCTAATACATCACCAAGTGACAGTTTTCTCATGATACTGTATCCTCAAAGATGTGATGCATGCCAGAAGCAGCAACAGGAGATCTCAGCTGGAGGAGAGAAGAGGGAAGGCTTTTTATTTTCTTCCAAATATTTAATCTACACATTGGTTTTTTTTAATGTACTTCTGATAGGAAAATCCCTGTCAATCCCATCTTCATAATCCAGAGGACTCCTAAAAGTTTCACAGTAGTAGCAGAGCCTTCAAACTGGAAAGCACCAAAAAAAACCTAAGAAGCTTTTCATTTAATTGAAGCAAGTTTTGAAACGGGACCAAAACGCTTGAGGAACAACAACCAAATAAAAATAGTAGCCCAAAAGAAAGCAGCAAGAGTCTGTTTTCTATTATAAAATTACTTAGGCAAGAAGGCCTCCAGACACTGCTGCTTTAATGAACCCACAAGTAAACCGAGCGCTGACCCCGCATTTGTTTTCTTATGTGATCTTGCCTGGGCTACATCGTGGTAATAAGAGAAAAACCAGGAGGTTAGTCAGGGCAGTCTGCAGAGAGAAGGGGCAGCCACCAGCTCGTCCGTCTGCACAGAGGAGCAGGAGGAGACAAGGTCCACGGGCATTGCAGCCAGGGCTCCTTGGAGGAGGCAAGGGCTTTCAGAGTCTTTTAACATCGTCTTCAGCTCACTGGGGCTCACTCCTTCTTGCTGCAACTCCTCCGTGCTGGTAACATCTCGGGGGGCAAGAAGGAATCCTAACTCATGGAGAGCTTGGAACAGCGGTCATCCTCAAGTGAGCTTTGTCCAGTTGGTGCCAGAAAGAGAAGGCTCCGGCCATGGCAGAACTTACTCAGAAAAATCTATGCCACAACGGCGTTTTAGTTGGCAGCACAGAATCATAGAATCATTCAGGTTGGAAAAGACCCTTGGGATCATCAAGTCCAGCCATCAACCCTACTCTACCAAGTTCTCCCCCACACCATATCCCCCAACACCACATCTAAACAACTCTTCAACACCTCCAGGGATGGGGACTCAACCCCCTCCCTGGGCAGCCTGTTCCAGTCTCTGACCACTCTTTCTGGGAAGAATTGTTTCCTAATGGCCAGTCTAAACCCACCCCATTGCAGCTTGAAGCCATTCCCTCTTGTTCTATGGCTGTGAGAAGAGACCAGCACCAACCTCTCTACAGTGTCCTGACAAGTATTGTTGAGAGTGATGAGGTCTCCCCTCAGCCTCCTCTTCCTCAAACTAAACAGTCCCAGCTTCCTCAGTTGTTAATCAGATTTATGCTCCAGGCCCTTCACCAGCTTCGTTGCCTCCTCTGCACCCGCTCCAGCCCCTCGCTATCTCTCTTGGATTGAGGGGACAGTCACCTCCCTACTTCTGCTGGATTTGACACACCTCATTTCTCTGTGTCTCTGTTTCATACCCATTCAAACTTCTGAAGGATGCAAAGCCTCCCTCAGATGCAAAGAAAGGAGGTGGAATGAGCTTTCCTTTGGTGCAATCAACCAAATCCTTGCCAAATCAAGTTCAGACCGTGACTTTCAGAACTTCAGCCAAGGCTGTGGCGACCAGGAGAGAAAGCCTATTTTTGACTTGTAAGCTAAGCGAGAGCAATATGGAAGTCATTGAGAGGAAACTAAAAGCCAAAGCTGTCAAAGTCACTTTCGCAGTCCTTGAGCTGACTCTGGCCATGTTCTGTGGCCTGGCCCTCGCCGCTTTTGGGTGAGATGTAGCAGCCCTCCTTCACAGCAGCGACCGCTCAGACACGTGGCAGTGCCCCTGCAGTCACTGAAACCCCCCGCGCCACTTCAGAGGCTTGAGCTTCTCAGTGCAGACACATCACAGTGCCCTCTGCACTGGGTAGACCCAGTTAATCAAACAGTTATTTTTAAAGGGTGCTCGGGAAAGAAACTGGCTGTCCAAAATAAGAAACTAATATTGCACAACTGCTTTCTGCTTGAAAAATCCAGTGATTAAAACATGTTTCTGCACAATCATAGCCCTGCAGGGACAGTTCTCGCTTCTGAAAAGCAAATTCCCTTCTTTCTGTTTCATACATGTATAAACAAACAGATTCTGCTACGTCCAAAGCTTGTGGATCTCAACCACAATAATACACTGAATAGAAGCCATACAAGCAGATTTTTTTCTCAGCCTGTGTTCCCTTCACTTTCCCCTGCCCCACTTACACTGCTGGAAGTCAAAAAAAAAAAAAAAAAAACCTGTTTCTGACAAGTAACTGGAGCTGACATTCGAGTGAAGCTATGAGGTGAATGGGGTATGTGCAAGCCATTCGTCATCTTGACAAAGTGATTTTCCGTCACCGGAGGGACACTTTAAAGACATCTGAACGGTTGGCCTTGACCACCAGCATTTCTTATGGCTTAAAAAGGGACCCACGGGAACAGGAACACAACCTGCTTTTAGAAACGACTCCTGCAGTGGTACCTCTTGATAGATGTAAAGGCAGCGTGATGTATCAGGTGCCATTCAGATCTTTGCTAGCGGGTTATATTTACATTAAGTATGGAGCGCAGATAGCATCTTGTTAACCCAATTAATGAGACCCAAATGTCAGGAAAGGGATTATACCTGGCTGGAAGTCCACAGCACTCGTGAGGAAGCCAGAGATGATTTCATCGTGTGGGACACCACTGTTCTCTTTGAAGAGCAAGAACTCAGGCAGCAAAGCCACTGCCTGGGCAGTTGGGGCAGAAACACAGGGGAGGTGGGAAAGGTGGTCTGAAAGCCAAAGGTTTCACACCTTCAGCATACGGAGGGCTCTTTATGATGAGAGACTCAAGTGCCGTGGAAAAATGAGAACCTGGAGCTAAACCAAAGAAAACTGAGGTCTTAGAAATGTAATTTTTTATTAACTGTACCTTCCTCTGCAATAAGAGAGGGCTCTTATCGCCAAGTCACAGCCCAATCTGGGTTGGAAGAAGAACATTTCATCCAGCCCGTCCATTCTGCCACATTTTACATGGGCAGTTGAAACACACTCCCCTAGCCTACAGAAGACCAGGAAATTTCCTAACCAAGATGAGATCACTAATTTCTGCATCAATGACTCTTGATGTACTTTACAAGCAACTGCTTTTTCTCCCACAGGCTCTGAGTACTGACCTGTACGACATATGAGGAGATGCTCCTGTCACCCAGGTCAGAGCAGCGAATGTTGAAGGGCACAGAATGAGGTACTTGGCCCCAAAACAGAGAGAGGGGTTTAGGGTAGGGCCTCATACTCAGCAGCTCCAGTCAGCTCTCTGCTCAGCATAGAATCATCTAGGTTGGAAGGGACCTTCAAGACTATCTAGTCCAACCATCAACCTCACTCTGACCAAAAAAAACATCACTAAACCATGTCCCCCAGCACCATGTCAACCCATCTTTTGAACACCTCCAGGGATGGTGCCTCAACCACCTTCCTGGGCAGCCCATTCCAAGGCTGGATAACTCTTTCCATGGAAACATTTTCCCTAATCTCCAATCTGAACCTCCCCTGGTGCAACTTGAGGCCATTTCATCTTGTCCCATCGCCTGGGACCTGGGAGAAGAGACCGACCCCCCCTGGCTACACCCTCCTTTCAGGGAGTTGGAGAGAGCAATAAGGTCTCCCTTCAGCCTCCTTTTCTCCAGGCATGTTGGCTGTAAGAAATCCCTGTTCTCAGTTGTCTTTGCGAAGGAGGAAACAAGACAGCTAGCACGGGCTGCTTGGGCCAGCAGCCCAACCCAAGAGTTGCACAGTGGGTTAACCTAAATCCTTTGATGGTAATGGTACCTTAAGGCCACAGTCCCAAGTGATCCACAGGCACACAGTAGTAGCTTTCCTGGAGTCACATCACACCCAGGTCCTCTCAACCAAAGCTGTGTCTCACCAGTAGGTTCAGTGATGTCCTGTATCTAAGAGGGAACATCCAGCCAACAAGCCGGAGGTGCCTGCTCATGTCTCCATGTGGCTGCCTCCCAGCAAACCTCCCTTTTGCTGCAGATGATTTGCTAGTTTTTTTTCCCTTTTTGGCTCCCACCTTTGTGTATCTCCATATGTAGACTGGATTAATTTTTCCAAGAAACCTGATGACACGAAAGGTATTCGTTTTTATACTAAAATGCTCGTGTACAGTTTTAGGCACTGAATATGTAACCTTCATGTGACAAGAAGTACATAAAGCCACTTGAATTTCTTGCCATCGTGGCCTAATGTTCCAGCTATTTTTTGCAAATTCCATCAGAACTTCTGGGTCGAAGAGTTTTTTTTTTGCTTGAGGATTGGAAAACTTGCCAAATTCGATCGGACACACAGGGGGCCGTTTTTCCAGGCGCTATACAAATTGCACGCTGCTTCTGTGTCCTCCGTGTTCTCACGTTCAAGGAGCTCTGGCTCAGCATCAGTGCACGGCCCTGCATCCCAAATGTCCACAGCAGCAAGCTTCCCCAGGAACGCTTCGTGCTCTTAGATCACAGACAAATTATGCCTCCAGCGTGCAGCTCTTAAAAAGGTTTCTTAGGCTGCCCCACCATCAACATTTTAATGTATAATGATTTTAAATGTCTAGCATTTTTTACCCACAGCTTTTACAAACAGCCTATCCACCAACCCTTGGTTTACGGGCCGAAAAAGCTTGCCTGCTGCCTGCCAACATAATTTTGTTCATCTATTTTAATAAAAAGCATTTGCCAGGTTGAATCACCAGCCCACCTAACCCAGTTAACTCCCCCCGGAGCTGAGTATTGGGAGGGGGCACGGTAAGGGCTAAATATGAAAATGGTCAGCTGTGAAAAAAAATATCCTCTGTCTCAAGCAAATGATGGACAGTCTCCCTCGCAGTGGGAGAGCCTACTGCTCTTATCAGTATTTTAGGTCCCACAGGCAATCCTTCAGCTAATAGCCTTATCTGGAGCCCGGCCACCCTGCCTGGCTCCTCCCTGCCCCGCTGATTTCCAAGTGACACAACCGGGAGGAGCGTGGCTAACCGGCACCATCGGAGCTCAGCCACCGCGCAGCCTGAAGGCAGTGGCTTATCAGCCCTTCCCCATCCCTCCCGGACCATGCCCCAGCTGCTCATCACCACCCAACACAGAAAACAGGAGGAGGAGACAGCCTCAGAACAATCGAGGTCTGTTGTTCCTCAGCTACTGATAAATCATAAGACAAACCAGAAAAACAGCTGCAAATGTCCGAGCCGAGCTGGCCATCAGAATACATTTGGATGGTTCCAAACCTTGGGGAAGATCCAATCCCCATCGAAGCCGCTTGATATAGCTGAATACAAGGATGTCAAGAACAGCTGAAAGAACCAACAAACCAACCAACTGAGAAAACAGCACCCCAAACACACAACTTTTAGCCTATGGGGTGTCAGAAATCAGGTCTTCCTGGCCAGGGAAGGAGGACAGAGCTCCTGCTTCCGTGCCTCAAGCAAAATCTTCAGCTACAAAAGAGGAGGTGAGCCACACCACGGCCGTCTGGAGAAAGGGGTAGCCGGCCCGGCAGCCAAGAGGGGAGTCTGGGGTTACGCTGAGCACCTTACCACCCGGGGATGAGCAATACCTGCTTCTCTTTGTGAAGCAGAAATGGCAGCCTTCAGCTTCTCAAGTCCGGCACAGCTCCGGACACGGAAGCCAACCCGGCGCCCGGCACAGAGAGATTTCAAAGGGAAATGGCAGCACCGACAGGGTTGAGGATCTTGCACCGCGTGTCCGATGTACGGGCAGTCCCAACGCTGGGGTTGGGGGTTCGGCACCCCCAAGGCAGCATCGCTACCACCCACCCGACAGCAACCCCCCCCCGGGAACTAGACCAGCCCCCAGCAAAGGGCAGCGCGACCGTGTGAGCTGAGGGGGGTCTGAGGAGAGGCAAAGATGACCCGATGCAATCTCTAACGTTGAAGCTTTGCAAAAAGGTTTACTTAAAGCAGGGAAAACCAGAGGAAAAAAAAAAAAAAAAAACGAACCAAAACAGCTTTCTTGCATTATTTTTCTAAATGGCATTTTATCCCATTTCCATCCTTTGCCCCCACGAGAACAAATAGCTGTCCAGCTCCAACGCTCTTTCACAGTACTGCCTTTAGCCCTGGCACTTTATGGCACAAAGAGGTAAAGCTTCTCTGAAAAAGCTGAGATACAACCCAGAAAACAAAAGCTACAGCCTCAGAACGGGTGAGGAAACAGGTAAAGAGGACGCAGCTCCCACCTGGCACATGCTATTTTTTCAGCCAGGTGGTGGCACACAGTCTTAGTTTAATCGCCCATTTTGGAACCACTAAAATAGGGATAATAGGGGGTAAATTAGGGGAAAAAGAAAAAAAAAAAAAGGCAGGAAAAGGAGCCTAATAAATAAATAAAGACAGAAAGGTTTATGAAATCCAGGTCTGAACACACAAAGTCACCCTCATCGTGGGGATGAGCAGGGACGGGGTCCACGCTGTACTGTCACCCAGAGCTCAGCGCTTCGGGTGCAAAACTCTGCAGGGAGCCCCATCGGCCCAACAGCCAGACTGGGAATTTTTCAGCTGCAGCTTAATGCATAAGATGAAGAGGTCAAGAGGCCTCCGAGGAAGTAATTACAGCAGTTATTAGGTACAATATGAGCAAGTACCAGCACGATAGTCATTTTAATAGCAGCATTACAGGTAAAAGCTTTTTGTACAATATTGTTTTTTCCTCACAATGGCCTTTTATTTGACCATAAGTTCAATATAAAAAGGTTGCGCTTTCATTTGATTTTTTTTTTGGTTGTTGCTTAATATTTTGCTTCCCTCAAAAATTTCTATTAAAACATGATGGGGAAATAAAACCAGATATTTGGTGGGGAAAAAAAATATCTATTTTTATATAGCGGCACAAAGCAGAACAGCAGAAGTACTGACACTGTGAACCATTCACTTACAGGACCATAATTCTTAAAAAGACCGTTAACAAGTCAATGGAAGAAACTTGAAAGCTAATAAAAAGTATACACAGGTAACCGTATGCTTTTTAAATGCCATTTTGATATTGGACCAGCTCTTTAATAATGTTTTTCTTATTGGTAATAAAAAAAAAAGTGCCTGAACTTAGACTGATCCATTTTGCACTTACTGTAGACACATTCCAAAGACATTTGCAACTTGTATTACATTTTTCCATTTAGTTTATGGCATTTTTGTGCCCTTCGTATTTTTCCACCCATTATTTAGACATTTTAAAGATGTTCTTTTGAATTTGCCTTCTCTGACCGTTTAATTACGCCAAAGAGGATCTCATTTCCATCCTTGATGGGCTAGATCTTCATCGTTGTTAGAGCCTGCAGCTTTCCAGAAGCTCTATCACGTGTGACGGCGCATCGTGGCTCCAAAATAAATGTCACGATAAAGCACGGTGAGCCGGAGGCAAACGCACCTGCGTGGGGACGTGCCACCGTCTGAGGCAGCTCTGGGATGTGAAGAAAAGTGCAGAATGTGGACTTCAAAAGGTCCCAGAGATGCCACAGACAACGCCCAGCTATATAATCCATACTCCTTCCTCAGAGGAAAAAATGAGATGAGATGTTGCACCCATTGCTACTGGACCAGGCTGGCTATATCTGTCCAAGGCACTAAACTGACCTGAACTTTGTCTCAACGCTGCAACTGGAAACCTAGAGGATCAAGCTAGAGATGGCTTGATGGCTTCTGCCATCAGTAGCTTGTGTTTCATTCCCAGACAGGCCAAAGTCCTGCCTTATGCAAAGGTGCTGCATGAATTAAGAGCAAGTACAGCTGAATCTACCTGAATCATCCTTCATGAGAATCCACCAAACAATCACCTCCACATCAAGTAATTATCCAGCATTCAGTTCTCATTTGCAAAACCATCTTCATATAAACACGCGCTGATCTTGTGTCTCCGCGACAGAGCACACGTGGGACACCCAGCTGCACCAGACATGGAGCTTTGACTGCTTTATGTTTGTAGGGTTTGTTTTCGGGGTGTGGGGTACTGGTTTGTTGCTTTTTTTTTTTTTTTTTCATTTAAAAAATGGCATATACATCTGTATCTTTTTTGAATTGGACAGAAACTAATAAAGCTTTCACCATGTTGGGGCAATTTTGTGTTCTAGGAACCTTTCAAACGCCGATCAAAACAGCATTCTCTTTTCCAGTAATATGGGGGTGAAAACTACCAGTACACTACTGTATCGCAGGCTTTTTTGTCTCTCTGTTTGTTATTTTTGTGGGTGAAGAGAAAGCTGATTATATTACGCAGTACTAAAGATCAAGACCATTGAAATTGAAAGAAGATGCAGCCTTGGTAGATTCTGTAGTTGATGTATGTAAACTATTGAAATTAAATTAAATAAAATAGGTATGAAAGAATTGTTTGATGATTTTTTTTATTTTTTTTTTTTTTTAATATGCACTACTCCACTAAAAGTCATCTGGGGCGCATTATACCTTGACGCAACAGCAATTGGATCCTGATGTACTAAAACGCTGCCATCTTCACTGGAACATGTGTCAAACACTTGCTCTCGGGCTGGCCCCGCGCTCTCAGCTCGTGTGTTGTGCCACAGAGACCAGCCCTGCTGCAGGTGAAGGACCCCGGGAAGCCCAGTAACCTTCTGCCTTCAGCCTGCAGGGAGGAGATGGGGGGTTTTGGGGGGAGAGGAAGGTGCAGAGAGAACCACGGGCAGAGGTTATTTCTGCCCTTTATGCCCTTTGCTTGGACTCAGTGTCACTACTCCATCGGTTTGAGCACCGGACCTTTTTAACGATGAATTTAACGTCATTTTTTTTATGAGCGACGGTCAAATTCTGCGTCGTACATTTGGATTTAAAAGCGGAAATTTCGACCCCAGCTCGGTGCTTCGCGCTGACTGAAAACTTACGCCAAACAAAAGCTCTGATTTCTAGTTTCCTCAGCTCCTGTCTCCCAACTTTTCTCAGGTTTCTGACACTCGATTACGCTTCCTGGCCCACATCTATTTCCTTCTGCTCTGGATTGAGGCGATAAAAGGTTGAGACATACGATTACCACTCCTCAGGTGCACTTGGCAAGTTTGAGGCGCAGGCACGAGGGAAGGGGGGAAGAAAACAGGTGGGGGGGAACGGCACCGGTTTAGATGGGGTTTGTCAGGATCACTACTGGCTTCCATCAGCCGTTCCTTGACACAACTCACTTTGTTCTAAAGTATTGCAGAAAAATAATAATAAAAAAAAAATACTAAAAGACCTTTTCTCCCCACAAAGAACACACCGAAACCAAAACTTTTCATTCTCTTGAAAAAAAATAAAAAAAACCTCTTGCAATGAGAAGGCCACCGTGAGCTGAGGTAGACATCTATTTCCCTGCAGTTCCTGGCTTCACACTTGTCATTTTTGGTACTTTCATTTAAAAAATACATCTGGCCAATACTGGCCAAGGCATAGGTTATTCTTGGACCTCCCCTTGCTTCTGGCAAGGTCCTCTGGGTCCATGCAAATGACAGTAAATGAGCATGGAATGGCACGGCTCTCCTCACCACCTCGGGCACCACCTTCTGTCACCACCAAGCTCATCTCACCTTCCAAAAACTCAGCGTTCAGAAGCTTAATTCAGGCTGAGTCAATTCTGTGGGGGTTTTACATTCTCGTCCTGTAACTACACACAGGTTCTCATTTCACCCATTTCCGAGGGACTGTAGCATTTTTATGTCTTTTCCACGCGTATGTTGAGGTATATATTTCCTGAAAGCAAAGGCTGTAATATCAGGTGTGAGTCTACTTCTATTTTGAGTCTTAGATCCCTTCCAGCCAAAAAGCCGCACCAACAAAAACTCTGCTGCCCTTGATCACTTACCATGCCCGAACCAGAGCTGAACTTAAATATTCCATGCCTATTTTATATGCTGACCGCCATATAAAAGAAATCTAATCAAAAGTGTTTTGTTAATAGCATTTCACCACTAACATTTCAAAGTCCTCCACAGAAAGGAAGTCCAAAATTTACCAAAATGTGTTAAGCTTTCACCTTTATGAACTTTTGTTTCTGCTAACAGGAATCCACCCATGCCTCCACTACCCTCAGTCTAAAACCTTCCCATCTAAAATATAAAGATCTGACTGTCATACATGACATATTTGGGTTCTTCAAGCTGCACAAGGTGTGTGAAGCTCCTATGGACTGAAATAACCTTGTTTTCCCACAGATGTGTGAGAATATTTTCAGAAGATGATATTTGTATTAAGAAGTGCAGTTAAAATCACTTGCAGTCTTAAAGGATTCAATAACTGGAATAAAAGAATTCGTTTCTCAAACTGAACCAATATAGTTTCATTATGAATACCATCAAGATTACATATTTCTGCATATAATCATGATGCCAATTCAGACAAGTTCTTAAAAACTCAAATTTTTTTCAGACCACTTCATTACCTGCCATTTCACTTTGATTTTCAGAAAACAGCAGAACATGCAATTTTCTTACTATGGACCACTAAGCATAAAATGATTTCATAGAATGGTTTGGGTTGGAAGAGACCTTAAAGATCATCCAATCCCAGCCCCTGCCCTGGGCAGGGACACCTCCCACCACACCAGGTTGCTCCAAGCCCCATCCAGCCTGGCCTTGAACCCCT
>JAOTQQ010000012.1:49146326-49162185 GCA_026546715.1 Gallinago undulata
TAGATGGCCTTTGGAGGTCCCTTCCGGCCCAGATGATTCTATGATTCTATTCTATGATTATTGCCACATGCAGCCTCCAGCAGAAAAGCACGGGTGCTCTCCCGTCACGACCAATGGCAGAATAGTTCAATTCAACAAAAGTCAATCTGGGCTTCTAACGAGGTTACAGCAATGACTCAGGATGACTGACCTCCCCGCAAGTTTTCTGATCAGGCAAGAGCTCCCATCGTCGGAATAGCTTTTATATTGTCTCCCAGCACAGTCTCAGGCTGCACCCAGCGGAGAGCGAGCTGTGATCCGCGATCATCATTCCCACTTAGGAAGCACTCCAAGCCTTTCTTCCGCTTATGAAGATGAATCAAAATATCTTATCAAATCCTGTTATCGTTTTGCTCGGGTGCCTAAACTGGTTTTGCCAAAAATAACTTCCAAAAGAAATATTTTTTTTTATTACGAGAGTGTAGTGTTAAAGTTGTGCTAGCAAATAAGTGAATAATATGCTCATGCTGTATCAAATGGAAATCACTCCCATAAGAGCAAACATCAATTTACATCAATTTTACCCCCAGCCTGAGGGTGTGGATCTCTTCAAGGACTCGTGCTTTCTTTTGCAATTTTTTTCCTGCTATCAGAACATGATTTTGTTCAATCCTTTGATTTTAAGAATGAGGATGGATACTGAAATCTTCCATACAGCAGGTCCATCTGCAAGCATGGATGCCTCATCCACACACAGTAAATCTGAGCACATGACAGCGCATGGGAAGGAAACATCAACCGACAATGAGTACATATGAAAACATAATGATATTTTACTCCCTTTCCTCCTTTTGACAACATGAAACTCTTGGAAAATACCACACTATTTTAAATTAACAATTGTACTTATTTAAATGTGTGCTTGCATGTGTCATTTGTTCGTACTCCTTGCAGCGATCAGGACACGTTGTCAGAGAACACCAGGTGAAATCATTCAACTGGGCTATGCGTCCAGTCCTGTGACTACCTACATCACTTGCTTGACATTTAATGCTCACAAAAAGCACTAGGTATCTCTGCTCTGATCTGCTGGTCCCCTGCATAAAGTATATTCCCTCAAATTAGCCACTTCTACTCAAGAAAACATATAGCTATCTTGCAGAGGAGGACAGAAATAACAGTTTATAATGGTCAATACTATTGACCGTGATGAGAAGTAATAGGACAGGAGACAAGCAAGTAGAGAGGAGTTTCAGACCCTACACCAAGCCATGTTTTTTAGCCTTCATATGAATATCAAACTTGTGTTCAACTTGGTCTACTGGAATACTCAAATAAATTCTTGTAGAAACAATGCATTCAAAACCACTTTCTCACTTGGCTGACTTTTGGTAGACATAAACCCAGCCTTGTAGACACCGAGTGCCTCAGCCTCCCACTCATTTCAACAGGACCCATGGATCAAGGCTCAGGAACCAGCAGAAGGCTATGCAGACTTCTACCTTGGACCTGCAAAGGAACTGAGTCACCAGCAGCAGCATCTGAAGATACCACATAAATACTGGAGGAACCTTGTGCTACAAGTAAATCGACAAAGCAGCATGACACCATGGGGCCATGGGAAACTCAAGGTTAATTTCAAATAAAGAAGCAAACCAGAAGCTTAGTTTTAGGAGCACGTCATGTATTTTACAGCACCTTTGCAGCAGTTTCTTTAATAGATTAGTTATAAACAGGATATTCTGATAAGAAGGAAAGATCCTTCTTCTATATGATGCATACCCCATGTTTGTAGGGGTTTTTTATGCTGGAAGGACTTCACACATACAAGCTCTGCTCAGAAAATTTCAGTTTATGGCAGTAAATTACTCTTTATAAGCAATACAAGAATATTGAAACTTATCTCTAATGCTCGCTGGACAGTAAATGCTGGAGAAGAGAAAAAGACAAGACAAAGTGGAACCGAACACCTTGAAAGTAAAGAAATGTTGCTTTTCTGTGCCATGGTTTAATAATAGTTGGACAGAAGAATCAAACCACAGTTTGAACTCAGCGTTGTGTTCAAAACCCAAAAGATCAGTAGAGCCCAGACCTCCAGGTTTTTGTCATCAGAGTAGTAATTGTTTTAATCTGTTTTTCTAAATCGCAACAGCACAAAAATAAAATGAAGAAAAGCCCTTGGACAGTAACATTGAGAAAATAAACTCTACCAAGACAATAAACTCTAGAAGTATTTACCTGTTCAACAGGAAAAAAAAAAAAAAAGGAATATGTTTTACATTAGGACTTAGAAAATACATTTCAAAGCGCTTTAGCACAAACATAACAAAGTTGCCATGGCTCACAGCATTTTGGTTTTCAAAATGTCACAAAATTCCTTTTAGATATATGTATGCAAAATTAACTTCAATAGAGCGATAATTTAAAATTCATTTTAATCTGTGAGCCACCTACACATACAGAATTCTCCTCTAATAGCTAAAGATGCAGACAGGCTGCATATTTAAGTCGATCAGAAAAGCTGAGCAGGCATTACTCTAGATCCTGTCCAGAATAGTTTAATTGGCCAGCAAAGTCTGTCTTGGCCTCGGAAACATTGTCAATGAGAACCAAACATTTGGTCCCCTTCAATCAGCAATATTGCCTTACATTTTTCAGTTGGCCAACTCTCTACCTTCAAAACTTCCTGTAAATGGCCTGAGTTTTTTTCCTGCCAAAAAGAGCTTTCTTAAGAATTCAAACTACATACGAGAACTGCTAAGAATTACTCTACAATATCTCCTCTTAGCCTGCTGCATAAACGACTACATTTCGATTGCTTCCTTCCTCGGAATTGGATGGACTATTTGGCATTAGGGGAAACTAAGTAAATTTTACTCAACGCAACTGTATTTCTCTTTTAAATTGGGATTGTTCTATCACACACCGCAATTCAGTGCCATATACAAAGAGGTCATACATTACTACTATAGACAGTTCTACCTTTTTTTTTCCCCCTCTTTATTACCAGTATGTTTCCCCCTTTCTGTAAAACTATTCTCATGAGACCTCAGTTTACAAAGCGTGAAGCAGAAAAGGCGAAGAAGAGTTGCTTCTGAGCCCCACGTCTTCAAAATGAGAGAAAACAACTTAAATAAGAGTGGATGATACAATTGACCTGAGTGCCTATTCGTTGTTTAGCCCAACCCCCCAGTGAAGGCAGGCAGCTCTGAGAACTGGGATCACATTCAGTAGCAGTAATTATGAGAGAGTAATATATTTCACCGAAGCCCCGCGGTGCTGTGCTTTCCAGCCATATTCCACGCCTATAGCTTAGGATTCTTTGGTCCAGGATTCCACACCGCTACGGTGCAGATTTTTCTAGATCACCTAGTCAGGCGCTGACAGGGGGACAAAAGAAGGTTTGAGATCTATAGTTAAAGTTTAAGCCTAATAGCTACAGTAATTGATTAGCTCTCCGAAGGTTTTCTTTGGTCGCTGAGGTGTGTACGGAGACTACAGGAGATGATTTTATTGTGGGGTTTTGGCAGCGCCGCAGGGTACCTGGACAATGGGCTGGATCCCACCCTCCTGATAAAAGCCACAGGGGTGGGATGGGATGGAGAAGGCTCAGCCAGCAGAACCGCGCCACGACAAGCAGCGGGGAGGATTTTTCCTTCCTGGGAAAGCAGCAAGATTTCTGGCCCCACAAACTGTAGGTATCTGAGGTCTCCTGGGGGACAGAATAATTTTTAATATGAGCCACCGTCCACTTCAGCCCCAGAGGTATCAGAAGCCTCACCCAGTTCCCTGGCCACTTAGCTCCATTTAATAGCCAACGGTGAAAAAGGCTTGATGAAACATGGAGCTCGTGAAATCCCGTTTACTCAGCCAGAGCAGGACCAGAGGGTAAAGCAGCAGACACACACACACACACACACACGTGGTGCAGCTGGTTTTGTTTTGGGGGTGGACGCAAAGAGGTTGAAAGTAGATATGGAGATGGCGAAGGTGGATGGCTTAAGACATCCTGAAAAATAACGTCTCTTTTTTAACTACAGATGAAGCTATAGGACAGAGCCCAGCAACTGTCACGACCTCTGCTGAAACAGCACAAAAGCAAGTAGGAGGGACCTCTTCTACAGCTGGAACAGGAGTTGGAAAACCCCTGTTGAGGAAACCAAGAGAAGCGTGGGATGCAGGTACAGCTCATGCAATTGCACCCACCAGAAACTAAGCTGAGACTGGTAGTACTTTTGGTATCTGCCACCCAGAAGATTGCAACTTCTGTGTTGGTATGACCCAGCAACAGCCAGGAGATGCTTTGTTCATTCAAAAATGACCTTTTTTTACACTTGACCCAGATGTGTTATTTTCAGTTCTGAGTATCTTATTGATATCTCAACTCACTCTCAGGAATCCAGACGTCAGCCTGATGCTTCCAAACCCTCTGCCAAGGTCCTCTCGACGGTCACCTCAAGGGTTGGGTGTTACATTTCAGGCACCTCGTGTGGACCTGACTTTCAGAAGGCAAATACTCAGCACTTCCTAAAAACTCAACCCTCAAAGCACCGTCCAACTGGCTTAATAAAAACGAAGGCACTCAAAAATCGCTAGTTACTTTTGAAAATCTGACCCATAACTAGAAAAGACTGATTGACATGAAAAACACAAATCACAGGTGACCACAAAAAGATCCATGTGTTGCCGTGCTCAAAGTACTTACAGTGTAAACTTTATTCCCATTCATAGTGACATAGCTAATGGCAGAAGGGTTTGCCCTTGATGTCCAGTAGCCATATTTTACTCTATATCTCTAGGGAGCAGGAGTCTGTATAAGCAACATGAGAGAGGAAAAAAAAAAAGTTGATGGATTACCAGTTTTTCTTCTGGGGGTGAATTCAGCTGTCTGGAATCATGAATGTTAGTAGAGGAGGAAACGAGATAGTTATCTTTTGTCAAAACTGTGATATAACAAATGTTAACATAATCTCAAAGGGAGGTACAGTTCAGAATACCTTTTTTAAAAAGATAAAACATATCCTGAAACAAAGGCCGACTTTAACTCTGTGTAAACAGTCTTTGATCAATCGACTGAGTCCTTCGAAAGGGCTGAGACATCACAGAGCATAACACAACACCCCTGCCACAGCTCACAGAAAGGATGCTTGTAGTCGGCGGGGAGACCCAACCAAAATTATTAGAATAGAACTTTTTCTGTACAAATTAGCACAGTCCTCTCCTTCTGGAAGCTGCAATGGATTGGTACCGCTGCGTTACATTTGACATCAGACAGAAATTCCTCCTGAGGGTCGTCTTCAGATTTCACGGCTCTTCTGCTTGCTCTGCTGCATCCTCAGACAAACCTATAAAGCAGAAAGCAGAGGCTTAAGAATTCAGAGAACTTGGCAACTACATGCACTACATTGTTGATTCCACCACTTTGTAAAAGCCTTGGTTATAGCTGGAGGAAATAATTTATTACACACAAAACAGGATGAAAATGCATAACTTGCAAATTCAAGCACTCACAAGTTTAGAAAATACAAAAAATTAAGGCAATATAGGCAATTTCACAACAGCTCTTTTTTTTGCACGCGATGGATGATACAAGCTAAGTCATAAAATCATGGACTATTTTTACCTCAAAAATAACAGCAAACAACTGGGCGTATGATCTGAGACACAGTTACTCCAATCTGCTTGCATTTTGCCTGCCCCTTTTTCTAGGTAAAACTGGCAATACAAATTGCAACACGATAGAAAATTAAGTTCCATAACCTTATTAACAAATAAATTTTTTAATTATTTTTTTTATATATATATTTAAACTAACACTTTGGGGAAGGCGAAAATAGCAAAACCCCTGTATTGAAGAGAACTTTTGCCTTAAACCAAGAATATGAGTCTCCAATTTTCCAATATCAGTCCAAGAGATGAAACCATTTGGATGGGATATTAATATTTCCAGTAATGAACCTGACAGAATTGGAAAAGTAGGTAGAAACTCATAAAAAGTTGCTTGAAATATCTAGGGAGAAAAAGAACAGCGGATAATCACAGAAATTTGTACACATGCTTACTTGCATAGCTTTAAACTAAAGTAATTATTTATCCCAGCAGTTTCTTACATGTCCACTCTTACTTTAGGCTGAAAATGAAAATTAAATCCTTTTCTAATGAACGCAAAGCAATCCAAAATAAATTGGCACCATCTCCAACTGATAATTAAATAATAATAAAAATAATACAGAGCTTTCATGGTTTTTTTTTTTGTTGTTGTTTCTTTCTGGTGGTTTTGTTTTTTGTGTTTTTGTTTTTTTTTTTTTCTTAGGAGGCATCTCTGGAGGCAGCTGAAATCCCCCCGCATCCAGCCAGGGGAAACCATCCAGCAGGGCAGCAGAATAAAATTTGAGCATCCAGGTCTCCCAGACCCAAGGCACCAGTTGCCTGCTGGCACCTTCACAGCCACAGTCACACACCATCCAGCCCCGAGAAGCTACAGAAGCTTTAGAAGAACACGCTTTCCTTTAGATCCGCGCAATTCCACGGAAACAAAACCATCTAGATTTCTTTTTCAGTTTTTATTTTACACTCTGCTTTTTGGTGCTGGGGGATTTCAGTATTTACAATGGTTTTCGTGGCTGACGGTACTAAATTGAACAAATTTCATCCCAAGCCTTGAGATGAAGGAAAGCCTTGAAGGAAAGCATCAGTGAAGCTAAAAGAGCAGCAGATCAGGGATAAAATCACCAAGATACAAAAGACTAAAGCAGTAAAATTTCAGCAACAGCTGGAAGCCCAAGGCCCCCAAGGGACTAAGAAGTTGCCCTTACTGAAGTTTCTACTTTTTTCTTTCTTTTTTTTTTTTTAGAGACAATTAAAAATACCATGTTAAGAGCTGACTTGGGTTTACAAAGGTCAGCCCTCGAATGCTGGTTCTTTTGTTCAAAACTCTTAGCCCACAGCACACGCTGGGAAGCCAAAGGGACCAGCAGCAAGTCCCATCTTGCTTCATTAATGATCCAGGGGAAGGAGGAGGTCGGTAGGATGGTAATTAAATCTGTGGGTTATAAGAAACCGAGATGAGCTACAAATAGCAGAGAGGAAGAAGAAATATTCCTGTAGGACCAGGAGGTTACCAAGGCTGAGAGAAGATAAAAGGAGATACCACTTGAAATACGTTATGGAAATAACCATCTTAAACACGCGCACTTGCTGAGGAAAGCCCTGCAAAAAGCTGTTGTGGGCACACATTTACAGTGAAATACCCCAAACAGCTCAAAGAAGACCACTGCAGAGCTCACAGTTAAGGCTGTTCCTGACCACATACAGCTTGGCTGATATCCCACCTGGAGCTGCTCACAGCTTCCTACCACGGGAAAAGACCCTGGAGGGAATCTTACTGTCCCACCCTAACCAAGGAAAAGAGTTTGCAAATGTCACGAAGCCGGTTCCTGTCCGCTCTCAGAAGCTGGACACAGATAGTTTGGATTGGAAACAAGGAGGGGGCACGTTTACGGTCAGCCCTTTGTACCTGGAGAGGACAGGCACAGATTTACCAGCCACCGAGAGGCACCAACCTGTGCATTAGCATCGCCCACCGAGGTGCACCCTTAAAACAGGTGGCACTGCCACTGCTCGGTGCCCTCAACCTCCATCCATTGGAGGACTGGCCAGAAGACATCTCAGAAGCATCACAGCACAGAAATTAAGGAAGAGAGCTTTACAAAAATATCGGGGGGGGGAATCTTCACGAAAAGGCTGTAATATCCTAATGCATCTTTTCCTTTATCAAGCTGAAAACATGACATGTTAAAAATTAAAATGTAATTATAAAATTGTAACGCACAAAAAAAATAATTATTGAGCCATAACCCATTGCCCAAGATACTGCTTTCCAAGCCTGTTATTTCCATGACATCGGGTTCTTACAAACAACCCCTCTGTCTGTTCCTACAAATTGCCATGCCGAAATGGGCAAGGTGC
This sequence comes from Gallinago undulata, assembly GCA_026546715.1. Taxonomy (NCBI): domain Eukaryota; kingdom Metazoa; phylum Chordata; class Aves; order Charadriiformes; family Scolopacidae; genus Gallinago; species Gallinago undulata. The sequence goes on from JAOTQQ010000012.1 coordinate 49,154,274, forward strand.
AGGATTACTTTCAAGCTCCTGAAATCCACACAGTGGATCCCACCTAAGGCTAATGTGTTAACTGTAATTACGGGCTGCCAGAACTGAAGCAACGCAGTAGGACTCACCTCAATTTCACACAACTTTGCCCAACAGCCCTACACAGCGCTACAGGGAAGCTGGAACGCTCCTGCACGGATCAAAGAACTCCCACACCAGTAAAGTTTGGGAGAGGTCAGCCGACAGGGGACGGACACCCTGAAGCTATTTTCATTGTGTAACTCCAAAATGGGAGGCAGTCTGAAAACCTGGCTCGGAACAACCAGATTTCCCACCTCTGCCCTGCCTTTTTTTCAACATGCGATATTTAATTAGTCATCGAGGAGAACAGCACGGAGCTCCTCTGGATCCAACAGGCACACGCTGTATCACAGAAGGTGAAATGATTAACATCGGAGAGCTTTCTCACCAGTTCATTCTGACAAGCTCGGGCAGATCCTAAGAAATACAGGTTATAAAACTAAAAATTCTGTAGATCCAGGCTCCTTTACCGCACTTCATCGGGAAAAAAAGCTGCCTTCCATCTTCAGATCCCTCATTGTGAAGTTCTCAGTGTTTCATTTTATAGATCATCCAAAAAATCTTACCAGCATAATACTGGTCTGAGCACACACTTAGACAAATGTATATTAAAAGGTTTATATCTTTATCAACACAGCTATGAACTGAGAAGCTGGTTTTGGAAAGAATAGTGATGAATTTTAACTCCTCTGGAATAGGCAACCCCAGGAGTTTTTGGAAGCAGAGTTAAAAGTTATGATTAAACTAATATCCTAATCAATAACATGAGACTGCATATATCTAAGGTCAAAACCAAATTCTGCCTTAGGTCTCTGAAAACTTTCAAATGGGTTTGTGTATTTGTCAGTCAAAGCACATTAGCAGCCTCGTGAAATCAGCTTCTATAAACAAAGACACAGCGGTGTTAATTCGCCCCTCGAAAAGCATCCATGCCATTGAGTCACAGAAAGTTCATTTGTAGATCAAAATGTATTTCTGAGTCTCGAAAACTGAAAGTTCAAAGAGAATCGGTTACGGTGAGAGAAGCAAAGACAGGTTAAAAAAAAAAAACAGCTTGCCTGGAATTATTATTCACAGAGCTAAGGAAAAAAACCAAACCTGACAAAACATTTCAGGGGAGGGATGATATTTGAGCAGGAGGGCAGAAGGGAGGAGAAAGGATCATTTTCTGTCGTCGTAAATTGTTCACACCAAGCACGATGGCGCAAGGTTTAAAGCTGGTGGGGTTAAACAACCAGGCAATGGAAGAAACCCCCCAGGGAGGCGGGTGAGTCCAGGATAGGGGAGGTTTGCAAAGACAGGGCAGATGAAACCCCAGTGGGGATTAGCGAAGAGGAAGATACACAGGCTTTGAACTGGGTGACCTAAAGCATCCTATCGTTCGTGCTGCTATGATTCATCCTAAGGAGAACATTTTGGACTCCTATGAATTACTGGCTGAGTTTCCTGGATACTATTGTACATTAGTCTACGCCGAAGCATGCATAAAACTAAGTCAAAGTTGGCTTTGAAGTGTTTGATCTACAATATCTAGTGCTCCCCAGTTTCTTTTTCATACAGTGACTCAGAAAAAGGGCTGTTTTAACAAGACAACAAAAGTTATTTTGAGTTCAGAATAAGTTAGAGAAGGGAGGCACCCCTTTCTTCAGCTATTCCCACCTACAACAGGAAAAAACCACCCCATCTCATGGCCTGGTGGTTAACATTGCTATTTCTAGACCTGACATAAAACAGCTTGAGAACAAACTACAGCTTTAAAGTAACTGTTTTTTTTTCAGTTTTTGTTTCAGGATCCAAGACTGCATGACCAAAGTTAATAGCTTTTTGCTTTTTTCTTAACAAAAGACAACAGATTTATCCCAGCACCTTCAAGTCACATTTCTGAAAATCATAATTCTCTAGGAAGTCGTATCTATTCACTGCTAAAAGTTTTCTTTATCATTATAAACCGACTGAGGAAATACATAGTTTCCTTTTTCTTAGTATATAATGTTTATTCCATGTACACAATTCAAAGTGTTTTTCTGAAAGCTGAAGAATGTAACAGTATCTTGCTTATCCCAAGCAAACTGACAGGGTTTAGGTGGAGTGCAAGAGGGGTTAGTGAAAAATCACCAACTCTAATGCAGCGATCACCACGATGGACAGGCTCCAAACTTGCCTACGCTGCTTTAAGGAGAGAAACTGGACCTGGTCAGTATTCTGTATCACTTCTTATGGAACAATAAACTGAGAATGAGCCTTACCACCACCTCCCAAGTCACCCGTGAGTCACTGATCACTGCCCACAGGATTTAAAAAGGCTCAGTTTTGTATCTGCAAGGGCACTGATGGTAGCTGACCCAGTGGGAAGCAGGGTCTGACTCATTCATTAAGGAATTGTGTAAATCAAATCCGTTTGCTTTTCATTTCGGAAGCAGTGTGACTGAGAGAAAGGACTTCACTCGGGGAACTTTTCTTTGCCCTAAGGGACCATGCACATCACAGGACGGGTAATGTGAAACAACAATTTCCATCACTCACTCTTAAATATGCCCCCTACTAACTGCAGCCATCACGACAAGCCCAACCTATATTAAACTGTCAATAGTCAAGTTTCTGAACTGCCACAAAATAGCAGGGTTAGAAGGGGCAGCTCTTTCCTTGGAGACAGCAGGGTCTATTCCCACTAAACTTAAAAAAAACTTGCTAAAAAAATCTTCCTTTTGTCATTCTGACTTAATAGGGACAGGTAGTAGCAGTGTAACACAACGGAGACGACAAGGGATAGATAACAAGATAACAACAACAACAAAGGCAACATTTACCAATTCTCCACTTTTTTTTTTTTTTTTAAATTAACTTTTAAACACCTTACTAAGTCCTTGTGCATTCACGCCCCTCAATGGAGGGACAGGAATGGATGCAGACCCGAGCCTGGGGCAACTCAGGAAAAGTTAGTGTCCCTCCCAAGGCAAGTTCTTTGTTTTCAACAATAGAGCAAATAAATATCCCTAGCACTAATTTCATCCCGACGGTGAATAACTTGCCCTGCATTTGTTCCTATAACATCGTTGTCTTCGCCCTCGGTTACGTTATAGGGTGTATCCACACCCCCACACCCCAAAACACATCCCCGCTACACATTTTTCTGTTAAGAACCCAATCCCCAAAAAGCTGCCCCCCCCCCCCGTGGGTATGGGAGGAAGGAAGAAGCAGACTGAGCTCCTGTCCCTCTGCTCCGGTGAGGAGCTGAGCACCAGCTCACCGTTCCTGGGCTCACCAAGGGCTCAAGCTGCAGACGGCGGCGTTCAGACCCCTCCGGTCATCATGTCACAAGGTTTTAATGTTTTCTTTAGGTCTTTCTTCTGCTTTGTATTTGAAAAAAAAAAATGCCCAAGACGTATCAAACGTTCCTCATAGAAAGTTCCCACATTGGGACATCAGGCAAAGCATCCGGTGACGGGACTGAAGATTCCCCAAGGTGCACTTATTCAAATGACACCAGCCAAATATACATAAATATATATATATACACACACACCCCCCTCCATACACACTGCTGGAATAGACACATGCTGTAAGGAACAAGGAGCTGACACCACGCCGAATCTACCTACATTTATAGATGTCAAGGGGAGAAGAAGGGGAAGAATGGGATGCTGGCTGGTTGGAAGGAATACAGAGCTCAAAAGAACAACAGCAACAACAAAAAAACCTCCAAAAAAACCCAAACAAACCACCAACCAAAATCCAAAAATTATTACAGAGCAAACAATGTGCTTGAAGGAAGACAAGCTGCCTAAAAAGCAGCAGCAATGAAGTCATTGCTCATTGCTGTGGGAAATTTAATCTTAACGAAGCCTAAATTTTGGATGAAAAATGTCTATTTTCTCCAATACCAGTCTTATCAAAATCACCAATCCTGGACATTTTTCTAGGAAAGCATGCAAAATTTTTGAGAATTGATTGTTCTTATTTTGAGACGATCACAAAAAGTAGTCACAAGTGACACGTTTCAGCTTGAACAGACACTTCTTGCCAGGAAGTAAATCCCTAAAAATGAGTTTGCTTTTTCAGTGGCCAAACCTTCCTTTTTTTTTCTAATTAGCTATCAGCCTTTGCTAGGGCAGTAAATTAATTCAGCGGCTTCTAAGGTAAATAGGCAGAATACAAATCTAAAACTTAACTAATTACGGCCACACACAAATGTCAATGCTTTAATTTAGTCTTCGTCATGCTTATATCTTCCCATTCACTGCAACCCCAAATCCTATTAAGCCTTTCAGAAATGTTGGCTCTTTAAACAGTTTGCTGTCAGGAAAAAAAATAAATATAAATTCGGGCTGTGTACACTGAGATTAGACAGATGATAATATATTAAAAAAAAACAGGGTGTGGGGTTTTTTTTTTTGCATAGACATAAGCCTTTTTTCCTGGGGAGAAGTAATGCCACAGCAATCAATCTTTCTCCTGCTTGATTCATTATGCTCTTTTTTTGCCTTCCCAGACAGCGGGAGCAGTCAGCTGGCTGGTAACAAACCCTTTATCTCCCCAGACAAGCCATCACCCTGACAGATAAGCAAAACTCCAGGGGTAGGTTAGCTTTAGGGCAAGATTTTCCAGCATTTTCATATGAATGGCAGTGGATCCTGCTCCTGGAGACAGCCACCCAGCGCCTGCCTGCAGGAAGAGCTAAGATCCTTCACAGATATGACTATATATATATATATATACATTACAGTCCATTTCTACTCCTATATATAGGTTGGCTGCAGCCCTTCATTGACACCTGAAGACTATACCCTCCTTGTTAGTATAACCTCAACCATTCCTCATCTACCTATGTAACTTTAGCTAATATTGAGCCAACTTTTCAGCTGAGATGATTTTCCTTTGAAAACTGCAAATCCAGGCCAAACAAACCACTGGTCAAATTTCTGCTGAATTTGTCAGATCAATTTGGCTAAAATAAAAAAAAAAAAAAAAAGAGAGAAGAAAGTGATTAATTTCAGTATTTTTGATATTCTCAACATTTTTAGCCTTTTCATTTCACATTGAAGTAAGGATGTAAATAAACATCCTTGATTACAATGCTGGGTTTGTTGTTGTTTATCTTTTAAATAAGTGGAGCGGGCATGAAGTCTAAGCAAAATAATTTGAGGGGAAAAAGAGAAACCTGAATCAGTCACTGGAGGTTGTTGCAAAATAACAAATTTTCTAATTTGTAATTTTTATTGACAGAACCCTACTCTCCTTAGTGTGTACCACGTCAAAATAGAGAGATACCCTTCCTAAGGCGTGATATAATGGACAGAATGAAGCTTGCAACAAATTTAACACCAATAGGCAAAGTACGTGGCTTTATCCAACACCGGCTGCAGCAAAACATAGAATAACAAGTATATTAGATTTATAAGGAAAAAAAAAAAAGCACGTTTTTATGAATAGAGTCTGATATAAACTTGCACTTAGGGCCTGTGCTCTGCATCTTGTGGAAGTTTAAATTGCACGGCCACAAACCAACTTATTACCTTGATACGTAAACATCAGTTTGTTCAGTAGAGATTTCCAAGGTTTTCCTTTTTTAGCACAGGGTACACGTAAGCCCATGGCTCCTCAGTACCGGAAAGATCCGACAAATTAGAAGAAATTCCAAAAGAAACAGCGCAAATAATCGTGCGATTTTGCGGAAAACAGAAAAGAGGAGAGGGAGAGGAATAACACAGCTGAAGGCAAAGCAACCCTGGGAATTGTTTAGAGCAATGAGGAGATATAAAAGAGGGTGAAGAAGCTGAAGTCAAGGAAAGGAATATTCAGGGCTGCTTTAATGCCATGTGTTCTCCCAATGGAAGTGCCCGAAGCCACAGGACGTGACATTGGCAAATCAGACCCACAGTGAAGCCACAGAGCGGTGTTGTCAGGGAGATGGGCGAGCTGATACAACAAGAGTTTTCCACTTCTAGCTCCTATTATCACACACCAGATCTGAGGTGCTACAGATTCCTGAGCGGTTTGTAATAGTCCCAGGAACATCAGCTTTCGCTTCCCATCAAGTACTCAGCGACCGAATACTCTCCAGTATGCTGCTCCTTTTAACCATGGAACGTTACAGTGGGAATGATAAAATCGTATTCAAGATTTCCATGGATTCTTCTGGAAATAACATACAACGGGATTTTATCATTTGATGTCATTTTTCCTTTGGAATCTCCTGGGAAAAAAAAAAAGACATTGGTAGAGAGGAAGATTTGAGGAAAAATGTGTTTAAAAAAAACCAAAGGAAAAAGAATCCTTCTGTGTAATACTTTCCGATCTTGAATTTCACACATTCCTTTTAAGCTACAGTATATGAGAAAAATGCTTTAAGAGGTTTTTTCCGAATGCAATCTTTTGATAAGTCTCAGTGTTGGCTTAAAAGCAAAAGAAAAAAAAAATAAAAAGAGCCTGTATTAAAGTAACAGATGAAATTGCTTCTAAATGGACACTTAACTGCTTGCTATTGCTCATCAAAAACCTGGACACTTTTTTTGTTGTTGCTGTTGTTTTGGGGGGTTTTCTTCCCCCCACTAAAATCTTATCTCTGCAAATGCAAAGGATGATTTTTGGGGAGCAAACAGGTAATGTAATAGCAGGTCGAATTTTGTATCTGATATGAAATCTAAACCCTTTCAGTATCTCACTATAGCAAAGACTTGTAAAGTAATTACTACTTTTCCACTGGTATCAGACTTGTATCATACAGGTGAAAATAGAATCACCCCCTGTTCCACTCCAGATATTTCCAGAAAGATCTCTTCCACTATATGGCAATTACATGTTATAATATTATATATATATATACACACACACACACAACATATATTATTATATATTGCCAGCCATAATGGCAATTTCAGTACTCACAACAAAAACTGTAAAGCTAATCAGATCTGACGATCCAATTAAGGATTCCTTAAGGCTCTGATTTGTGTCTTTCTGAATGATGATGAAATGAGAAATTTCTGAACAAGAAATTTCTGGGCCCTCCAACCTCCCAGCAAAGTCAGCGGAACTGGAGGGAGGGCAGCACTTTGTGGGACTGAGCCTTTTAGCACCTCCAGAAAGATCAGTAGGAGCCAACATACCCCCAGCTAAGGCTTGGGATGATGAAAGTAAGAGTTTTTAAAGCATTCTGGATTTTCTCATGGGCTCAGGAAGCAATAAAAAAATAAGTGTGGTCAGACTGCAAGAGAGCAAGAGAGTTTTCCTAATTTTCTGTGAGTTTAAGGAAAACACGATCAACTTCCATAGAGAGTCAATTCAGTATTAAGATTTTTCCGGAAAGGTCACCACACTGAGATTCCCACAACAAACACAGGTTCTGTGGAAACGACTGTTGTCTGCGAGGACACTGCTCAAAAGAAATCCACATAAACGAGTTGGTTCAGTTACAGCACAACACAACCAACTGTCCTAAATCACAGCATTCTCATTGAACTGGGCACTAACGATGCCAGGAAGAGCAAACAGTTTCATTCTGGCACCTATGCAACGTTAAGATTATTATTTTATTGAGTATTAAGGTAAGTATCTGGACCAAGCTCAGAAGGCAAACAAGCTAAATCAGAAAAAAACCCAACCCTATAGATCCAATATGGTAAATAATTTCCAGAAAATACACTGAAATACAATGAGAAGGAGATCTTTTGTTGTGCAATGTTTCCATTTATCAATCACTCTGCAGTTCTTTCCAACTTTGGAAGAAGTTTAAACAGCACAGAATCATAGAACTGTCTGAAATGGAAGGGACCTTCCAGATCATCTCGTCCAACCATCAACCTCACTCTGATCAAAACCATCACTAACCCATGGCTCTAAGCACTAGGGCAAC
>JAOTQQ010000012.1:49170042-49181440 GCA_026546715.1 Gallinago undulata
CTCCGAGAAGGAGCAGTTGTCTCCACGATATGCTGTTAGCTTCAGAGAGTTAGAAGAGGCCGAGCTAAGATGTGAAACTGCTGAGTGAAACTGTTGGTTCTGCTTTACCTCAAAACAGGCCACCTGAGCACAGCTCTTCTGGCCCACAGGAGAGGTGACCAGGAGAGCTGAGAACCCGCCTCCCGCCTTCCTGGCCCTGGGCATCTCTCAGGGCACCCAGAAGATTTCTATGAAACTGGTGGAAACCAATTTCAATGGGCTGCTGCCCACGGAATAAAGGGGACGACAGGAATCCACGGAGCCAAAACTTCTCAGTAAGGGTTTGTAAAAGCAGGTGCTCACCACCGCAGGAAACACAGCATGAAAACACGTGCCAGCAAACTTCACTGCTCACGGATTTTAAGGAATGCCCAGGCGCGGACTATGACAATCTCAACACAACCATCTAGTCGGATGCCTGGAATTATGCAGAAAATAGAATTCCACCCAATAATTTACCCAACGAGCTCTTAGCTTCAAGTTTAGCTTTTTGATGTAAAAAACTTCGAGTGAAGAATGAATCCCACCTCTAAGGAAGTTATTCCTCTCTGCCCAAAATTCGTGCTTTATTTCTAGGCCCAAATCAGTTTTGCTTCTGCTTCCAGCCGTGTACACGTGCAATACATCGGCCCTAAAATCATTACCAGGTTTTGTTCACCTCTAATTTACATCCAACAAAATACAAGAGGAAGTAAAAAAAAAAAAAAAAAAAGCTGTAATATGCACATTACAGAGCACTTAATCTCACGTCTGGTGTCATCCAAAGTACGAGATAACGATCTCGAATATAACACACGTTGTCTACGGGAACTGCCCCTGCTTGGACAGCAACTGAGTTTGCCAGTACTAAGAAGGATTAAGTGTAGGGAAAGCACACAGCAAACGATGCCCAACCCAGATACTTCCCCCAGTCGTCAGGGAGCGATTAGGGAACGAAGGAGACACAAAATAGTCTGGTGGACTTTTCAAAATACGTTTGAAAACCAGGTGATGAAAAAAACCCACTTTGCTTTAATAAGTCGTTCTACTGACAGATAATTTTCTATGTAAAATAAGAGTAGATTGTTTTTACAAACAAATTTGCTTCTCTGCTCATACCTGTGGAAGAGGAGCTCAGTCCTGTGCCGTGTGTTGGTCACTGGAAGAGTGGGGTGGAGATGCTAAAGGTCTTTGTCAAACTGAATCTGTGTTTTATAAAGTTGTACTTGTACTCTGCACATGGAAACTTTGTACCAGAAAGGTCCCTCACTGACCAGGACACTGATGTTTTCTTCAGCCGAAGGCACTGGCAGACAGATTTCCCCAGAAGCCTTCACCTTCAGTGTCGTAGGTGCTGTAGGTGGCCCTGCTCTGGCAGGGGGTTGGAGCAGATGATCTCCAGAGGTCTCTTCCAGCCCCATGTGATTCTGTGATGCAGTAACAACGGTGGAATAAGCTTCTTGTTAAGAAAGATTTATACTTTATCAATAAAGAAAAAGTACTGAAGTGCAGAGGACCATTGTGTAGAGAGATGAAGACAAGCTGGACAATTGAACAAATGGACAATTCGTTCAGCATCCTAAAAATGCCGTTGGAGCACATGGGACAGGAAAGCGAGCGGTACGGGAACACAGCAGAGCCAGGTTCCATCAGCAGCGTGAGAGGGAAAGGCAAGGTCACAGTTTTGTGCTGTTTCTGAACGAGGGGTGGTTCTTCATTCACCTCTGGTGGTGGACACTGACCAAGTGAAAGCTTGAGCCAGGTTTGCAAGACTAAATGGCACACCAAGAACAGGGCAATGCAGGCTCTCTGTGGGACACTGGCTGAGCTGAGCTAACAGAATCCACAGTGCAAACGTAAAATAGCAGAAAAATATCATTTCACCATATTCACCAACCAAAAAAGAGCGATACCAGGAACACAGTTACATCCCCATCTACATCATCGTTTACTGAGGCCACTCCTGGCAGCAGCTCTGCAGAAGGCAGCGTTACCAGACTGAAGACAGCAATTTAGGGATACACAGACACCAGGACCAGGTCCCCTGATGGGGTCACCCCCCTGAGAACCAAGAGGCTACCACTGCTTCGTCCCTAACCGCCTCCTGACCACACTGTAGCTAGTTGGTCTTTGGCCACCTGGTTTATACCTGATTTGCAAAAATAAAAATAAACAATATTTCCCCCAGGGAACAACAAGAACATTGCAGAGCGTGCAGTTTTGTAACCAAAATGGCCACAAAGCTGAGGGAACTGATTTTTTTTTTTTCAGATGTTTCTCTGTGGATAGAGCTCATTTTTTATCTTCTTGTTAACTTTAGAAAGCACACACTGAATTAAAAAGCTGGGATTCCTATTTTTTTTTGTCTAATAAATAATATTATACATAATTATATGCAGTAAAACATTCAATACTGTAATATCTCAAATATTTTGTAAATAAATCAATCCACTTAACATTTTATGGGTATCTCATATCTTATTTTATTTTATCCGCTTTTAATTAACTTTGGGATTAGTTCTTCCTATGCAATTAAGCTTCAGGCTTTAAGTAGAATCTATATGCCAAATGCCTGCCTAAAGTTGCTCACACAGCACGTGTGCCTAAAAATAAAAACTGTCCATTGAACAAAACTGAATACCAGCATTTCAAAACTCTGTGCAGAATTTAAATTCTCAAGTTCAGGGTTCCCCAAATCTCACTGAAATTTGATCATCATTATGTTCCTTCGCACTCTTTTAGCATGGTGATGGGAACGAGAAAATAATCAAATAGGCACTTAAAGCAAGCAGATCTCACTCCCTTTGTACAGTTCAGTGCTGGCAGCAGGGCAGGGTGGGAAGAGGAAGAAATGCTTCCATTGACCACCCTCCTATTTCCTCATGCCCCAAACCAGATGCACATCTGATTCCCCATCCACTGATTCCCGTTCCCAGTTGCCAATCCGCACAGAAAAATCTAGTTTCTGGCACTGAGTGCACTTTGTTCACGTGTTGCTGGTACCGGGGCTCTACAACAGGGAAGAACTCGCATCCTCGTTTACATTTTAGCATACACATATTTTCATTTACTTCTGTGGCAAGTTTAGTGTGATCCATTTTTTTTTTAGGATCAACTGGGGAACTCCGGCTTCTGCCTTGTGCTTCTGCCTAAAGACAAACCTTTCTTTACCTATAAGAAAAAAATATTTCAAAAAGTACTTAGAAAAAAAGCACAGGAATGACATACAAAATCCTAGTCACCTTAGATAGTAACCCAAAGTCGATACTTTTGTAGGGTGCATAAAGCAGAGGGTTTATGTCCACCTTCTAGCACTCTGCAGCTGGAAAGTTTCATGAGTTAGAGTTCACTTTTACACCTTTGCAGCTACTGGTTCTCAACTGACTTTTCTTTCAGAAATTCATCATCATCGAACCCATTTGTACTTTGGGTTTCCACAACATCCTTTGGGAAGGTGTTCTGCAATTTATATGCCACAGAGAAGGGTATCCCCTCCATTTGATATTACACTCAGTGGCCCTAATTTTAGTATTTTGAGAACCATTGGACAATCCCTCCTGATGTCCACACCACTCAAGTTTTCCTCTGTCTCTATCATATAATCTCATGCCTCATTTACCTCTCTTCTGTTCTACCACGAAACATCTGGTCTTTACCTTAAATTTTACACTTTGGATCCATTCCTCCCTCTTCTTTGCCTTTGTTATCCATACGGACTGCGACCAGCACCTCACCTCTCTGTTTCCTAACTGACCCTCTACGTGTCATGGTGAGTGTCCCACCTCTACACGCTGGTCTCCTAACTCAAGTAGGAAGGAGTTTGTCCAAGTGGAGACAGGTGAATAAAAAAAAAAGGATTTTTTTCCAGTCAGACTCTGTTCCAAACAGACTTCCAGTCACGTACTCTTCCCTCGGGCAGAAGGCCGGGGAGGAGATAGCATAGCTATGGACAACACTTCTCTTTGCAAAAGGTCCCATTGTTCAAGCAGGCGAGAGACATCCGATACCGAAATGGCGAGATTGTTTTCTTGCACCCTTCCAGACACCGTGCCTCCTCCGCCACTCCTCAGGTGCCAAAGTCCTGCCAACAGAACGTCCTCATCCACCACTGTCACAAGTACAAACAGGACTCATGAAACAAATGGAATTTGTAACTGAACCTAATCCCCAAACTGTGACAGAAGCCACTTGAGTAATCCCTTATCTGTCAGGGCTGTGTTCCGCTTCCTCTGCACGTTCCCCAGCAGACAGGGCAGGGATGAGTTGAGCAGTTGAGTTGGGGGAAGCTGCTGCCATGGAAGGAAGCTCCAGCTGAGCTTATAATGGAAACCACCTGCCCCTGGCTCAGGAGAGAAGAGAATTTCTCATTATGTTCCCTCTATACTACTTACTCACGAGACAGGAGATTTTCAATGTCACGGTAAAAAAGAGAAGGGAATTTAGAGGGCCAAATGTAGATGAAGAAGTTAAAAGGAAAAAAAAAAAAAGACTACTTTTTTTTTAAATTGGTACACTCAGCACCTTGGTGGGTCAGTAAAACAAAACATACATAAGTGAGATGCAAAAAGTGATCAAAAAAACCAGAAAGTAAGAGTTATTACAGTAATTTGTCGGACTAGATGATCTTAAAAGGTCCCTTCCAACCTAGGTGATTCTGTGATTCTGATTCTGTAATTTCTTTTCAACTCAAGATTGTGGGAGAGAAATCCCTTCTGCTTGCAGTAGCCAATGTGTTGCTGAGCTACCAATGGCCCAGCTCAGGTTCTCAAAGCAAGTCCCGAGCCCCTCTGGCCTGAGTCCCTTCCCCTCTCTCCACCTTAGCTATGTTGTCTACCTTGGGTAAAAGTCACAACGGGCATGTTGAAACCCGGGCTGGAACCCGATGATCTCTAAGGTCCCTTCCAACCCAAACCATTCTATGATCACGGTGCTTTGAGCTACATCATGGTTAGGCAAAGACTGTTTGGGGGGACCTTAAACCAAGCTCCGTGGCCCTCACAGTCATCAAGAAGATGGTGGAATTTAACCTAGAACTAAGAAGAAAAAGTAACAAACAAACAGATATGCTGTCCAACACGATTCACCCTGCTGTCTCAGCGGGATCCAGTACTTTCTTGATGCTCTCTCCTGAACTGCTGTGTAGTGTTGTTATGTACTATTAAATCCTTACTGCATTCCACCCCAGGGGTGGCTCCGTTTCAGTGCTGGGTGAAGTGATCCTTATTTAAACATTACTTAGCTCACAGGAGTGCTGTGAAACTTAATTAAATTAATGCCTGTAAAGTGCTTTGAGGTTCTCAGATGAAAGGTGCTATAGAAATTCAAAGTACTATTAGTGTTTCTAAGGATGGGTGAAGCAATTTGGATAAACTAAAAACCTACATAAATTTTCCCTCAAACCAAAAGGTTTTTTTCCGCAGCCTCAGTTACCCTATTTTTTTTAATTTTTGTTTTCATTTTTAAGACCTTTACAATCCCTGATTTCACCTTCAATTGGAATAGCCATTTTACAGCCACGCGACACAGAGCACACTGACGTCTCATTAATTTTCTGTCTCTTAACTACCTCTGGCTCAATCGGCACTCTCGGTATTTCAAACCGCGCTGCTCTTGAGGATCATAGCTGCCTTTTTGGTGGTGATCCATCACACAGACAACTTTCTTAGAGAAAAGATAACCAGGTGCTGGATCTTCAGTGAACCTACAGCCACGGAATTAGCAATCAACTGTCACGGAGAGTTAGTTCCAGACTTTAACTGAATTGAACAACAAGAAGAAGAGGATGACGTGAGGATTCAAGCTCTAAGTACCACCATCTTGATTCTACACACAGGAGAAACGACAGCTTTCGGAGAAGAAACAAAAAATTGGACAGCTAGGATTCCTCCTTAGTCTCTGTGCCTGTCGTTGGAATCATAAAAGTGATTGTATGACCAAGTAGGACACTCAGAGATTTTTATTAAAAAAAAAACCCCACAAACCAAAACCCAAAACAAACAATAAAAAAAAAAAAAACCACCAAACAACAACAAAAAACAAAACAGAAAAGTGTAAGCAAAATACTCTGTTACCATGCAAACAGAGGGCAGCCCTTTTACATGACATGGAGCTGAAGAATACATCAGAAATGCATTTCCAAAAAGCACAAACGGGGAGTATTATTAAAATCATGTTACAACACGTAAAATATATCAAACAGAAGGTAGTTAAATCCCAGAAAACTCATGAAAATGCTTGTTCTCATGAAATTCCCAGCTTAGTTTCCAAATCAAAACAACGTGAATAAATATCCCAAAGAGAAAACCCGCAGGAACAGAGTTTTCAATTCTTTTGGAGATTTGCTCCTCATGCATTTCCTCATTCTGCAGCCTGGAGCCGAGGGAAGGACCGCTGCGGCTTGGTCACCTGCGAGAGAGGGCGAGGGATGTGGGGACATGAAACGGTACGGCTGCTCCACCTCCGTGTCACTCCATTCAGTGCAGACCACGAGGAATTTTTATTGATTGGGTGCACTCGGGGGGGTTGGCATCTCCTTCCAGGTTGTATAACGCGGCTGTGAGAGACCATTTTTAACCTTGAGGACGCGTGACCGCTTACGACTACTTTAATGCTGTGAGGCAACTATACGGGAACAGAGAAGGCTGCGGTCAAAGGGAAGGAAGTCTCAATCTTTGCCCTATATATATTCACTGTAATTGCCATCTGATTATAAAAATATATGCTTGGTTTAACTAAAAAAGCATAGGATACGTGTGTGTTCTTTTGAGAGAACACAGCAACACCGACCGAAATAACACCTCGCGTGAGGCAAGAAGAGGAGAACGCAGCCGACGTTGCCCAAATATCAAAGTGCAGGTTGGTGAGCAACCAACCACCGCCAGCTCGGACTGACCAAAACAGAGCCAGTTCCACCGAAACGAAACCATCCCGGTGAAATTCAGTGACTGTACTAGAGCACATACACCAAAAAAACCCTAAGAGCTTCGGTTTTCCTGGTAAACTCTCCACCAGAGTCTGGTACAATTTCCTGTTGCCTACCGCCACGGAGCGGGAACCGTCCCCAGAGAGACTTCCATTCACTCAGAGGAGCCAAGACCTCACTTAGGACATTCCCCTCGTTGAAGCCTGCACACCTTCACTATGGATTTTCTCTCAAATGCCTGTCCATCTCTGTATCAGTTCCTTCTCTGTTGTCCTCTTTCTGGAAGCTGTAGAATATTAATAACCATCTCTGTAAAACTGCAGTTCCTCCTCCACTCCTTCACACATGGCACTTCTCAAATGTTGCCCATAACTCCTGGTTTTCTGCCCCAGACTCCAGTTTGAAAAAAAAAAACTTTAGAGACTCACTCTTTCGATTCCCTTAAAAATTACACACATTTTAAGTGGAATTCCTCTTCCTTCAGTAGGATCCCCTTCTTTCCTAAAGAACACAGACCGAGATACTTTGTGTATCCAACCCCCCCATATCGCTGCATCATTCTAGATGTCCTTTCATCCGCTGTAACTTTTCTTTCTTTATTTTCCCCTCTTCTAAAATAACATGCATTCTCCTTACACAGACCTAGAATTATTTCCCACAGCTATTCCTGAAATTTTAAACAGTTTGGGGTTGGGTTTGTTTTTTTTTTTTTTTGCAGTTTAATACAAACAGTATTTATACAATGCCTGCCATCCAAAGAGCTCGAAGAACTTAACGCTTTACATTAAGTTTTACCATAGCTCTGTGAGCTGCCTATTTCCAACTCTCTCCCCTCTGGGCAAGTAAGACTATATCCATGTTACAGAACCAGAATCCAAGGCAGCGGGGACCAGAAAAACCTATGGGCACGGCTTCACCCTTGGCTGAAGCTCCTCTAAGTATGGGCTGGAGCCCAGAAGGAAGGCCCACCCTTCCTCCTCCTCCCTCGTCTTCAGTCCCTGGTGAACAGGGCTCTCACAGCCAACCCAGGGAACCCATCCAGCTGAAAACAGACCTCTCCTCTTTTGTTGGATTGCTAAGTGACTCTTAGCTCTGCTGACCATCCCACCGTGCGGGCACGCTGCTGGTGTCATCACCAGGCAAGGAAAACACACGGCTGAGAGGCAAGCACAGCTCCTGCTCCTTTCAGCGGGAGCTTGAACTTAAACACAACTTGGAAAACTGTAAAATGGGAGCCACAGTGTGGGACAGCTGCTCTGAGGAACCCCTGACACCCAACGATGGCCAGCTTTGCTCCCACCTCTTCTCTCCTGTCTCTTCCTCCAGCTGCTTGTTCCCATTCCTCCATGGTGCTGGTGCTGAGTCCCCCCAGACCTCACAACCGAATCCACACATAACCCCCCCCAGAGCTAAACTGGCCAAAACTGTACAAACATTTCTTTTCCTGGCGGCTCAGGGAACAAAGTGCTAGTACAGTGGCAGGGGATGGGCTCTGGAGCCGGGGACAGGAGCAGGAGAAAGAAAGGGAAACAATCTCCTCTTTGCAGCGAGGAGTGCCCCTAGACCAGCTCGGTCACCTCCTCTCACTCCACAGTAAAGGGCCACAGCTGGTGACCCAGAAATTCCTACTATCCATCCAGTGCTGTCCTCACAGATGCTTCAGACCTTTTCCAACCCCAAGCATGGGCAGCAGTTGGGTGGTACCCACCACAACAGAACCCCATCCCAAGCACACCACCTACAAGCCAACAGAGACCCTACAGCTACCAAACGGTACGTTTAGAGCCCGCTGATGGCCGTTATCAAGTGTGTGACACGCATCCCGTCATACCTAACGTGTGAATTAGACCTCACCCTCCGTCTGTTGGGCCTCCGTCTTACACTCAGATCTAATTAGACGGTGTTAATGGGCACTGTTGAACGAAAAAACATTTTTAAGGGACATTTTAAGGTGAGCGTTACCCTCAGTAGAAATTCCTGATCCCATGAGGTTCTGGGTCCCAAAAGTCCAACGCCATGAACGCCAGTGAGGGTACCAGCCCCCACAACAGTATGTCCCCGCTGACGTGAACACAGCTCATGTACCAGCCTTCAGCTGTGCTCCCCTCAATCTCCAGAGACTCAACTGACAGGAACGCTTTCCCAGAGAGCAGCAGATCAGCTCTTGCCTCTGTGGCAGGACGACACGTGGGAAAGCAGCTGCGACAGCCCCCGGGTGCTCCTCCAGCCCCGAGACCCCGCGTGGGACTGCCCTTCCCCGGGAACCCTCGACCAGTCCTAAAGCCCTAAAGAGAATTACACAGCTGTATAAAGACAGACACGTGAGCTCTTGCAGACCTCTTCGGAGAATGAGAGGTGCATTTCTTTAAAATAAGAGAAGAAAACCTTTTTTTACTTTTAATGCGGCGACATAATATATTTCATAATTGTAAGGACTTCTTTTTAATATCAGGGCAGATGTGGTTCGCCGTGCTTTCTGACGCAGAGAGGCACGCAAAGAATGACACTGCTGAGGAGAAGGTCCCTGCCTTCGGCTTAAGAAGCCTCCAAAAACCAGTTGGCTGTTCTGTCAACAAAGAACACCAAGAACTCAACCGGCTTTCTCACAAGATGGGCAAAGATGAAATGTGATGAATGTGCAGCTGATGAAGGAAACGTCCAGCGAGAAACTCTTCGGGATGGTGCCCTGCCAGCTGCCAGAGCTCAAACAAAGCCTTTGATGAAATCACAACTACCCTTGTCTCAGTTTCACTAAAAAAAAAAAAATTAAAAAAAAAAAGAGAGACTGTGGACAGTTTAATTATCCCAGAACCATTACCATCAGCGGCAGTTTCATAATCTTGAAAAGCTGCCATTCTCAAAAGCCATTTGCCTGAAAAAAAAAATCCTTAAAACACAAGAGACCGTCATACTGTCCAAACAATAGAGCAATTCTTATACAATCAGACGCCATAACTAATTATTCAAAACAAAAACACATCCCCCCTTATTTTTAAACAAGGGAACAAAGGATGCAAATTTTATCCAGAAATACTAGATTTTAAAAGGAGTAAAAATATCCAAAAATCAAACCAGATGAACGCTGTAGATTTGCCTTTCTTTCGTGCCTGTACGTGCACAAAACCGGCCCTGTGTTGAAGGACTGAGTACGTACCCCGCTCGTGTTCCTAACAAATGCAATAAAAAAAATAATAAGTAATAAAAGCAAACTCTGTGGGAGCTTTTTTGGTCACTTTCACTGACATTTCAAAGGGACTGCCTGCTTCAGTCACACTCTATCTTATTTAGGTTAATCAAACTGCATTTTACTTTTTCTTTGGCACCTATACAGACTGTACTGATGCAGTGCCCATTAAGAGAAATGTTTCAATGTTCTTGCTTCTGACCATCACTTACCATTTCCTAATGCTGGTATTTTGCCAGGAAGACGGAGGGAGCAGTTACAAATGCAAGTGATTAGTGTGTGTGAGCTCCTCCACACACACTTTTGGTCACTTACTAATCCAAATACTGAGCTGGCCTGAGGGCATCTTTGTGTCACTTTCCATTCATAGAAAAAAATATTAACTCTTTGTAAGGCGTTGCTCCTAAGCATTATTTCCTTGACTTCTGTTGAGTTCACTTTTTGAACATCTGATGTTTGTTATTCGTTTTGCACAGCCCTTTGGACATTCTGAAAACCTCAGTAATCAAAGCAATATGAGCTTTGGAGAATGTTCTTTTTGTTAGTCTCTACTGGTCATATATCAATCATCTCACCGTACAGAGACTGGAGTAAGTTCAGCTTATTTTTCTTTTGTGAGACAGATCCATATGTAACAATTATATATGCAAATAGTGCCCAAATGCATGGGGTAAAAAAAAAAAAAAAAAAAAGCTACACAAAGAGATAGACGGCAAAACCCTCAGCCAGTTGATTTGAGCGGGGCCAGAATTCCATTCCTAAAATTTTGGCTTAAGACATTCTGTTTGAAAAGGTAAAAGGGGTCCAAAATGACAGAGCTCACAAAGAGGAGGCTGAGAGGCTGGAACAAAACCCCACGCTGCCAAACTGGGGCCGAGAAGCGAGAGACAGCGAGGGAGGAACCGCCGCAGGAGACACACCAGTATCTGCAGGTCTGAAAGGAGCAGGGGAAGGGGAGAGGATGGACGAGGGACATTCAGGCAGGAGATGGCACCTGATGGCACCAGTGGCTGTCGATAAAGGAAGGGATGTATGGAGTTGGGAATACACTTCATCAGCCATAACTAAGTGGGAGGAATACGGTTATTAGTCGTCAGAAGGGGTCTGGGACTAGCAGGGATGTCTCAGGAGAGGTGCTGTAAGCAGGTCAGCAGCATGTTTGATCTGAGCCTCAACTGGGCACATCACAGAATCATGGAATTGTCAGAGTTGGCAGGGACCTCTAGAGACCATCCAGTCCAACTCCCCTGCCAAAGCAGGGTTGCCCAGAGCAC
>JAOTQQ010000012.1:49223725-49237338 GCA_026546715.1 Gallinago undulata
GCTGCCCAGGGAGGTGGTGGAGTCTCCTTCTCTGGAGACATTCAAACCCACCTGGACACGTTCCTGTGGGACCTGCTTTGGGTGGCCCTGCTCTGGCAAGGGGTTGCACTGGATGATCTCCAGAGGTCCCTTCCAACCCCATAATGTTCTGTGATTCTGCTGATAAAAATATAACCTGCTTTGGATTCCTGCATAAAACATCAGAGACATCAAAAGAGACTGGTTATCTGTACTTGGCAGATGTCCTTGAACAAAGAGTTAAACTTTTGGGGGCTTTTTCCAACTCCTTTTCTAAATTTCAGAGATGGACCAAATAGAACATTCACTTGATTCCATGTTGATCAATTTGTACAACTGGAAATACTTTTTTATCCAAGAATTCAAAAAAAAAACCACCTGAGTTGCTGAAAGTTCTAAAAAGACAGAGAAAAGCGGGAAAACACGAATGTGACTCGGATGCCTTGGATAGTTCTCAAGATCACAGAAAGCCACAATATGAAACTCTTTCTTCCAGAGAAAATGCAACTTCTAACACTTGTTCACAGCTTTAAATGTAGCATTTTCTATCTACCACAGTGACAAACTCCCACCCTGGTAAAACACTGACTTTAGAATTGAAAACCATTAGTGGTTTAAAGTGCTAGTATGAAATCTTTACTCTTGACTAATTATATTATATCCACACAACATATTCTCTAGTGTGCAAAACAGAAGAAAATACCAATGTAAAAAAAAAAAAAAAAGCTATTTTCTTATTTATCTGCTGGTGATTAATTCTGTCAAGTAGTGCCATTTGCATCCCAGTGGACCTAATATTTTCAGAATGTTAAACTAAACAACAAGTTGTGTGACACTTGTCAGTTAGTTAGGAAAAAACCCAACAAACCAAGACCCACGGATTTCATTTTGAAAGACGGTCATCAGAAGTTAACAAGATTTAATTGAGCCCTCTTGATCAAAAACGTACCCCACAACCTTTCCTTTTCCTGTACTTGCAAGAACATTATTCCATACAAAACATATTTTGCTCAAAATGCTCACATTTCCTAAAGATTACGGGACTGTTTATTTTTCTAACTGCAAGGGTAGCAAGCAGGGGTGTTAATGATATCCCTAATTGAAATTTGCTTGCAATTACCTTGCAAACAGCAGAATGTTAGTAAATTGTTTCCATTCTGCCCATCTGCCCATTTTCTGCGTATCATTAAACCTCTTTAGATATACATTTCTATTAATTATACTGCAAATTACCTTCCTTCCAGAATCCCCGTGCTAGCAGCTGAATGAATACGTGGAGAAGATGTTGCCATTCTCTTTAGGGAGAGGATATTCCACAGGATTAATTTGCACTACACCTTCAGTTTTGTAGTTACGCTCGACGCTAGCGATCAACGTTATAGTCAATATATTTAGCACAACTTTTTGCTCGATTGCCGAGGCAAACGCTAAGAAAAGAAAAGAATGAACAGTGAGAAAATGAAAACAAACTGAACCACGGTCCAGTGAACTGCAGCTTTGCTTTAAACACATTAGCAAATATTTACCTCAGCTCCTCGTTTCTCCCACGTTTCACAAAGGTCTGTTAACCCCTTCCCTTGGGTTGGGGTGGGAGCTGAGCGCACCGAGAAGGTACGTCCAACACCAGGCGGCCTTCAACGAGTTAACTTTCCTTCCACAAAGGTGAAGAGTTTTGCTGACCCAGCGCGAGTCGGCTGGAATAAAATTCAATTCTGCTGTAGTCAACAGGAAAGTAGGAAGGAAAAGAGGATTTAACAAACAAAGCCTAAAAAGTCCACAGCGGGAAATCATTATTTGGGCAATTGTCCACTTTGTTAAGAGACGGGGCTGTATTAATATCTATCGGGGCATAGTGCTGCGTTGGTGGTTTCTCTTCAGCGCCACGTCTAGTCTAATTAGCTACAAAGTGGTCGCACAGGCAAGAGAAATCCCCAATTGTGTGAGGTTTCCGAGGAATACAGAATACATATGTCATTGATGCATAATCTGGCACCAGCTTATTCTGGGTAAAGCTTGAGTGGTTGCCTGAAATTAAATCAATCCCAAAGGAAGCTCAGAATGCCAACAGAAGTGGTTTACACAACTATTTGCACTGACCATTACAGCTGCCATGGATTAGGCCCGTGAAACGCTTCAGTTCAAGTTCACATTTTTAGTACAGATACAGAAAACCCTGCAGGCACAGAATTCTGCCCCCGTGTTTGCGGTGAAAAGCATTCGAGGAAAACACATCACACTGTTCCAAGTCACCATTCGACATTTATCGATTTCAGTCCTGCTTCTCCACCACAAGAAGGCTAAATTCAAATACATTAAAACATAATATTAAAATACGTGTGTGTGTGTGTGTGTGCGTGTGTAACACTGCAGTTAAGAAATAGATTTGTAGACAAAGCTCTTGTGAACTGCTGGGGACAGGCTGACGTTCTACAGGGCTTTGCAGATCACAGATTTACAGATTACAGACTCCTACAGCCATCACAATCGTTATATTATGAGACCTACAAAGCTGCCGCCGATAACCAGTGAGCAAGGTAACACCAGCAGTGTTTGTACTGGAGCAGTTCCTCAACTTTCCAAAGCAGGAGAGCTGCCATAAACCCGTTTCAGTGCATTCTGAGGGTTCTGGATGCCGCCCCGCAGGCGGAACGCTCGCCTCACCGTCAAGCCGTATTTGAGCTCCTCTTTTTCCAGGGAAAGGGAACTATTTCCCTGGCTGCCTGCCTTGCTCGGGCCTCTTTGAAGCCGCCACCAGGCTCTGAGACATGAACTTCTGGTTACAAACTGCAGGTGGGGAGGTAAGTGAAGGTTTGCAATATCAGCCTTTCCAGTGATGCCGACTGACACCGGTTTGAAAGCAATTCAATGACTGGTGCTGAAGAAAAATTTTAATTTACCTTTTTTTTTTTTTTTTTTTTTTAGGACGGGAGAGTGGCCCAGCAAAACGCTATTTCCCAATACTGCAGAGATTTAAATGAGACACACGCTGAATGTATCGCTCTGATCCATTCATTTATAATCTTTTATGGAAACTGAAGGATTTATTAGGGCCGCTTTCCTTTAAATATTAATATTTTATCCAGTTAAAAGGATAAAATAAAAAAAAAAAGCTGATAAAGCTGATCCAGGGCATCAGCTACTCAGAAGAAAACTGGGAAAGGTCAATATGCCCTGCCAGCTATTGCAAAATGCATGGTGTGCGTTGTATTTTACTCCTGACCCAAAAACTCTTGGCATTTCAGACAATGTGGGTATTTTTTATATCTGACACTTGATGGGACTATCATTTGCCAGCTTTGACAGTACTCTGCTTTGACCACTTTTCAAGGTGTTAGGACAAAACCAATATCTAACAACATTTCTACACCCCTCTAGATGAGTCTTGTGCTGAAATGCAGCAAAGTGGTGCAAGGCTCCTTGTAGCAGTTAAGCCCCACATAAAACCAGTTTGGGAATAAGCGGATGAGACACCTGTGTGGGTTACCTGGGCCTCCTCTGCTCCCTGTCACGGGGGTAGCCTGACATTTGAAAAGTCCCATAACACCCTCATTAGGAAATAAGGAAGTGTGGGCCAGACGAGGGGGCAGTGAGGTGGATTGAGACCTGGCTGTGTGACAGAACTCGGAGGGATGTAGTTAATGGAGCAGGGTCAAGTTGGAGGCCTGTGACCAGTGGTGCCCCTCCAGGGGTCAATACTCAGCCCAGTCCTGGTCAACATATTCATCAATGACCTGGGTGAGAGAACAGAGTATCCTCAGCAAGTTCACTGATGATACCAAACTGGGAGGGTTGGCCAACACTCCAGAGGGCTGTGCCACCATCCAGTGTGACCTGGACAGGCTGGAGAGCTGGGCAGAAAAGAACCTCATGAGGTTCAACAAGGGCAAGTGTAGGGTCCTGCACCTGGGGAGGAAGAACCCCAGGCACCAGTATAGGTTAGGGGTGGACCTGCTGGGAAGCACTTCTGAGAAGGATCTGGGGGTCCTGGTGGACTGTTAAATCTCCATGAGGCAGAAATGTGCCCTTGTGGCCAAGAGGGACAATGGGATCCTGGGCTGCATAGGGAAGAGTGTGGCCAGTAGGTGGAGGGAGGTCATTCTCCCCCTCTGCTCTGCTCTGGGGAGACCACAACTGGAATATTGTGTCCAGTGCTGGGTCCCCAGTTCAAGAGAGACAGGGAACTGCTGGAGAGAGTCCAGCGAAGGGCAACCAAGATGATGGAGGGATTGGAGCAATTCCCTGCTGAGGAAAGGCTGAGAGAGCTGGGGCTCTTGAGCCTGGAGAAGAGAAGGCTGAGGGAGACCTTATTCATGCTTCCAAGGATCTAAAGGGTGGGTTGAAGGAGGATGGAGATGGATTCTTTTCAGTGGTTCCCAGTGAGAGGACGAGGGGCAACGGGCACAAGCTGGAACATGGGAAGTTCCCCTCAAATCTGAGGAAGAACTTCTTTGGGGTGAGGGTGGCAGAGCCCTGGCAGAGGCTGCCCAGGGAGGGTGTGGAGTCCCCTTCTCTGGAGATCTTCAAGCCCCACCTGGATGTTCCTGAGTGATGTGCTCTGGGCAGCCCTGCTTTGGCAGGGGAGTTGGATGGATGGTCTCTAGAGGTCCCTGCCAACTCCCACAGTTCTGTGAAAGCAGCCTTGGGCTTTAGATTGACACAGAAGCAGTGGCCCCACCTGGCTGTGTATCTAACATGGAGGAGATGCACCAATATGCCTGTTTGCATTCAGCCACAGCTTTTCAGAAATAAAGTGTGTCACATTAATTACCCGTGCCTCAGTGTGCCGCGGGGCTCCAGCACCCCTGGGGGTTCACCAGTCTATGGATCAAACTTTTATGTAGATTACTAGATTATTCTGTCAACCATATATTTATTGAAATTCTGTCTCAAGAAATATCAATTTAACCCTAAAATAATTATTTTCAGTCTCAGCGTCTGCAAATTTGAAATCAGTTTCAGGTATGTCCATTAACGGAGATTTTGTTGAAGTTATTTGTAATTTACAGATTCATAAAATCCCTCACATAAATCTGAGGGTTAAGCCAGGTTGTTGGCAATAACCTGGATTTACAGAACAGAATTTGGCTGCTTATCGTGAAAGGTTTTCTTTGATATTGTACCTACACTGCCTTTTGTTTGAGATAATGCTTTGAAAAACTAACAACCAAATACTCACTTTTACACAAGACTGCAATTCATTGAGGTAATCTTAGGGATGAACCACAAAATATTTAATACTTGGCTTCTACAAATTATTAGCAAGAACGAGTGTCATGATTTACTTCAGGTACTTGATTAACATCTCAGTGCACTGAATTCTGCTGACAGATGCCATCGTATTCAGGAAGAGTTTTATAGAACAAATTCAGAGACAACAATGACAAATTTTGTCAGTCAGGGCACAACTATTACATACATAAAACATGCATTCTAATTATTAAAAAGAGAGTAAGATACGTAAGTCAAGCTTCATAATGAGAACAAGGAACCTCCTGGGTTTGACACTAGGCTGGCACAGGGGAGATGTGGAACCAGTTTAAGTAAAGCTACGCTATATTTTTGGGCATATCTTTTGAAACACATTTAAGATGTCCCTCTGAAAAATGGGAATTATTTTTTTTTATTCGGGATAAGATTGCCTCTTCTAGTAAGATGGCGTTTGCAGCGGCACAATCAGAAGATAACCTCTATAAAAGCCCTTCTAAAACTTCAAACCACAATCTGCACCGACCTTAATTTGGGCAGAAAAGGGGCACAAAGCCATCCGGGACTGAAACAGATATGACAATAGAAAGAGTGCACTAAGTGCCTGTGAGTGAAACCTAGGCACATTAAACATAAAACCTAACACAAACATGTAAGGAGAAAGTAACTCCAGCTAATTTGTAACTCCAGGAATTATGTTATGCCTTTTATGCTTCTTTTATCCAGCGCCATATGAATTGTATTTCAATGACAGACCCAACCAATACTCAGCGTAAGAGTTTTTATTCCCCAGATTCACACAGTAACTCTGGATACAACAGCCTAAATCAAATCCCCTGCTCCAAGCAGGGTCAACACTGAGTTCAAACCGGGTCGCTCAGGGTTTTTAGCTGATCTATCTGGTCCTGAAACCTCCGAGGAAGGAGATATCACAGAGATATCACACGATGGTACCAAAGTTCCATCACGAAAAGTTAGTTGCTTTTTCCCCTTTATGTCAACTTAGAACTTCCCGTTTCAATTTATGACCATTGTGTCTCCTCCTGCCTTGCAGCTCTGCGAAGAGACAGGCTTTTTCTTCTCAAATCCTCCTCCTTAATACTAGCAAGCTGCTCTCAGCTCCACCCCGAACATTCTCTTCTCCTGGCTAAACAAGTCCCAGTTCCTCAGCTTTTCCTCCTAGGAGAAGTGCCCCAGCTCTCAACTTTCCATTCCTCTGCTGAACTCACCTGATTTCATCTACAGCCTTCTTGTACGGGGCAGGGGGGATCAAAACTGGGCACACTCTTGCCAATGGGCACATTTCCAGGTTTTGGGGGATTTTCGTTGTTGGTGGTGGTGATTTTGCTTGGTTGAGTTTTGGGTGGGTTTTTTTTGATGTAACTATATATTTAACCAATTTCTTGAGACAAAGATATTCATTAACCAAAAGTGGACTACTAGGAATTATGTCAGACCTCACACCTACATCCTGATATGATACTGTTGTGCTGTCCTAAGAATATTCTTTTTGTCATTATTTACTGGTTTAGGAGTGTCTGGTTTAGCTAATAACTTTATTTCAATATCATTTTGTTCACAGATAAGGCGTATTTTAGAAATACTGGACATTCTGCGTATACAGAACAAGAATATTTTCTTAGGACTTTCATAATTCAAGAAAAAAACTGTCAGACATAGGTATTAAAATCCACATCAACTTTTCGTATTCAATTATCATCTCCTCTAACTTACATTATTTGTGGACTAATTCCTGCATTGGCTATAATTATTCTGTTAAACAAAGTACTAAACCCACTCTGGTAAGCTCCCAGCGGGGCTCCTTCTCCCCTTGGACCACATGCAACTTCTCCATCTACCGAGCTCATGCTGTGCTCAAGTCTCCGATATTCACAGTATAGAAAACTCTCTTCCTGCACTAACACTATGAAATGCAACCCTTTAGAAAGCAAGAACCATCACCTTTGTCTTCGTACATCTCAGTCACTGTTTCCAAATCTCACATTTTTCTTATGGGTATAAAACCTTTTTCAGACTAAACCGCCAAACCCCCACCAGCCTTTTTTGATGTCATCTTGGTCTTACCTGTTTATCAGTACCTTCAGTCTTCTCCCTCAACCAACGAAAGACAGTTGAGCAACACCAAAAAAAAATGCCTTTAACGTTTTTGTAGGCAAAAATAATTCTTGCAACACACGACTGCTGTTACACGTATAAAGCAATGCAGCAATGACTCCGTTTGTTAGGAAGAGGTCAACATCGCCCCGTGGGCTCCTTGTAGAGCTCCAGCAGTTACAAAATGTCTTTGTGCAATGTATCGGCGTTCCTGAATTTTTGTGGAATTGGAGGGAAAAAAATAAAACTCAATATTAAAAATGAGGGAGCTGTAGCCTTTACATGAAATACAGTTTTGTTCCTACCGCAAAGCCAAGTGGTTTTGATCTTTCTGAACTTC
This sequence comes from Gallinago undulata, assembly GCA_026546715.1. Taxonomy (NCBI): domain Eukaryota; kingdom Metazoa; phylum Chordata; class Aves; order Charadriiformes; family Scolopacidae; genus Gallinago; species Gallinago undulata. The sequence goes on from JAOTQQ010000012.1 coordinate 49,231,404, forward strand.
TCAATCATGTGTGACCAAAGAATTCTTTGCAATGAATTATGTTTGCCTTCTGTGTTAATGAAAAGCCAACACGAGTAATTTATAGAAACAAGGAACCAAACATTGAAAAATAAGTAGTAATAAAAAAGCCATAGGAGACTTTAATGGGAGGGTCCTCACCATCTAAACGGAACTGTTACGCACTATTTTTCTGTCAGATTTAGTAGGTATTATTTGAATATGTTTGACTTCACAATGATGTTTGTACAAAAATTCCAGGGAGCAAAAACATTAAAAACTAATAACAATTTTAAAAACTGAACAATCACAAGAAAAACAAGGAGTCTGCAGGAGACTCCATTTTCTTTTAAAGCTAGTATTTGGCTTAAATTTCAATTATAAGTATCTTAAATACAATGTCCCTCTTTCACAAAGATGGACCCTGATACTTTGCTTTATTTTTTGCTTTTATGTTGCTACTCCTCTGTCCAATGACTGCCTGTAAGGAGCAGTGCTGCACCAAAGTGACTGTCATCCTCTTGCTATAGGGACAGAGAAAGGCTTCTTCAGAAGGCAGGAATTGAAAAAGCAGTGGAAATTATCACAAGGTCTGAATCCTGAGCCACAAACATCAACAAGGAGCACTTTGCTAGCTTGTGCAACTTCAAAATGTAGCTATATAAGTTTTATAATGTCATGTTGCCCCACCTCTGGATAAATCAGATTGTACAGTAAATATTTCTACTGAAAACTATTCCTACTTTCTAGCAATAGAAAATATGTTTCTTCAGCTTGTTCCTTCTTTTGGGACTTCTTACATGCTTGTTAGTCAGACCTATTAGCTTTTTCATGTAATGAGTAAGAATCATCTCTCATCCTTTTAAAATCAATATACTTCATTTGAATTTGCCTACATAAGGGAAGATTTGTCACCTCCAGCATCTCACAAACCTTGAACTGTCTTAGACAGACAGTAGCTGGACTACCACTAACCTGTCACCGTGCCATCCATGGGCTCATCTTCTCTGCAGAATTAATTGAGCAATTAATCTGAAGTTGCTCCTACCCCAAGTCATACCTACACACATGATTTTTCATATGAGAAGGCAACTCGCTTGAGATGTATTAACACGGATTTCCAGATAAAACTCCTCTACACATCTGAAGAATTAACTTTCCAAAGGACCCTCAGTAACTAAACATTGGGTTAACAGAGGCACAAAACCCCTGAGCAAATAGGGCATACAATAGTCACATTTACCTCAGTAGACCCCTGAAAAGACTTAACTTGCATCCAAGTGGCTTTAAATATGAAAAAAGGATATTGAAAGAATATAAATTTTAGATCTTAATCAAAATGTCCAGTTGATGGTAAGTTTGAAGGTACGTATCCAGAAACCATTAACAAACTATCAGTAACACCATCTTATCTCTGTGCTGATGTACATGACAACAATTATGAGTGAGGTTAAATAAGATTAGACTGCTCACGTGCTACTTGTGCAAGCAGAGGAATGAAATAGTTTCTACTTTGAACTACTCTTCTGAACAATCCAGTCCCTCACTTCTTAGAATCAGTAATCGGGAAATTTCTCCTATCCATTTATTACTGCAATATTCAGAACGAATCATGGAAGAAAGTACTGGTTTGGAGAGGAACTGTTGGGAAATCCATTGCTAAGTTTAATAAGGTAACTGGCTGGATCCTGCATTGCTTGTAACAATAATTATGTGTTACAAATCCAGAAAAAACCTTCTGTTCACCCTTTCTTCTAGCTATCCTACCACCTCTTGGCCTTTCCTGTTTGCCGGTGGTGGGTCTGTCCAAAGGTTACAAGGAAAACAAGCTCAGAGAAGAAATGTGTGCTCCCTCTCTCTGATAGCAGCCTTTTTTTTTTCCCCCTGAGCATAGTTCCTATGGTAAGCCATTCTTCTTCTTTATAAATGTTTTAACGTAAAAACCTACCTCTCAAGGTCAATCACAATCATCTCAGTTCGAGGAGACACACATGGAAAGACCTGTTCCATGGGCTGTCAAGAATAATTGACTCATTTTCTTAAACAACTGAATGAAAGGAAGCACTGACAAGATGTTACAAGATAAAAATTATAAAATACATATCTCTTTTTGCATATAAGTTTTACAGGGAACATTACTCAAATTTAAAAAAAAATCATGAAAGAATTATTGTCAAGCCTTTGCTTCCTGTGCGGCATCTAAGAGTTAAAAGCAGCAGCCCAACTGCTTCCAGGTGTTGGTTTGGCTTCACTACTACAGAAATTAAGTCTTCGTACCCGAAAGCCTCACTAGCTTCATACAAAAAGTATAAGCAACACCATAAATCTTCCTGCACGTCCTGATGTCAGTAACTCCACGATGATTAAACAGAGAGGAATGGGAGAATAATTACAATAATTCAAAAGCTTCATTCCCTGTGTGCCCGTACTCAGTACCAGCGGTGTGAGGATCCCAGTCACTTCAGACAATGTTCCAGTGGACGAGAAATCAGCACCATAAAAAAAATGGTGCTGAATTTGACAGGATTTTTTGACATTTCTATCATATTTAATCACATTCCTCTCAGATTTCTGTGAGAAGGTTCAAATTTGACATTGACTTCTATTAATGCCTTCAGACATGTTTACAACGCAGAGTTGTAAAACTCTTTGGAAATTTTAGGTCTTAACTCTTATTAAATTTTACAGAACTTTGCATGAGAAGCCTGGACATTACCAAACGCTAACAACCTTAGAGGTCAAAAATTAAACACGCTTTGAGTTAGTTTCTCAAATACGTGACAGACGTACCCCGGCAATATGGTGTGAAAGAATGTGGACTTCTGCTGTGGCTGATTCTGCTTTTCCCTGGAGCACACGGTTCAAGAGGTAAAGAAGTAACAACAGGAGTTCTGTAGCAGCTACTCTAGCAACCTATTGAATTGTTAGAAAACAAGATCTTTACTATTTGGAATCAATAATAAAGGATTTTTCTCTACAGTTTCTGAACATTATCCAAAGGTAACCTCCAATCTCAGCTGAGCAAAGATCCGAGTCACCAACCGTGATTTATCTCACCAGAAGGAAAAAAATTCACTGCATATAAGATCAGATACTATTCATTATAACTTCTCAGAAATGAAGATTCCATAACTACATTATTTATGACTCAATAAACTACCATATTGAGTAACTATTTATTTATTGATGTTAAAAAAATATGAATTAATAGTAAATATAATACTTAAACCCATAGACTTCCTTAAGGCACCTGCTGCAGTTAAAGTCTGAATTGCTACAACCACCTGCACCCAAGAAGCCCTTTGGCAGTTCCAATCAGGATTCTATTGCCATGCAATTTCAAAGTTTCATGATTACAGAATTAAAATTGATTCTCAGTGTGCAAAAATATAAAATTTTTTGTGTGTGTGAAAAGGTACTTAGCAATTTGTAATAGCCTAGAAAATTCTTATAAGCTCTTTCTTTACCAATACAGTTATAGTAACAAAACCAGCAAAAATTCCCCCTCTCTGTCTTAATCATCTCAAAGTAAAATTAATATCTACGTCAAAAAAGGTCATTTAAATATCACTCACTCACCGTTGGTTGGGGTTTTTTTATATAGAGACCAATGGAAATTAATGCAATCCCATACTTTAATAGGAAAGTAGATTCTATGGTTAACATAACCAAGGAACTTCCTTCATTTCTAATCAGATCAAACTGTCAGACAGGGTCCTTTCTTATAATCAGAGACCAGGAGAATTAAACTGCTGCACCATTATCTTATGCAAATACTCTAGATAGCCAAACATTAATTTTAACATTTACATCCTTCTCATTAAAAAAGCATGATTTGATCACGCACCTTTGATGCTTTGACAGACAGACTAAAAAAGATTCAGTGATTGAAATCATTAACACCAATAAAAAGAGAATTGGAAGACAGAGGCATGTGATGCACTTCTTTAATTCATTTTAGTTGTCTTTTTTTATATAAAACTCTTGAGATACCAATCATAGAATAAAAATTATTTTGGCTAAGACAGAATTATATGTACAAACTCGAAATATGCACAGCTCTAATTATTCTTTCCTGCATAGGAAACCTCCTTATTAGCGGTTTTTAGAGTAGCTCTCAAATATGCAACGGTACATTAGTTGCTTTTGTTCAACCTGCAACCAAAACTCTCCCAAAAAAAGCTGGGGTGAGGGGGGAAAAAAGAGAGAAGCTTATATTGACTTCCTTCCCATTTTGCAATCTCAATCGTGTAGTAAAGCAGGATTTCAGTGGAAAAAAAAAATCCGCTATAAAAAACCCCAACAAACAAGCAACCTTAGCAAGCCTGTTTCTAGTTAACTACTTTCCTCATTTTGAATTTTTAATAGCAAGAAGAGAAACACAACCCGTACAAAGAATAGAAATGTTCCTATAAAAGCTCCTTCCCAGGTTGGCTGTTTGTGCACATGAGAATTCAGTAAAAAAGGCATTTCCTGCAAAACTTCCATTTTACACAACGACAACTCAAATTACTGCATCTTTGTTAAACTAGATGTTGATTTCTTAGAAAAATCTACAGGTGAGACTAGCTTTGCACAAAATATTTAAGGCTGAATGTAGACACGGCATAAGGAGAAACACCTTGTTATGAAAAAAACTCTTGCCTCCTCCATCTCCTCTTTGATCCAAATTTGATCTTGCATCTCATTAAGAAGTACACACTCTGTGTCTGTCATACACCTAAGGAGCAGAAAATTGCTAAGGGCTAAAGTGTTTATAACCACCATCCTTTTTTTTTCCCCCCGAAAGAGAAGGCTGCAGCATTACCTAACTGTTTTACAATGCCTATTATTGAAGATTTCACGAGGAACATAAAAGTTTGTGTGGAGAGCTGTTGTCTGCAAAGGGAGTAAGGTCACAGAGCAACAAGCAAATTTTCCGAGGGTTTTCACTGTCACCAAGGGGTCAGTTGGGTTAACCCTTTACCAGTGGAGCTTTGCCTCGGGAATACAGCCATTTTCCAGTTTCAGGGAATTTTCCCCTCGCCCGACCCGACAGCGTCGCTCCTCCTCAGAAATCTATCCAGTCCTGCTGACTAATTTTAGATCTCTGCTAATTTCCTCGTTAAAAAATACTACTTCTGTCTTAAGACTGTGCATTTTGAAACATTGCCCATTCCGTAGCACTTAGAGAAATGTAAGTGGGGGGGGGGAAGTAATTATAAATATGCAGTGCTTTCATGCAAAGACCAGGACCCGAAATTTAATAGTGTGCCAGCAGACTGTCTCAGAACTCCATCCACACGCTCTGGCCATACGTAAAGTTGCTGCCTCACCCTTAGACACTTTCCTCTTCAAAGCAGGTACCAAAGAAACGAGTTTGTCCCCAGTTGTTTTTTTTTTTAACATCAAAGACTGGAGGTCAAATTAATCCCTAATGTAGCTCCATGAGATTTGTCCTTGTTCTTATTCCCCGAGGAAAACACCATTCCAAAACATACATTTAATTAATATCCTCTCTCGTCTAGAGATTCCTACAGGGCTTTTAAACTTTTCCTTGCGGCATTCCCTTCCCAATTGATGTAAGTTAATACAAAGGCCTCATCTATGCTACTGCTTTGTTAGTGTTAGGAAATAATTTTACCATGTATGTTTAAAGACGTTTCCCCGAGCACAGGGACAACACTCAGTGACCACACAACAGCGCGATTATAAAACCAACCTCAAGCAAAGCCAAGGAAGTGGCTGTACAGTCCGTGAGAGCCTATGGAAAAGTGGTGGGAGAGAAGGAGAAGCAATGCCTCAAGAGAGATAAAACTAGGTATGGAAAAAAAAAAATAAATTGACCATAATTGACCGTAACGGGATGAGGTTCAATAAGGCCAAGTGCTGGGTCCTGCCCTTGGGTCCCACCAACCCCCTGCAGCGCTACAGGCTGGGGGCAGAGTGGCTGGAGCTG
>JAOTQQ010000012.1:49271262-49291048 GCA_026546715.1 Gallinago undulata
AGCACCTCTGCTGTGAGGACAGGCTGAGAGAGCTGGGGTTGTTCAGCCTGGAGAAGAGAAGGCTCCAGGGAGACCTTCAATATCTGAAGGGGTTACAGGAGAGATGGGGAGGGACTCTTTGTCAGGGAGGGGAACCTTAGGACAAGGGGCAATGTTTTTAAATTGAAAGAGGGGAGACTTGTATTAGATATTGTGAAGAAATTCTTTGCCTTGAGGGTGGTGAAAGCCTGTCCCAGGTTCCCCAGAGAAGCTGTGGCTGGAGGGGTTCAAGGCCAGGCTGGATGGGGCCTTGAGCAACCTGGTCTGGTGGGAGAGCTCCCATATCTTGCCGTGGAACAGACCGATGTGAATTTATTTTGAAACAGCTGTGTCACTATTCCACAGCAAGGCCACAGCCCCCCAATGAGTGTAGGCCAACAGGAACCCCCGGAGCTGAGCTGCACCTCCTCTCCGTCCCTGGGAGCACCACTCGGGATCAGCGCTAGGAAGCAAACGAATCTCTGGGCTTATCTCTGGTGTTCTGGAAGCACGGGTTTCCAAACAGCACACCAGCTCCCAACGGAGGGTACAGACCGTTCACCTTCGTGTCAGAGTTGTTGAATTGTGAAAGGAAAGGTTCTGTCCGATGCCACAGGCCCCGTCGCCGGCCTATCCCCTGCGCTGCACAGCCTGCTCTGCTCTACACACACCCCCACAGAAAGTAAAAAGGTACAGCACGGGTTTCATGTTTGACTTAAAAAAAAAAAATAAAAAATTGCTTAATCTAAGTTGTGATAGGAAGGTTAGGGGTGAACACGTCAGCAATGCGCAAATTTATGACTCATGACAACTTCAGATATTTAAGGTTCCTGCTATGGAACTGAAGGAGAAAGTAGGAAATTAGAAAAACGTCATCATGATAAAATACTGAAACACGGGGACAATGTCTGACATCCCGTTGCATATATAAAAGCACCTACACCCTAAATGAAAATAAATATCAGTAAACTAATACTTCTGCTCCCATTTGCAAATTGAGACTAAAATGTAAACTATGAGATCTGATGAAATGGAAACCACTGCTTTAAAAGTCAATTGAGATATTTTCCATTCTTATTCTTCAGATAAAATCTACCCCATCAAACAGTAATCTGTAAATACAGGACACAAAATTAACGTTTCTTGCACAAAAGAACTATTAAGAATGGCATTATACACTTTAAGTGGTTTTATAACATTTTCTAACAGCATGAGTGAAAACCCACGTAGTCAATCAGCCTTTCTTGAATATCTACATGCAAATAAAAGAACTTTTACAACATTCATTCTGAAACCTGAAATTCAGTAACTTATATAGCCTTGAGAATTGATGGCTTTTGATGCCAAAATACTGCATTAGTCATCAATGCTGACAGGGAATAAGAGGATGTCGGAAAAGGTCTGTACCCTTAGGTACAACACACTCCTTGCTGAAAGGAAACAAGGTTCCTGCTCTTGATTCTGATGCAGGAGATTTGTTAAGATTTACTTGTCATCTGATACTATCATAACTTGTTAAAATTAAAAGCAAAATTCCCTTCTTCCATAACTTTATTTTCTTGACAGACAATAGTAAGGACTGAAACGTTACCAGTGACCGACTATTTTACATGCAAAGAAAGGGCAGACAGAACACACAGAGCAATAGTATCAGTATTAAGAACAGTAATTATTTCTTACTTCAGCAACGATGCCAGTAACTGTTCCCTGGGAATTGTTCTTTAAATACTATTGTTTCACAAAGCCATTCTGTGTGCTGAGACCACTGTTCTCAGGATCTTACCAGGACTCTTGCACCACTAATTATTTAAATGAATGACCAGACAAGAAAGCAATATAATAGTGATATTTTCACTCTTTTGAAGCTTACACAATCAAGGTCTTTGTGCCCCGGCATTTCTATCTTACTCCTTTAATACCAGCGTTGCCTTCTAACTGAAGGAACTAGTAGAATTTGCTGAACTATGTCCCTTGGCTTGTTCAAGTGCCTAGGGCTAGGTAGAAAAACTGGCCCATCCATCTATGCATCAACATAAGTGGTATCTGCTTCTTCCAATGGAATTAAAGGCAAATTCCATTTTCTTACTCCAACAGGCACAGGTACCCATCCTCAAGATAATGATGGATACCCTCGACAACATGCTATGATTCCACGGGGGAAAAAAAAAAAAAAAAGAAGAGACCACACTAAGACAACTTTGACAATGAAAGAACTGAAACGTCAAATGTAAATGGTGAACTTTCACTAGACTATAAAAGAAACTCGATAAGGTACAAATATACAGCACCGAATATAATATTTAGACTATACTAGATCAGGATTTTGTGATTTAAAAACATTTTACAACTCAGAAAGACAGCTGTCTGAAAACAAAAGAACCTTTCCTGCTAGGACTCTCAACTTTTCATTTCATACTGCAGGGGTTCTCCTGAGGGTATCTACTCCAGCTTCTCTGGGCAGAGACTGACAGAATTTCTACTTTAAGGAAAAAAAAAAAAAGTCTTTGAATTCTTGCGTATCTCTGTATAAATTTCCAAAACTATGCACTGAATGTCCATTTATGCACCTGGAATCCAAAAAGAAATCACTGCAGTGTAATAATCCACATTCATTGATAATTAAGCGAATAGTACAAATCAGAAAAGTGAAATATTTAAGGAAAAAAGGGGAAGAGAGAGGCAAGAATAGCAGCCCATAAATCTACATGCTGGAAATGATCCAAGTTGAGAAGTTCTCCAGATGTCAGTCTGTAAACAGCGCTTCATAAAATGAAACTTCCCCATTAATTGTTGGCAGGAATAACATCTAGAATATGTAATTACATTTGAACCACTCTTTCCCCCTTTTCCATTAAGTTAAATTCTTGTCTGACATCACAGACCTTTTATCAGTTATGATAAATCCAAGCAAGTGAGCTTTGGTCAGCAAAACCTTTTGATAGGGTAAAACACGCACAAAATTACACTTACGTTAATTGTGAACTTTGTTCACCAAAGGAAATGAGACTTCTCTTGTTTATTTTCACTACGTCTGTTTTTGTAACACATTTGGTTCTTAAGTTGGAAAAAGAAACCCACACCCCAAAGGAAACTTAAGCATGTAATACATATTGCACAAAAATTAAGTCCTGACAGTTTTCCTACAGGTTCCTATCACCCTGTTTTTACGTGTTTTAACATGGCTCTGAAAGTTGAAAAACAGGAAAAGAGAAGGAGTATGGACCTGAAAAATGAAAAGGCACTTTGAGGGAAAGGCTATTTGGGTTTCCTCTTTCGCTTCCACTCAATCACAATCTGGACTATTGATAAAGTTTCCATTTTCCTCTGTACATAACTGTTACAAGAGTCTACAGAAAGAAGAAGAAGAAAAAAAAAAAGGGGGGTTTCTGAGCAGTCTTTGACAGCAAGAGAGTCAAAATGTGAGCAGGAAGGTCTCTAAACAGTGAGTTTTGTCATCAATGTAAGTACCATTATAAAATTGAGATAATCTAAACAGAAAAAGTATGTCACAGAGATTCCAGAACTATATGCGAAATCATATTCAGTTGGGTTTTCTGTACCATCCATAATTTAGAGAAGTGTATACTAAAAAATGCAGGCTAGGTCATTAGAGATTATTTTCTGTAAAACAAGAGTTAATAGTAACAACAAAAAACAGAGTTAATAATACTTCTACTGATTCTTCCAGCTACATTTGTTCAAGACCTGTACATTTTATTAGGATCTGCCCATCAGAAAGGAGCTTGCCTGTTGAACTAAACACTGCACACAAGCTTTGTAGACAGTTAGTGCTACTGCTGCTTCTAGGAAGAAGATAAAAAAAAAATCTGTCGAAGCAAACAATACATATTCGAGTGTATGATGAGGTTCAGGGAACATTTATTCACATGCTGGGTCTGGATTATAGTCTGTCATTCCAGGAATGCAAGCATATTCCCACTGCAGAGTGTCAGGAGGAAGAAAAGAGAAAGAAAAGAAAGAGAGAAATGAGAAAGAAGGATTCTTTTTTTCTAAATGGGTGTCTGATAACGAACATGGTTACAATTTGCAGTAGAAAACACAGGTTTAGTTGATACTCACTAGCAAAATGTAGAGTTACTGATCATAGAACTGTCTGGGTTGGAAGGGACCTCTCAGATCATCTCGTCCAACCATCAACCTCACTCTGATCAAAACCATCACTAACCCATGGCTCTAAGCACTAGGGCAACCCGGCTTTGAAATCCCTCCAGGGATGGGGCCTCAACCACTGCCCTGGGCAGCCCAGGCCAATGTTTGATATCCTTCCAGCCCTTCTTGTGGACAGCTGTCACATTTGCTAGACGTCAGTCAGCTGAGACCTCCCCAGTTTGGCAGGACTGCTGGTAAATGATGGAGAGTGGCTCAGTGAGCACTTCCCCCAGCTCCTTCGGTGCCCTCGGGCGGATCCCATCTGGCCCCATAGACTTGTTTATATCCAGGTGTTGGGTATCCAGATGTTATAGATTTCTGAACATAGCACTTAAGTCTAACAGTGTTGCTATAATTGTGTGGTCATCAAATTCCACTGTTTTGTTCCTGCTTTGACATAACCAAATTCAATGAAATTATGGGAAATGTTCCTGTATAACATTACATTAGACTAATAAATTAATGAAACACCATACCAACTGAACATACAGTCCAAGGTCACTGAAGGCCACCGAAACATATTTTCAATGGGAGCACACAGAGATATATCAGGCTGCTTCTGCTGTTGTTTTACGGAAATGTGTCTTAAAACTTCCAGTTCATAAATTCCATCACTTGTCCTGTAAGTTGTTGCTATTTGCATTGAGAGCTATGCAGAGATAATTTGCACCAGTTGTGTGGCCACTGTTAAAGCCTGTAGCACGTTCAAATATTTTGAACATGCCTGAATTCCTAAGATCTTGACTAAAGAAGTTCAAGGTACTCAGCAGTATAACCTCATTACGGGAGAACTGTGTTGTTTAAACCATCAAATTGTCTTAGCTCTTCTTCCAGGCTGAGGATCGGTGCATGCGGTATCCAAATCAGACGAGTGGCACTGGGGAACACGTTGCTAAGGACGTATCTAACAGCTGTTTCCATTAAAGAAGCATTACTGGACATTCACCAAGAACACAATAAAAATCAGCGTTCAGTAGTACCCTTACTAACGCAGGACTGAGAATGCAGTAACATTAAACTACACAATAGCACTCAATATCCTCAAAATAGCTCCCTTAGGACAGGGAACTGCTGGAGAGGGGACAGCAAAGGGCTACAGAGATGATGAGTGACCTGGAGCATCTCCCTTACGAGGAAAGGCAGAGGGACTTGGGTCTTTTCAGTCTGGATAACAGGAGGCTGAGGGGGGATTATAAATGCTTATAAATACTTCAAGGGTGGGTGTCCAGAAGATGGGGCTGGTCTTTTTTCAGTGGTGCCCAGGGACAGGACAAGAGGGAACGGGCACAAACTTTAATGTAAGAAGTTCCACCTAAACATGAGGAGTAACCTCTTCACTTTGAGGGCAGCAGAGCCCTGGCAGAGGCTGCCCAGAGAGGTGGTGGAGTCTCCTTCTCTGGAAACATTCAAACCCACCTGGACACGTTCCTGTGGGACCTGCTCTGGGTGGCCCTGCTCTGGCAGGGGGTTGGCCTAGATGATCTCCAGAGGTCCCTTCCAACCCCGTAGCATTCTGTGATTCTGAAAAAGTCATTTGTGACTCACTATGAATAAGATGAGAGATGACAGTTGTGCTTTGACCGCACAACTGTGCTGTTCCACCCAACATCCCATTCACCTGATGAGCACGGACCAGCTCAAAAACATGCTCTGTGTTCTGGTTTGAGTTGGGAAAGGGAATTGTTACTGAGTTTGTAGCACTTGGAGGACTTCCATCTGCCTTTATGTAACACCACTAAAAAAACCCAACATCAGCTTATAACACGAAATTTTCCAAGGGAATATCAGCTCTTGACTAACACCATAATCATAAAAATAATTGTATTTTTCAGAGTACACTGCCTCACATAACACCTGGTGGCTTTTGTTGAGTGGGTCTCGCATCCTTTTCCCCACATGCAGCTTTCATTTGGCAGAAGTAGTGAAGGTTTTCTTTAGAAATGCTTTCTTTAAAAATACAGCAGTAGCAGAAGTTGTAGAATATACTGTCATCAACACATTTTCAGGACATTCTTTACTCAGTAACAAACATTTCATGCCACCATTTAGGGGAGCAAAAGGAACAGGCAAGGGTTTTGTCATTATTAGTTCTGGTTTACATATATAAACTCATTTTGTGCACATAAATATATATATATATGTATTAGGATATATTTAAAGTATATAAATAATTTTATACCAAATATTTTGTTTTTCAGTAAGACATTCTTCCAATTCTGTAGAGCTTGTAATTACTGCTTTGTTTCAGTACTGCACAGTTGCAAGACAATTACTAGATCTTTAGACATTTTTTACTAATTTAAATCAAAACCATAAATAGGTAAGGCTCCCTTTGATTAAAAAAAATAATTAGGAAAGTGTTAAAGTGTATTCAAATTAATTTCTAACATCAGCTCTGGTTTCTACCTGCCAAGATAACACCTGAAGGTCAATGTTGAGAGCAGCTGGGATCTCCAGAGCTTGCTTCTCAAAAAAAACGTTCACAGTAATGTCTCTAGTCATCTCTAACCTCTGTTCAGCCACATTGAAAGGGGACAGAGTAGAACAGAGTGTTGTGACCTTGATACCAACCCCTCCTGGTATTCAACATTCCTCATCCAGATCAGAAACTAAGTGAAAGCAAAGAAAAAACATTTGAGATTTATGCTAATGCATGATTTTGGTCAAGAGAATACAGGAACAAAACCTTCTGACCTAAATGCCACATCAGACCCAGCGTGGTTAACAGAAGACAGCGGGCTAGTAACTGGGGTTGGAGGAGAGGTTCTGAGGGGTACGTGCTGCTCAGAAAGGCAAAATTGAAGTGGTAGCACTCTTTTGATGGGCTACTGAAGGAGTAGTATGCAGAATTGGTCAATTTGGGAAAAGGTTATAAAGTAGTTTTATATATAAATTGTCAAATTTTAGCTACAGAATACCAAGATCAGATTTCAGTAGCAAGTACAGCCGTGTTAATATTATGTGAGGAATTCATGTTATCAGAAATGGTGTTGTTCTGAAAACAAAAGAAGCCACAAACCCCATAGAAATTATCCCAGGATGATAAAAGACAAAGGCTCCAGTGCAATGACCAGGAAAAAGGTGAATGCAATTCTGAAACCGACTTGGCAACGTTACAAAGACGATCAAGAAAGCAGGAATTTTATCGAAAAAGGCACTGGTAAGTCATCGAAGATACTGGGATTCTCGTTACCATGTTCATGACAGATTAAATAAGCCTGGAAAAATCCAGCTGAAGGTGACTAAGATCACACAGGAATCCCTGACACATGAGCAGATGACCAGTCTGGCTTAGCTAAAAGGGCTAAAAATAGAACAGACTGATCTTTACCAATTACACAATTAGGTCAGAAATCTTTAGTGTCCGGCAAAATAGAAGACACTCTTAGAACAAGAAAGAAATGACCATAAATTAAATTTTATTTGAAATTAGGTTTCTGACTATCAAGAGAGCAAGTGCTTTGAACAACTCTGGAACAGAAACCATGAAGGTTTCTGCATTTATGACAGGGACTAAATTACCTTATTCTAACACAGAGATAGAGTTTCTGAACCAGGAATTTCTTGTTTTCCTTTCTCCCTCCCCTCCACGCTCTCCAAATAGAAGATATAGGGAACGTAGGACAAAACAGATATAGATCTATCTATTAGCATTCTATTATCCAGTTATCTGGTATCTAATTACAAATACTCACGTAATCATTAGGACACTAATGAATTACTATTCTCTATTTATCTAGCAATATTTTCACAGCTTTCAAAGTGAAGGTGAGACAGCACAAAGAATAGGTGGCCTGGCTCCTGTAACCAGCTGCAAGAAGGAAACCCTTGGTTCACAATGGAAATAAAAAAATGTAAATATTCTGCAACAGAAGCATCAGTATTTCTTTTCATGAAGAAAATACCAGTGAGATTATAAACTCTTAAAAACTCTCGTTCTGATAATTCTGGTTCCCAAAAGTATTTGGCGAGCACACTTACTAAATTTACCTTTGGAGAGACACTGGACTATAAAAAAACAAAGTGCCAGGTGCTGAAATTTAATACAAGTAATTAGCCATTGTATTTTTAAAAGGGCAATGAACTGGCCTCTGTTCCCCTGTATCGCCAGATACTCCTTGGAAATAAGCAACTCAGTGATGAAATAAACAGGGATACAAGCATCCCCTTTCAATGTTATTGAAATAAACCCAACAAACATCTATCTGGTGCCTTTCCAAGATAAACAGCTTATAGATCCTTTGGGCGCTAGAAGTCGAGGAAATCAAAGTATTCATAAGAGAGAGAGAATTCTCTTTTTTTATAACAAAGTTCCCTTCCACACTCAAAATGCAATCTTTGCTAAAAGTACTTGCTTTTCTGTTAATTTTATCAAAGACAGCACATTGTTTGTATTCATCGTAATTTGCTACTTTCTCAATTTTATCCAAATATCAGATTTGCCCATAACGTATTTGTTTAGTCTATAAAAAATTTCACTTAATGACTACATTTTTTAATAATTGTACTAGGAGATAAAATCTAATTATAATAACCCCTCTTTGCTCCAATACTGCAATAAAAAACATACATTACTTATATTTACTTTAATCCCACAAGCATTTAATACTTCATTTACTATGTACTCCGCTGACAAAATAAATCCAAGTCTTATCTTGTGTTAGCTCAACCTTTTATGACATTAAAATCTCTGGGATTGATTTTAGGAGGAATCAAAAAAGGCAACTTGGCTCCACTTAGTATCCTACTGCCATTCAATTAATCTGGTTTATTTGGAGGAAGTGAGCACAGAACCGTACATAATACTTTAAAATTACATCTTATCCTGCAGACAGATTTTTTTTCCTTTCCTTAGAAAAACTTCCTATTTAGCAATTTTTACTCTACAAATTGTAGGGAATTTCATTGTTTCTCTAGTACCAGACCTGTATCTGTGCAAATCATGCAATTTTACTGATGTCAATAGCATTCAAACCTTAGGAAATTGATACAACTGGAAGATAAAAGTGATGTTCCATTACTGGGGTGACTTCATAATTGTCACCTTGTTTAAGAATGAAGGACTTCTTTCATAGAAGGAGACATTTTGTGTAGTATCTTCTGCAAGTGTTTTCAGAAGCAGCCAAGGGATGGGTGTGCTTCATGGGAGGAACCTCACAGAGAACAGACTTCACCAAACTGGCCAGTACCTTTCTGCCAGACACAAGGGATCCGAAGAGATGAGAAATCACGCTCCCAAAACCATCTATTAACTCCGGAGAGCCTTGGCACTGGAGAGGAGGAAGAGACCTAATCTGGGTAATGTCATCAAATGAATTACATTCTCTAAAAGATAATAGATATTCAGGGAGAACTGTGTTCAAATCCAACCTGCTTTTTTTTTTTTGTTTTGGTAAAAATCAAGGTCTGTTTTTACAATAAAAGGCTCTATCTGAAACAAAGTGGCTTTTTATATGCAAAGGCACGGGATTAACTGTTCTGTTTCATCTTATTTAAAAGCTGACATTGCTGCTACTGTCCAAGACGATAAATAAAGCGTCAGAGCAAGCAGAATACAGAGGTGCTCTCAATCAGCTACTTTTATGCCTTTTGCTTAGTTAATTCTCTCAATCAACTCTCTAGTTTATAAGATCATCTCGTAGCCTGACTGGGACAAGGGGTTACTCATTTAGAAGGAATATTTTTGTGACTGTGACTGGGTACCCTGAAATCTGCTAAACCCTGTGACGAGGGGAGCCCCTAGTTCCCTTCCCCTCCAAATCATATTTTTCTTGGTTTTGTACAACATGAGCACACACTAAAGAAAAGTCTATGTCAATTGAAACACCAGTCTTGGAACGCATAGTTTAAATAAAACATAATTTAGAAACATCTGCCTCATCTGCAGGGAAGCTATACAAAACTATGTAAAGACTAAAGGCTCAAATATGCTATTCAAAACACAAGTATTAGACAAATAACCGGAGACTGGAAACGTCAGAATTTTACAAATTGCTTTGTACAATGAAACCAATCAAAAAAAAATTCTAGATTTTTGCAAATGTGGATATACTTTAAGTCATTTGGCAGACTTTCGTCTATAAAGACACTGATTAAAACAGCTCCTCCTATGCTTCAGCAATGTCACTCCCCTTTACTAGCCCTTTTTAAATTCCATTTCTTTAAACCCTCCAGCCACAGCACTAGTACATCTCCTATACTGTCCTTCTCTACTAGTACATCACTTGAAAGATCTGAACTTAAGTCCAAACACCTGCGTCCGAGAGGCAAACCAAAGATCACCCGACTGCAGTTTGCGGCCATCAAATCTATGACCTTTAATATTAGCTTATTTTGACAGTGTGTTTCAACAAAAGTTCAATAACAGCACGAGCAATTTCTTCATCCCCACAATATGCACAATATTTAAAGTTATTCTAAATATTTTAGAGTCAAATTGAGTACAAATACTAACAAATATTATCTTCTTTATAGCATCGGACAGCAGAAATATTTCATATGATAAACCAATTACATCTTTTTGACTAATTTTTTTTTTTTCTTTTTTGGGTCTCATTTGATATCAACTTATACTCTGACAGCACCAAAATTCCTCCTGACCTTTGCAGGATCCAAATTCCTTCATTAAAAGAAATACTCGACGGGAGATGATTTCTATAAAAAACCCCACAAACCACATGCCCCACTAAAACCCACCCCCATGTAAACATCATGCTCTGTAATTTCCTTGCCTTGGAAGCCTGTGTTCTTACAAAGAATCTGTTGTACAGCCAAGCTCCCAGTCTCTGGGGCATCCCTACTCCATTTGCCTACTCCAAATGCCCCAAACACGCTGTCAGTTGTCTTGGCTCCCCCTCCATAAAACAAGCTCAGTGACTTCAGGACACGTTTCACTGGTAAAAAAAAAGTGTCCTCTGCCCCTTTGCTTCAATTTAGTCCCGTCTAACAGCACCGAGTGCCGGGAGCAATGGTAGCCTGTCTTCAGAGTAAGAGTCCATGTGAGGATTCAGTGTCCACTCCAATGATGTTGAAAAGGTTTTTAAAGTTCTGAAATTTCAAATCTTGTTCACGGTTTCATATTCAACAAACAGTTCCCTACAGGTCAATGCGCTTTCCTCAACACGTGAAATTTATGAAATTAGACCAGTGTCTAGAATGCAACACACCCCTCAGCACTCTACGAGTACATGACAATATATCATAGCATTTTCAGGAGTTGAAAAAGCTTATTTTAATTGAGCCGTCATTTCAACAAATGCTTATGAAGTTTTCTTCTACTAATTACTAACCACCGTTTCCCAGACTGTCTCGGGAATAACTTTAATATAAGATGAAGTTATTAAATGATAATTTTTATGAAGCACTACAACATTTACATTAAGACACTAGCTATATTTCCTTCATATGTAGAAAATTTGTTAGAAATATGAAACTAGAAACACCATTGACTGAGTATAGACTTTCTCTTTCCAGATGACCCAGAACTAAAAGAGAAATTGGAAAAGACATTGTCTAGATAATGATTTGCCTGAATAGAGTTACTGAAATCCAGATTTGGTTTCCGTTACGTAGTCGAATAGCCTGCAGGTATAATATCTTCAGCTGGCACCAGGCTTAATGCCTTTTTATCGATCTGCCCATAGCTTAAGTGCACACGTAAGGATATGGATTGTCAAACAACTCTCGTTATCTGCCACTGATTATGGAAATATAATACATCTCGCAGCAGCATGTGCCCTTTCTCCAACCCGAAACGCTACTTACGGCAGACTCTTCATTGTATCCTGTGAACTCTCCAATGCTTGCGGTATTTTTTTTGTGCAGCAGCTAAAAGGCTGAAATTTGTTAAGCACCGATTACACAACGGGCCCTCCCCGTCACAGCCCGCGGTGTAAGCAACAACACACCATCACGTTCTTTGTATTTGAGATGCACAAAATGTAATGTGGCATTAGAATTGTATTTAACAAGGTACATTTGAATTCTTTGTGTTGCTTCTCTTCCCCGAGAGATGCTTAGCTTCTCCTCTTTTGAAGCTTTCAATCAAAAAAAAAAAATACTAGGAGAAATATAATGTTTCAAGTTTACATTTTGTGAAGTCAGACTTTGTAAAGGGTTTGGTACAGCTATTAATACTACATGCTGAGTGTTTCCTACTTGGTGCTCAGTAGGAATTAATAGAAATGAATCAACGTAATTTTCATATTTTCTTTATATTTTTATCTCTGTACTTGTCCTGAAGACAAGAGGGTAACATTTTCATCGTTGCACCAAAGTTACAGGAAAAAATGAGCCTTTTACTACAGCCTTCTAATTTTTTTTTCCTCCCGGAACGTAATTTGTGTTTTCCTTTCTACTAACACCAAATGGGCTAAAAACATCTTCTGTGCCTTCCTCTTCCTCCAAAGGAAGCGAAGGAAGGACGACCCACCTGGCGTGGATTCAAACTCTGATGGCACTTTTAAGAGCAGCCTGCTTCCCTTTGCTCTCGGGGGCTCAGGATGTCCCAACCCCTCCTTACACACCCGTAAAGCAGTGACACACAGCGCCGACAAGTAAACCGGAGAAATCCCGACTAAATTGAGTCAATGGCAAAACTCCCAGCACCTTCAACAGGGCCAGGATTTCAACCTTATCTTGCTGATCAAAACAATTATATCACTGTTCAGAAGGACCAGGCTGCTGTGCCTGCCAAGATTTTCTTAGCGCATCCTGCCGTGGTGACTCTTAATTGCATATACCTCTGTAATTATTCCTTTTTCAGCCTACCCAGGTAAACCCTTGATTGCCAAAAGCATTGACACCGCAATCAAACAGCATCACAGCAAAGATCTTTCATCTTCCCAAAGAACCAAAGGTACCAAAGCTCTCCTTAGCATAACCGTACCACCGGGCTGCAAACGACTAATTATCGCTCCCTCCCAGCCCATCACAGCTGAGTTAACGGGGAAGGGGCTGAACCCAGAAATGAAAGGCTTTAGTGGGCTGGCAATGCCATGCAGCAGAAAGCTTCCTATTTTCCAGCAAATCACAAAGCACGGACCCAAATTCAGAGCAGACTAACCACGAATAGTATAAATGAACACCTCTTATCCTTCTCCACAGGATTCAATGTAGCCGGTAAGTGCACTAACCAAAATGATCTCACGTATACACCGATTCAATAGAATCAAGTTATCCATATGAGAATAAATTTTACACTAATCTAGAACAAAACTCTGCTCTGCAAAGGTCACCAAAAAGAAAGGATTTCTTTTGACACAGATACCAGTACTTTTATTTGGAAATATCTGAGAAATCTGTTGTAAGATTGTACAACAAGCATTTTCCCCTCGATAAGCAATTAAATGAAATAATCAAGCAGAACCGGTTAATTTGTTCTCCTCAGCCTGGGGAAGTATTGCAAAGTATTAACTCTGCCAATGCAGTGCCTTTGCAGGGAAACACGAGGGTTGTTCACTGCCCCAGGCATGGTGAGAACCTGCCTTGCTTACTTCCAGAAGGACATTTAGGACAGAATCACAGGAAAATCTTATCTACAACACGGGATGTGGCCCTTGCTAGATCTTAACCTCCTTAATCACCTCCTCGTGTCTGGCTGGAATCTACTTTACATTACTTTTGTAGAATTTCCTTCTTCTCCACAATTTATGGTAGAATGTAATCAGATACAGGATATCTAACATAATTTATTCCACTAAATTCAATCTCCTGTGTAACTCCTGTAACATCATTGCCTCGTTTAGCAACGACCCGATTCAAATGAGAATGTCAGTTTATAACTTCATTTAAGTATCCCTGAGCAAGAACCTAATACCCCTAATGACTACTCTGGTTACAAGACACCCTCTACATTTTAAAGAAGATAAAAACCCCAAAATTATTAACTCATATCTATTTGAATAGATTTCAAGGTTGGAAGGAAACAGTCTTATCATTTAGCCAGACTTTACTCTGAAGTGTCCTCCACAAATTCCTATATGTAATTCAAGCATCCATTTATTTCTAAGCTGCTTTCAAGAGTGTCACCAGCAATTATTTTTACTTTAAAAGCTCTGTTTTGACTGAAAAGTTTATATGAAAAAATTGCTAGAAGAAACACACGCTTATCAGTACTGATACAGCTTTAAGATAATCACGAAAGATTTCTCAGCGCAGCTAGAAAATTTAATATAGTTCAGCACCACATAAATTACACTGAAAAGGATTCTTCATAATATTTATTGCCCTCTATAGTTGCACTATTTCTGTTCAGCCATCCATTTGAATTGAGGTATACTTCATCATCCCTATACATCAGCCCTTCTCTTTGATCTCCAACAGTAAATGTAAAGGCTGAGTAGATGTTCTTTGAAACACAGAGTGTGGCACAGCTGCTTATTGTTACACAGAAGACAGTAGGTCATTAAAATTTAGGCTCGATTAATACAGTGGAACATCCCCCTAATCATATCCCAACTTTGAAGGAATACTCCTTTCGGTGATATCTCTAATTTACAGTTAACTAGTTTTCTTCAAGCGGGATGAGAGTCAGGCTTTGGTTAAGGTCACAATTAATTAAGTGCATCCTTCATCAGAGAGAGCTCGCCCTCGGCGATGCCCAACGAACGCAGCCAACACGCTAATCACGTGAAATTCATCCAGCCTGAGGTTTTTATAACCCTACAAGAAAGTACTTTAGCATTATTCAGTTAGTACTTTCACAACATTCTAATTAGAAAGGGTAAGCTAAATCTTTGCCCCAAAGTGTAACTGCTTCAAAACAAAACCTTTGGGATTCAAGTTTCTGTAGCTTGTCCCTTTTGCTCACCCCCTTATCACCAACTTGGCTCAGCCAGCAACACAATTAGGAAAAAAAAAAAAAAGAACTATTTTAAAGACTTTTCAAATCTGCCAGTGTCATTAAGCACCTCATGTTCATTACGTTTTCCAGCTCAAATACCAGATGAAAGTGTTACAGATGGGTGAATCTGAGTAAACATGAGGCAAGGGAAATGTGTTGGGGGATATGGTGTAGGGGAGAACTTTGTAGAGTAGGGTGGATGGTTGGACTCGATGATCCCAAGGGTCTTTTCCAACCTGAACGATTCTATGGTTCTATGAATTTATGGACCATATGAACATTAGATGAACTATCCACACCAGTTCCATGAGTAGACTAACAGCTGACTGCTCACAAGAAGTGGAAGAGACATAAACATGACTGGTCTTCCAAAATTCTCTCTTTAAAAATAAAGAAAAAAACCCTGCAAGTTCAATATTGATGATGCACAACTTTGCAACAATCTCAGGCATTCAGAGAGGGAGACACCACCCTTTTTCTCCCTAAGAAAACGTCACCAGGACCATGGGGAGGAGGTTCCCAAGGCAGCTACTGAGGAGCTTTGCTGCAGAGCCAGATCTGCTTCCTATCTGAGCTGGAGGTGATCACACACACACACAAAAAAAAAGGAAAAAAAAAAAAGGAAATTGAGAGAGATTCTACAACTCATGAACCACCATCCACAACCAAAAGTGTTACCTTAAAATGCCACTATTTTAAACTCAGACTGGCCATGCAAGAGTATGAGCTGTGCTTGCTGAGGCACAGGCCATGCCCCACGTTCTCCAAAAACCAGCCTGTCCAATCACATCTCCGCCCAAGTCTGGGCATCCAGCCACCCAGGGGCACCGAAAACCACCCTGCATCACCAGACAGATCTGGCTGCATAACACCTTCATCGAATCATAAAATCATCTAGGTTGGAAGGGACCTTTCAGATCATCTCATCCAACCATCAACCTCACTCTGATCAAAACCATCACTAACCCATGGCNNNNAAAATAAAATATTAGGACAGGCATCCCTGGCTCCCTGAAACTCATAACCCAAGAAAAATTTAGCTAAATACGATCATCATTCTAAGCTTTGTTATCATGTAGTTATGCATTTTAAAAATAATCTTCTGGTATAGAATTTGTCACACTTAGACTAAGATCCAAGGCAGTTTGTGCTTCAAATGTTGAAGTCACTCTTTTACCTACTAAAGTTGTAAGACCTTTAAAACTACTTTTTTTTTTGTTTCAAAAAAAGTATTGGGAACTTTTCTGTGTGCAACTTAAAACCAGCTGTACTTTGCAAGTAAAATCTTTCCAAGTGCCTGGCTCTCTGCAGATTTTTGGCAAATCTATTTGAAAAATTGAAACTGGGGGGCCTGAGCCAAAGCTTACTGAAGTCTATGGAAAAACTGAGATTTCATCAGGATTTGGATTAGGCCCTAAAAAAGTCTGAAGTAATTGAAAAATCAGTTCTGCATGTACAAAATATGAAATTTTCACTAGGTTTAGATTTATTAGACTCCTTTATGGTAATGGGGAAAGCAAATAGGTTCTAAGTGGTGTTAGTGATGCACATAGGGTTTCACACTGTCAGTTCACCCAGAGTTCCACCTGGTACTTACCCCACCTACAGAGCAAAAGTGATAAAATCAATCCCACATACAAAACACCTTTAATTCATTCTAGAAAGAATATTAAGAAAAAACATTAATAGCAGCTCCAGTGATTTTTATATTTTTTTTTATAATTGAGAACCAAACAGAATATGAAGTAAGAGTTTCCTTTCAAAAGCTGTAAGCCAAATACAGTGATAACAAAAAAGAAGTCATGCAAATAACTATCTCATTCTGGGCACACTTGCTCAGAACATCTTACAATAACGTAACGCTAGCAATTCCAGCTAAGATGCATTTAATTTATGGCAGTGTAAGAGAAGGGTCAGGGTTATTCAGCCTAAATGTGCCAGAAAACAAAGAAGAGTAGCAAATGCAAAACAAATGGGTTGCGGTACCTGAAATAACAGCCCCAGCATCTCCCGAGGTGCAAACAGTTGCATCTCTGCTGGCTCCCAGTCAGAAGAAACTGAGGAAAATATTAATCTTGACATATTCTGGCTTGAGCTATATATCACCTTAAAAACAATATTTACAATCAATTTAAGAGAATGTTGCACTCATAGACATCAAAAAAAAAAAAAGAAAAAAGAAAAAGGACAAGGAAGAAAAAAGGACAAAAAAATTGCCAAAGAACCTGTTCTCAGCATTTTAAGGAAGGATGGGTGACCTGGAAATTATTTTCCACCCTCACCCCCTCATCCCTCTGTAATCTCTCTCTCCCCTAACACCTTTTTGTGGATGGATATGCTTTGCCATGGTTGTACTTGGGAAAAGGAGAAATTCCCTGCAATTTTGGGGTGGTCCTGTCTAGATAGGGACTGGAGGAGTAACACAATCTAAACTGCAGACCTAATCATGCTCCTCCAGCGCCTACAGCCCACGTAGGGGTACGGAGACGCTCCGTCAGAGGGGTTGTTGTAGAAACACCACAAGAAACCAAAACTTAAAGGAACCAAGGGAAACCCATGGAGTGGAAATTCAAAGTATGACTGGACATAGAAGGCTGACTCCCCATTAACAGTGTACCTTAAGTAAAAGGATTATGCTACACTATTAAAGTTTGGCTTTATTTAAAAAAAGATTATATCACTTGTTACAGACTCTTAAAATACCTCAGCTTTAGTTTTTTACTTGTTACTGTTGAGTCTTCTGAAGTGGAAGGTCAGAGGCTGTATGCTTTCTCCTTTACCAACATTTTTTCCATACTTTTGAACAATTAGCTAATAATAATAAGTTTATTATTTTAGGAATTTCTGCTTGCGGTCTCCAAAGGACTCAAACAATACAGAAAAAAAAAGCACGGCGACAAGCACCATCACGATGGGAAATTCTTTCAACTGACAATCCTTTTCCCCCAAAGCTTACCTCAACATTACGAATCATTTGTGACCACTTAGCCTTAAGCAGGGCATATAAAAGTTTAATGGATTTCAAAGCAAAGAGCCAGCAGTGGGACTGCACACACCGAGGCACTAATGTGTCGATGCTCGCCGGACTCAGATGAGTCAAGTTGGATCGGCAGTGCTGCCAACTACATCTCACAGCACAACAAATGAATGAATCCCAAACCCCAAGCGGGATTTTTTTATTCATTATGCATGACACTTCCCTCTTTAAATTATTAATTGTAAAAAAAAAAAATAAAAATTGTTATTGCTTTAGCCTTCTTAACCTTTGTAACTCCTTCACTCCGTGGTTTTTGCCAGCTGTAATACCAACTGAGGAGGGGAGATTTTCCCAACAACGTAATACAAGCCTTTTCACAACCCTGCACACAAATGTTTTGTTACTCTTTCATCTTATTTTGCCCCTTTTCAGAATACTGAAATCTTGGAGTGTCCTGAAAAAAAGAATATACTTTCTATCAGTGCCCTCTTTTCAATAATTAAAACAAAATAAAAATCCAATCCTTTACCATTGTAATCCCTGAAAATTAACCACTTGGAGAACTAGCATTTGAGTTCAGCAGGGTGATGAAATCTGACTGAATTCATTAAAATTAAAGACCACCCAGCCACTCTTCCTCACGCTATTCCCATCCCTGATCCTCAGATTTCCATTTCTGATGTGTTCAGCTGAGCCCTGCAGGAACAGGCTGCACGGCAAAGCTGGCTCCCCGCAATCTATCCAACTGTCACCTGTGTTTTACCAGTAAAACACCTAAAAACAACCGCCCGTAGGAGCTGCAACACAAAACTGCAAGGCATATTCAAATCCTATTTATACACAGGCGTTACTGGCTCACGGTATGACCTTAACATCTCTATAGTTCCATTTTCCTTTCTGCAGCAATAAATTACCAGCCACTAAAACAATAGAAAGAAAAGTTTTGAAGAGTAAAGAAAGTTCCAATGGAAAGAAGTTACAAAGAGTCAAGACTCACGTCAGAGAGCCAAACAACCAAAGTTTCTGGCTCCACCAAGCTGTTCTTAAGCTTTTCTTGAGCAACCACAACATCTTGTTGCTGTAAGCACTCCCAAAGTTCTCCCTAATGATTTGCTACTCCCCTTCCTTTTCACTAAATCAGCTTTATGGGGCAAGGGACATATTTTAGTCTCAAAAATAGAACCCAAATAATTAGTTTTAAATGTTTGATATATTACTAAGTGCTTATTTCTAGGCTTTTCTATTAAGATAGAGCTGTTCATCGTGAACAGCCAATGAATTTCTGCAAAAAACATTTTAAAGTTTTAGCACTGTGTCATCTTCATTATATACATCTCTCGTTATAGCTGGCAGGACACCACGGAACAAGAAGTGCACGGCAGCGCTAGGGGCTGGGAGAGTTATGGCAACTTCTTTGTTCTAATAATATCATTCTTCTGCAATTATCATCTGCAATTAGGAGGAGATAAAAAGGTTATGTTTAAACTGGCACAACAGCCCAGCTGTGCAGAGCTGCACAAAGTGGGTACAGAAGGACACGAGAACATTACAGAGAAGGAAAGCAGGGAAGTGTAATGCAGAGAGAAGAAATGTAAAAAAAAAAATATATGAGGAAAAATAGAGAAAACTGAACAAAGCAGAGCCATAGCTGGAAGAACTACAAATAGTTTCACTCGTGCCAACCTCATGAAGTTCAACCAAGCCAAGTGCAAGGTCCTGGCAATTCCAGGCACAAATACAGGTTGGGCAGAGAATGGCTGGAGAGCAGCCCTCAGGAG
>JAOTQQ010000012.1:49308529-49336963 GCA_026546715.1 Gallinago undulata
CTGGAGCCTTCTCTTCTCCAGGCTGAACACCCCCAGCTCTCTCAGCCTGGCTTCACAGCAGAGGGGCTCCAGCCCTCAGATCATCCCTCAGATCTTCATGGCCCTCTGCTGGACCCATTCCAACAGGTCCATGTCCTTCCTGTGCTGAGGACTCCAGAGCTGGACACAGTGCTCCAGTCAGTGGCCACGGGATGGCTCCTGCCCACCCCACTGCCCCAGCCTGGCTGAGGGCATACGGAGGGGGACATGGAGGAGCCCAAGAGCATCTGCGCTGGTTGCCAAGGCCACCTTGCTTGGCAGTGCTTGGGGACAGGCTGCAGAGCTGTTCCCTCCATCCCCTTCCCATGGTGCTGTCCCAGCACTGGGGACATCCCGTTCTAGCCTGGGGGGGATCCCTCCCACCCCCATGGCCCCAGCACTCACAACGTCCGCAGCTTGGGCATGTGGTTGAAGCTGGACACGGGGATGGAAGTGATATTGTTGTTATTCAGGGTCCTGCAGGAAAGCAGAGGGGGCAGGTCAGGGTGGCCGGGTCATAAATGGGAGCATGAAACAGTCGAGGTGGCACCAAAAGCTCTGGGAGCAGCAGCACCCACCCACCCCCCAGCACAGGGAGGATGGACGGAGAGGTGAGGGATGGGGACAGCTCAAATACCCCAGGCAGGGCTTGCTGCCCTTTCCAGGCTTCTCCTCTCCATGGCTGGCTGCAGCCAGCTGGACCTCTGGGGCAGGATCAGACCCCTGCTCAGCCCTTCCTTGGGGCCAGGGAGAGACGACACGCTGGGGATGTCCCTGCAGCGCCTCAATGAGTGGGGAGCACCCAGGGACACCCTCATCCCACATGGGGCTTGTGGATGGAGGCTCCAGCCCAGCCCCTGGCCACTTACAGGACTTCCAGCCCCCGCAGGGCACGGAAAGCCCCATCCTCGATGCAGCTGATTTGGTTCTTGTCCAGTTGTCTGTGGGAGAAAGATGGAGGGATGGAGTTGCTGGGACAGCCCGGGCAGAGAGTGACCAGTGGCTCCTGATGCCTCCTGCCACTGGACCTGACCCCAGACCCCCTTGTGCTCCCATGCCCGTCCCTGCCAGCACTCACAGATTCTTGAGGTCAGTGGCCCCACGGAAAGCTTTCCTGGGGATGGCCTGGATGAAGTTCTCACTCAGGTCCCTGTGGAAGAGAGAAGCAAGAAGGAAAATGAAGGGTGTCTGCAAACCCCCACGCCCCATGGGAGCAGGGCATCCACAGGCAGCGGCACGTCCCCGCACCCCGTGATCCCTGAGGGGCTCTGGGAAGCTCTAATTTGGCTTCAGGTCCTTGGTTGCCCAGGGCCCTGCTGTCTGTCCCAAGGTGAGTCTGGCTCCATCCATGGTGGCTGCCAGTGGCTGGAGGTCCCCGGGCACCTCTGTCCCCAGCTCTAATAAGCAGAGCAGCAGGGCACAGCTCTGGGAAATCCCTCCATACTCGAATGCCCTGTGACTGCTATAATTACAAGTCCCTGCCGATTAATTGGTAATTATGCTTGGTGGCTCCAGCAGGCATTCCCATGGAGCCTGCCCTGCACTTCAGAGGGCACAAAAAAACGGGTCATTAATTACTTCATCACTACACGGCACCGTCCGTGGAATCACTCCCTCTGCAATGCCGGGCCGTGCCGGGCCGGTGGGGGCTCTGTGTTTGCAGGGCTGGCAGGGGGTCAGATGCCCTGCCGTGCCTGGGATGGCTTCTAACAGCCACGAAGGCCAAAATTCTCACCGCAAAGGAGGGTCGGGGTGAACCGGTTCAGCCCACCCCGTTCTCAGGGGTCCCATGGCTCCCGTGCTGCTGTTCCCTCTCTCACCCCCAAGGCCGGGAGCCCCTCTGAGCTCAGCAGGCACCCACATTGTGTGCCTCCAGCCCCACACCGGCACAGCCCCCCCTCCAGTCACTCCTGGGACGGGAGGTCAGGTCCCCAGCTCCGTCCTGGCACAGGGAAACTGAGGCACGGCATGGCATCTCTCCTGTGCAGCAAGTCCACGGGTGAGGGAGGGGCAGGACCAAGGCTTTAAACGCTGCCCAGCGTTACACAGGGCACGCAGACAACCCATCCCAGCCTCAAGGTGGTTCAGGGTGTCCCTGAATGCCAGGGTGTCACACTCGGTGGTCACCAGCCCTGCTGCAGCAGAAGCCTGTTCAGTGCTGATATCTCAGGGCACTTGGGCAGCTGAGGACTCCAAAGCTGGACACAGTGCTCCAGTCAGTGGCCACGGGATGGCTCCCACCCACCCCACTGCCCCAGCCTGGCTGGGGGCATACGGAGGGGGACATGGAGGAGCCCAAGAGCATCTTGGCAAGGTGGTCTTGCCAAGGCCCCTGGCGAGATGCTCAGCCAATAATAAGCTGTGCCACCATCCAGCATGACCTGGACAGGCTGGAGAGCTGGGCAGAGAAGAACCTAATGAGGTTCAACAAGGGCAAGTGTAGGGTCCTGCACCTGGGGAGAAAGAACCCCAGGCACCAATATCAGTTAGGGATGGACCTGCTGGAAAGTACGTATGAGGAGAAGGATCTGGGAGTCCTGGTGGACAGTAAACTCTCCATGAGCCAGCAATGTGCCCTTGTGGCCAAGAGGGCCAACGGGATCCTGGGCTGCGGAGGGAAGAGTGTGGCCAGTGGGTGGAGGGAGGTCATTCTCCCCCTCTGCTCTGCACTGGGGAGGCCACAACTGGAATCCTGCCTCCAGTTCTGGGCTCCCCAGTTCAAGAGGGACAGGGAACTGCTGGAGAGAGTCCAGCGTAGGGCAACAACCATGATGGAGGGGTTGGAGCATCTCCCTGATGAGGAAAGGCTGAGAGAGCTGGGACGTTTCAGCCTGGAGAAGGGAAGGCTGAGGGGAGACCTGATTCATGCTTCCAAGTCTCTAAAGGGTGGTTTGAAGGATGTTGGAGCTGGACTCTTTCCAGTGGTTCCCAGTGACAGGATGAGGGGCAACAGGCACAAGCTGGACCATGGGAAGTTCCACTCCAATGTGAGGAAGAACTTCTTTGGGGTGAGGGTGGCAGAGCCCTGGCAGAGGCTGCCCAGGGAGGGTGTGGAGTCCCCTTCTCTGGAGATCTTCAAGCCCCATCTGGATGCTCCTGAGTGATGTGCTCTGGGCAGCCCTGCTTTGGCAGGGGAGTTGGACTAGATGGTCTCTAGAGGTCCTTTCTAACGCCAACAATTCCGTGATTCTGTGAAAAAGATTCCATCTGAAAACATAGCTCCTCCAAAAATCATAGTAAAAAAGCCAGTGAGTTTTTTTTCTGGGATATTTCAACAGGATGAAAGATTCACATGACATCTCCTGGAGAAACTGGATGCTCATGGCTTAGATGGGAATACTTTCCACTGGGTTAAAAACTGATCTAGTTGAAGATGTCCTGCTCGTTGCAGGGCAGGTAGGACTTTGAAAGGTCCTTTCCAATCCAAACTGTTCTATGTTTCTGATTACAGATTTTATTCCAAATGAATAAAAGTATCATAGGTTTGAAATGGTGTGAGACTCAGAAAGAAAACCAACAGTAAACATGCAACTTTTCAGCCTATAAAACCTGTCCTATTATGTAATATAAAGTCCATAAACTAACGGTGCTGAAACTAACAAGTTTTTTCAGTATATAAGTATTTTCAGTGGAATTTTACAATAAGTCATAAATCACATAATATTTCTAAACCACTAGTACAATACTTTTCCACACACAGCAAGAGTCTGCAGGTCTTTCAATTAGGACACAATATCAAGGGAATTCTTCACTGACAATCTTCCTTTAGAAGAAAGAGTCCCTGATTGTGTCTATGGAGTGTTAAGACCTCTTGGTGAAAAACATTGCCATAATCACCGTCACGCATCACCCTTGTCATTAAGCAGTTTAGATGACAACTGATCCGGACTTCTGGTATGCAGCACGTAGTCAGTAATTACTACTACACTAAAATATTTTAGCTTATCTTTGTGCCTGAACCAGACAGATTACACGACCGTAACAAAGAGAAAGTTTAGAGGTCCCCATTGCAATACGACATACAGAAAGATGTCTGATACCAGAAGATTATTTAATCCATCAAACACAGGGTACGTCTCTCGGGACAACCACACCACTCTGTGGGACGTGCAAGTTGGTTTTAAAGGAGATAATATAGGCTGGAGGCAAACTAATCACAGCACAACACAGGTCTGCCTTGACTAATTCACACCAAGAGATAATACCCCCAGTAGGCTTCTGCTCACAGATGAACTTCAGGAGCTCTAATGCTGGCAGAATAAATAAGGCGATAGCTCAAATTAAATACAAAATTAATCCTCAAAACTTTTTTTTTTAAAAAATACATCTAAGCAACAGATGTGTCAGATTCTCCATTAGCAGAAGGTTTATACCGAGGCTGAATCCTGCTTCCACGTTTGATACAAGCTCCAGGGGATACACTTAAACAGGACAAGAGCACGATGATTCTTTCTGTCCTTGAAAAGGACAACAGGTCCAACCCTGTACCCCAACCCTCCAGCAGGTCGATGCTCCCACCCAACTCGGTGTTGGCTGTGAACGTACACCCCTATGTACCATATGGTACACCTACGTCTTATCCTGCCCTCAACCAAAATTGAACTTCAGACTGAGGCTGACCTTTTTTACTGAAAAATTATGGTTTTTACCAGGACAAGCTTAAAGCTCCTGCTCTTATTTTGGTGATTAAAGCTTTAAAACCCACTAGATTGGTTTTTTTCAATTCTGCTGGGTTTAGACGCTTGACTGTTCCATAACAGTCTTTCTGAATGGTTCCGTTGCCTTGATTTGGATAGGAGGAAGACTTGCTGATTAGCTTTGATTTTTGACAAAAGGTAGGCAACATCATATAATACAAATTATTTCTCCCAGCTGGTAGAAAGGCAACAAGTTTCATGCTTCTCCCTCTAAAACTACTTATTTTGAGCTGTATTATCCATCAGGTTTCTAGAAAGAAGAACGGGAGGGGTGAACTCATATATCTGCTTTAAACCTTTCTGCTCACAGAAATAAAGAATACAACCGTGTGGAGAACTGGTTCCCAGTTACCAGTTGTCACTGCCCACTGCCTTGTGGTGGGTTTGGGGTTTTTGTTGGGTTTGTTGCATTTTGTGGTGGGTTTTGTTTTGTTTGAGAAAATGTAAAAGGATTTACAAAATACCAAAAGATAATTCGCACAAGCATAACACAAACAACCAAATATAAAATATTTCAGCCTATTTTAAAATATTTCAAGTCTGCTACACACTTGGAGCTTTGCATTTAAGAAGTGGTTACAACAACAAGCAGAGTATAGAAAATATAAGACACAAAAAACTAATTCCAGACATACTTTACTGCGATTAAGACCCAAGGTTGGATTATACTCCAACTAATTACAAGAATTAGTGAAAAGTGACAATTTCCAATAAATTCTAAGAATTAGGACTCATAAAAATTACCCTTACCCAAGACGTAATTATTAGCTCAAAGCTTCAGCAGTACTAGACATTAAAGGAAAAATCCAAGAAGTTGGCTACTGTCAGTCTTGATAGGATTAAGCCTCCTGGAATTACAGAAATAATCTTATCTTTAATCTTGAGAACTTTCACTCACAGTAAAGGATTCTTTCCACAAAAGGCTCTTTTCTATGTACTGAAGAACTCTACAGTAAACCCTGTCTGCCATGATGCATAAAACCCAGCAGGCTTTCCAGGCTCTCAAGTGACTGATCTTTTCTTTTTCTGGTGATTTACATTCAGATCATCTTCCTCCAGAAAGCACAGACACTTCTGATAGCAACTCCTATGAGCCTTCCTAGGCACTTCATGATATTCTTCTGACACCACCCCTTTTTCATCATTGCCTTAAAGTATATTTTTCTACTTTCATCTACACTGTAAAGTAGTAAATTTATAGTCACTATCTTAAGTTAGATCACAGAATCGCTTAAAAACATCCATTTTATCCTCAGGCATTTTTTTTTTCTTTCAATTTACAATTTCAATAAGAAATTAAGATGAAATACCAATCATTTACTTGGTTGCTACAATTCCAAACATAAATTAAAAGGAGATCAAAATGGACTTCCTCGATGCCAGTTTAGAGCTGTTGTTATTTACTCTAGTGTCACAAACGTGACTATAACAAGAAAGGCATGAGTCTGAGAAATGAAGGACCTGTGTGTAAAAATCACAAGAAGTATGAAAATATTCATTCTACAGTAAAGTTACTACTGATGGCCATGCTACCCTCCATCAGTCCCAAAGTTAGAATGCTTGTACTGACAGACGTTTTTTCCCTTTGTAATGTCTTAAACAAAGAAAGCATTAACAGCCTAATGATCAGACGTACGAGCCATCGGTCAACGCAGACGCCACTCAACCATTATATCAAAACTACCCCGTGTAGCATGAACCCTTTGAACTCTCTAAATTAGCCTGGACAAATTCCCTCCTTTCCCCAAAAGGATTTCCTATTGTAAACATATGCTTTATCACAAACTCAGCATTTTTCAAATATCTTTTTTTCCAGCCAGATAAATCAAGCTTGGCAAAGCATAATCACTGAAAAACCTCCCTAAAAACGTTCCTTGCTTTTGTCATTTTTCAGGCTCTCTAGTATTTAAAATTGTTGTCACTCACCATTATAAGCTAATAACAAATCTGCTGAACTCCTGCAGAACAGTCACCAACTCTCCTGAAAACAGCCAAGAGCATAATAAAATCTCTGATAAATCATTAATGTTATTAAGGAGGTCATGGATTCTTTTGTCTCCAAAAGCACTCTAAAATAGCACTCTAAAATAGTTTTTACCATATATTTCAACCCATGACAAACCATAAGACTCAAAACCAGTATAAGTTTATAAGTACAGTTTGCACGGAGCTGTATCACTATGCCCTGAAATATTAACAATATGCACTTTTATATTTTGAATATGCGTTTCATTTTAGTCCCACAGTAACAAAGTACATTGGGACTAAACTGCACCTAAGTTCCATGTGGCTAAGATTAGCTTTTATTCAGTTTTGGGATCACTTTCTTTATGGTTTCATTAGCAGAAGGATTAGCTCATTTATCCCACCAGTCAAAAGCAGAGACCTGAGAGACCTTGTTCAGTTCCTGGTGTTATACTTCTCAGACTGTGCAGAATCCATGAAAGAATCACTGGAAAGGGGGAATGCTCTTGTATTTCCAATAATAAACAAGAGCAACCCTTTAATCATTTTAATCTACGCAATACTATTTAGATGCTGGCTAGAAGTCTACTGCAGGAAATAACATATGGTGGCAAATACCTGTTACTCCCAGAATTACTTCTGCTATACCTCTGTAGATGAGAATAACCAAATTATTTATGTTCTTAGACAAAAATTTTGCAGCTACAGAAACCATTTAGCAGTCTGAAAAAAAGATCGGTGACAATGGGAACACAAAACACCGGTTTTGTATTTGCTAAATGCCTAGCTGGACTTACTGCCAGGTCTAGAAAATAAGATGCAATCTGTTCCGAAGGGAAAGGCATGTATGAGAATAATGTTGATGTTATGGTCAGAGAAGCATTTCTTTTTAGGGTAACAATATATTCTAAACATTTCCCTTTTATTAAAAAAAAAAAAAATCCCACTTCCATAGTTTAATGCTCACAAGGCAGAAAATGTTCTGGAGACACAGACTGCATCCCAACTGTCTTCTCACACATTCCCTCCAAATAAAAACACAACAACCCATTGTGCAGGATTGTTTGAAGAGTAAATAAAAATTCTTCAGACTACTTTCTTTCACCAGCGTTCCACTCAACTGCTTGCAAGGAAACCTGAACGCCAGCTAGGAGCTTCTGTCTGTAAATATCATTGGTATGGCAAAAGATTTCCCCCTTCCCTGCCTGAACTTCTCCTTAAATTACACGCAGATTTCTGTGGTACCGTAACAACTTCAATATGGCATGCATTTAGTATTTTGTAAAGGCTTCGATTCCATTTCCACCTCCAGTTATTGTTGGTTTACAATTTTTCATCCTGGCTGCTCTGCAGGATGTACATCCTTAGAATATTAATTTGAGGTCTTACAGCTTTAATATGGAATATTGTTAACTGCTATAAAAAACAAAACCACATCAAGACATACACTGAAGTGATAGTCTGTATTATAAGATACACAACAGATTTCATCACGCGTTATCAAAATGTGTCAAAGCGATGCCATTCCTGATGGCAAAATAAAAGTGAGACACACAAAAAATGCTTGTTTGGGCTTTTATGAGATTCATACGAACCTGCCTTCAATTCCATTAACGGACTTCATTTCAGTTTCTTTCAAATCCATTCATTCCCACTCCCCATTTGTGCAGCTTGATTTTTCAAGTTTAAATGAGGCAAAAATCCAAAACAAATCTCAACACAACTGCTTTGCCTCCTATGGGTCAATATCAAATGGAATAACAAAACTCCTTTTTGTCCCTCCAGACGAGCCTAGATTCACTTGGAACTCAGCACAAGCTTTTGAAATGGCCACAAACCTAAGTATTCCAGCTATGTACCAGAATCTGGATTCAAAAACCATGTGCAGAGCATGAAAATTTAAGCCGATGTGTACTTAGATAATTCTTATTTTTTTATTCTGTACAAGTCATTTGTGAAAGGTTACACGGTATACTTTGTA
Source organism: Gallinago undulata (assembly GCA_026546715.1). Classification (NCBI taxonomy): domain Eukaryota; kingdom Metazoa; phylum Chordata; class Aves; order Charadriiformes; family Scolopacidae; genus Gallinago; species Gallinago undulata. The sequence continues at coordinate 49,317,191 of JAOTQQ010000012.1, forward strand.
GCTCAGATACCTAAAAGAAACCGTTGAGAATCTGTTTCTCTTCTGTGACGAGCTGTCTTTAAGTACTTAATTCTAGAAACCAGTGAAAAGGCTGGAATTAAAAACTAAGTGAAAATCAACTATAGTTGCTTTTAGTTTAGAACATTCCTTACTACAACTAAAGCAGTGTTTAGCTGGGTGCCTCTGGCGAGGACAGAACACAGCATTATCTTTCTTTACAGATCATTCCCCAAATTTTGCACACAATCTCACATTGTCACACTCACTAAATCGAGCAGAATTTGAAAGGTACCTACACGAAGCTGAACTATCTGGAGCACGGTTTGGATACACAAGTGTGTTATCTATTCACGATATTATCTTGGTATAACTTTCATCCATTATATAAAACACTGAAGACAAAGTATAGCAAAGCTTAATAGAGTAAGTATACTGTATTACTGTGTGTACATGTCTATATTTTATGGTTCTGTTGGAACGTGTGCATGCGAGTACACACGTATGTATGTATATTATTTATATCCCAGCCTGTTCTGTTTGTGCTAACGACTGGACAAAAGCTAAAGCCAGCTAAATTTATGTGAGACACTCCTACTTGGTTTGGTAAGAAAGAACCAAGTGGAAATTAACTGGTATCACCCCTTTCTTCCAATGAAACATTCTATAATTTACTCCGACTTTCCCACTTTCCTGTGTAACCAACGTAGTCTGCATTAAACACCTACTTAATAAGGCAACCAAATAACTTCACAGGACAGGCTTCAACAAAGTACGTGGGGAAATATGCCAATTTAAGCACTTAAAGCTCTGTCAATGAGCATTTTTCGAGCAGCTCTTACAGATTCTTACCAGCTCAGGTGTATCTTCTGCTAACGGCAAAAAAGTAGCTTCCAGAATAGCAACTTGTTCAGCGCTGAGCTTCTGCCACAGGCTAATCAGTGTCACCAGCAGATGGGTGGCACTTCTCAACTTTGTGAACGCCTGGAACACCTTGGCTTGATTTTCTTCTGCTGCATCTGCTAGAGCTATTACCTGCAAAAATTACAAGCCTGCGTTAAGTATAATTTTACCATCCATGAACACTCAACACTGAAATTACCTTTGGCACGCTCTTGTTTTCCTTTAGAGGATCCTGCAGAATTCTGTTTTCCATAAACACAGACTATTAAATGAGTTATCATTTATCTAGATTTTTCTTTTGCGTACCCAAAGGCAATTTCAAGTCCATATGGCAACAGAATTAATCTACCCGGTGCAATCAGTGTAGAAAGGATTCTATTTAGAGCATATTCTTAAAGTGTTCCCGAAACTGCTCCCCATCGTACCACGATACACGATAACAAACCAACTTTCAGGTTTATACCACACAAGGCAGTAATCCGTGTATGACCGGCAAGCTTACGGTATTAATCAAAACCAATACATCTATTTTATGCAATTAAAAATGCCATATAGAATTATTTCCACATGAACATAGCTGCCATCTGTTTATTAACTCTCAGGTCTCTCCATATTTTGCTTTGTTTTGGCTTTTATGCCAAAATGTAAACATCATGGATCACGCGTATGAAGGCAATACCACTTCAACTGCCAGACATTATGAAAGAATTTTCAAAATAAAATAAAATGGCAGATTCACTCCTTGTAAGATGATAAGATAGTTTCATTGAGTACTTCAAGATGGGGAAAAACAGAAGAGCTATTATATGATATTCTACTCAGTACAGAAATAACTTGCCATTCTATATAATACTGTCCACTCACGGCATTACAAAAACACGTATTTTGAAAAATATTGCTATAAATGCCTTTTTTTCCTTGAAATACAATGTTTAGACATTTTCCATCGCGGGTGAAAAGTAAAGATGGCAGTGATTCCAATATGCAATTGCTATCATTTCAACTGCTATCATTTCAACAGGTCGGCAAGAGATTTTCCCTGGAGTTTGAAGCGAATGACTCCAGCTGAAGGGAAGGAACACCGGGTGGGGGTTTATCCAGGGGGAGCACAATTTACCCGACCCCTTCTCCTCGATGCCACCACATCTCCTCGTTGCCTGGATAACGCTGGGCTTCCAGCAGCGCTGATTATCTTCCCTGCCATTTAAACCAACACAAAGCATCTCCCTCCACCGCTTTCTCCTTTTGTTTTCTTTATCGGCAAAACGGGGTAATAGGGGCTCGACTGGAGCTGTGAAAAGCCTCGCAGAAGTGCAGTCACAGTGTAATTAGTATTACAACCAAATTTACAGAGTCAAACTTGCAGAGCTTGATCCATTAAGGCTTGGCAACAGCTGGAAACAGAAATGCTATACAATGCATCTTCAGCCAGGAAACAAAGCCAACCAGCTGTTAGCATTTGGTGGAGGAAAACTATTTTTAAACTGCAGCACTGGCATTAGAGATGTGTGTGTGTTCCCTCCAAGCTCCCATGTGACTGGGAAGATAAAGAAAACAGAATTTTAGGGAACAATAAATATGAAACATCTCAAACAAAACGTGTTGATAGCTTTTGTTTTAGATTTTAAAAATGTAACGTTTCCAAATTAAATGGAGAACCCACAGGACACTCACGAGTCCAAACACTACATAAATCAGAGCCAACGAACAAAACAAAAAAAGCCCAGCTCACCATGCAAGAGAAGTGAGAAATTAAGCCCAAATAGTGAAAACCAACGTAACACTTGGTTAGAGGAGACTAACAGTATCACACGTGTCACCTGTGCAATCCTGCTCCATTCTGACCACAGTCCCGGTGATCTCCATACCTCTTGTCCTGCACATGGTCGGACTAGATGATCTCAAAGGTCCCTTCCAACCATGACGATTCTGTGATTCCGAGTTCCCTACTGCAGTTCCCTTTCATCAGAGTCATGGGTGGCAAAGCTCCATGACAAACGCAACGCTACACGGTACCCTAAGTGGGGTGCACCCGACCTGACCACCGCACCCAGTAGCTGTACCCACTGTACAGCTTCATCCTTCTGAGGAGACGAGCAACAACAGAAGACAAGTTCTCCTCGGTCTGACAGGAGACTTCAAAGATCTACTCGCCTCTCCTGTCCAATATGCATTTGAGAATTCCAGGAAGAAAAACATGCTAAGATGAATTTCACACTCTGGTGACGTTCACCAGTGCGCTTCCTGTAACATCATTACCGGATGGGATAGTGCAATTGATGAACTCAGAACTCCTGGAATTTGGAATAAAGGCTGTATCCTATCACGGACAATGCTCAGTTAATATAACTTTTGCAGAAGCAGCAGGTCAAGACAGTTGCCCTGGTATGGCAACTACCTGAAGCCCACTGAAACAACAAAAGTAAAGAGCTTTTCAGAGCGAGTCATTAACGACTGGCAGTCTCTCGCTGTGCTGTATCTTAACTTACACTGTACTCTACACCTCAGAGGCAAAAAGAGAAGTAATGGCCTTTTGCATTAAGGATCCTCATTTGAGAATTTGCTTTGTTTCCATTTTATAATGACGGAGAAAGGAGATGCTCGCCTTTTCACAGGCTATACACGTAAAACAAATACCCCCGTACTCCCAAACAACACCTAATGTACCAAGCCTCTAACCTAGTTTGAAAGCAGATTGATTAAAAAAACCCTAAAAAAGTAAAACTATTAAAGCATTTATCTTCGGTACAAATTTTTACAGTTTTGAAGGCACCATAATACAAGATAAATATTATACCAGTGACAGTTTGTAAAGGGGGGGGGGGCAGGTGACAAACACATAGCAATTAAATCTTTAAATGACTGCAAATATACAAGTTCTTCTGTACACTTGCAGAGAAACCAAAGGGGGATAGGGAGGGAATACTAAGTACTAATTATTCAGTTAATAGATGAATAATGTATCTTTCTGAGAGCAGGAATACCCAGGATAATACAGTATTAATCATCATACAATAATGTAAGCATACATAGTCTGTAGTTTTTAAAAAAGCCTATATCACAGACAGAAAAAAAGATTGTCAAAACAGCACTCTGAGATATGCTGAGAACTGAAAGCCAAAGCAACATAGAAAGCAGCTGGAAGGGACGGAAGGTAACTTTGACAACACATGGTTCCACAGTAAATACTTAAGATGAGGGGGGGAAAAAAAAAAAAAAAAAAAAAAAAAAAAAAAAAAAAGAAGTCTTTCCCAACAGAGGAAAATTACCCTAAACAACTCACAGGACATCAGCTATGAATTCTGGAAGCGCTCTTGGGTTCTTCATTCAAGCATTTGCAGAATTTAAGGATAAGTTCTAAAAACATGACATTCATGTTTTGAACCATTTTATGTTCACCTGAAAAGTATCTCTAACTGTATTTTAGAATAGTTGAGGGAAAGAAAGAGTCCATGCCCTTTGTGAACTGAGACCCTGGTCTCTTCAGGCTCAATCTCGGTTTCTCTATAATTTCCCAACAATATCTTCAATTCTCACAGTAGCTGTTCAATCAGTTTAGTTAAGATGTATTACGACATCTAAACAGATGGTGTTTTGGTGTTTCTAAAACACCAAAAAAAAGGAAGCCTCTCCCTGTCTCCCTTTTTCACAGGGTAGGTGGAAAAATACACTGGAACTGGCATAGCAAGCCTAGCATAGCTTAGATGTAACATTTTTAGACCAAGTGGAAACTATCAAGTCAAAAGTCTGTCTATTGCATCAGGCCTATCATTGTCTATTTAACTTTTTTTTCCCCTCCTCCTTTCATATCATAAAGCTTTCAAACAAAGAAAACTAAAAGTAAGTCTTTCAACCTTTCTTTCTAAAGCAATGGTAGAAAGAAAAGTGGCCGATGCAGGAAAGATTGAAGAGGGACTGTCATGGGTTGAAAGTACGGCACTGAATGTATATTTTTACAACTAACCAAAACTTGATTTTCATTTACATCCTTTTTCTTGTTTAAATTCCTCTGACCAAATTCTTGCTCTGTTCCGATACGCCTACCTAGCAAAGTAGAGGTGAGTTAAGTTATAAATGAAAGCACATTAAGAAAAGGAGAGAGAGGAGAAACAGTCTCAAAATTAAGACTGTATTTAAAATTCTGTACTGAATTTCATATTCACAGTTGCAGAGGTAAAGCTGAAATCCAGAAGTACTTTTACAAACTTGAGAACTTCACTCCTCAACCCTATTACCAGGATTTGACGGCAAGAATTTCCAAGTACAAGAATTTCTTATATCTTCAGCCTTAAGCGTTCAAGCAGAAATATTTCATTGCTACGTAGACCTTGTAAGATGTCAAGCATCTGAAAATTGTAATCTAATCATGATTCAAGTTTTTAAAACAATCACATTTCCCCATAATTATTGCTTGCTTAAAGATATTTTTCAGGCAGTATTTAACATCCAGCAATAACTTCAAAGTTACTAATCCCTCTTGAAAAAGTCTTGCAACACACCCAGTCTTGTATATTCAGACAAGTTCCTTGGGACGATAACGAACATCACTCTCAGGCTTATTCCAATAATACAAAAAAAAAAAATGTAAATACAATTCCAAAAATACAAAACGCCCTCCTGTTAGCTGGCCAGGAAATTGAAGAAAACTTTCAAAAAGCAAAGGGTAAGAAATGAGTATGAAGTTCCAAGGATCTTTCTTTTGACTTGGGACAAAGGGAAATTATGGGTCCTACCTCTTCCAACTATTTTTAAAAAAAATTAATCTTCATAAAGCAGGATTTTAATGCACGTAAAGCAGAAAAACAAATTAAGAGAGCTGAGAAACACTGGGATTACTCCTTGTTCATTCCTATTGCAACAGAATATTTACTACAACTACTGTATTGCACCCTTCCCACAACCACTCATTTTAGAGCGGGAAAGACAACCCACTTGCTAAATCTATAACAAGATCTAACAGAGTATTTTGCTTGTGTTTTAAAAAGCCCTCGTCTCATACCCTACTTCACACAGAACATGTAAGAATTTAAGTAAAATGGTTTTTTTTTTCCTTACTTTGCATGCGTAGCAAGCGGCCACATACAAAAGCTAAGGCACAGCAAAGAAAACTAGAAAAACAGATAAGACAATGTAAGTGATAATATAAATTTAATTAGTAAAATCCTGAAAACCCCTCATTCTGGGAGTAATTTTTTGTTTTTTTTTTTTTTTTTACAGGCAATACTGGAAGTAGTTTACAAGGTAAGACAAGAGTGATTATGAGCCTGATGCCCTGTGCAGACCATCTCACTCAACAACCATTGTGCACCCAGCTTCTGCCGGGTGACTAAAGCTTTATGGAATGTGGGCGAAGATATCCATGTCAGGGAGCCATCGTTATCACACGCTCAGTCACCAGAAAGAATAACCATGTCACTCCCGCAAGGGAGCACTTCTAAATGCTACGGCATTCCCACAGCGCTCCAACGGGTACGTGAGGGCACCTTGGGATGGAGCACCTCAGGCCACAATGATCTGTGTATGGTTGGACTCGATGATCTCAAAGGTCCCTTCCAACCATGAAGATTCTGTGATTTGACCCTTGAAAGAACGCCTCGGCCGGTGTTAACCATGACCGTGGGTTTTGGAACTGTGGGGTAGGCCCACCACGATGACAACAAAGCATCCATTTACTAGACACTGCTCAACCTTCAAGCGAAGCCCAACGAGACCCTGATCTGAGAAGACAGCGGAGAGATGGAAGAAGCTGCAACACCTTGACCTATGCTTTATCTGGATGCACCCAGCTCCCTCCCGAGATTCTACTGCCTCACTTGATGAACATGAAATTATTGATCAGCATGAGAAATTACCATAGGGATCTGTGCCTGTGGAAACTAGAACACCCGGATTAACAAAATACTCCAGGTTGCAAGGGAAGTTGTGTGGTTTTGTTTTCTTCTATGCTGTTTCCATGACAGAATTATGATGAACAGCTCTACCTGGAATTTGCCATGAAGCAGTCTTGTCTACAAACGCGTCCCAGGTTGCAGATAAAATGGCAACCAGCTCCAACACTCTATAAAAGCCAAACGCATGGACTGTTTAAGTTTAGAATCCTTTTTTTGAGACTTCACATATAATAAACCTATGTCTTACCTCCACAAACCAAGTGGAGGTGACAGTAGAGTATTATCCCAGGGAGTCATACCGCATCTTATTTTATTACCTTTTAAGAAGCAGTGACAATGATGTTAATAAGAAATCTTTTGGGATAAAGTAACCATCATTTCAACTACCCGCAGACATAACAGTATGAAAATGAACAATTCCAAAGGAAAAAGAGATCTCTACCCTTTTTATTTATTCCTCTTTAAAACACTAAGAAAACAGGCTACCGCTTTGTCTTCATGAGTCTCTATTGCCCCAGCGTTTACCTGCTCCACTGTGCTTCGGGAGGTTTTTTGGGAGGTTATTACAAAATCTTTAGTTGGTTCAGAACCACCAGGCACGTGAGTGCAGTAACTAAAAACACTTGATTGGTAACACACTTCAACCCAAATTTAAGCCACGACAGATCAATGTCAGTCCGCTTCATCACAAATCTGTATTTTGACTGGACAAATTATTGAAACGAGTTAAGACAGTAAAATCCAAGAAAGAAAATGACCTCCTTAGCTCTAAACTACAAATGTGTAAAATCTAATTAAAGGAAGAATATTCATATTCCGCTAAGTTTAATCATGGAGCTCTTCATATGCATAAATCAACCTTGAAAATTTTCCAGTCTTCGCAATACTAACGTAGTGGCAAAAACCTGCTCCTTTGCATCACTGTTGCCAGTTTACTAGTTTTACTTAAAGACATCTTAGTGTTTCATACTGCTGCCTCTTCTGAGCTTCCTTGGACAATAGGATGGTGGACAATGGTGGACAACAGGATGCCCATGAGCCAACAATGTGCCCTTGTGGCCACGAAGGCCAATGCCATCCTGGGGGCATCAGGATCAGCATCACTGGGGGCATCAGTGTGGCCAGCAGGTCGAAAGTGGTCATCCTGCCCCTCTGCTCTGCCCTGGGGACGTCCCATGTGGAGCACTGGGTCCAGTTCTGGGCTCCCCAGTTCCAGAAGGACAGGGAACTGCTGGAGAGGGGACAGCAGAGGGCTACAAAGATGATGAGGGGCCTGGAGCATCTCCCTTACAAGGAGAGGCTGAGGGACTTGGGTCTTTTGAGTCTGGAGAAGAGAAGGCTGAGGGGGGATCTGGTCAGTGCCTATAAATACTTAAAGGGTGGGTGTCAGGAGGATGGGGCCTGCCCAGGGAGGTGGCGGAGTCACCATTCCTGGAGGTATTTAAGAAACATGTAGACATGACATGCACTATAACAAGTTCCACCTAAACTTGAGGAGGAATTTCTTTCCTGTGAGGGTGGCAGAGCCCTGGCAGAGGCTGCCCAGGGAGGTGGTGAAATCTCCTTCTCTGGAGACATTCCAAACCCATCTGGACACGTTCCTGTGGGACCTGCTCTGGGTGGACCTGCTCTGGCAGGGGGTTGGACTGGACGATCTCCAGAGGTCCCTTCCAACCCTATGTGATTCTGTGATTCCTTGTTTAAATTCATGGTAACATAAAAGAAGAATTCTGTTGTCTCTGATGTTTCTTCTAGCTTTGGTAAGGATTACAGTTAAGATTGTTTTAGCTTGATTTACATCTAATTGCTTGATTTTTTTTTTTTTATTAAAGTTGTTTAGCATTTTTGAGACGTCAGATAAATGAATATGGTCAATACCTGACACAACCTCCTATCGCTAGTCTGACCACAAGTAAATATTGTAGCCAGTTTTCCGTGAGAGTAACTTTTTATTTGGTACAACTATTAAACACAAAGATGGGTCAAGAAAAAAAAAATCTTAAAGGAATGCTACAAACATTCCAAAACACATATGAGACTTTCCAATATATTTAGAAGCAAGTTCTATACTATAAAATCCAAATTTAAAAGCGGATTTATAAAATTAGTAGCTTATCTGAGCGCAGCAACATCTGGTACAAATAACATAAAACCCCAGAAGCCAGTGAGTTTCAATGAAACCTTTACTTACCCCTTCAGAACAAAAGTTCCCTTTAAGCACAGGGATGTGCTAAATAACGTACGGACGCGTCACAGAATCCCCGAGAGTCAAGGAATATTGAAGACAGTTTCACTGGGAAACTGTGGTTGAATTGGCAACGACGCACTAAAAAAACATACAGCCAAACTTCAGCTAAACGGAGACAGTTGGAGAGTTTGGTTTCTATCACCAAATAGATGGTATTATGTAATGATGAACAAAAAAATAATTTAATTTTAAACAGCGAAGTTGCATTCTTTGTATATTAAAATAAGCTGTGAACCCAAACAAACAGTTAAAAACAGAGGCTTCATCCTGAATATTTCTAATTATTTATATCCAATGGGATCTATGGGTGGCCAGGAAATCAAGAGATCTATTAGATCCTGCTTCTGCAGGCATTTTCCTACGATGGAACTCCATGGGAAAATCAAGGATTTGCTGACTCCAGGGGGAACGTTGCATGGGTTCAGGAAAGGCAGGATTTCATCCTTATAAAGACCACGACCCTCAGTCTGATCACTCATATGCACCTCGTGGGGAAAAAGCACTTTTAGCATGTTAGGTGATGAGTGTAGATTTAGGAATCTAGAATGAATCCACAAATTATTGCTGCACAGAAAGTACACAGCAAAACACATCTCCTAAATCAAGCTCATCTCATACTTATACTTTATTATAATAATGAAAAACAATAAACATGGTGCCAAAATAAGTTTTTAAAAGGTTAATAAAAGCAAATCCAATTAACACATAACACAGGTATTTCTCCCATCTGTACAGATGAACACGAAACCATCCCAGCAAATTCTATTCCAACGCCATTTACAATAAAAGTATCGATATCAAACAAATCAGCAAAGCCAATCAAGACAGAGAAGTGCTAAGCTAAATTCCAAGCTACTGAAATCACCCACCCAATCCCACTTGAGATTTTGGCACCTCCGCTTTATACTGAACCACCCGAGGAAATCTCCAGAACTCCCCGTTTCAGGCTGGCCAGCGTGCCATTTTAACTGGTTAGAAGACACTGTGGTTGCTAACGCAGCGTCCGAGAGCAACAGCAAGACTCAGACTGATGAAATTAAAAGAATATATCCTGCAAACAAATTTTAAACGTAGCCATCAAAGGAACTGGATGGCAGGCTAATTAGAATCTCAAACTGAACAACACTAATTTCAGCACATCTCATTAAAAGCACTTTTCTGGTTTGAGACACTTCATAGCATCACTCTGTTATCAGTGATATCTTGAGAACATGTGCCAGCACGTAATAAAAATAAAAATGGCTTCTGAGGTCAAAGTGCAAAGGTCACAAAACGCATGGATTGCTTGCTTAAATACCTTGTCTTGGAATTACAAGATTTCCATAATTTCTTCTATTTTTTTTGTTCTGAGACATAACCACTTCAAAACAAAGGAACACCAGGATGAAATGCAGGTTTTATAAAACTCAGTCAAAAACACAGTCTGCGAAAAACTTGAGAATTCGGTAAAGAAGATGGGAGTTCACTACCACTACTGGATTTACTAGCAAAATAAGTAAAGATGGTTTCAAGAGTCATTTAGTGACAGTAACAGTTCCTTGTTACGCAAGGTGACATCAAAGCGAGTTTCAGACAAAGTAGACTCTTGCACTCCTCCACAGATGAAGACCACAACAATGCTCATTCTGCAACGATCCCAGCAAATAACTTTACAAACTTGAGCTGCATCCTATTTCATACAATATCCAACTTCTATGGAAACAGTTACTGCCACACAGGTGTGATTATTTTCAGTGATGTAGATACCATTTTACGGGAGCAAGACAAGTGTTGATAGTCCCCAAAAATATCCTACTGCCAAGTCATACGGGAGGTGGATCTAACCTAATAATGAAGCAAAGAGCTTATTCTATCCCTGCTTGGGACCCTCCATCTATAGAAAAAGAAAGAAAACCAAAAAGGAACCACCCTGAGTAACACTGCAGTGTATTCAATGGCAACTCTTCAGGAGGTGTTCAAAAGAACATACATTTTTAGGTCACCAAATTTGTTGTGCTGCAGATAATGGCCAACGATGCTCATTCTTCTGCACGCCTGGAACTGTACCTTCTAACTCTCTCCTCTCAAACTGAGAAATTAGGAATTCCCAGCTGAACAGAACGAGGTGCAGTTTTCTGTATGTGCACACCTGCCCACGCCACACCAGCAGCTCGGGCAGCGTGTTCTGCCCAGAGGTGTTACAACTAATGCGGAAATTAAAACGTAAAAATCCCCAAACTGGTTAATCTTGTTTTCAAAATGAGGCAAGATGCAAAACTAGTAATTGTTTTAGTATGCAAATATTATTTTGTCATAGGATTATTCTGAGGAAGTATATCTTCTCATAGGCTATGGGCTGGTGTCCAATAAAGTAAATGTCAACTTTACATTATTCTGTTGGGCTTGAACATAAGAAGTTCCATCTAAACATGAGGAGGAACTTTTTCCCTTTGAGGGTGGCAGAGCCTTGGAAGAGGCTGCCCAGGGAGGTGGTGGAGTCTCCTTCTCTGGAGACATTCCAAACCCATCTGGACACATTCCTGTGGGACCTGCTCTGGGTGGACCTGCTCTGGCAGGGGGCTGGACTGGATGATCTCCAGAGATCCCTATGATGCACTTATTATCTCTTAGCCTTTGAGGAACGTCGTGAAAAACTAGATGTAAATTGGCAGTATAGGCAAGAATCCTTCACTCATGTCTTTGGAAATACGACTTTTTCCATTGAAGTAAGGCCATTACTAACTCCACTCATATCCCACATTGTTGTTGTTCTCCTTAAAACAATGAAAAGATAGAAAATCTAACAAACAGATTGAAGAAACTCCTTCCAATATATTTAGCACCAACTCTGTAATGAAACAATAGCTGTCGGGCAAAGTTGCAAATTTTTGAGATAAACACATTTTTGGTATGTTGACGGAAAAGCAAGAACGTTCAGGCCAACCTAGACTTAAAGGGGGAGCAATGTCTCACCTTCAACAAGGCTTTGGAAGCACACTCAAAGAGAATCAAAGTTCAATCCAAACGTACTTCCTAGAAGACAGACAATTTTTCCATGAAGGAAAAAGCTTTTAAACAGCATACCACCAAATCCACAAGAATTAATGTATTTATACTGCAGCCTGCCAAGCAAATATCTCATCCCTTGAATCCTTCTTTATTCTAACAGGCAACCGAGTCTATGGAGGAGGTGGGATGAGATGTGTAAGGTCTGAAGTCCTGCTGACGTAGACCAAGATTCCCACCAAGGCTGCTAGAAGTAGGGGAGCAGGAGAAAGAGAGAGAAAGTGTCAGGTCTGAGTCAGTGCCTGGAATGCAATAATTAACCCTGTACCCTTCTCTGTTTTAAATCTAGAAAAATCTCCCCATTGTCTGCGCAGAAGTTTATGGATAGTCTTACTGCATAATATTTGGATTAACAAATAGTACCTTCAATTACGTACAGCAGGAAAGAGCTTGTTTTTCAACACTAATATATAACCACACACAAATACACCCCGCTAAATTAGTAACAAATGTTCTTACTGATTTTGGCTGAGACAGGCTTTCTGATAAGAAAAGATTTTCCTTTCTAAAAAAGCTCAATTTAAACACTTGCCTTATTCCCCTGATATAAAACATCTGAAGTTCATGCCCCGGTTCAGTCAAATCTAATAGTTTTAACTCGGTTTCAACCATTACTGGTCATAACAAGACGTATTCAAAAGGGTATTTATGTTTGCTTTAGTCTACTGCATCAAAGTTAGGAAAACACATCTGGGCAGTGTACATTCTAGCCATACTGCAGACCAAAAATCCAGATAAACGTTTTGTCTAGAGGGATGACTAAATAAGTTGGCCAAATATCAGAACAAATTCACTTTGATGTTTCAAATTGGTGGAGCTCAGAAACATGACCTAAACTGTACAGTTACATCCTCTGAAGGAGTAGCAACCATCTCTTCCTTCAGCATCTGCTGAAATTAATAAAAATACAAATAAAAACTAAACCAAAAAACAACCTTTATCAGGACCCTCTCCAGTGCTTGCCTCCACCGTTACCAAAAATGCCTCGGAGTCTGCTCGGTAGCCCAGAGAGAAGGGTGGCACTGGAGATTCACGTTGCAGGTGCACATGTCTGAACTCAGACAGGCTCCACAGAGTGATGCTGAGCTACTCATCAACCTTAATGATGAAAATATATAAAAGCAGATAAAACCCCCTATCAGGTGTATAACTAACTCGCTGAGCTCCATCCGCAGACAGCTGGCGTGACGGTAAATGATAGGACTGGAAAGAATTACTGAGCACCACTCCTGCGGGGAGAAGTACTGAAGAAAACCTGCTGTGCAATAAGAATACGAACCAAACATCATGTTCTTTTCTAAATGGAAAATTCCTAGGGGAAATTATAAAAGAAAAACCATTTCCCAAAGGAAATAACTCCATTGCAAAGCTTACCATTAAAGGAACTGGAGGAAAAAATGTCTGCAGCTCTCACAGAGCAAAGAAACTATGAAGAACCAGGAAGATACACAGCAAATATCTTCTTTTGGAGCAAACAGAAGAGTATGGCTGTTTACAACAGAGAGAGATCCACAAAGACTAAGATCCTCATCGACTAAGATGCTCAGGGAAGTGGTGGAGTCACCAGCCCTGGAGGTATTTAAGGAACGTGTAGATGTGGCACTTCAGGGCATGCTCTAGTGCCAGAGATTTTGGGGGTTTGTTTTGTGTTTGGTTGCATGTTTTCGGATTGGTTTTGTGTGTGTGTGTGAATGGTTGGAGAATAATCTCAAAGGTCCCTTCCAACCCTAAAGATTCTGTAACTCCTGTTTGACTGGGCCAACCCCTCTCCTGTCGATGGGTACAGAAGCCTGTCCTTCCTCCCTTCAGCTTACTCTGCATTTGCTGTCGGATGGCCACCTGAACTGCCACTACTTCAACTGGCACGTGAAGGACAGCACGTAAACACCACACCACATCACAGTTATTTTAAGATGTTTTCCATTTTCTGTGCCCCAGATAAGACATATTCCCAGTACTAAAAAGGCCTCAGGTAAACAGGATTTTGTGATGGAGGCAAATCATTTCAGAATCGTGTAAAAATGGTCATTCTCTGGTTGAACCTGAAGCTTTATCAGAGGCAAGAGTACACTGAATTCACACAGTAAGTTTTGAAACAGAATAATGTACACTGTAGACTCAACTACACTATACATCTATCCTATAATAAATAAAAGTATTAACAACTACCTACCTACAGTTTAGAACACACTTCACATGCCCCTGCAAACTGAGGGTCCCAGTGCTGCTCACATGGTGAGTTATAAAAAAAAAGGTTTATATATTTATTACAAAGTTATTACTTCAGAAAGTCTCACTGACTGAGTTAGCATTAGGGTGAAATGAACCCCAAGTTGGGAAAAAAAAAAATCAATATATCCTGCAGTCCTGTTTTCTAGTATGGTCTGTAAAATTAAATAATTAAGTAAATTTCTTAAATACAGTAGATGTAGGTCAAACTTCAGCCTCCTTTCCACAAGTTATATACATATATAAAATTAAATATTGAATTATAAAAAAATAAAATTGACTCTACATTAATAAAGCCAGAAACTTTCCATAAGCCAAAGAAAGCTCTGTCACTGACTTCAGCATAACTGAGATTTAACACAAGGAAAAATCAAATGCAAAATGTAAAGGAGATGGCAAAATACATTTCCTCCAATACTTAATAACATAATTTTATATGTATTTTTAATATATAAATATAAAAAAATATTTTTTAAATATATAATTCTATTCTCAAATAGCAATTTTCTGTGTGTGGCTACAACACATTCAGTTGTTCTCACTCATAACAACATTCATAGTTAAAGAAACCCTGAGACTACCCAGAGCAAGACTTACCCCGATGTAATAATTCATTTGATAAAAGGTAGCTCTATATTAAATGAAAAAATTCTTTCCCTCAAAGTTAATATTTCACATTTTCAGCATTTGAAGCTCACTACCATTATCAAGAGCTATTATCAGAGTACTGATGGACAAAATCTCTTTCAAAATAGCAAGGGGGTACTTGGGTCAGTAATTACCCCTGCTAATTGCAAACCACCCTCTTTCATTTAGTCTTTTCTGGCGAGTGCCCCTCTTTTCTGGTTTTGTCCATGTGATACAGCCAGGGGCACCTTCCTCAGTTCATCCCTTGCTTCAATTAACAGTTTAGTCCGCTATAACTACTTGCGTTCTTTTCAAATACCTTCTCATTTTCAACGTGTTTCAACTGGGTATTTCCAAGTTCTTTATTATCAATCTATGAAAATATTGCAAAGATATTTTTTTTTTTGGTCATTTGCTATAACTTCTAACAGTAGAGGGGTTAGGAGCATACCTTATATACGACACGATGTCAATATATAATTGACTTCGATGAGGATGTTTCACAGATGACACACCAACAGATTTCCCTCTCAGATCAATTAAGAATATATGTATGTATATTTAACATTTTCGCTTCTTGAAGTTATTATGTCACATCACAGCCGGGAAAAAAAATAAATCAATATAGAACACATAAAAATAAATCAATATAGAATGGGAAAAAAGTGCATACGAATGCATCTGCTTCAGGTAACTGGAACTTTTCAGATTCTTAAAGATTTAAATGCGAGATAAAATTCTAACATCCCTTTGAGTGGAATAGCCCCTTATGCATACATTTCAAACCCCTCAGAAGAAAGCTGGAGGAAAAATGTGCTATTAACTAATTAACTTAAATAGGCTGGGGATCAAGCAGGTTTCTTCCCTATTGTGCTTTTGTCCCCGTCTTCTGTTCTCGGTCTGACTGATGCTGCTTCCAGACACACGAACACCCACACCTGCACTAAACTTATTGTTGGAGCTTTTCCTTTAATCTGTGTCACAAGTGCAATTGTGACAATTGAAACAGTTAATATTATACTTTCTATTTCCTTTCATTCCTCTCTGCTTCAAGAACACCTGATGATGCAATTCCAACGAGTGAAATCTCAGCCCATTTAAGTTAGCCCAACAAAGTAATTTACAACTCATTTTTAAAGAGTTCAATTTACTTCCGTAGAAAACGTAGATTTTATTAGCAGTGTACTCTTAGATTTCACATGATGAGAAAAGTCTCTGGGAAGGTATAGAGACATTTCAGTACGTAAACATACTGTGAGAGGTGTCTGAAAGCCCCAGTGGCATTTATGCCCGCAACGCGAACGAGCTTGTCAATGTGTTAGGAGATGATTGCACCAGCAAATAAGGCCTTGGCTGGCTGCAATTAAACTTTCCACTTTATTTTACATTGTTCAAGCTTTCAACTAAATTACAAGAGCTTTGTGTAAAGCGGAAGCGTGTGGCCAGCTCTGTTCCACGCTAACGCAGCATCGCTCACCGGTTCTTTGCTTCTTGGTCAGATTTTGAGGATCATCTCTGGCCCTCCACACCAGCTGGGACATTACTTCTGCCCGGGATTTGCCACGGGAGTTAAGATTTGCAGGGTTCAACCACTGAGGATTCCTGGGTTCTATTCCTCCCCAGCCAAGGAGAACACTGGGCAGGATTATTTATAGAATAGGAAATCTTGAGAGACAGAATATGCATAATTTCTCTATATATGGGGAATATGTATATACTATACATAATATGGAAAAGGATATTTTAAGGAACACGTCTTCACTGCTGAAAACTATTCTCTCAAGAAAGCAATTAGCAGTTGAGAAACTGTCAGGCAAAAGATGAGACTCCAGTCCCGTCCCATCCCCAGTCATTTTTAGGAATCGAACGGCTAAAGAGCTTTTCCTTGTATCCCATTACAACTACTTTGACTGATGCTCAATCCGTCGGTGATCTGACAACAGGCACCACTATACCTGTCCAATACCTGTCAACACAAGTCCATTCCACCTACAGCCTGGATGAGGTCCCCAGAACCCAAAGGCCAACGCACGAACCCCTTGTGCCCCACACCACGCGGTAGCAAGAAACGCATACGTCTTCATAACGCCTTCACCGCTGTCTTTCTAACTTCATTCTGACTGCTTGGCAGCCCAGGAAATTATTTTAATGAAGAAATGCCCCAATTTTAAAAATGAATCGGGCTCTTTAGTCTTTTTCTCTAATATATTGTTTTAGTTCAAGAACTAATAGAAAAAAACAAGAGCAAGAAACTGCCAGGAACACTGTAGCCTGAATTTTTTCCTCATTCTAACCCAATTTGTAATTGCTTTAGAATGCATGAATGGGCTTTAATTTGAATCATCAATCTGCATCATTTTTTTTACTCTGGTTTCTTACATTTTGTAGGTAAAGCACAAAGTGTGCATCACTAGAGACTACACTGAAGTACTACACTTCAGACTATTTAAGTGTGCAGCAAATAATTTATTTTTTTTTTTCGCAAATAACTGTATAACTCCTTAGAAAAAAGTTGTGATCATAAGGGACAATTTCACAAGCAATGGTCCTGCAGGCCCATGAGGTTAACGGGAAATATATTCCAAACAGCGTAAATCAACCTTCATTGTTTCTACTCAAGTTTCTACATCATCTTTAATGAGACAGAATTTTCACTGGTTTGAACTGATACATTTTCACAGCCACTTGGTTCTGATCCTGGGGAGAAATGTCAGGGAACTTCAAATAATACATCGTACACTTTGGCCTCTGAAGTCAAATATACATGCAAATAAAGCCTGGAAATGGTTCAAGAAAGCAGTTTCTACCAGTGCATATTAAAATGCAAATTGCAGGAGATTAGTCTAATAATTCACAATTGGTGACCTTAAAATAATTTCCTTCTATTCCCCACTTCATTTAAAACCAAGTATTTTAATAAACAAGACTCTTTATCTGCTGTTTTTCCCCAGCAACATTTTTCCCCCGACCACTCTTTTTCTGTAGCCTTCATTTGATGATATTTTCCCTTCAATGGAAACGAAGCAAGGGTTGCCCTCATGCTACCAAAGATACAGAATACTTTTTGATTGAATTCTTTTCTCTATCCATATGGGTGCCTTCATGCTTTCAGAACAAACTTAACTACTTTTTTAAAAAAAAAAAAAATAATCTTTATCTTCGCTAAAGAATTTGATTTAGTAGAAATGTTACAAGATCTTTGTGGAGAAGAACATAATGCCACTGGGCCCACTTTCCTCTTTGTCCTAGTTAGTACGATTAAGACTTTTTTAATGAGTATTTTAACAAGTATATTCTTGATTTCACACCTTTATCTTAACTTGTCAACAAGCTCTGCTCCCCATGGAAACAAACAATAAAAGACTAACTTGACATCTTTAACAAAGGCTCTGCCCTTCAAAGACACCGAGGGCGAAGGAGCAATTTAATTAAGATAGGAAAAGAAGCTGCCAATCAAATTTTAAACCACCATTCATTAGATGGGTTAATAGATAAAAAGAGTGCCACCATTTCTGGAATCCAATCTCTTCCACTGCTGCGAGCAGCACCTCACCGAACAGGAATCGCTCAAAGGATTGACAGAATATATTGTGGGGGAGGGAAGGGTTAGAAACGTTCACGTGTCCCAGCGAGGGGCTCTGCCATAACGATGGCAAAGTGACACCGGGGTCTCCCCCGTGGGCAAACACCTGTTGACGAATGGGGACGTGCCATTAAAAGGGACTTCGCTTTCTTTTATGCTCCCTGCAATCGCGGCGCAGCTCGTTCGGGTTATGCCGGACCGGCATTCCATTCCCGGGTTTCGGACAATTAATTGCGACCTTCAGCTTGACTGCTCACCTCGGGTGTGCGAAACCCTGCCCGAAACCAGGGAAAGCAACAGAAACAGCTTTGAGGTTTTTTAACGCAAACACACCCTCCCAGCCTAGGAACCAGGCAAGTCATTCACTCACAAACCCCACAGCGTTGTCATTTGTTCGCTGATGATGTCATATAAATATATACAGGAACCTTTTTTAAAAACCAAAAGATAAAGACGTCAGCACGCAGCAGAGAAAACATTCTAATCTGGAAATTACTCAAAGGACTTAAAAAAAAAAAAAAAGCCTTTTGTCACCAACAGCATTTTTGCCAAAATCAGGTACGCAAGCTTTTTGCAGAGATTTATATTTCGTAGGTTTTGCTGGAAATTTTTAACCGACTCTAAGAAATAACAAAAAGAGTAAAATGACAATGTCTCCGTTCCTTTGAACAATGTCACTACAAGTCACAGATGCAAAATCAGAAACTTAAATCAGCAATAAGTAGGCTAGTGAAGCACCACAGACTGATGTCCAAATGCACTAAATCTGTTCCAACCCTTTCAGAGGAGATGGATAGTTTAAACAGCTGGAAGTTCATTGTTTGTCCAGGTACCTAAGTTAACTGTAGGGAAACTAGAGTAGGGAACGGAAATTTGAAAGTTTAAAGACTGCTACTTTTAATATAAAAAATATTCACCTGCCATTACTGTACATAGTCATTTTTATTATTGCCATTGGTCACCTCTTCTTTTGATCGCGCTGAATAACTGTAGGCAACGGTGGTTAGAGATGACAGCATAAAGACTGATGGGACGTTATAACCACACACTGGTTTAGTTGTAGTGGACTACAACCTGGTTACTGGGCAGATGTTTGATCTCTGCTAACACACAGTAAGCATACCATCTAAGCCAACGTGGGGTTTTCTACCTAGGATCATAGAATTGTCTGGGTTTCAGATCATCTCATCCAACCATCAACCTCACTCTGATCAAAACCATCACTAACCCATGGCTCTAAGCACTAGGGC
>JAOTQQ010000012.1:49370920-49385398 GCA_026546715.1 Gallinago undulata
GCCCACAGTCCACCAACACCCCCAGGTCCCTTTCTGCCAGGCAGCTCCAGCCACTCTGCCCCCAGCCTGGAGCGCTGCAGGGGGTTGGTGGGACCTAAGGGCAGGACCTGGCACTTGCCCTTGTTGAACCTCATCCCATTGGTCTCAGCCCATCCATCCAGCCTGTCCAGATCCCTATGCAAAGCTTCTCCACCCTCCAGCAGATCAACACTCCCACCACCCAACTTGATGTTGTCTGTGAACTGACTGAGGGCGCATTCGATCCCCTCGTCCACATCTTTGATAAAGTGTTAAAGAGAACCAGCTCCAATACCAAGTCCTGTGGGACACCACTCGTGACCAGCTGCCAACTGGATTTAACTCCATTCCCCACCCCTCTCTAGGCCCAGTCTCCAGTTAGTTTTTAACCCAGTGAAGAGTCCTTCCGTCCAAGCCATGGGCAGCCAGTCTCTCCATATGTTAAACACTACACAACAACATTTTTCCAACACCATCTTAGATGTAACTTCCTATTTTCTTAAAGCCAAATTCCTGCAATAGCTGTAGTTATAACCTGATTAATCATAGTAGTAATAAACAGTTTTTAAACTAGCAGAAAATTAACCACTCACATACTACAGAACATACCTCAAAATGTCGATCAATGAGTTCAAAATATTCCTGTAGGGGAATGGAACCAGAAAAGGTACATGCAAAATCTTTGCAGTTTTGCTTCTTGAAATGTTCTTTGAGTCGAAGCATGAGCTCTTTTGTTATCAACCAAAGGTCTTCTAACTGATCACTCTGGATCCTGTATCGTTCTTTGAAAACAAGAACAAATATAAGACTTAAAAGCACACTTAAGCCTTATACATTCACCATACAATATAGTTTAGGTAACACACAAATTTAAATTGCTAACTGCATCCAAAGTCTAGAGGAGACTTCCCTAAGAGATATATGTTCACAAGTGTTAATGACATAATTGTATTTTATCGATGTCAGTGTTAAATACTCTCCCTTTTACTCTAACTTTAGTAGGCAATGTAGTAGCACAAAATGAAAGTATTTCTTGCTTCAGGACTCCTTCAGAGTATGGGCCTGTTCATGAAGAACAAAAAAACCTATGAAGAACTACCATAATAAGGAAACAAGAGAATTACTGGATGATAATGTCATAGCAACAGGCTCTCTACAGTTCCCTGCCATAACGCACCCTTAGTGAGCTCTTCTGAGGGTTGGAGGTGGAATAAGGCTCAATTTGCTTTGGACCATGACAGAAGCACAGCATCCTAAGTATCTGCTAACAATGGTAACAAACCAACTCCAATCTACTTAAAATCTTGACTGTCTTTTGGAAACAGTTATTGAGTTCTTAGATAATACACTCAATATCCTTTTTATTACATCTCTACGTCCTAGATACCTGGTACTACTCCAACTAGTGACAGACAACAATATTTAGTTTGATGCTTCACTCTAGGTACAGCTAAAATTAGCAGAAGACTTTTATCCATCTATACACTGTGACCTTGTAAAAATGGCTTAGTGTAGAAATGAAAGTGTTACTACAAACTGAAGTGAAAAAACAAATCCTGTTAGCCAGTGTTATCTGTCTCAGGAAATTCACTTAACTTATCACATCTTGGTGAATTTCAAATTCCCAAGCTAGTGGGATGAAATTTTAATTCTGTTGTTTCTAGTTCACTTTCATATAATCCTCTCTTCAGCTTCCACAAAATCAGAATTAACTAAATATTGAGAGGAAAACACTGTGGGAAAAAATCACAGCAGCATTTTAAATTATCTTTTAAGATAAGAACTACCAAACAACAGTTCCTTATTTCTTTTCATTACTCATCTACCAATACCTTATCCAAAGGGGTAGATAGAAACGCAGTTACAAGGAAAAAGAGTCACAGGGCTTGATACAAACTAGTTCTTTTTTTGCCCTTGTTAACAAGGTTCACAGTAAATCAAATTAACCAGAATTCTTTAGATCTCGAATGTACTTAAAGTTTTCTCAACATTAGTAATTCAAGACTGTTTGACTGTACGGCTGGCATCATTCCCAGGACACGTATTTCACTGAATAGAGAATGACAAATTCTGTTTACAGTGTAACAGGAAAGAAGCAAGTTTTATTTAAAAACATGCCTGTAAAAGAAAAGAACACCATCTGCTAAATATAACATTCAACCTAATATCCATTTTTTAAACCCTCACAACGTAATGGCTGGACTTAAAGGGATGTATCATCATACTTTGCATTAAGTGATTTTTCCTTGAGGGAAATTAGTTCAGATGTTTTCAGGCCAAATCAACAGTCATTCCATTTACAACTGACATATCTAATACAGTAATGGTTTTAAATGGATAAAACTCATTTCCTCCAAAACGCGTATTTAGTTTCCATACATAGTTTGTTGGTCAATACAAACACAATCTAATTTTACCATGGCTTGAGTAGAGAAAATTGCAGTCATTTGCTTTACATGATCTTCCAGCTCTCAAAAAAAGGCAAATTAGATTTAGAAACTGTAGGAAACAGACTCTTCAGTTGTACTAAACACAGGCTTTAAATAAAAATTCAATGAAAAAACTAGAGAAATATCTGTGCTCACCCTGTGCTTTTATAACAGTTAACCAACACGTGTCAGATTTCCGTTAAAATAAGCTCTGTTACAATAGATTTGCAGAAAATTCTCAAACAGAAAAGGAGGAGACTGAGGAACACCAGTAGGTCACAAAGGCTTTTAACACCACAACAGGTTGTCCAGCAGCTCAACCTGAATTAAGAATGGTGGTCCCACCAGTAGGTTATCTGCAGGAAGTCCAGAAGACTCAGTTCACTTCTCCATTAGGAAGCCCGTGTCAAGAGAAAAAATCTCAGCCACAATTAGCAGTCAAGCCTTCTTTACACTTTTAATTAAAAGCTTTAAATTCCAGCAAAAAACCCCTAATCTACATGGGAAAGCTGCTTTTTAATACGTTTAACTGTCAAAATGACCTTCAGGCTGGGTTCCTTTGCAGCAGTGCTCTGACAGGCTGAAGTAACATCTTCAATTACTACGCCGTTCCAAAGGGATTAGCTAATACAATTAAAAACAAATGTGCAAACAGATCTCATTCATGTTGGCAGCTTCAGCAGTGAAACCCAACTGAACCTGGATGCTGTTGGTCTTCTTGGCCACCTGGGCACACTACTGCCTCATCTTCAGCCCACAGTCCACCAGCACCTTTTTGGTCAGGTCCTTTTCTGCCAGGCAGCTCCAGTCACTCTGCCCCCAGCCTGGAGCGCTGCACGGGGTTGGTGGGACCCAAGGGTAGGACCTGGTGCTTGACCCTGGTGAACCTCAACAACATATCTATTTTATCTACAGATCTAATTTTCTTTTTGAAGAACACTTCCACATTGATAATGCTGCATAAGCACTTTAAGTATAAACTCAGTGTTAAATGACATAAGAGAATAAGGAACTCCCAAATAATATATAACTTCACCTGAAATCATTAGTTCCATAGAAGATCTGTCCAGTCAAGCACAATCATTTTAATATCATGAAATTCTACCAAACAATGCTTTTGTGTTATGGATAGTCTCTATTCATAAAAATATTCCGAATTATGCTTGAGCATCAGGCCTTTAACAACTTTTTTTCTAAACAGGTTTTACTTAAAACATTTCAATAACATTCATACCTTCTTCCATAACAAGGTAATATTTCAAATAAGCAAACCCCCTAAGAAACTCCATAACCAACCCAATCCAACACATGAAGCGGACGCTGGAAACAGTCTGCTAATGTGGAAGGTGGCATCAAACTACCCGTTTGTTTTCTAAAGGAGGGATTCCCAGACACAAGAAATGAGCAGCCACACTACGAGAAACAGATATTTTGACTCTCCTTTGTGAAGTGAACTTCACCAGAAAAGCAGTGTGGGAAAGTTTACAGTAAGACTGCGAGTGTCATTCCTAGCTAGTGAATAAACAAACCTGAGAGGAAAAGCTGGATGGTTTGGGGTGGGGGAAGTAAAAGTTACAGCCTCAGTAGAAGCTAAAGTACATTCATTACTTCGACAGCCCCAGCTCACAGCTAACACCACCAGTATTTAACCCATCACGAATATCCATTTTTGAAAAGCGAGGTAGATTATTTTTGTGTTGAAAGAATTTCACATCAACAAAACACCTTCTGATTTCTAACATAAAACAATTTCTATAAAGCATTCACACAGTGTTCCATTTGAACTCTGGAACATGCAACAGGTATTCTAGTTTTTCAATTTGTCAGTCTGCTGTATTAAATGAAGGCTTTGTGCTCTTCTGGCATGGAAAAGGCTGAACACAATGGAACTGATGTGGTTCCAACGCACACGCCAAGAAAGAACTGTGTAGCTGTACAGGGCAAGACCATAACCTCTCCAAAATGAAGAGACCCAATCTTTTTTAAAGAGCTGAAACACACAGGTGGTTGGAACAGAGTACTTATTTCACAAACTGCTCTATACAAGAGGCACTGGAGCAGGTAACAGTGCATCTACATGCATGTTCTTACATTCTGGAAGCATAACAGGAAAGCAATTGAATGTATAATTCTACATTCACGAAGATATAGAGGTACCTAAATACAGAGACAGGTATTCACTTAGATGTAGGGAAGCAGGCAAGTGTGGTCTGAGGCCTAATCAAGGTCAAGGATTCCTGAAAGTCAGTGGAGAGTTAGAAACCTGGTTTTAGTCCCTTTCAAAAATTCCAGTAGATGATTACTTCCAAACAGGTGCTGAAATACCTTTGAGGAAAAGAGATTTCTTTCCATTATAACAACAGTATTAATTCACGAATAAAAACATTGCTAAAAACTTGAAGAAAATCCAATTTTTTCAGAAAACTGTCACCATAATGTACTGCATTTTGAGTATGATTTTCATTTTGTTATAAAATTGTGTCTTCCCTAGTAACATAATTAGATACTCATTTTGTACAGCTATTAACTGATGATCAAGCCTCTTTTACATTAATACTAATACCACTTACGTGACGTTTTTGAAGCAAGAAGAGTGGTTTTTGACGAAGTTGAAAACTGAAATCCCAGAACATTTGCCTGGTCATCCTCAGACGACGGCTCAACAAAATCTGAAAGAGGGAGTTGAGTACAGTGTTCTATAACTCAACACGGGTATTCGACAAACCTCAACCCTCTAGGAAAGGCAATTCAAAGAAGACTGAGCTCCCCACCCTAGGGCTCAGAAGTAAAGAACATGTGTCGTACTTCGGTATCCCCTCCCTTCATTCACAGCTGGAAGCTGAGCCCTGAGCCACACATTACCTTTTTTTCCCCCAAGCTGGGGTAGAATAACAGATTTCTCAGAGGTTCAGTCTGTACCATCTAAAAAGAATCATGATTAGCACACAGACCAGAGACTATCACCTTTTCCCAGATGCAAGGTCACCTTTAATTCAGATATTTGTGCAAAAAATGTGGAAATTATCATGAAATTGTTTAAGTGCACCCTGTCTTCAACTTTCAGCTCAGAGCACAGCAAACATCTAGCTCGATAAAACTAGCTACTCTGAGAAGTCCATGCGTGCTCACCTTTCTTTTCATTCTGTGTAGTGGATCATACCAGGTTAAAAGGCTCAAATTTAGAGTACCATATTTTGAAAACCACTCCGTGACACCTCTCCTGCCTACCCTCCCCTAAAATACAGCAAAACAGGGAGTAGAAGAGATCCAAGTTTTGAGTACACCAAGAATCCAAAGTTCTTTCAGGGATCACATCACAAATAGCATGCGCTTTTTTCCCAAATGGGACTGAAAATGGGATGAACAGTAATCAGAAGATTTAAATACCTTCTTCTGGAACACATTAGGCCCATGTTTTGTGTTATATTTTCAGTAATGCACCCGTGGGTTAAAAAGTAAAACAACACTATTTTGAAAGCATTATCACTTACCCATAATGAAAGCATATGATTAAAATGCCAAAGTTTAAACCTTTGGAAAAGGGTTTCTGTTTCAAATATGTATTACACAGCACATCCTTTTGAGATAAAAAGGTGTATTTACCCTCAAAGTGAAAAAAATCATGCTACCAAAAAGCCCAACCATGTTTACTTCACTCCTCTCACACAAATGTACTCTCTAAACTTTTCAAAGAGTGATGCAGCTGCATCTTAAAAATATCTTAAAGTTGTTGGCCCATACTGCTCTCAGAAAACTGTTCCAGAGCCTTGGTCCTCTGAAGTTCAGAAACTTAATCACTACCAGACTGAACTTTAACAATCACTGTATAAACCCTGTTTACTCATTTCTTCTTGTGCTAATGCAACCATCTACATCTATGATACAGACAAGAAACATTCACTGAAGGCAACTGTATTCCTTTTTATTTTTTGCCTGTGTTTTATTAAGCTAAATGAGTCACTTTTTTAATTTTCCTCTTCAAATCCCTAGAGAATGTTCCTAGCCTTTTTTTTTTTTTTTACACTTTTGAGTTTGAATCAATTTTTATTTAATTTCAAGAACCAGCACTCAGTGTGCCAGCACACAATAACATGATACTAGTTTTCCAGCGTGGAAACATTTTGACTGATGCACCCCCAGTTCTTACTTGTTTGCTTATGATCGTACCATACCGTACCGCCGAGCATTCCTGTGGTAACTTCCACCTTCTCTATCACTTCCAAAGTCATGAGCACATCATTACAGCAGAAATTATTTTCATAACATTACACCTCATAGTACTCTGTTCATTCTTCTTTTGCCAGCCACCTGGTTTCTCCTTCATATTATTCTAATATAAGATGTATCTCAGGCTGGTGCATCAGAAAAATATCGCTAAGTACTTGTCTTAAGGTACATGTCTTCTTTTTGGTCCAAGAAGGCTAATGAAATTACTAAATAAGATCAGCTCTAGACCAATTCATCAGGAATTCCACAAATCTTCCTCCAAAGCAACTGTATCCTTTACATAAAACATTTAACACTTTTGCTTTACCCTGCTTACTTTTTTTTTTAAACGAATGCCAACATTTTCCCCATTACAACACCGCTGATGCAATTTTATGTAAAATGATTTTTTGTATACCTGTGTCATTCCCACATTCCCAAAGAAATCTGAAGTTTTTCCAGAGACAGACATACCAGCCCAGGTGGATTATTACTGAAATACTACACCATCATTTCTTTCGAAATACACTTTTTTTTAGCATTCTAACAGTAGCTTTGGTAATTAACTCATTTCACACAGACAAACAATTCCTGCTGGAGTTCCTAATGCATTTCCTATTATAGACATATTTAAAAACCTACCTGGAAAAATGGTGAGAAAACTGACAGGAGGTTTATTGGTATCGATAGTCAGCTTGTGGTTTGCTGCTTTGGAAGGTTGGGCTGGAGAGCAAACCAGCCGCAAAGGCAGCCTGAAGTTACACTGGGCAACTCTTGGTATTCCTAGAACGACAAAAAATAGATTCATCTTTCATATCTGTATCCTGAATTTAAGATATTTCATACTGCTGTCCTGAAACAGGTGTAACAAGATAATTTTAATGTGATTAAGAAAGGAATATGTTAAAACAAAAAACTATGTAAAATTCTCAACTTTTGTTACGTTTTTCTCCTAAAACACTTTTAAGTTTGAATACTTTTAATTACCTTTTCAAGTGAATATTTTCAGCTGAAGGGGAAAACAAGTCATTAGCCAAATTCAGTGCATGCCTGTATTTATACCAATTAATATGCAATGAAGATCAACATTGTATTTATGCTCTATAAATCCAATTCTAGTTTAACACAGACAACAGCTGTGTGATTACTTTTGATGCTTCGAACACAAAATTGAACCATGTACATTTTCAGGAAAATCACAAATTAAATCTTTCTTAAAAACACTTTCTTTTTTTACACTCTTAATATTTATGCAACCTTCATATCATGTCAGAGGCTTGCAGCTTAGGAAAAAATATTAAAAAAATGTGTATTTCATAGAGATTATTACCCAAAGGTATATTAAATTCTATCTTTCAATCCTTGCATCATAATAAAACAAAGCTGTAGAACAAAGCAGCTACTGCCTTTAGTATTAGGGTCTAATCTCATATCCAATTTTATCAAATGGTGCAAGAGAAGAGGATGTTTTAACACTGACATTTAGAAAATGCATTCTTAGTATATGTCCAAAATTTGCTCAGATATAAACTTTGTTAAAAATTGCACATCAGAAATTACCTGAAACGTTGCATGTAAAGGTAAAAGTGCTTTTTGCTACAAAATATTGAGAACTTGGTCAATGGGGCAGGCAGATTACAGGGGTTTTGAGGAAGATTTGTTGATGAAGCAGCTAACAGAGAAATCTTGTTTTGGGCTTTTGAGCCCATATCTTTGGATACGGGCTTCACTATAGGCACCAATACTCATCGTATTGAGAATTGTATTAGTGTCATAGCAAGAATCACTCATTCTCTCCCAAACAACCCACGAATCTCAAACATTAACCCCAACGCTGACCTCAGCGGAATTTAACAACATAGAACTTTAGAGAAACTCAAGTAAGTTACTGCCATGGATTATATGGAGACAGAAAAGTCATGAAACTGATGGCTACCCAGATGTTCTCCATCACAAACTTAGCAGGTTAGTATAAAAATAGAGCTCGACCATTTGTTACTCATCCAAACAACGCTTTTTGCTAACAATTTTGTGCGCTGTTTCGTGGATCTAATGCAATGAAATATTATTTCTAAGACTCATCTCACGGGAAAAATGTTACTCGCAGGCTCAGATTCATCCCTCTGATGTCAATTCATTGGCTCTTTTGGCTGGTGGATAATGCCTCTGAGCAACTATTCCGCAGCAGCTTGTAAACAAAAAAATTCAGTATAAAACGAGCAGAAAACTTAAGACAGGTCCTCAAAATTAGGACATCCCTGGGTTCCAAGGAAAATTCCTGAAAAAATACTTGACAATAAGCCCATGACCTTTCAGAATGATTCACTCAACTGTATCTTCATCATCTGATGGGAAAATTAAAATATTTTCTTGATGTCAACATAAAACAAACATCTTGCTATCGAACTTAGATATGGAGACTTATCAACAGGAAAAAAAACAGCGAGAAAACTAGCCAAAACTATTTTGAAATACTTTTTTTATATTTAAAACAAGATGGTTTTCTTCTTGTTTCAAAAATCAGCTTTTCCTAGATAGTCTGCTCTCAGTCTGCCTCATATTAAACAATTTTTCAGTATTTTAGGAAAAGGTCAAATCAAAACTCAGATCAAATACCATCTGGGGCTTTGGAGAAGACAGAAGGGACTGGGGAGATTTGTAGTTGTTGTGTTCAAAACACGTGTATATAAGAAAACCAAACCAAAAAGCTCCAATAAAATTTATCAATACAGTGAAAAACTCATGCTGGGAAATGCTTTCAGGATATAGCAGAATTTTAAGGGGTAGAGAAGAAACACAGAGCACTAGCAAAGTGTGGGAGCCAGAACCTCCTCAATCCTTTGGTGTTACGTCTAGAATTATTCTCACTTCATCTAGAGCTGTGATACATTGCACAATATGCACTTTTAGCACTGTTATAAAGAAAAAATGTGAAACAAGTTCAGATTCTCTTCTAATCTGAAACAACAGAAATTTCGTAACATTATTACATGAGTTTCTACCATTTGAAGGCATACTATGCACTTACCTGATAAAAGTAATAAAATGGTTAACACACACTGTAGTTATGACTTCCCTTCCACGCATTCATGTTAATTATATTTGAAACATTACACTGATGTACAAGATAAAAAAATATAAAAGTTCAGATCCCACATATTCAGAGAATTTATGGTATTTCTGATATTGATGATGATTTAACTACTCCAGTGCATCTCACAGTAACCCTAATGAGTTTTGATCCAGATAGTTCTACAAAGCTTACTGTGATGCTCAATATTCTCCTCAGCATCAGGTTTTCATCTCGAGTAGAAATTTCTTAAAACAAAATGCAAATCTTAATTTTTAGCATGTTACCCTTTCAAATTATATGCATTTATTTTCATATAGTTTATTTATATATTTACTCTATAATCTAGTAATTTTTAAAATGACTTTGCATAGCAGAAATCTGCCACGTGGTGATAGCTATAGGACAAGACAATAGGACAACAGCTATAGGACAAGAGGAAATGGCCTCAAGTTGGGCCAGGGGAGGTTCAGATTGGAGAAAAGGGAAGTTTTTTTACACTGAAAGGATTCTTAAACCTTGGCCTGGGCTGCCCAGGGCAGTGGTTGAGGCCCCATCCCTGGAGGGATTTCAAAGCCGGGTTGCCCTAGTGCTTAGAGCCATGGGTTAGTGATGGTTTTGATCAGAGTGAGGTTGATGGTTGGACGAGATGATCTGAAAGGTCCCTTCCAACCCAGACAATTCTGATTCTATGATTCTATTCTCACCAAGAGAATTATTCTTTTGAGATGGTTCAAGCATCTATTCCTTGTATGGCACCTCAAGGACCCCTGAAATATCCAGAAATCAGAAGAGGAAGGGAACCATTAACACACTTAGCTACTTTTTTACTTCAATTAGTATGCTCATAAGATCATAAGCACTGAAAAGCAAGACTCAAATATACATATTTCTATATGTATATAACTTCTGTTTAGAAAAACTGGAAAACTGAATAAAACCTCTCAATTGATCTCTAAATCTATGACAAGCAACTTTTTTCCCGCTCCCCAAGATCTGAGGAATTTGTACTTCATGTATATGGTTTTTTTGAAGTTAGCAAAATGTTTCCTGTAAAGAGTATCTTTTCACTACATGTACACAACTACACTGCAAAACTACCCTTTTCTCTTTCTAGTCTACCTAGACATAAGCGAACTTTCCAGTCCTGTTTTGTCTTTTTAATCCTACCTTTTGCAAGTACCATTTCTACCACAATCAGTTTTGTACTGCTGGCATTCTGGGTTAGAAAGCAGCCTTTTAGCCTTGAACAAGATGTTTCCAATAGTAACTGGAATGGAGAGGTGGTCAGTGACATCATTGGCAGAGGTACTCAGTTCAAACAGCAGAGCATTGGCTACAAACCCTTATGAGCTGTTTCAATTGCACCAAAAAAGCTGTAATTTAGCTGCCTAAGTTCTTGTTGAAACTTGAAAAAAACCAAACCTAAAAATATGGTAAAGAACATACAATTGTGCTTTCCATTTCCAATCTCAATGCATGAGGCAGTTTATACTTCACAAAGTTCTTAGGTTACACAGGAGAAAGTACAATATACTTCACCAAGAAATGTCTTTACCACTTTCCTATTTTCTCCATGAGTAATTGTTGTCTTATGTCAACTTATGTCTTATTGTTACCTCATTTATTTTCAATTTTCTCAAACATTCACACCGTCAGAGTTATCAAACCAAGGACAGTAAGAATGTACAGAAATAATAGGTGAAATAACAGCTCCCTTCCAAATCTGCTTTATTCAGCACACGCTATCACTCATAAAACCATTCAAACTTTGCATTTTTTCCATCACTCACCTTCAGGATTGAGCTCTACCATATAGCCAGCAACGGGACAAAAGAAAAAAAAAAAGATTACATAAGATACTACTCAAATAAGAAAAAAAGCAAATACAGTAACAGCTTTTAAAGAACTTAAGCTCCATTTGTTAAGTAGACAATACATAAAGACATAACACTAGCCAAAAACCAGACATGAGACCAAATCCATCAATACTGCAATCCCATCCAACTCAGTGACTCATTAACCTTCAGCTGTAGGAATCCCATGAGACACACTGAAGACTCATTTGGCCACAAATATGGGTATCTTAATAAGAGGAAAAAAGTCTCTATTCAGATAAAAGCCACAAAGGCACTTTATTTTTTTTACCAGTATATTACACTTAAGGATTTGATTAGCTCGTACATGCAAATACTAGTGTTATTTGTAATTGATTATAATTATCCCAGCTTCGTAATTTAAATAAAAATTCAAAAATTTAGCAAGATCTTAAGGATGCTCCTTCATTTAGAAGTCTTCTAAATTCTACCATTAAATGTAAGCTCTTAAAATTCTTTAATTCTTTTAGATGTCATGTCTTCTGGGGATTTTTAATTGCATATAAACATTCAAACATACTAAAGAGGCAAGATTCCCTAACCAAAAGGCTTGCAAAAATTCAACCTAACATCTAAAATACAAAGTTTAACTAGCATCACCTGAAAGAAATAACACATTTATTTGCCAGTGAGTAATATCCTTTAAGTTTGATGCTCTGGCCTCACAAAGCAAAAATACCAGAAGCAAGAAAAACAAGCAGCAAGTTTTCAAAAATCAGAGGATCTAAGATACTCATAAGTCTACACCCTACACAGTCGTACCGCAAAACCTGTCTGAAGGCACATCCCTGGGTTGGATAATTATGAAGGTGCATCATCGTGCTGGGTCCTGCATTTCACTCACAGCAACCCCAGGCAACGCTCCAGGCTGGGGGCAGAGTGGCTGGAAAGCTGCCCAGCAGAAAAGGACCTGGGGGTGTTGGTGGACAGCCGGCTTAACATGAGCCAGCAGTGTGCCCAGGTGGCCAAGGCCACCAGCATCCTGGCCTGTGCCAGGAAAAGCATGGCCAGCAGAAGTAGGGTAGTCATCCTGCCTCTGTACTGGGCACTGGGGAGGCCTCACCTCCAGGGCTGTGTCCAGATCTGGGCCCCTCATTACAAGAAGGACATTGAGCTGCTGGAGCATGTCCAGAGGAGAGCGACCAAGCTGGTGAGGGGTCTGGAGAACAAGTCATACAAGGAGAGGCTGAGGGAACTGGGCATGTTTAGTTTGGAGAAGAGGAGGCTGAGAGGAGACCTCATTGCCCTCTACAACTACTTGAAAGGAGGGTGCAGAGAGGTGGGGATTGGCCTCTTCTCCCAAGGGAATAAGGACAGGAGCAGAGGAAATGGTCTGAAGTTGGGTCAGGGGAGGTTTAGATGAGATCTTGGGAAGAATGACTTTCCTGAGAGGGTGGTCAGGGACTGGAACAGCCTGCCCAGGGAGGTGGTGGAGTCACCATCCCTGGACAGATTTAAGAAACATGTAGACGTGGCACGTGCTATAACAAGCTCCACCTAAACTTGAGGAGGAACTTCTTTCCTGTGAGGGTGCCAGAGCCCTGGAAAAGGCTGCCCAGAGAGGTGGGAGAGTCTCCTTCTCTGGAGACATTCCAGACCCCACCTAGACACGTTCCTGTGCGACCTGCTCTGGCAGGGCACTGAACTAGATGATCTCCAGAGGTCTCTTCCAATGCCATCTGATTCTGTGATTCTATGCTCTAGTGCCCAAGATTGTTGGGTTGGTTTTTTTGTGTGTGAATGGTTGGACTTGATGATCTCAAAGGTCCCTTCCAACCATGAAGATTCTTTGATTCATCTCACAAGGCATAAACACTTGGGCACAAACAGAGGGACCACAGTTCTACCAGCTGTTTATGCAGCCTCTCAAGAAAAAGGGAGGAGCATCCTTTTTCTCTCCCACCCTCTTCACACACCTGCAAGGGCATGTCTGAAGAGGGCAAGACCAAGCTCTTTAAAACCATGTTGCAGTTTTGTCTAGAAAGAAACACTTCAGTCATCACACAGCCTAGACTGCCATCCTAAACACGATGCTTCAAGTGACAAGTGATGTGAACTCCATGCTGAAATGAAAGTGCACACATAGGATACGGTACTCGAGCCACCACTCTTCCCTCTGTGCTGGCACAGAGAACCCAATCAGCAAATCTGGCTGAGAAATAACACTTGATTGTTTGAGCACGACAGGAGAGGAGGTGGAGGAGCAGAGCCAAGCAGTAAGGAGTGAAGAACACACTGCTTCAACTCGTTTCTGCTGCATTTAGCTTAGCATGGGAGCCCTGCCTAAACACAGTTTCTCAGTAGCCCAACACATTCACAAGGCTGTGTGCAGAAAACTAAGCTGATCTGTTATAGGTAGCGGGGTAAATTTACATATTCTATTAGGGTCATCTGGGCATTATATAACAGGACAACTTTGTTTCTATTCCTTTGGGTTAGTTTATTGTTTAGAATGAATGCTTAACTGGGGAAAGGGAAGTGAGGAATAATCACATCTCCTCCTTTGCGGGAGGGCAGTTACGGTCTCATTTGGTGGCAGCCCAGCAGGCTCAACAGTCAAACACCTAATTAACTTCTCACTCCAAGAGGTGGACCCTTAAAGGGCAGAAGAGAGGCAAGCTGGTAGGACAGGGTGAGAAAGCTTGTACAGCTCCTTCCCAAGCCATAAGCATATGATCCTACCCTTGTAAGACCAATTACATAATTTAATGAATCGACAAAATATTAACTGAAACTAAAGACTTGACTCAGACATATATTATTTCTTTAATAATGGGGTGTAGAGCACTGCGCGGATTCGCTGTCGGAGGCGAGGGGCTGGAGGCCGCCCCTGCCACCCTCGCAGGGATTTGGCTCAGGCCCACAGGCGGGGCGCGGG
>JAOTQQ010000012.1:49391121-49409209 GCA_026546715.1 Gallinago undulata
ACAGGTCCATGTCCTTCCTGTGCTGAGGACTCCAGAGCTGGACACAGTGCTCCAGGTGGGGTCTCACGAGTGCAGAGAGATGCCACCATAAGGTCCACATATGCAAAGTTCCTAAGAAGCAGGGAAGTTGGTAGCCTCTCTGGGTTCTACAAACAGGATCTTCATTTGTACATCTTATATCTTTTTCAATTTAAAAACCATAGCTGGTTTCATACTGGCTTGTCATACTTTCATCACTGTCTTTGGTTACCAGTGATCCTGAATCAACAGGATGGGTGCAAAGAGATTGATCCTTACCATACTTAGCTTTCAAAAATCAGCTGGACTTCCTGGCTCAGAGGTGACACTCAGGGAGTAGCATTAAATAACCAGAATGGTCCTCCACTTGCTTATCTAATTCAGTTTAATACATCTATATCCTCTTTGCTTTTACCCCATATATCACAAATGAAATCTTTTCCCAAGAGTAGAAGTAGTATCTGCCAGTCTTCGGTTTCCAAGATCACTGCAGAAGCCCTAAAATTGTCCCCACACTCGCTGTATCAATCCTTGGCCACGAAGTGTCTCACCAGATTTTTCCTTTCTAGGTGGCTACTGAAGGAACCCCCGTAAAAGCCTACCCAACAGGAAACTAAGACATATGGACAGCCTTGGGAAAGAGAGATTGAAGGCTGTGCTTCCATAGATATACTGAGTTACTTATATATGAAACTATTTGCACCTGGAGGGTTGAGCAAATGAGCAGAGCCCCGTTAGAGCATTCTATGGACCTAGCAGTTCTGAGTGTGGGGAGCAGATTATTGCAGCTAGCCAAGGCCACAGCACACTGTCCTTTTTTCCACAGACAAGTGCTAAGACAGAAGCACACCTTACAAAGAGGTCCCCGTATCAAAAAAGAACAGTAGTAGAGGTAGCAGTGCTAATAAGAACAGAGTTTAAATAAAGGTATCAAATATACCTAGAAAAGTATTTAAAAGCAGCATAAGCTCAGTCACACAAATATAAATATGCAGTAAGCACTAAACATGATCAACCATTATTTACTTATGTACGAGACCAGTATTTTCAGAGTAATTTCCTTTTTATACAGGTACATACAGATTCTGCATCCAAATCGGGTGAAACTTCTGCTGTGACAATTAGATCTCTATGTTTTTCAGATTTGGGCAAAATATCTGAAAGAAAAAGAGAAAGTAAATTAGCTCTCCTTTAACAAAAAAGCAATTACATTTATAAAAATACAACAACTCCAAAAGCATCAGGTTTCAGACTTATTATATCCACCAGGTAAAGGAAAAAAATAATGCATACAATTTTTGACCAAAGAAATTTCCCAATTTTATAAGATTTCTACAGACAATCTAAACCAGGATCACATTCTGGATGCCTGAATATACAAAAAAAGGATTTAGATGCATTCTATAATGAGTTTTTATACCAACTATCCATGATCTCCAGAAACTGCAAGGAATTTTTTAACTTGTATCCTCAGGTGCATATACTAACACAACTATAATAAACAGTTATCTCCAAAATCTCATGGCACTTTCATCTAAAGAATTTGATAATGAGTATGTTAGATACAGAAAGATTCTGTTTTTAATAGTGTAAAATTAAAATAGATTTTAGAAATTTCTCTGCGTAAGGTATACAAAAGTTTTATGTACAGAATGTTACACAGGGCTTGGTTACAATGGTTTCCAGGACTGTCAACGTGCAAAGCAGAGAATGCTACAAGTTCATGTATATCCATGATATAAAACCTTATGCAGATACACATACATTAAAAAGCTGTAAAGATTAAAGTGTAAGCACTTCACTACCAAGAGAAATTAAATTACATGATCTCCTCTTAAGAGTCCAGAAATCCAGCTCTAGGGTATTTACATTTTTTTGAAATGCATTTTTATTTTTTAATACTAAATGTATAGGAAAAAGAAAAACCCAAACTGGACACATAGTTCCTAAAGTTACATTAAGTCTTACTGTTGTTAAGAGGAAATTAACGAACACAGTAACTGAATAATTGAGAGCATGAGCACATTATCTCTTTCTAAAAAGAGGGTCAAGGGATAAGATCTCAATGACAACAGAGAGTATGTTCTCATTTTCTTATGCTCAGAGAAAAATGCCTCCTTGTAGTCAGTATGACAGTTAAGATTTTCAAATTTTTCATGAGTTTATAATGTAAATCCTTAGTCTTCAAAAAGTATAAAACAGCTTAGGTTCAACAGTTTAATGGTCAGCACTGGACAGAAACACAAGACATTTATGGAAATAACTACTCTAAGGTGGTTTTCTTACATGACCTAATTCTAAATATCCTCCATGTTTAGAAGTCAAAATTAAACAAAAATTATTTCCAGATAAGGGTATATACTTTCCAAACAACACAAGCTCTTACTGCACAGTGAATACAGAAGACAGAAAAGTCAATGGCTCATTGTAAAGATTATGCTTAGGAGTAACTTAACGGTGACCAGCATTCAAGGGTGGTTTGTATTCAACCAGACAATGAGTAGTCATATTAAGACTTAGCTAAAGTTCCAAGAAAAAAGCCAAAATGAAACAAAGCCAAAACATCCAAAACCAAAAGGCATTCTTCATGACTTTGTTGTAAAAAAGTTTCTCACACATTTTATATCCGGTTAAAGTCAAACATAACACCATTAGAGTATCTTTCCACAGTGAAAACAGCATTCATAAAAAAAAATTCATCTGAAAACACCACTGTAACACTTTAGATCAGATTAGAGAGGCTGAGGGAGAAAAAAATTAAGAAGAGAGAATGGGGAAGAGATCAACAATATTCACAGCAACCTTGTTAATCATACCATGACAGATACTAGAAAAGTTACAAGGGACAACTATGATTCCTTTCTTTCTAGATCTTCCACACAATGTGTTAAAACTAACAAAGAAAAGGTGATTCACTGCAAATGGATTTATTCCTTTCATCCTTCTTTTGTTCCCCTTAGCCATGATAGCTGGGCAAAGCTGTCAAATACTTCAAGAAGGGCTGTGGTAAAAA
This sequence comes from Gallinago undulata, assembly GCA_026546715.1. Taxonomy (NCBI): domain Eukaryota; kingdom Metazoa; phylum Chordata; class Aves; order Charadriiformes; family Scolopacidae; genus Gallinago; species Gallinago undulata. Next base: position 49,394,153 of record JAOTQQ010000012.1, read on the forward strand.
TCAGAGGAATTTACAGATATCTACATGCTTAAATAACCTATTACTTGATTTATATAATTAAAAAACTGGTATTAGTCTATCACAACAACGGACAAAGTTATATGCAATTACAAAAAAGAAATCTTTGAGTTGCAGAATCAAGCTCACAATGGCAGATAAATCATTTGTTATTTTCTAGGGATTTCAACTGTGAGCTTTTCGCTCCCATTTCCACACAGAAAGCCACGACTATTTCTCTAATGCATTTTAAGAGCATGCAAACTATCACTAGGAGATTTTAACTGGTTCTTTCTATTGGTCTAAGATTTTACAGTTTCCTGTAAAATCACACAGTTGTGATTTTCCTGTACAAGTCAGCTAGACTGTTTAAAAAACTAATCATGATAACAGAAACTTTGAAGGATCTCTGTAGAAATTATGTGCCCTCACTTGAACAAAATCAATCCAAATTATTAACAATGTATGTAAATTCAAGAGTTTATCATGATCAGTTATTGGGGTATTTTGGTATCTCACTAAGTTACTGAAATACAATCACTTTTGAGAGAAGTTAAAGCAACAGAATGGTTGTTTTAACAAAAGATTCTTTGTTCTTTGCATAGCTTAGGAAGCCATTTGTAATAATAAAACAGAATTTGGCAATACTTTCACTCTTTTTGAAACCTAAGTATATCAGACCATTGCTGTGAAATTCCTCAAGTTTTCTTGCATTTGGGTGGTACATGCACTGACGGGGTTTTTTAAACAAATCCTTGCACTACTGGAAATTATCTGCAGCCTGACATAGAATCATAGAATTGTCCAGGTTGGAAGGGACCTCTCAGATCATCTCGTCCAACCATCAACCTCACTCTGATCAAAACCATGGCTCTAAGCACTAGGGCAACCCAGCTTTGAAATCCCTCCAGGGATGGGGCCTCAACCACTGCCCTGGGCAGCCCAGGCCAAGGCTCAAGAACCCTTTCACTGTCAAAATTGTTCCTAATCTCCAATCTGAACCTCCCCTGGCACAACTTGAGGCCATTTCCTTAAACATAAACATCTAGAAAGTTCCAACAGGCATCCTAACAATGCAAACAAAATACTCTGTATCCAAGGGTCTTCCAGTCTAAGGTTTTGTTTGTACACTTTTTTATTAAAACCTAAACTTCATGAAATATTACATCTCCTACAGGAAAACGCAATTATGGTTAAAGTATGAAAATAAAAAAATATTTTGAAGTGAGCAGCTATCTTAAGGGAAAGTCAGGTGGTTAAAAATACATATAACTATAGAAAAGGGAGAAGTGTACCTTGTGTTTTTGTGGCCTGCTTGATGATTTTCTGCAGCTCTTTCATTTCAGCTTCAAATTCTTCATAGTTTATTTCCCTAGACTCAACCCTAGGAGCCTGGAAGAGTGAAGGATCAGTTCCAAGGTAGGAACACTGAAGATGCCCATCGTCACTTAGAGTGACTATAACACCCTTCAAGTCTCTGCATTAAAAAAAAAAAAAAATAAAGCTCATTAAGAAACTGGGAAGAATCACAGCAGCAGTAATGTGGAGAACGAGAAAGTTGGAGACGGGCTGCTGAGTGAGAGCTGGGCAAGTGTTCTTGTATTGATGGGAAGGAGGCCTTGGGATCAGTAAAACAGTGTCCTAATGTGGTGATGTGTGTGGTGTGAAATGTAGCAACCAAATAGCAGTGTACTGAAATAGTAATGTTTTGTTAGCCTAGGCCGGATGAACGTTTAAATGTAGTCAATTGTATTGCTCACAAGGGTGTGTGGACATCAACTGTGTAAAGAGCTCAACCAGTGATCAAAAGACAGAAACTATATATGCTGGAAGAGTGAAACAATAAACGTGCTGCTTCTACTGTTCCATCTACAAATATAATGGAACTAACTGTTTTTAATGAGATTCTTTTACCAAAAGAACACAGCAATATTTATTCTTCAATCCAGATGTGTTTATTAATGTTATTCCCACTTATTGGGATCACACCTAAGAACCAGTTCGTGCTAGACAGATGACTAAAACACCACCCAAGTATCTCAATCTGTATAATCAAAGCGAGACGAAGGTGAGGGTCAGAACAAACAAGCCAAGTATACAGTACGCTTGTAACCTTTTTTATTCACAAATTATTGCTTAGGTTTTTTTGCATATGGATATTGAGGTTGGTATGCAGAAAGAGGAATTAGCTAAACGGAACACCAATGAAGGGAAGAAGGAATTAGAATAAACCATGAAGAGATGGAAGATGTTAACAGTGAAGACAACCATCGGACTTTGATAGCATCAGTAGCACCCCTAACCTGCTCCTCGGCTGCCACTGCAGCTCCTACACTGGCTTCAGACCCTGGCTGGCTCTTCCCTGAGGTATTTTTCCAAAAGGAAGCCTCATGGACCCAGAAGATTCACCTTGCACGTCTCTGGATCAAAACAAATGAGTGTTTTACTACCTACACACAAGACTCTTCTCCCAAGGGAACAGTACTTCATTGAACATCCTCCTACAATAATCTCACTCGTTTTGCTTATCTGACCAGGTACCATGGAAATGCAAAATTTAAGAAAGTATTTAATAAATTATGAGACAACAGGGAGTACTGCTAACAACTGCCATATAAAGTAAAGAGAGACCAAATTTAACTCTTAGATATAAAACTTGGTTTTGAGAAGAAAGCGTAGCGCACTATCCCACTAATTTAACCCATGTAAAACATTTCATTTATAAGCGTTCAAGCTACAATTCATGAAGAATTAACAAAAATTCTTTTAATTTACATATGCCAATACCTTTTAAGCTCCTCCTCTAGCACAACCCTCATTAAAAACCAAGTAGTTATATAAAAAAGCAGAATTCTTTCTGGTTTCTTTTGCTGTCTTGTAGCATGGCTCAGGTACACACTGACAGGGAACCTCATTCCAAAGCTTTCCAGAGTAACAGTAAGTACAAAGGGAAACATATCATAGATTAATTTCAATAACTGATGGGACAGTCCAAAATGCCTTTTTGCAGCAGGCTAAGGTCACAATCCCAGTGTTGGTTTCACAACCAAAATCAAATATTCTCGAAAAAATAAATCTAAACCTCCCCTGCCCTAACTTCAGACCCTTTCCTTTGCTCCTGTCATTATTTCCTTGGTAGAAGAGTCCAATCCCCACCTCTCTACACCCTCCTTTCTGGGAGGTCTCCCCTCAGCCTCCTTTTCTCCACAATGAACACCCCCAGCTCCATCAGCTGCTCCTCACAAGACTTGTTCTCCAGACCCCTCACCATCTCTGTTGCCCTTCTCTGGACCCGCTCCAGCCCCTCAAGGTCTTTTTTGTGGGAAGGGGCCCAAAACTGGACACAGCCCTTGAGGTGGGGCCTCACCAGTGCCCAGGACAGAGGCACAAACAGCAGAAGACAAGAGACTATTGTGAATACTCTGACCATACCCAGCCTTGGCAAATAACACCTCACGTATAGGACTTTGCTTGCTGCCTGCCAAGTGTTTGCAAAGAACTTTGCTGTGCCCATTGCCAGAATGACAAAGTCTTTAAAAAAGAGAAATCGTTGAAGCAGATGCTAGTAAATACACTGCCCCACACTCTTCTATTTAGTTACAGCAAATACTGGTGTTGCTAGAAAAAAAAACCAAGTGGGACAAGACAAACTGCATCATGAGCTTTTTCCACAACTGCAGAAAGAAACCAGACACCTGAAAACAAGACAATTTCCAAAGTCTTCCAGCAATGGCTTTGGACCTTCTTAAAATTTCTTTCCTGTGGCCACGAATCTGTTAAGCTAAGAAGGAAAGATATACGAGTCAACCACCCCTGGAGGGATTTAAAAGCCATGCAGACGTGGCACTTAGGGACATGGTTTAGCGGTGGGCTTGGCAGTGTTAGGTTTATTATTGGACTCCATCTTAAAGGTCTTTCCCTATCTAATTGATTCTGTGAAGTCATCTGAATGTAAATCAAAAAGGCATGAAGAAACATAGCTACACTGTTAGCGATAAATCTTTGATGATATCCTAAAGTATAATACATCCAAAAGTGGTTTGTTCATGCAGTCTTTCCTATGTCCCTTTTAAATTGGCAATCATCTGCGGATAATCACTCTATCAAATGAAACCAACCCAAACCTACAAGGTCATTTTCCTATATAAATTAGGCTTTTTTTAACTTCTGAGTTAAAGCCAGCATTATAGAATGCACATCCAAAAACTCCATCTTAAAATAAATTCATTTCAATCAACTTTCCTGTTAGTCAGGACATCTTTTAAGGCTGCAATAGCTCAGAGACAAAGGCATTGGCTTAAGAAAGCAGCATTACAATTGAGCACTTTCCTTTTGCCAAGTCCTAAGAAGACTGTTTGACATCAAAAGATATGCAAATATATATATAAAAAAAAAAGCCTTTTTCAGTAATCTTTCCTTGTTAAAGCTGTCAGTGAATTTGTAAATCACTAGAAACAATAAAAAAAACATGGGGAACCAGTCATAACATATGATTTCTCCATTGGAGTGCTTGTCAAGATTGCTTTATTTTTGTTAATCTTTTACAAGAGTGGTTAAAGACAGAAGAGGGAGGGGGAGCATATTTAACAGTTTTATAGTAATTTCCCCACAGCTACTGCGGTTGTACAATATCCCTGCAAATACCATTACTTCATTTGGCACATTTTGCACACAATCTGGAATTACAATTGCTAGTTAAATTTCTTTTACTGTAAACTATTTATTATTATTTTTTACTATATCACACAATAGTCAAAGTAATAGAAAAATCTAAGGGGACACTTTAACAGTGAGGAACTCAAAGTATGAAGCAAATTATTCTGGTATCTAAAATAACTTTGCAGTACAAAACAACTCCTACACTCATATGGTAATAATTTGAAAAACTATCTTTTATTGGATTTTGGGTAATAATAATGGCATATGCTTTTTGTAGATCTTCTCTTACTAAACAAATTGCTTACAACATAATTATTGAAGAAATTAAAATACTTGGAATCTTTCCAGTTTGATCACTCAAGCAATTGACTTCGAAGTTGAATCTGAATTGGGAGTTCCACCTGGATGACATAGCAACCCTTAGGACACGGTCTGATTATTGACATCATTTACAGCTTAAATTATTAATATTTCTAATAGCACAAAGTTCTACCACAATTTCAGAAGTAGTCCTAATTGATATTACTCAGACCAATCATTTTAGAAAACAAGGTGCTCCACAATACTACTTTCAGACCTTTATTGATAATGTATTATTTATAAACTATTAAATTAGGAAACTAATCCTGGAATTGGGCTTAAACATTTGGAATCCAACTCTCTCATCATCCTCTGAAGTATTATATGCAAAAGCAGAACTACAATAGCACTTTTTAGTTTCGTGCTTTTGAAAACCCAAATTTTTAAGTTTCACTACCATTTCAATGTCATTTTAGCTGTAACCATGTGAAGTAGTGGATGAAATGCTGAAGGGATATCAGACTAGGAGTAATAAACTATAAGAGTTTTCTAACATGAACTAACAGGAATAAAAGTGGAAAGCCCATCTTAGTCAAACACACACTCCAAAAATCAGACATTCAGCTGAATATTTAAAGTATATGTGGTGTGATTCAGTGCCAGCTACCATCAATTTTTAAATGGCTTGGATATCTGTCAAACACCCTCAGGCTCCTTTGAAAACCCCTCTCTCATTAAAAGACAGAAATCTTTGCTTGACTTCATACAAGTATTACTTTTGATGTAAGACTTCCCCATTCAGTTATTACACATGAAATCAGATAAACTGTTTGCTCTCAGAAACTACAATTCTTTTAATGTTGTTTATATTATGTATTTAACATGCTTTGCACACTCCGCAGAGAGCAAGCCAACAAATAATGTAAATATAGTGTTCAATTCTAACTTTAAAAATCCGTAGTTATATTGAATATCCTTAGGTGGTAAATAATTTGTGCTGTTGCTTTGCAGAAAAGCATTCTTCATCCTTGCCATTTGTGGGATAGTTTAGGATTGCTGATCTTAACAGAGTAGCAGTCACACATCTAGGTTAAAAAAAAATTATGAAATATATGGAAGGTGATAGAAATGAAATGTTTTCATCTTGATAATCAGTGGAAAAGCAGTTAACAAAAGAGAAATTTTGACTAGCAGAGGTCAACACTGCTCCCCCCTCATAAGCACTGAACTTCACTGAGAACTAGAGTACAACCATTTTGAACACCTGAAGGATTCTCCAGCTACAAGGTCTCATCCAGCATTTACACTCTCTACTTGGGAGCAAAGATGTTTTCCCTGCACCTTTACACGGTGACACCACGCAGCAAAACAGCAAATTAGTGCCTTAGCGTGTGACAAATTTAGACAAGTCTTTAGCTTGTGTCTTCTTTTTGAAAGAGATGCCTAAAGGGCCAAATGCCGTCCCGTGACAACGTAAAAAGGAGCATCTTCCACAAATCAACAAAATGGAAGAAAAAAAAAAGCAATGGAAAGGAATTGTTTTTACTTTTACTGCCAAGTCAAATGTAAACATTACTCAAAGTTTGGGTCAGGGGTCTTCTGCCAGACCCCTACTGCCACTTGCAGGGCAGCACAGCAGAAGGAACATCCACACACATCATCTTCTGACTCCTTCAGGCAGGGGACACACACTGGTACAGGCAGGCTAGACATGCAAATTAAGCTCATGCTACAAATTACATATTAAATCAATTTTTATCTGAAAGATTAACCAACTAAGTTTCTTGTTGATTTAACTATAAAATCAAAACTTGGCTTTAGGGAAAAAAAATGTAAAGATCTCTGAAGGATAATACTCAAGGAAGCGTTCCTAACTTCCACACCACATTTCTTACTATCACAATTCCATATCTAAGACACTTAATGGCATAGTCTGAATTGAAAATGAATGTGAGGACCAGTAAGAAACCCTGAGCCTCTCAGTCAGAGCTCCAAACAAGAAACAAGATAAATTACATTGCAATCTTATCTATGACATTACCAATGTTAGCAATAGGAAAGAAATTAAGACCAACTGTGACACACCTAAAACATTTCCATGTTTCATTCCCCTTATAGCTATGTCAAACAGTACATATTTCTTTATCTGCACCTCCTCCACCTGAAGTCTAAAATCTGTTTTAAGGCCAGACCCCTCACCAGCAAACAGGTACACAGAAGGTTCCAAAGGCTGTACTAAAAGGTAGCAGCTACAGCATCATTAATATAGGATCTGGAGGGCCTCAGAAGTTTGTCCTTCACCTTAACCTTCTCTCCCACTTCAGGACAGTGGTTAGAGCCCATTTCACTCCAGGCAAGTTGGAGAGGCCCCTTGCATCTCTGTTTCCAACAATAAAGAGATGCAAGGTGCTATACTGATAAAATCTACATGCTAGTAAAGTTTGTTAACAAAAATAACCAGGATGTGTCTTTACCACCTATTTTTTTCTAAAAGGATTGAATAATTAGATAACTTTAAAAACACTCAACTCGGATTAACTTCCATCTCTTTCTTCACACCGTTTGACAGTGAAGTGTCTGCAAGCTTTAAAATTCACCAGCATTTCAGGCACAAAAAAAGCACATATGCTCTTAGTTTTATCAATACTTCTCCTTGTCCCTTCAGCCCGTCTCGTAAAGAACAAAGCTGCTCTGAAAAAGCATCTCTGGCACTAGCTGGCTCTCAACTCCACGCCTCAACATAAACATCCCACTTGCTGCTCCTCATATGAAAAAACATCTTTCATTTTAGTGGCATAATAACCAAGACCTTCAAAATCAACTTAGACTATTCATAATGACTGTTTGTCAAGTGGGATGTCCAGCATTTCCATGGGCAGAGCAAGTGTCACAATGCACCCAGAAACTCCAGCCCACTGCTCAATATCCACCTCCAAGACCGAGATAAGAACCTGATACAGTTCTGGTTTGCTTTATCACAACATGAACAGGCACAGAGAAATGGCAGGTTAGGAAAAAAAAACCCACAGCAATTGCTAAAAAAGCAAGTATTTTATTTTAAATATTTGAGGGGGAGTTACTTGCCTTCTTGTTCTTGATCAGTTAGAGTTTCCACCTTTAAGGCTTCCTCTAGAAGCACGAGGGTAAGAATATTCTGTTATTCTAAAGTAAGTTGAAACCCTTACAAAACCATGTGACTATAAAAAGTAGGCTTTTTGAAAAAGCAAATAAGTGACATGCAATAAAATTAGAAGAACTGACAATATGGACATACGCTTAATATCATACAGTAAATGCCATTTGACACTAACTTGCTAGAAAGCTCAGTCATGAATCACAGCATAAGCTGGACGTGGTATCTGGCACATCTACATCTTTTCCAGGACCAGAATCCCATCCATATTCTGTAGCTAAGCTACACACATTCAAGTTATGTCTTCACAAGACCTTTAAAAAGGGTAACATTTTGTACTACCATCTCTTGGCAATCCGTGGGCAATTCATTGATGAAAAACAAGCACAGTATTTATTTATTTTTTTGCTTAAAATTCCTTTAAAATGCATTTATGTTTAAGAGATTCTAGAACTGTGCATTTAACTTCTCAGATCAGGCAATATTCTTACCAAGCACTCCAATAAAAATTTCTATATATACACGTATATAAATGAACAGTTCATACAGTGCGTCATAACTGGCATTGCTTCTGTTACAGCACTACTACACAGAAAAAGGAAAAATCTTTCAACAAACTGTAAAGTTTGATTCCTGCAGTTTTCTTTGCATAAAGCCATGTAATAAGTGCTAACTTTTGCTGGCTTTCTATGTAAGTTTTGCCATTTTCATATGGAGATTCTTTAACAGTTGTGGTAGCTGTGGTGATATCAGTTAGATTCAGGAATAACAAATGTGCTGGAATGAAGAACAAAGTATCTGGATAGCAGGAAATTCAATGACATTTATTTTTAAGCATCTGGATAGCTAGAAATTCAATGATAGGGGTTTTATTTTGACTCCACCCATTGTTACCCTGTAAGTGATTGCACTTTTACACTTCACATACTTTATTCAACTATAGTTGTTTTACTTTTTTTCCAGTAAATTCTCTTTCTGCTGCCCTTCTACTGTTTGGGGAGCCCAGCTACAGTAAGTACACTCATCTAACCCCCCAATGTACTATGACTGTGTGCCAGAGAACAAGTTTTAATTTCAAGTTCATATTTGGACCAGGCCAATATTTCCTCACTTGCAAATTGATCACAGATTTTAATTTTCTTTAAAAAAAAAATATTGGAAGCTTCATAAAGAACATTTTCAACCTATGGCTATACATCAGAAATCTGAACTCCAGTCTTGTGATTCAGGTACCTCATTTAAATCAAACTGATCAGTCTGTTGGGCTACGTATGAATTCAAATCCAGGAATTAATCCTGTGTCAAAACAAAGAATTTAAGCACAAGCTAGTGTTCTCTTCTTTAGGGGGGCAGGTTGCCAAATCAGACTTTAAACATTAACTTATTCAGATAAAGCATCATGAAGTTATAAGCATGTTAACTATGCCAGGCTCAAGCTACTACTCATATACAGAAGATGAGTCTTGGCTCTGTGAAACAAGTGAAGAACAGCCTTCAGGGACTTCATACTTCATTAGACAAGTAAACAAACCACATATTCCTTATTAGTCAGTTTAATATTATGAAATACTAACAAATTAGAAAATCCAAAAGGAGTATTGTATTAAGTATGTTTCTAGAAAGCAAAGAAGTGGCTCTGGCATTGGCTCTATCAGACACTGAGGAAACTTCTAGCAGCATCTCACAGAAGCCACCCCTGTTGTCTCCCAACCAAAACCTTGCCACACAAACCCAATAGACCCATGTTGATCTGTAAGCATCCTGAGGTGACCATCTCTGGTTATAAAGAATGAATGCCACCTTCCTATAGCACTATATGGCAAAAGAAAAAAAAACAAGGACCAGCAGCAAGAAATCACAGAATCACATGGGGTTGGAAGGGACCTCTGGAGATCTAGTCCAACCCCCTGCCAGAGCAGGGCCACCCAGAGCAGGTCCCACAGGAACTTGTCCAGGTGGGGTTTGAATATCTCCGGAGAAGGAGACACCACCACCTCTCTGGGCAGCCTCTGCCAGGGCTCTGCCACCCTCACAGTTCCTCCTCATGTTTAGGTGGGACTTCTTCTATTCAAATTTGTGCCCATTCCCTCTTGTCCTGTCCCTGGGCACCACTGAGAAAAGACCAGCCTTGTCCTCCTGACACCCACCCTTTAAGTATTTATAGGCGTTTATGAGATCCCCCCTCATCAAATCACTACCTTCAATCAAAACAGGCTGGAAATTACTAGGCACCTAAACAACCCCATCCACAGCTTTTTACATGCATGTTACACACACTTCTATTAGAAAAGATGCAAGAAAAAAAGCAAAGAGGCAGCTAGGAGTAAAATGGTAACTCAGCAGGTAGCAAGAGACCATTGCTTCAGTAAGTTAAAGTTACCATCTCCAGAACTAACTTATAAGTACTTGAAAACTCTTGTAATGCACCTGTGTAACCCTAACAAGTGGGGCTTTTCCACGAGACAGGAAAGTGCAGTAGCCATGGCTGTCAGCGCTACATGGGACAATACAAAAATTCAAACACTAATTAACATGGTTACCCAGAAAATTAATTCTCTGTGCCTTCATTCGTCAAATAGTCTCTGCTCCTTTATTATTTCTGCAAGGGGGAGATGTACTCATAAGAATAACTCTAGAAGCTTTCAACCTAATGCATTACTTTATTTTGTCTTACAAATAGTAAGAAAATTGGACTCTACTGTAGCATCTTAACTTTGAAGGGATTCAGTAAGGTGCAGTATTTCCTGCCCCTCAGCCTACACAATGCCACTTAAAATGTATTACTTTTAAGTCTCTAATTCAGTAGAACCCATAATCAAATACCTAACAGCACAAGCCAAGGCAGGAGCAGCGATAGGCGCTGGGTAGCAAACCATTAGTAGGAGATGCAGTCTGAAAGGCTCACAGCACCGACAGTGGGAGTTCAGGCATGACCCCGACAGTAAAGCCTCCAGTGATCATACTGGAAAAGCACCAACAAAAATAAAGAAAATTATCCAAGTCACTTTCAAATACCACAGTCAGTTGTGCCAGCAATTACCAGGGAAAAAAAAATTTAAAAAAATCACTTTTAGGTTGCAAACTGAGAAAAACAGGATCAGTGATAAAAATATCACAGGTGCCACATTTTCATGGGGTCATTCCTCGGTACAAACCTCGGTAGATTTGAAGTTCATAAAGAGTTAAAGTGTGGATAAAGGTTACTAAGTAGCCCTGCCTGCTATTTTGAACATATAGAGTCCACTTATTTCCTGGCTTTTCAACAGTTGTTTGGTTTGGGTTTTATTTTTAAACAAAAGTAGTAATTTCTTCCCTTATCTCAAATAATGAAAATCTATTTACTAGCTAAACTCAAGCTAAAAAGTTAGGTTCTGGAAATTTAACATTTTAAAGAAACTCAGATATTATTCTTTAAAGATGATAAATTACTTCTGGACAAAAAAAAAAAAACTTTCCAGACTGTTTGATATTTCCTCTTCAGAAAACACACTGTTCCTTTACCAAGTAAAATTATATTTATCTGTCAAATAAACAGAAGTGAAAGCAAGTATTCTAGTAACTTCCACCAACTTGTCCATTCCTGCCAGCCCCTTTAATAAAAGGAATTTCACATTTTACAAGGCAGATACTCTTTTGTGGGTTATTTGCTTCAAGAATCTCTCTCCCCTGAAGAAGAATCCTTCTGCTCACAGATCTAGTACATGTGAATGCTCACAAATGGAAGTCAGTTCCCACAGCCTAATTCCCAGATGTAGCTCCTCAAAGCAAGAGGCACCACGTACACGGAGCATCCAGTAACCTATAGACAAGCACTCCAGGTGGGTCTGAAGTTTTTTCTTTTGGATACTTCTAACCAAATTCCAATGTGGCTGAAGGTGAAGATAACCTTCATTTAATCCCAAAGTTCATTAATAAACCTGTGCCTAATGTAGTAGGAGTTCCCACTAGATTAAGTGGAGAGGGAAGAACTCTTTCCCCACACTACATCCCCTAAACCCCGAGAGAAGGTTGGTTCACTGTTAGAACAGTGCCTGCTGATAAATTCCACATGAAATCAACATCTTTATACCCCCAGACTTAATTTCTTGATGGAGAGTCAGAAGCACAATTAACCAAAATTAGGGCATCACGAAATATTAACTTGAAAAAGAGAGGTATTTGGGGAAGTTTGCAGTCTATTTCAATTTAAAAGAAAAAAAGGCTATGTTTAAGTCACAGGCTTATCAGATATAATTTGAAGGCTACAAAAAAACCCAACCAGTAAAATTAAGATTATTAAAGTTTAAAAATATTCAGAAGAAACAAAGTTGCTGATTTAAAGGCTTCATGCTTACTTATTGAAAAAAATGGGTTTCTAACTTGGAAGCGATCAAAACAGAAATCCCTTTCCTGAGACTACATCCAAGCAATAATATTCCATTGGTGGGATTTTACCTCAAGCCACAGAAGCATTTCAGGTGTTTGTGACAGAAAGGTCCCTGGGGGGATGAGCTATTTCACTTCACACCAAATGCACCTTAACAGTGTTCTAGTTTCAGGGCAGCCAGGTCAGTAATACTTAGAGCAATCAATTAGCCCTTAAAACATGGTACTCTTAGCAGCAGCTTTGCTAGGGCAATTAGTGTCAAATTAATAGAACACTAGTTATTCCAAGTGTTTTAATCTACTCCAAGGACTTCTTATGGTCAAGCATGTGGAGACAGGATAGTTCAGGCCCAGAAAAATAAATACAACTTGTCATAGGCCCTTAACAAGTGACTTTCTGCTACTTTCTGAAGAACTTATTTCAGAAGATTCACACAAACAGAACCCACCTTTTTGATGAGGGACTATTAAGTCACTTGCTTTTACAGGCTCAAATCCCTGCCAACAGGGAAAAAAAAAAAATTGACTTTCACATGAAGTGCTTTCGCTAACAGGAACTCTGAACAGCTTTGTAGGAACCACATGCTTATGGGCTCACTCCCCACACAGTTACTTGAATTAAGAGGGGAAGAGAAACAAATCTAACACAGCTCAAGAAGCATCAAAAAGGAACAAATTCATAGAACTGATACTCTCTGAACATAACAGATTCTGCTCATGAAATTTCGTTTGCAAAGGAGATGTGGAGGTACAAGAAAGTTCTTAGAAAAGAGATCTCTGGTGAAAAAAATGGAAACTAATAGTCAAGAAAAGAGGAAATAGACTTTGAAGCCAACACTAAGAAGATATTTACATAATTATGGTGGATAACAAGCAAATACTGCTGCTCAGAATTACCATTTCAACACTGAAAAAATCTGAGTGGAGTAGGAATCCTTATGATTCCTTTGTGTAACTTCCCAGATTTCAGCTGTGCAAACTGCAACACATTTCTCTTCAAACAACTCCAGAAGAGGGGTCTGGAGTATTTTGGGGGGGGGTGGGTTGGGGTTTTTTTTTAATCAATACTTACATTTCCTTTGAGATTTTCAGCTTCAGTGAGAATGGTTTTGCATAGCCATAGCTTTAAGGATGCCAACACAGGGCATGCAGAAGTGTAACCAGCCAAGCAGCCTCATCAATGGCCAAATTAATTTATGCTGAAACGAGGTCCCAAGCAGTTTAAATTAATCCAAATAGTCAATGTAGAGTGGTTATACTCGGAAGCAAGCCAGTATTAAGCATGTAGGAGCTCCACTGACATTAAAACAACCTCATAAACAATGTCAGTAACTACTACATATTAACAGAATCAGAATATAAACTTGGTACAAAATAAGGAAGAAACTTCTATAACAATGATTAGAAAGGACCTTCCAGTTCACGGAGCATATTTATAGAAATATTCCAGCAAAACTCAGAAAAAGAAACTTTCAAATTTTTGCCTGAAGTTCAAGTTTCTGATCACCAGATTTTATAGGAAATTTTCAATTTCCTGAGAGAGAACACTGAGCTTTTAACAGAAGGCAAAAAAGTTCAACAGTTAAAAAATACATTACTTCCAGAGTGCAGAGACACCTCACCAAAAGTGTTACAAGTAACCATTTACCTTTGATTCTATTTTTCCTGGCATTGTTTCTGAAAATGATGGAAATCATGCAGTTTACACTAGAATTTAATCCCAAATATTGTAGTATATCATCATCATTATTTACCTACTGGTATTGCAATAGGGAAATACTGCACTTCACATTCTTTTAAGAGGAAAAATCAATTAATAAAGAATAAGGAGGCATACTAGAAACACAAGTCATTTACCTGTAATTCTCTGAAGCACTTGAACAGTTGTTCTTAGACGTAGACTACCAAGATTACAGGATAAAGTATATGACTGCCTTTATGAGGCAATCAGGATCTTGCCCCAAGAAGGATTTACATAAAGTGCCTTCTAATAATGCTTTTCTTACCCAGTAAACCAAATCCACACATTGAAAGTAACAGACATTATGCCAACCAGAAAATACAACTGAACACAATCTGTAGAGACAACTGCTTTCAGAACCCTTGATTCACTTCATAAGTATTATTGCAAGAGAAGTGGAAAGGATGTGGAAGTAATTAATTGACATACATCATATCTAAGGCACTTTGATCTCTCAGCAGTGTAGGATTAACAACTCTATGCTTATTAAAGTACTTATTATTTATGTTACAGTAGTGCCCAGAGGCCCCAAGACCTCTCTTGAGTATTAGAAACTCATTATCACATTGAGTCAAAGAATTCCCCGTTAGGTTATATTAAAAAAACCCACATATTCTTTTAAGCCAAAATACTACCTTTACAAGCTTTACTACAGCTTTTCCTTTTTAGAATCATAGAATTGGCTGGGTTGGGAGGGACCTTTCAGATCATCCTGACCAACCATCAAACTAATTCTGATAAAAACCATCACTAAACCATGTAACACCATAAAAACTGATGGGACATTATAACCACACACTGGTTTAGTTGTAGTGGACTACAACCTGGTTACTGGGCAGATGTTTGATCTCTGCTAACACAC
>JAOTQQ010000012.1:49422224-49432437 GCA_026546715.1 Gallinago undulata
TGGAACTGGGGAGCCCAGAACTGGTCCCAGTGCTCCAGATGGGGCCTCCCCAGGGCAGAGCAGAGGGGCAGGATGACGTCCCTCCACCTGCTGGTCACACTCTTCCTGATGTCCCCCAGGATGCCATTGGCCTTCTTGGCCTCCTCTCTACCTAACCTCTCGCAGATTTCTGCCTGCCATAAAGCATAAGGAGGATTTTAGATGGAAAGGGAATCTTGAATTATTAACATACCTCCAAAGGCCCATCAGCCCTCATTCACACAATCAATCCTTTAAGAGACCTGTGATATACTCCTTTAATCTTGATCCCACTCTTGCCACAGAAGATGACGTAGCTCAATTAAGCAACTTGGAAATGATCCCTTTAAACCTCCAATTGACCTGAGGTGGTGGAAGGACCCTTAGGAAAAACCCTAGGAGGGTTGAAAGGAGCACAAGAGACTGATGTGCAGTACAGAGATGCAAAAGCATCCTAGCTACAACATCCATCATGCAGAAGTTCCCACCAATAGAAACCTGGTATTTGGCACTGTGTAGACATGGGGGTAAAGTCTCCTCCTCTAAATTTACTAAGATTATAGGACAACCTTCATATCAAGCAAAGAATTTTTCCCACATACAGAAGTGGACGTTTATATAGTGCAAGAAATAGTCTCAGGAAGAATGTTCAGGCAGCTGTGAAAGCAGTATCACACAGAGTCATTCTTTTTTCAATACAGCAGATTAATTACAGACAGTATAAATAGAGTGGGTCTTGAAAAAGAACAATAGCTGTGCATGGGAGAATGGCTGGATGCATAGATGTAGCCCGAATAATGATGATTCATGAAGAAATGGTGGAAAAAATTTTCCTTAAATTCCATTTCTTGCCTTAACTTGTTGAGTAACTACTTCTCAAGCCCCGGGAACTGCAGAAATCTTTGAAGCCCCTGCATTCAGAGAGGCATTACAATACTGATATACGTTTTTTCCAGAGAAGGTAAAAGAAATTCTAGTCTGTGAACCTTTCCAATGTCAAGCTGCCCTCCTATGAAGTTATACACCTACCATATGTTATATAAATATTCTAGAATGTCTTGCTGAACTACCAAATCTCCTACAAATAAAAATGAAATAAAGACAAGTACTGTCACCAGTTGCCCTTCCAAATCAATAGCCTTGGACTGAATAGTTATTTAAGGCATGTAGGTGTTTTTAATGAATCACAAATCAGTAGCAGATGTTTCTTTGAGCTCAATTACAGTTGAATATAGGCCCTATTTTGCAATAATTTAGGTACTTTCAAAAGTTATCCGTAGGATCTTAAGCCACCATTGTACAATAAATCTACCACATTTAAAACTCCATTTAAGACAGACCTGCGAACTTATAACCAAACAGAATGACAAAATCCCACGGTTAAAACCCAGTGAAATTCCCTGTCTTTTCTCCTACTTTTCCATTTATAATCCCATTAGAGGAAGGAGCTTCATGATCCCTATGCACTTCCGAAAGCACTTTGATTCTTTACTAATTTTTTGAGATAGAGAATTGTTGAAAATATTTGCTGAAGAATGCTCTCCATAAGTCATATCCAAAGAACTCCTTAAAAATAGCTTAAAACAAAGTCTAACAGTCTGAAGCTTCCAGTGCAAAACTGAGAGTTTAGTTCACAGAATCTTAGGTGGAACAACTATACCTCTTCAAGAAGATTCAATTATCTCATTAAAATTAGAAATAAGCAGCTTGACTAAATAGTCTCAAAAAGACCAATAAATTACAGCCACTTTTCACATTCACATCATTAGTCCATATATAACCTAGGCTAGTAGCCAACACACAGAAAGGACTAACTCTTACCTTGTGGTCAAACGAGTCAGTAAATTACACGCCGATCAAAAAAAAAAATCACCATCCCTATTGCCAAAGTGGAAACCAACCACAGAATAGTCAGCATAGCTGTTAGGAAGTAGGATCAATTTTGTTACCTTGTATTTTAAGACTGCTGGAAGCATGCTGTAAATACTCAAACGATCTCACTACTTCGCCACTAACATTGCAAAATATTACTTTCATACTTCTGCAGGTAAGCAAGATGACACACATTTTCATTTCAATCATCACACTAAAGAGCAGCTGCATACATTTTATTACTGCCATAATCCTTCCTTGTCCTTTTTAGTCACTATAGTCACTAAATACATCTTGGGGGGTTATTCTTGTTTATCTTTATTAAGCCATGCTCATAATCAGACTCAGTCATGTTAACAAAAGGCAAAAATTTAGCAAGGCTGCAGCATTAAGTTATAAACACTCTCATCTGATCTGGCCTTATACAAGGGGCAACAGAGCACACGGCCACAGTAATGAATGGTAAAGTTACAGATTAATTTTGTGTAAAAAATTAATTTGAATCCACTTTGCCACTTGAAATGACAGCATTGTGCAGCACTCTAACCCTCCAGCAGGCAGAGGCTCTGCCACTTAGCAAGAACTGTGATTATGATTAATGTAAGCTCAAGTTTTATTGCCCAAACCTTTCATCACCACCCAGGGGACAACACAGTAGTCCTATACAAAACAAAGATATAAAATGATGTCTACCAAAAATTTTCACTTTTTACATCTTCTTGAATTTCTAGTTATTTGGTGACACTTTTTATAAAGCCTTATTCACCTGCATACACACAGCTTATGACAAGTGTTGATCTGCTTAGACAGTTGACCTGTTTGAGAGTAGAAAGGCTTTGCAGAGGGACAGGCTGGATGGATGGGATGAGGTTCACCAACAGCAAGTGCCAGGTCCTGCCCTTGGGTCCCACCAACCCCCTGCAGCGCTACAGGCTGAGGGCAGAGTGGCTGGACCCAACAAACAAGGGGTTAATGACCTTCCAAATAAACTTCTCTACATTAGAGACTTTATCAGGGAAGTCACAGATAAACACCAAAAAACCACACAAATAAAAGCTACAGATACAGATTTCTGAAAGACCCTTTGAGAAGGTAAAAGAGACAAAATAAACTAAAACTGCATTCTTTGGATAAAAAAAAATATGGCACAGCAAACAAATCTGATCGACAAATGCATCCACATGAAATGCTGGAACATTTAATAAGAAAGGACACATGTAAATAATAAAGCTGTACATAGGTTTGGAGTAATAGAAAATTCATCATGCCAAACTATTTATTAGACAGGGTAATTAATTATATATAATGCATTTCTGAACTTTAGAGACATCTCTAAACTTAAGTAAAACATCTGATATGATCTCAGACAATCCTCTCACAGGAAAGCAGAGAATGGCAGGCAACAGCACTAAGAAGAAGAATCTGGGGATTAGAGTAGGATGATGAATTAAATGCGAGTCAACAATATGTCATCAAAAAGACAAATGCAAGATTGGGTCATTATTAATCTACATGCACTATTAAAACCATATGAGGTAATTACTGTTCTGCTTGGCACTCGCAGACTCTTGGCAGGAGTACTGCAGAAGCCATAGCCCCGCGTGCAAGATACAAGCCATTTTATACTACCAGTGCACAACCATTGCACACATTTGCGTGCCATACTGCAACACAAGTAATTAGAAAAAGCATCACAGAAAGTCTATCAAAGTTTTGAGAAACATACACAACTGCTCCCAAAGTTATGTATTTCTACAATCGAGTTTACTTCATTTTAATTATACTGCTTTGTTTGAATGAAATGCAGATCAAGTGGTGTATTTAGCAAGTTATAACCAAAGTAAATTCCCGCTGTACTGAAGGCAAGGGGAGGTTTCACTTGTTAGCCTACCATCTATGCATTACTGGTAAGAGAAGCTGAAGAAAGAGAAAGGAAATGGATGGAACGATGGTAAAAAAATTCAGAGAAGGTTTTCCTTGACTAGTTTTCCATTCACATGTACAACTTCGAGAAGAGGCTTAACTCCATAATTTAAAAACAAACAAACCAACCACTAATGGGTTTCCAAAGTCACATGAGGAACCATTTAGTAATAGTCATCAACAGATCTAGTCCATGAAAAAACTCATGAAGACCAAGCCTTTCAAATAATCTCACCTTATCCAGAGGCAAATTAAGAGGAAGGTAACAGTTAAATAATCTGCTTCTTAACAGAACTAGCCAGGATGTCAAAGTCCAAATTTATACCACGGCTGTATTTAAACAGAGTCATAAGAATCATTTAACCTTACAGCATAAAACTCAGCTGATAATTTTTTTCCGACACCTAATAAAATTCATTCTTGCAGAATTGTGGAAAAGTTAAGAACAGTCTACCCTTCTTATAAAGACTCCTGTTACAAGTTTGCACATATGTTGTATTTCATTATTTTAAAAATTTCCTCATATAGCACCCTCTGTTGTAACACTCAAACATATTTTGCCTCTAGGCCAGTACTATAATAAAAGTAAAATGAATTCAAGGCCATTTGCTGAAAAAAAGTTCAAGATATTTTCACACTTTTTTAGTTTTAACTTTTTCATGTCAATACTGTATTTTCTTTTTTCCTTCCCTTTGCTATTGTTTTATTATTTCCCTTTATTGGTACTGTATCCATTGAACAACTTCACATAAAACTTGAAGTATCCTGGAAGCCAGCTTAAGGCATTAAGGTTTCAGATTAAAAAATAAATTCCAAAACCTGTGCGTTATTAGGAGTATCAAATTCTAAATCATTTATGAACTCATTTTAAAAGGTTATATAAAACCAGAAGGAATTCACTGATTATTTAACTATTAGATACTGCAAGTATATTTGTGGAACCACACAAAATGGTAATATTGCTTTTGCAGAAAGAATTTGAAAAATTATCTGTAAGTGAGCACCATTCAAAAATAACTCAGTAACTGAGAAAGCAAGGTTATTTAACCATAGTTTCTCTCTTGTCTCTAAATAAAATTGTTAATCTATTCAAGAGTAACCCAGCAGCTTGTGTCCCCCACTGGACAAGCTGTCTATATGCTGTTTCTTTAGTTCTTCAGTAAAAGGCAAAAATCCTAATAACGTAATTTAGAAAAAAAAAACACAATCTGGAAGTGTCAAGAATGTTCATGTTCATACACTCACCTTAATGTACCATAGCCCGGAGAACGATCACAGAACTCAACCCTCACCTGGGAAAGGTCCTCCTCCTGTTACAGCATCTCATCATTCACACACTTCCTAAGCACTTCAGGCAGTAGCTCAGGAAACCTGCACTTCCCACCACCAGTCCTCAAAGCACAGAATTTCAGTATTCACTCCTTACACATTGTTGTCTGGTCATAAGAGCTACTATCCTGCCCACCATCCAGTCTAACGCACGTCTGACCACAGGAAATGAATGTGACTATATGTAAAGCTACCTAAGCTTCAAGTAATAGTGGGTTTGGTTTTACTTAAAAGCACTTCCCCACTCTTACTATCACTTCAGCAGAAATGTGTTGCATACACACTCCTCAAACTTAAGCCACACCTGGCGCAAGGCAGAAGGCACTGTGGTCTGATCTGCACACTTTTCTGAAGCAGTAGTACAGGCATTTCTCTTTGCCTACATAAGAGGCGAATACCATCATTTCTTATAAGCCTCAATAAACGTATCTTTTTAAGAGCAGTCAGACCCAAGTAGCATATTGACTCTCTCTCAAGGTGTAGAAGGACTTAAACTAAGAGCTATGAGCTAGCTGAGTCGTAATCCGTTCAACAGAAACTGGTGATGTAGGAAGAAGAGTGATTTTTTCCAATTTAGTGTGTCTCAGATTTCTCAAAGGGCAGACACACCATGTCTAAATCCCCTTCATGAGAATCAGACAAAGTCAAGGGACAGGACAGAGTTTATTTCTGCACGTTGCAGGTACAAAATTAAGATACTTGCAGCACTAATTATCTAAATATCACATAAGAAAAAGGCTATAAAATTCATTATGAAGTCTTATGAACTTATTTGCCCTGAGTCAAGAACTAGAGATTACCCATCTATAAAAAATTTTAATACGACCAGGAAGATGGCTCAAAGCTACTGTTCTATAACCATAGCCAATACTGGTAATTTGATTAACCAAAATTTCTGCACAGCTAGAACAGATCCAATTCAGCATTATTTTAACTAAAAGAACTAGACCCAAGAGATACAAATTCTACTAAAGAGAATACAAACTACATTGTTTTGGTGGAACTGTAAACAAGAAGTTTAAGAATGCAACAAAACTATGATCAAATTATATCAAAGTTTAACAATAATGGCTCAAAGTCTAACCCTTACATACTTAACACAGAAAAAAGAATTATCACTGGTTTTTGATAAACATTGTTTTAACTTTAGTAAAGATTAAACAATATGTAGAATACTGATTAAGACTTGACTATTTCTAGATGAATAGCAGATTTATGCCTTAAGAACGGAACTGGAGGTACACTGCTGCATAAAGAAGAATAAGAAAGAAAAGGAATTCTTAACTAAAAAAACGTATCAAAGTCATTTGCTTCACTCCATTCCATTCTTTTAACAATCTCAAAACACCAACTCATTTATCAGAAGCTTTCCATCAGCAGTGATTTTCAGTCAGCCAACTGACGTTCCATCATTTAGCGTTTACCAGTCCAACATTCTAAACTATTTCACTTACTTGTCCTCAAATACCTTTATAGCTCACAGAAGACGTTTGAGAGATGCTATCCAGTATACAAACTAGAGTTCTAAACCAGCACATCTCACACTGCATCGACTACACACACCACTGTAAAACCAGCACAGCTGCCTCTGCACCATGTAGCAACCACACAATGTAAGTACATGCTCACTTACATTACTCCACTCCCATCTTTGACAAACAGGGGAATAAGGAGAAAGCTTTGCTTTTGGGTGACCAAAGATTCCAAACAAACCTAAGATGCTCAGTGATTTTCTTACTTCTCTCCCAAACAAAAATATAAACTGGAGTCATGCAAACTATACTCGTGCTATTATGAACTGATCCAGTTATTTAACATAATCTTAGCCAATAACTTGGCATTTGACTTCTTTATAAGAGTCTTATAAAGACCCAGAAAGACACACTAAAGATGTGAAAACAGAAAATCCTTGCCAAGATTTTGTAAACCATCAGCAAACGTCTTTTCATATAAACAAAGCTGAACTGTTAATACAGCAATCTCTGGTGGCATAACTGCATGATGCCATAATGGTATAACTTGACCTTATAAAAATTACATGATGAAATAGGTTATATAAAAGTAAAAGTTTTGTAGGGTTGAGTCCTCATCAAAGGTAAGGGTGCAACAGAATTCATAAAAGTATATCCTTTTTTGCCTTCATTTTCTTTTAAAAAAATAAATCAAAAGGGCTTAGTGTCACATCAAGTTCTTAAAATTTTATATTTCAAGTAAACCATTAAGACTGTCCAATCAGTTCATGACTTAAGGGCAGTGACATTTTGTGGCTAGGTTAAGAGTTCACTTGGTTGAGAACTAGTGTTCAGCACTACTAACTCATTGTCTTATCGTAAATCATCCTTTCTAAGAAAGACCCACATGCTAGAATCAGAGCACTGCAAGAAAAACTCAACCTACAGCTCTGTGGTCATGTGCAAGAGTTTAGAAATATGAGAAGCAGATATATGCATTCTACATAAAAGGCAATGACTTTATGTTGAATTTTTTGAAGATCTGGATTAACAATACAGAATTTTTTAAACATAGAATGATTATTTGACCTTCCTATGTCACTTCTTAAAAGTTTAATGTTTTCATTTTAGCACCAGTATTCAGAGATGGCAAGGAACAGATGTGATGCTAAAGCAGCAAAGAAATACAACATTCTGTATTATAATCCCTCCCTTTGCCACAGATTTTTAAAGTTGTAAGTTATTTACAACTAACTGCCTACACTGTGCTTAATTTATATTTTCATCTTTGGAGGTTTTTTCATTTACTTTTTAAAAACATTTCCAGTAGCTTTGTTTAGGATTCCCATTAAACAGAAAAGGCATTCCCTTGTCGTTTCCCTCATCCCTAGTCCCTTAACAGTTCAGCTGGAGGCAAGTCTAGTTCATTTCACATTTTTGCTAAAGTTCTACAACCAACAGAAAACACTTTGTTACAATCATTAAAACACTTTTAGCTCTACAGTGTTTCAGAAAGTATTTTTGTGTTTTCTACAGTTCATTAAGTCTTGCAGTAAATCCACCTGCAGAAGCAGTGCAAGTAGAATGGGGGCTTTAGAGATGCAGCCTCCTAAACAACTGTAATGAGAGGACCATCTAGTGGTGACAGCTACAATTCACACCCCGCTATTTTAAAGACAAATGCACCTTGTCAGTCTATGCAAGTCACAACTTCTCAGTCTTTGGGGTTTTTATTCCATAGCTTTAGTCGGTTTTTTAGTTTAGATTTTGACCTTCTATGAAGAGACTAATTCAATGAGTTTGTTAATTGTCTTCACCTACTCCTGTTACAAGAATATCTATGTCAATTCTTCCACGTGTGAAAGTTGCTCATAGCATCAAATCATTCATCTGAAGACCCTGGCAAGAGCTAAGCTGCTAGACAAAAGCTTTGTTTACCTCACAATTCTCTCCTCAGAGAAATCTATAATACCTTTTTTTCTTATTACAACAGATCAAAAAAATCATCAGCTGATAAATGACAGGTACGCTCCGTATTTTTTACATCTCCATCACTTTCCAGCTAACCAGATTCACAGTTTAAGAGACCAGATTATAACATAACAAGGGTCTAAGATTGCCACAAACAAGGACAGTAGAGCAAAAACTTATGTCGGAGGAAAATAAGAATGTGATACACATCCAGTGGTGTTGGTTTCTGTACTTTGAACATACCAAACAACAGCAGACACATTCTTCCCCAGCTACCACAGCAGTAGAAGCTGTGAGAAATCCTCCTCACTAATAGAGCTGCAGAGAGTAGGAACAGGGAGAGGCTTACCTAAGCGCACGCTTAACTACAAGTGGCCAAAGGAAGCTTAGTGGAGCTTCATAACCAACCGAAACGTGAAACAGTAGTAGAGCATTTGCTTCTAACAACTATTACGCTTCGTTTCTTCAAAGCTCCGGTAGGACTCTCAGTCAATACTCCAGAGAAAAATTTCAGGCAGTTTGCCCCATAAAGACAGGCATTCTGAAGACATTAAGAGGCTTTGTAAGTTAGAGAACCAGATTCTACTCCAATACAATCTAAACTAAACTTTAATAATATGAAAACTGAAAGTTCAGTCTGAGTAAGTCTCTGCCTCTTCAGCCTCTGTAAGGATCTAAAGGGAACTGCAAGATTTTTCAGCAACTCAGAAGTGTAAGGAACTGCTAGACTGAAATAGAGTTCCCTGCCATGCCTTTATGCATACCTTGCTGCCTACTTACCAAACTGTTCCCCAATTTTACTAGCAGTCCCCCAGCCTCAGACTTCTGTTCCAGCCTGCTTTATGCATCTCTTGCAACCCTACCTACCCCATCCCGCACTGTGGCAGGTTCTTGAGGACAAGAGAACATAGCATGCTCAAGCTCTTTCTCCACAGGGTTCTCTATAAAGCAGGGGGCATGCTGTCAGAAGGAGGCTGGGGCTTGCCCCTTGCTTCGCTGTTCAACCCTTGTTTTTGAAAGGTTTATTTCAAGTGGGTAATGATGAGGTAGCTAACAGAAGCCTAAAGGCAATGAAAAGGGACTTCAGAGAATTGGGATGACCGGTCAAGGCATCAGGAGTGCAAGTGGTGTTCTCTTCTATCCCACCAGTCACAGGGATGGATGAAGAGATAATTCGGAAGAATCAACAGATCAGCTCATGGCTAAAAGACTGGTGTAAAAGGCAGGGCTTTGGATTCTTTAATCATGGGCTGATCTACAAGTCACCAGGGATGCTGGCAGCAGGTGGGGGAAAGCTAACCCAAAGGGGAAAGAGGATACTGGGACAAGAGTTAGCAGGGCTCATTGAGAGAGCTTTAAACTAGATTTGAAGGGGAATGGGGCTGGAACCAGGGCTACTTAAGTGCCCATGAGTAGTGAGCCAGTGCTAGTTGGAAAAGGTGCAAGGAAGGCCTTGCAGCCTATTGCAGCAGTTGACATGGGAGAGAAAGACACGTGTAGCAGCGAAGACACAAGGAGTAATGATAAGATGGTAACTGCAGTAATGTCTGCACATGGACAGGTGGGAATTAGTGCTTGCCCTCCCAGAAATATAGTGGGACGATTAGCCCAGCTGAAGTGCATCTACATGAATGCACGCAGCATGGGCA
>JAOTQQ010000012.1:49432537-49455604 GCA_026546715.1 Gallinago undulata
TCCACTCAAATATGAGAAAAAACTACTTCACAGTGAGGGTGACAGAGCCCTGGAACAGGCTGCCCAGGGAGGTCGTGAGTCCCCTTCTTTGGAGATTTTCAAGACCCGCCTGGATGCCGTCCTGAGAAACATACTCTAGCTCTGGGCAATCCTGCTTCAGCAGGGGAGTTGGACTAGGTGATCTCCATGGTCCCTTCCAACTCTAAAAATTCAGTGAAATTCAGTGAAAATGAAACTTTTTCTAATGTAATGAGCAGAGGCCACCACAGAGGCTAAAGACAGGAAATGGAAACTATGTGCTGGCTTTACATCACAATTTTCAAAATTGACTATGCAACCTTACAGCATCAAGAGACTAACAGAGCACTTGGCATCTCAGTTAAAGCCACAGCTGTAGTGGCCACTGGACAGCACAGCTCACACCTGCACAAGTAGAAATCACATTACGAATGATTACAGGAGAAATCCGAATGCCAAGAAGCAATATTTTATCTGAGGTAAGACAAAGAAGTAGAAAACTGCTCATTTTCAACAGTATCCACTGAATGGACAGGCAACTGGTAGCAGCTCAACAGAAAGAGTGTTAACTTGAACCCAAATAACTGTTTGTCCCAAGGAAGGACAGAGAACCCTCAAGAATGTTTTAGAGGATGCCAGTACAAACTAGAGTACACAAACTCAATCATATTTTTCTCTTGCCAGCATTAAGTGGTGTGGCTGGATAGAATGAGTTTCTTTATCACTGAAGGTATAGGATTAAATGCCCCATAAAAAGAAAAAGGCATCATCTTCAGCAAGAGAAATCTGAGCAAGACTGAGCAACCTCACAGATCAAGTGCTCTGTGTCAACTCTTGCAGCATTCTTTGCTTCCTCAGATGAAAGATCCTGTTCCTGGGGGACTTACACTCACCCTCCTCCCCAGCACTCCCACAGCATGCTTTCCCTCCTCCTCTTCAACTGCCATTCTCCTGCGTGCTTCAGTAGCTCTGTAAACATGACCTCTGAACTGCCGCTTTCACCTTCACATTGTTTCAAGGATGCTTGAATACAGCAACAAGACACACACTAGTCACACCAGTAACAGGAGGCGGCAATAAATACAAAACCCCTCCCTATGTTTTGTTGGTCTGATGTGATGTAGAAGTCAGACTGTCAGCAAAGCAGGCACGCTCACTGCACTGCCACCATCCTGAATTAACTCTGCTAACAGCCTCCCTCGCCTTCAGCAGACGCCTGGCCAACATTTGCTCCCCGATATTTTTGGGCAAACTTTACTTCTGAAGAGAAGCAGCTGTCTCATAGACCAAACCTAAACACTTTCTAATTAGAACACAAAAACGTTCATAATTGTGTCACAAGTTCAAAAAAGACTGATCTCTATTAAGCTAATTCAAAGTACAAACACCACTTATGTTTTTCCAATCAAAATTTAAATATTTCTTTGAAGTCTGCATTTTATATCTTTAAAGACACTTGATATTTTAGGTTCAGAGAATGAAGATGTTAACTTTTTCCTTTGTCCATGATAAGCAATTTGCAGGAAAGCAAAACAGAATGAAAGCAGAGAAGAAAATTATTTTAGATGGTAAAGAATTTTACAAGCGAAGAACCAGAGTGTGATGTTTTTTAAAATCAATATTATCCTTGTAAATTTATATCCTGTTCAAGATGTGAGGAAATAAGTACTCTGCATTTAATATAAAGGTACCATTGTAAAAGGTACCATCACTTATAGAAAGATGGTTTCCTCTAGACAGAAGCATCATGTCACCTTTCAAAATTTAAGTTAATCCTCAACTGTTCACAGTTAAACAACTAATAATAAAGAACATGCAAGAAGGAGATTACCTTTTACACCACCAAAGGGACCATAAGTCATATTACAAGCAGTCCTCTGAAGATTGTGTTCATACATCAGTTTAATCTGATACTGGTTCCCATGTTCCACATTTCCCAGAGTTCCTGTAACAAATGAAGAGTATGTATTTATATCTTTGACCCATGCAGTGTAGAAGTAGTAAAGAAGTTAAAACAAATTGAAAAACCATAACTTACTGCTAGTTACTATGAGATACGAAGGCTCACACTGCAGCTTTCTTTGAAAAAAAAAAAATCACCAAGCTACAAAATTCATAAGGGCCAGAACCAGAAATAAGGTCTCATTATGCTAAATATTGTATAAAGACTTATACCTTATACCAGAAAAGCTGAGATGTTATTACTTAAATGTATTTTTCTTCATGTTAGGCACACCTTTAAGATGAGAAAAAAAGCCTATTCAAAGGGGAATTCTTCCAATTCTCTAGTTATTCAGTGAATATACTATATCCAACAGCCACCCTCAGCTCTAACAGTTTTTATCTTAAATTAAGCTGTAGCTAGTCATTAGCTATAATTTGACAGAGGTACGCTTAGGGTACATTTATCACTTGCCTTTACTCTGCCTGAAACTCAATGGAGCAGTCAAGAATGCAAAGATAAGAGACAAATGTGTTAACAGAAATTATTTTATGATATACATCACATTCTCTGAAAAGGTCTGCATGAACTTTAACTTCCTGACTCCTTCAAGGAACTCAACAAGTCTTTCTAAAGACCATGCACATCATGAAGAAAACAAAGTTCTTAATCATTTAGAGTAACACTTAAGGACTAGCATTAGCAAGAAAGAAAAAAAGAAAACAAACCTTTGAGAACAGTCACATCAGCAGGGAAAAAGGTGGTTTGAGTGAATGATATTTAAAGCTGCAGTAGGATTTAACTTAAGTATAGAAAGCTTATTCCAACACTATCTTAAACAACATGCTATGAAAGATCTGTAGCTTATGCTAACTTTCTGGGCAATTTCTCCAGCTAAAATCCAATATAGCTTTTAAGCTATTACCCCTAAAACAAGCCCACGTTAGGGAAGTGATTGAACAGATGTGAGGGGAAAAATCCCAGGCTAGATAAATAACCAGCTAAGTAGCAAAACCATGGGTAAAACACGTTAGGAAGTAGACAGTCTGTGTATACTGCCCGCAGTACAACACCCAGGCCATACCTTAGTCAGGCCTGAAGGATGTCAAGGGGAAGCAACACAGGTATTTTATTATGAATAACAGATACAGCAACACGTATAAAGCAAGTAAAAATCCTACTTTATGAAAGCGTGATTTGCCACGGGAACAAAATAATAATGATTGTTATTTCTCAAAGGAGCTTGTCTGAAAGTACCCGTTCAGATAAGTGAAATACCATTAGAGAATGAATTAACCCAAATACAAATTAGTATGAAAAGTCTTTTAAAGGACTATAAAGCTTCACTTTTATTATTACTTAATGCTTAAATCATGTAAACCAAACAGCAAATTAGAAGTAGAAAAGAAATTCTATACTGACATTGTCGTATGCCATTAATGAAAATTTTAAAGTGTTTTAATAAAAATTGTACTGGTAGGCTACAATCCTAAGATATAAACACTATTACAGAGAAGAGCAAGTATGAAAACTGCAGTACATCTCAAAGTATCACAAAGATCAATTTTACAGATGTCTCTAGGTAAGACAACTAGAAGGAAACAGAATCTGTAAAGAGAGCATGTGTTTGTAACTTATCTGCCCACAAGGCTGTGAATAGAAAGAAAGCTGCTCCTACAAGAAAACCTTGCTCTTTTAATGAATGGAGCCACAGCTGTTCCTGCACAGAGAAAATGAAAAACGTATAGCTGTCTATCAGATTTTGAAGATGAAGGGACAATCAACAGATCTTTTTAATCTGTGTTTTTCTTCAGACGTATTAAAGAGAATTCAATACACACAACAGGTATTTTGTGACTTGCTTCTTTACATCAAGAGAGAATACAGTACTTGGAATTTCCAGACAAAGCAGTAGAAGAAAGAGGATTTAAGAAAAAAAAAAACACAGTAGTTTCACCTTCCTGCCAGTACCAACCTCTCATCTCTGGGCTATATTACCAGTGTTCTGGCTTTCTAAGAAATTACCTGGATTTTTGAGTTCAGAAGTAATTACCAGTGCTCCATTTTTAAAGAGCTAAGTAAGTTATCACTAAACAACCATTTGTTCATTAGTGGGCTGACGAGTAACACCCACTCCTAAAATTGGGATGGGAACTAGTTGTTCACAAGTATTACCAGCCACAGACCATGACACACACATCACAGCATCGCAAGCACCGAGTGGATCAGCAAATCCCTGGTTCCTCTTTGTACACAAGTGAGAGAAAACATGACTGCAGCTCTTTAGGGATGATGAGCAAACAGGGTATACACCAAGTTTAGCATTTGACCTAATCCAAAATTTAGAATACACTTAAAATCACTGGGAAGCTTGCATCTGTAAACTAACCTGAAACAGCATATACGCAGAGTTTTCGGCAATGCAACACAGCCAGATGAAGTCCTTCAGTACCACTATAAAGATTAAAAAAAAAGACCACTGTTTTCAGATAAATTCTAAGTAAAATGCATACAGAATAAAATTCAAGTAACATGTTGAAATTACTGTCAGGTGCGGGCCAAATTTGAAGGTTTGTGTGTTAGATGATAGCACAAAAACTCAGAAGTCCTAATCTTTGTAAATCTGCAGTATAAGAAGTTAATTTCAAAATTAAAATAAATACTTCAAGGGCTTATTTTTAAAATAAAGTTCTCTTAAGTACATTCTCTTACAGCCAATTAAATGTATGTTCTTAAAGGACTCATTTTAATGTTGAGACTAACTTCTAATACTGCAGCATGAACTTATTTTAAAAAATGAGAGAAAAACCTGTACTAACCACAAGGAACACTTGTGCTCTGAGACCAAAGGCCACAAGCTGAAAGCCCTACATCACCTGAAAACTGCTCTTCTTTTATTCAAGTACTCATGGAATGATCCTGTGCAGGAATTCTAATTCCTCACCCCATGAAACCATCTAAAACATTTTCTACAGTTACAACACAATTTTATTTGCAGGAAAAACTACTTAGCTTTAGAGGAAGAAGAATTAGAATATAGGATTCTAAGTTTATCACTTCTGCCTTATAGTTTAAAGTTCCACACAACTGGAATGTTTTTTAAAAAATCATATATGCAGTTGCATACGTTGGAGTGACAATCCTGATATCCATTTGGTTTTCCTCTAATTTTTAAAATAAAATTCTCCTAAGTAGATTCTCTTACAGCCAATTAAAGATAAGGCCTTTTCCTTAGAGTCATAGTAGCTATTCTACCTGGCCACTTACTTCCAGTAAAGTAACTGGAATTAAAGATCTTCAACTCTCTATTAAAACCAAACAACTGGCTAATATTACACCTTAGATTATAACAAGTTACTCAAGTTTTCTTAACATCTAAAAAAAAAAAAAGCTTTCAGTGTAAGGTTTTTCCTGTTCTACATGGAAAAATTGTAGAAGCATCTGGAAGATTATCCTCCACATATACGCTAAGCAAAAATTCTCTCATATCAAGATGATTCAAAAAGCAGATCAAATGCATACTATAGTATTCATAGGTGTGCTTAATAATTGAAATTGAAAATTCACCCCCCAAAAGAAATAAAATCACACTTAAGCCTTAAATAGCAACATAACCTGTTGTTGACTTACGAAACAAATTTTCCCACTTCCACCTGCAATATTGGTTCTCGTAACTGCACTTCCAAGAGCAAGTCTTCAGGTTGTATTCCCTCCCCAGGTTTCACAGGATGTGGATTAAAGATTCGAAGATATCCCATATAACTGCCCACAATAATTTTATCTAAAACAAAAAAAAAAGAAAAATTTCTTTACTGAAACACTTGTTTTTTCACTGAAACATTGGACCAGGCTGCCCAAGGAATCACCATCCCTGAAAGTATTAAAAAGATGAGTAGACATGACACTTAGGGACACAGTTTAGTGGTGGTTTTGGCAGTGCTAGGTTAACAGTTGGACTTGATCTTAAAAGTCTTTTCCAACCTAAATGATTCTATGATTCTGTGAATTTCTACCAAAAAGGTTGTACACCAAACCAATAGCAGCTCAACTTTGCTCAAACTCCTGGAAAGGACAACCTAAAATAAAAAATTTTTAAAGATTAAGGCAATGATGAAAGCACCTCGACTGAACAAAACAGAGCTCAAGATGAGCATAAAGATCCCACATTTATTAATTTCTAAAACACACACACAAGAACTCTCCCTACCATGTATTGCTGTAAATATATCCTCAGAGACATCACTTCAGTCCCACACTTTATTTCCACATTATTAGTGATTACATAGAAAAGCAGGACTTACTCAGAGACATTTATTTCAGTTGCCCCTTACTTTCCAAGGAGAAAAGGTTGTTTGATTTTCTAAATTCTTAGCTTACTAGCTGTCACCTTCCTTTTTCTCCTTAAGTTTTGTTTCAAGAACTTACAATGTATGTTTGCTTCCATGATGAACTGAAAATATTCTATTTTAAAGGTATCTAAGACTGATGGAAGAAAACATGAGAAACTACTACTGAACACAAGCAACAAGAAGTGTTTAGATACCTACAAATACACAAAGACAAAAGGCACTGAACCTGTCTTCTTAAGGCTACAAGAGCATATTAATGATAGTAGACCCCAAGCCAGGACACAGACTTTAAACTAACCAACTAGGCTTGCAAACAAGCTTTCACTATGCACTGGTCAAAAAAACCCCACAGCTGTATAGCTCAGAAGTCAGCAATCACATAATTCCGAATTTACCTTGTCCACTGCCACTATTATCAACATCAGCAACACACAGACAGCCTTGGTCAAATTCTTCCTTTTCTCCAAGTATGGTGGACCACCAGTCTCTAGCTTTAAACAACGACATTCTTCTTTACTGAAAAAGAAATAAACTGTTGTTAATTTACTAATACATATAAAAATGTTTATACAAACAACTTTATTTGTTAGCAACAACTTCTAATGAGCACATTCCATCTCTTAGCTTCATGTTGCTCTAGTGAGAGCTGAATTAATGATCCATTTAAGCACCTTGGGTTTCTGGTTATGTAGTTCAGAAACCAACCTTGGAAAACTTCTTGTCTTCAGTTTAGAATCATAGAATGGTTAGAGTTGGAAGGGACCTTAAAGGTCATCCAGTTCCAGCCCCCCACCCTAGGCAGTGACACCTCCCACCACACCAGGTTGCTCCAAGCCCCAGCCAGCCTGGCCTTGAACCCCTCCAGGGATGGGGCAGCCACAGCTTCCCTGGGCAACCTGGGCCAGTGACTCACCGCCCTCACAGCAAAGATTTTCTTCTTAATGTCTAATTTAAATCTCCCATCTTCTAATTTAAAACTGTTACCCCTCATCCTGTCACTCCAATCCCTGACAAAGTGTCCCTCCCATCTCTCCTGTAGCCCCTTCAGGTCTCCCCAGAGCCTTCTCTTCTCCAGGCTGAACAACCCCAGCTCTCCCAGCCTGTCCTCATAGGAGAGGTGCTCCAGCCCTCTGAGCATTAATTGTAGTAGACACTGCTAGTTATATGAAGAACAAAAAAAACACCTGCTTTTTTTAAAATTGCTAAAAGCCTTCTGTAACAAGCATTAAGACAGTTATACAAGTTTTCAAAGTGACAGAACTGAAGTTTTTTTTCTCTTACCGAGAAGTATCAGGGAAAAAAAAAAAAATCTTCTGATGCAAATCTTCTGCAAGAAAACTTATTTGTCTGGAAGCAAATGAAGACATAAACATAATATCCAAACCTCCCCTGAGCAATCACTGCAAAGATGCCCGACTGACACAGCTACAGAACTCGGTCAGAGAGGGCACAAATCAGCTTTTCTCTTCCCTACCTGCTGTTATTTTAAGAAGACAGGGAGGAGGAGGAGGCAGCTAATCCTTCCGTAGGCGGCTTAACAACAGCGTTACCCTGGTCCAGACCTCGCAGCCCCATCCAGGCCTGTGGTCTGCCACCAGCGGGGACAAACCGAACAGGCGGGACCCCTGAGGGGAGGCGAGGGGCAGCGGCTCTTGGCAGGAAGAAGGGAAAACGGTGAGCTCACCCCTTGTTTTCCTTGGGAACACAGGCGCCCTACAAGCTCGCGCCTTTCCTCTTTAAGGCCAATAAGTAAATAAATAAATAAATAAATAAGCAACTTTTTTTTTTTTTTTTAAATCTCGGGCACTTCCCGCCGTTACCCTCGCTAAGCAACCCGCAGCAGCACAGCCCTTCCCGCACACCCTCTCCCCCGCACAGCTCTCGCGGGGCGCCCGCCTCGCCCCTCAGGAGCCCCCCACGCCCCCCTCGGAGCAGGGCAAGAGAGACAGAGCCCGGCGGGGTCTGACCTGTGCGTGAGGCGACAGCACCACCACCACCCCTGGGGCGCGGCGCGGTCCCGGGCTGCTCCGGAGCGGCACACTCGCTTCCCGCCGCGGGAGCTGCCGCGTCAGGTGCCGGCTTGAGGCCAAGCGAACGGTGAGGCGCAGTCCGGAGGCATTAGAGCCCCCTCCCCACTGCCGCCGCCATCACCGGCCCCTCCCTCACGGCGCCTCAAGTACCAGCCGCTCCCGCCCCGCCCCGCCCGGCCCGGCCCAGAGAGGAGGTGCCGCCCTTCGTGCCGCCACTGGGAAGGGTAGTTTGGGAAGCCGTTGGGCTCTCTCATTCCTTCCTGTGGGGGGAAGAGAGGCGTTCATTTGTATTTCCTGAGGGGAAAAAAAACCAAAACACCAAAATAACCTCTTGCTTGGTACTTTTCTTTTTCCTCAAGCTCTCTCGTTCCGCGGGGTCGCCCTCTGCAGCGCCCCGCTCCGCCAGCCGCTATCCCAACTTCGCCCTCCTCCCCCCCCTGTTTCCTCTCGCCGTGGTAGCGCCGGGACAGGCCACGCGCAGGCGGCTTCTCGCGGGGAGCCCGCCCCGGAGCCGAGGCCGGCGGGACGCGGAGGGGCGCGCGGCGTTGGCGGGTCGGGCGGTCGGTGGGGACCCGCGGGGGGGCCGGCCCTGAGGGGGGCGCCTTCCCCTTTCCCCTCCTCCGCCTCCAGAGGCGTCAGGGGCCGCCCGCCTTCCCTGCGGCGGCTCTGGGCGGCGGGCCGCGACCCCTACCATGGACAGGACCGCCGTGGCGAAGATGGGAGCGGTGGCGAGCGCCAGCGTGTGCGCCCTGGTGGGCGGGGTGGTGCTGGCCCAGTACATCTTCACCATGAAGAAGAAGACGGGCAGGAAGACCAAGATCATCGAGATGGTACGTGGTGAGAGGCGGGGGAGGAGGGGGGACGAGGCGGAGGGAGGAGGCCGGTGACCCTCACGCCCTTCCCCGGCTCAGGCCGGCACCTTCTCCGCTGGGCCCGCTCCCCCACGGCCCACCCGCAGGGCGCAGGCCCCGCTCGGGCTGCCCTCACATACCCCTCGCCCGAAGCCTGCCAGCCCCCTCCTTCACCGACGGGCCCCACAGCTCCTGCTGTCGGCAGTTCATCTGCGAGCTGGCGCCAAAAGTGAAGGTGGGACTCCCCTCTCCAGGGGTGGGGGGCTGTGCCCACCCCCTAAGGAGATGGGGCAGGGAGGGCTGGCTGTGTCCTGTGCCCACCCCTGAGGAGACGGGGCAGGGGGGCTGGCTGTGCCCCCCTCTGAGGCGATGGGGCAGGGGGGCTGGCTGTGCCCTGTGCCCACCCCTGAGGAGATGGGGCAGGGGGGGCTGGCTGTGCCCTGTGCCCCCCTCTGAGGCGACGGGCCAGGGGGGGTTGGCTACACCCTGTGCCCACCCCCTGAGGAGATGGGACAGGGGGGCTGCCTGTGTCCTGTGCCCACCCCCCAAGGGGCAGAGGAGAGGTGTCAAGCCCTGTTTCTGCTCATAAAGGCCTGACACCGGAGGCAGGAGTGCCTGTTCCACCACAGCACGGTCCCCTAGGGATAAAAGTGTCTGCTCCTGTTTGCCCCATGTGTATTTATGCAAAAAAGCTATAGGTGGTCGTAATTAAAAAGCTGGTTTGTAACTTCTTTAAAGGGGGGGGGAAGGGGAGGATGTGTTCAGCTCTCCGTTGAAACTGGAAAGCAAGGTCTGTTCACAGTTACTATAAAAGGAAGATGGAGTTCCCTCTCTATGCCCTTGTTAAACTTGTTAATTAGGGTATTACAGAAATATCTGCTTATCAGTAACTGGGTGGTAAAAGGTCTTCATTTAGACAATATGCTGGTTTTGTTGAAATCCTTCCGAATTTGAGTTTTTGTTTTGGACACCGCTGTACTGAAGAACTGACTGAAATCAAGTCATTTGATGTCAGCTAGTGTGTATTTTGTGATCTCACCTGCAAAACATGCTAAAGGTTCAGATTCATTTATCTTTTAATTTTGCTGAAAACTAGGATTTTGTGTGTAAATAAATTGTGAGTTATCTAATTCCTCACTTGGACGTGTGGTACAACACTTGTCAGTGGAAGCCTTACAATGCAATTTGTGATAATGTGGGTCCAGAGAAGAATTCCATCGTGTGTTTTTACTAATCATAAAGCCATCATACTTACTGTTGAAAAAGTACTTGAATGCTGTTTCTAGTCATCAGTCACATCATTCAACAATTTGGAGGAGGTTATCTTGGTTTTTGGATTGCTACTTTGAAGGGGTTTTAGATCTATTTCTGAAAAAGGGGTCTTGACTCTGTAGTAGGATTTTACAAAACTTATTTGAAAACTTACAGTGGCATAACTATAAATTTATAACCATAAATTATTCCTTTTTTTAATTCTAGTACTGTAATACTAGAACTTTAGATTTATGTGGAAAATAAAATAACATTTCAAAGCCTGATCATACAAACACTATAGCGGCAGATCCAATAGTTTCACCAACTCCTATTCACAATATTCCATTTGAGCTGTAGTTCAGAAAGTGCCTAATAATTGGTAAAGATGTATTTGTATTAACACTCTGTACGGTGTTTAAATCATGTTTTGGCTGGGAAGACTTTAAATTTTATCTTTGTTGCAAAGATGGTAGGGAACATTGCCTTTGATAGGGAAAAAAAAAATCACTACTCCAATGTTACATTGCTAATTGGTAAGTGAATTTAATGATGTACTTCAGATAGCTTTTTTGGAGCTGTGTTTGTAGGAACAGATCAGTGATCCTAAAAAGATACTTCCAAAAATTCTGCTTTTATGATTAGATCTCTTCTGAACTTTAAATTGCAAGGGAAAAGCTAAAGCTTGTTCAGAGCATGTAAACCTTCTCATACAGGCACGTTTTACTGATTGTATGCAAAATGTTAATACCACCTGCTCACGTTTCAACCTACAGTCAAGCTTCCTCGGCTAAAAAACATCTTCAGTTCATCAGCTGCTTTCTTGCTCAACCAATGTTTTCAGTGGACACATGTAATTAGGCTGTGAAATTTCTTTGAAATAAGTGAAATAGTTTTGTAAACTTCATACGAAGGAGTTTAGTTTGTCGAATAAGTGCAAAAATGTGTTAAGTGTTTTACTTGAATATGCTGCGTTCTGGAGAACTTCTGGAAATAGTTTTATCCACAAGTGTAGGTTTGATTCAGCATTTGTGATTTACAAGACACTGTATCTGGTTTAGTCTATCACTAGAGAGACCCTCCTTTGAGCTTTGGGCAGAAGGTGCTGTTTCCAGTCTGTCATTTACTGTTAAGGTTGGGGGGGGGAACAATACTGCTTGATTGAAATGTGTTTTTTCTAATACACAAGTTACTATAGCAGGCTGTTCTTCTATGTTAGATTAAAATTACAGGATTGTTCTTGTATTTTCAGCAGATTTTTTTTTTTTTATTCTAGCTTTCTTTGGGGAATATTACACTTTGGTTTTATACCCCCATTAGACTCAGAATCACCTGATCCAAAATCAGCAGGGAGCAGGCCTATTTACACCTTAGTTGTGTGACTAATTCTCACCAATGAAATATTCTTTCATTATCATTAACTACAACAATAATTTTTTTCTTAGTTAAAATAAAATCATAATAATATAAGACCCAAATGTAAGTAAAAAGCTGACTTATAGCAGTGTCTAAATGCTGAAAAGATTATGACCATTATAAATTAAATAGAATATCTATAAGACAATAAAATAGGTAAAAATCAGGGATTATGAAACCAAGAATGTTTAATGTGAAGGAAAATGGTAAAGATTCTCAAGCACTGAGAAAAGTATATGAGTAACCCCATTTCCTTGTTGAATAATAATCAAAAAATTCTTAAATATCTGTCTCACACTTCAGTTGATGAATTCTTTAGCAAAGCAATTAGTCTGGTACACAAATTTAAGCTTAATAAGGACAGCATAAAATTACTGCACCTTGTTTGGAATTAAAGTATGAATAGTGTCCTCATCGACCGTCTGAAGTTTACAAATGGACAGTTTCCCGTAGGCACTGAGAAATGTAGACAAGAATTACTTCAGCTCTACTTCTGAAGTAACAGAGGCTTTAATAGTAAATCTATAGCCAGTCACGTGAAGTTTTAGACTGTGTGTTAAGAAATAACTATTTCCCAAAGCCTTCTGTATTACTTTGCACAGCCAAATTTTGCCATTTCTGTGAACCTGTGTAAGTATTCCTACAGGTGAAGGTAAAAGTCAGCCACAAGGTTGCTAAATTTAAGTAAAGAGGTTAATAATTAATTAGATTCTTAAAGTAACTTACTAGATAATGTTTGATAACTACTTTAAAAAGAGATTTAAACCTTACAGTAACACTCAATGTTTTGGATTTTTCAGGACCCAGACAAGTTTGCGATGAAGTTCTGGATCCTTATATAGCAAATCAGTTCTACCAACAATAGGCTTCAGTTTCTTGCTTACTTTTTGTGAAGCCTCTTAGAAACCCAACAGGGAACAGATCTTCACAAACTAGAGTGAAGAATGTTGCCTAAGTCTTTCAAAAATGCTCATCTATAAGGAATAGCGGATGCTAACTAAAATTTGGGGTTAATGTAAGAAATACTGCTTAATGGAGTAACAGAAATTTTTGTTGTTTGCACCTTGGATTTTTTCAGCAGCTTGTTTCTCACCTCTATGTTTTTGAGCTTTTAATGTGTTTTATTTATAAGGATGAGAAACATAACAGAGTTAGTTGAAAACAAAATAGTAGAATACTTTAAACTGAGACTTCCTCTCTCAGGTTTGTTTTCCAGAAAGCTAGGCAAATGCTTAGTTTCATTTGTCTATTTCTCCATTCTGTCCCTGGAGTGAGAGGATCTAATTACCACAAAAAACAGACTTTGTATCAAATTTCAGCAACAGCAGTTTAAAAAAACATTTAAAAAGCAGTTTCTCATTTTACAGGAATCTTTTTAACCAGCCATTGTTAAATATTTCTAATGAGTTTCCTTTTTAATATGTATGGGGAGAAGAAATGCCTGGATTTTTGCAGTATTAGAATCTACCTGGAGAGAAATAAGCAATTGAGTAAGTGAGGTAACTGCTTTTTATCTACTTCCCTAGGAAATAAAAGAACACAAGAACACATTCAGTGAGTGTGACTGTCATGGGGTTTGTCTGGGGAGATTTGTTTATTATCATTATTTCCTTTTACTTGCCAGTCTCTGTTGAGACTGGCTGCTTGTTTCATAGGGCACCAGAGCATTTGTGCCACAGATGAAGGATGCAGACTGGCAGCAATCACACACCACCCCACTTCTTTATTCTTGTCTTGTTGCTAGTAACTGGTTGTTATAGCAACTGTGACGTTTCCCTGGCATGAGACACCGATGACCTCCAAGTGGAGAATAAAGTAAAGGAGTATGTAATAGGTGATATACATATTCAAGAATCTAAATGACTAGTACATGAAAGTCCTTCATACATTACTTTTTTTCTTTACAAAGATGAATAGGAGTTTGAGCCTGAACAAACTGGGATCCGCAAAAGAAGAATGGGAGGAACATGGACTCTCTCTAACGGTACCATTGTGGGACAGTCGCTTTCTGGGTATCATAGTGATAATATTGAAAACGTGGTGACCTTGAGAGCTATCCAGTGCTGTGATCCACGTGGCAATAATACTGTTCCAAAAGAAAGGTGCTGTGATATCAACCTAAGTAGTGAAAAGTGAAAGAACTGCTGAGATCTAATACTGCCCTTTCCTATCGATGTGGACTGAGAGCCCTTATGCTCCTAGCCACTAGAGAATTAGAATAATTTTTAGAATATTGTTACCGTTTTAAAACCAAGTTAAATTTTATATGAGTACTGGAGGTGTCATATAACAATTTCTATAAAACTCAGGTTTCGTTTAGACTGTATTCCTCAATAGAAGAATCACATTGACAAAGTGATAAATACCAGCATTACTACAACAAGGTTGTGTTGCGTACAGGCTTTTTGTGCAGATAATTGTTATATATAATAACCAAGAGTGGGGCATGTAAAGCAAGTTTACATAGGACAGAAAAAATGCTTTAAGCATAGTTCATGTCAATATAACTTAGATACTAGTAATAGGTTTTTATTCTGAATTTAAAATATTCAGTTGGAAATTTTAAAAATTTGGGTCGTAAATCGAGAAAACTTGATTTAATTTCAGTGGTTTTTTCTAGCACTGTTAAGAATCAAAAAGTAGTCTATACAAATTATGCACATACTAATATTTAATGAGTATAGTAAGCTAATCCTAAATGTAACCATTTGCTTAAGAAGTAGTTTTTGATTTTCTGAAATCGCTGCTGCCTTTTTTTTAATTCCGTAGGTCTTGAAACATATATTCTTACAAGGAATAGTTATGGGAAGATCAATTACATCTTTAATTCTGCATTAGTTTCTTTAGAGTCATATATAGTTAGTTGTTATAATAGTTATCAAAAACATGATGATGAACCACACCTGCAAATAGAGCTCTGAGTAGTAAATATAAATAAATATCAGGACACATATATTGTAGATATAGGCCCAGAAGAGGGTTTGATGTTTTTTTCTGATTTCTTTTACCTTTTGTATAAAGTCCATCTTCAAGACAGAAGAGCAATCTTTCAAAGAATCATTCTGCTCTGGAATATGTTTACCTTTAAATAAATGCTTGGTATGCTATACTTTCAAGTGATTCTTCTCGTTGCGATAACTCTTGATTATTGTTTGAGCTATAATGGCATCTGTTCTATTAAACTCTTTTTATACATTCAGACCAATAGCAAATACTGCAAGTATTAAACATGTTACCTTTACCTGTCAAACAATATAAGCAGTAAGAAGGTTTTTTAATTGTCTGAATACACATAACATTGCTAATTTGTTCAAATTATGAATTAAAGTTGCCTAGGATTTCCACAGTCACTCTTGCATTAACAACTTTTATAAAAAATATCTAAATTGATTAATATAGACATTGAAGAGACCTAGGGTATGGATTCATGCATTTGTAGGTAGAATACTAGCTGTAAATTCAATTTCAGTAATCTCAAAACTTTTAAAAAGTACCTGAACTTTTGAAGTTCTTTCCTTAAAAAAAAAAATAATAGAACAGCTGCCTTTCACCATTTGTTCTGACTTGAATGAATTGCATAGTGCAGTGCTCCAGGCCATCAGCCCTCGTTCTTCCCTCCACGCCTGCACACACAAGCACATTTTGTGCAAGCACACTACAGCATCCTCCTCACTGACTGTGCACAGTTAAGTCTTGGAGAGAGTTTAAGGAAAAATATTGGAAGACAAGCACAATGTTAGATTCTATTGCTGTAATTTGGTGCGTTTGTCAGATGGTAATTTTCAAGATTTCGGTTTTAGCTAGTTGAGCAGCAGGTGGCACTAGTGTGAATATTGTGTGGGTTTGCAGAGATCTCTGAAGATGGATAGACCCTATGTTTATAAGTAACCTGTCATTTAAAAAGTTCTGTCTGATGTTTCATGGCCACTACCTGACTCCAGGTCAGACATGTACTTTCACCCTAGTGCCACCTGCAGCTCAACTAGCTAAAGTTTAAATCCTGAAAATTAATTAAAGAGACCTTTAAACATGCAGAGGGTCTAGAGTACTTGCTGCCTGTCAGATGCTCAGTGCTGAAATCTGGCTGATCCCATGACATGCTCGGTGCAACTGAGAGGCAGGAATAGCTCACAACTCTTCTTTCTGGCCTCCTTTCCTAACCAGCGTGACCAAAGAGATAGGAGGCCAGATAAGACTGGGCAAGAGAGTTGGTTATGTGTACTGTCAAGGAGGATATGGAAAATAGAAGCGAGGAGATGAAGCAGTCACGTGGATCCGTAGCGACTATTTCTTCCTATGGCAGAGTCCTTTGTGTCAGCCACTTTCTCTTACCCAAAAGTAATCAAGCACAAACGGTCAGCTGCTGCAAAACATCAGAGAATTTATGATGATTGCAGTAGGCAGATTTTTAATCCCATGTCAATCATGCAGCAGTTTGACTGTTGTGCCATTAAGTTGGGATCTGTGGCTGTTGGGTTGGTCATCTCCCTCTTAGGTTATTTGTGAGGAGTTTCTGATTGTTCAAGAAACAAAAAAATCAGTGCTTGTGTAAAGTCCACTGGATTTTTCTAATTCGGCTAATCCTTATATCAACAGAGTGTTTTACTTGAATGATAAAAAAAGATGAGGTGTTTTTCAGTACAAGTAGACATATGCTTACAGTTGCAGCACACAGGTCAAAAAAGACACCATGTATAAATACTAAAAATAGCTATATTCTTTTTGTTGAGTAATGCTCCAGAAGAATACAGAACTGCACTGACTCAGACAATAATTACAAAATAATTTTTAATATCATTTTTATAAACTATGTAAATAATGCCTATCACTACAAGGAAATGTGGCTTTTGCTTTCATATATGCCAATCTTTTTTAAAAAAGGGTTCATTTATTTAATTTGTAATCTTTTTTTTTAAGGGGTGAGGCAAGGCCCAGACTTGGACAC
This sequence comes from Gallinago undulata, assembly GCA_026546715.1. Classification (NCBI taxonomy): domain Eukaryota; kingdom Metazoa; phylum Chordata; class Aves; order Charadriiformes; family Scolopacidae; genus Gallinago; species Gallinago undulata. The sequence goes on from JAOTQQ010000012.1 coordinate 49,449,340, forward strand.
TGAAGATTCATTAAGTGTCTGAATATAGAATTTCAGACTTCTGGAGCTGGTTTTGCCACCAAGAAAGATTCCGTTTCATATGTACTTGTTCTTTCTTGTTTCCCCACTCATTACTTGAAGCTTCCTTCCTGCATCCTTATATAAAGAACTGTTTGCCTGCTTTGCAGATTGGATCACTGAAATAATCCAAGTTTATTAGAGCTTTTGTTTTTACCTAAGAGTTTGTTTTACCCCACCTTAATGCTGACAGAATGAATACCACTGAAATGAACCATTAACCCTCTTCCTTTAAAGCTTTCCCTCTTTGTTGAAACCACATTAGTTATCAGACTAAAAGTGTAATTTTTACACTTAGCAGTTATTAAGGCAACACTTAGTATTCAGGATTGTGTCTGCCTTTGCAACGTAAATCAGTTATGGGTAAGTATTAGTGCATGAACAGTAGTAGTCGTGTAGTACAAGGCACAGTAGTGGTAGTATTAATACAAACTGGTTTTGAGGGGGAACTGTATCGCTTCCAGAGGGCAAATATACAGCAATACAAGAAGTAAGGAGCATCCAGTTGCATCTTTTAGCAGTCAAAAACACCCATAAAACAATCCATTGCACCTCAAGTCATCATGCTGCCTATTACCTTTCAAATGAGTGTTTGCTAGCTGTATATCATCTTTAGACTTAACAGATTATTTTTTTCGAGAAATTTGGTCTGTATTCAAAGCGATCTTAACAGTTAGAAACTTAATTAGTCTCAATGTGTAGTTTTAATTGGAATATTGTGTTAGCATTACATTCTTCCATTAGAATTGCAGTGTCTGGTAATGCATTGTAGATTAAACTTTGTCCTGCTGACTTTGCTTTGAAACCAAGTCCCGCAACTCCACCATTCAGGGGTCAGAGTTTATTTGATCTAGATACAGCATTCTTAGGTTTAGTGAAAAAAAATCTAAGCAGATGGGTTTTTTTCTTAGAAGCAGATAAGAGAAGAAGAGAATCAGTAGCAACTACTTCAGTGCAGGCCTTGGGCTTAATGCAAATTCCATTCTAGGCAGTGTTATAAGGGAAGCTTCCAGGGAAACAATCATTTGTGTTAAATTATTTCAGCATATGCGCATGATGCATGTGTAATGTTGTGGCTGCCCCATCCCTGGAGGGGTTCAAGGCCAGGCTGGATGGGGCTTGGAGCAACCTGGTCTGGTGGGAGGTGTCCCTGCCCAGGGCAGGGGGTTGGAACTCAGTGGTCTTTAAGGTCCCTTCCAACTCAAACGATTCTATGATTCTATGATATGGTTATATACAGTGTAATTAATTATAAAAAGTATACATGCAAATGTACAGCTTGGGGACAAAATAGTATTGGTCATCAAAATTATGTTATTATGCAAGATGAGCTTTTACACAGCTGATAGCTGATTAAGAGTTTATAAATATACCACAATATCTACATATTGCCAGTTCTTAGAATTCTATCCTGTTTGCCTTGGTATTTGTAAGAAGGATCAGTTGTACCAAAAACCTCACCTGTAAGCATTCTTTCAGTAAGCATTAGATTCTGTGTAACATGAGAGGGAAGCAGATCTTTCAGATAGCCAGACTCCAACATCTATCCTGTTACCATAGCAGTATTAAAGGAAAATGAGAGTACCACTCAAATGGAAAAATTCTGATTTATCAAAACTGAATTTTTTGTATCTGTGCTTACTGAAAAATAACCAGTAGAAAAAAGGAAGGATGGGGTAAAAAATAAGATACTTGAAATGAAACTGAAGCAGTCTCCTGAAGAGCAGATGATTCCGCCTGTCATCACATGTTACAAACCGGGAGTGTTGGCTTACCTTCCATGGAAGGTCTGGCCTGGTACAGATAGTATCATCTGTCTCGCAGTGATCTGTAGCAGAGGCCCAGGGAAAGCATAAGAAGGGAGCAAGTCATCATGATTTTTTTTCCGGAATGATTTCCCAGCGTCCAGCAGCTTGTATTTCAGAGACAGTGTGTGTAACTTAAGATGAGCTTTTTTCTTGTTGTTATCCAGCACCTTTTTAAGGCTGTGTAAACTTACAGTATCACCAGAAAGGAATTCCACGTCTTACTACTTTACTTAATTGTGTGACCTGAAGCAGACTCCTTTCGTTTATTTTGATTGTGCCTGCTGTTAATTTTAGATGATGACCTCTACCTCTTACACTGGAAGAGACACTGAACAATCTTTCCCTATTAACCTTTTCTGTGCCACCCAGTCATTTCTTTTCCTGAAGGCTGAGGAATTCTGTTATATTAAATTCTTCATTGTATGGAACCTTTTAATATCGTGGCTCATCCTTACTGCCCTTCTCGGGGCCTTTCCAGTTCTGCTCTCTACCCTGTAAGGTAGGGAAACCAGAAGTGTATTCAGTATTTAAGTTGCAAGTGCATAATGGATTTATAAAGAGGGCTATCCAGAAGGCGTTGGTAAGAATGGGCACCAGTGAAACGTAACTATGATGGCCAAGAAAAAAGGCTCAGTTTACTTCTGCCCTGGGTTGAGTGAGTGTCACAACCTTGAAGCTATTTGTAAAATATAAGCATAATATAATAACTTTTTAGTATTGATCTGAGCTTGCTTACATTTAGAATATTTTTATGTTTTTTTTTGGTGAGGGGAGGAGAGGAATGGTTAGGAAAGAAACATCTGATTAAATTCTGGTCCAGGTAGGGTATCATTTATAGACTATTATTTCCAAGATACTTGGTTACTGACTGAAGATCACTCAAACATTTCCAGGTACTCAATGATTTCTAAACAATACATAACTTTTTGGTTTTTAAGCTACCAGACTCAAAGGTTAATCCTCTCCAAAGTGAGGCGGTGGGAGCAAAGCACAGAGATGAGATGATTCCCCTGACTTACAACCAGAGGCAACAGATGCCTGCCCTGAGCTGTATTCATTCAATCCCAGAATTGTCAGAACGGGTTCTGTAGGGTTTGTACCCTATATATTCTCTCAAAAAGAGACCAAATTTTTGCACAGAGTGATAACTGCCAGGAGGAGATCACATGAAACACTGGAAATTCAGGCCCCAGCTGCTATTAGTTCTTTATAGACTATGGTTCTATAGAGGATTTGAAATATTGCATAAAGCATCAACATTTCGGTTGCCACAGTCTATACAGTTCTTTCTGAGTTTTGTGATGTGTAACAATACCTCTGTGTTTGAGCAATGTCTTTAATTAATGTGTTAAGTCCATCGAAACCCTCTTACCCCTGTCTTCTGTTACCCGGACTTCAAGATACCAAGTCCGCAATGTATTTGGCTTGCCCTCATTCCTACATTCTTGTAAGATTCCAAATGTGTGCTGCAATTTATCCTCAGCAGAGATCTCTGCTTTTAAAGTGTTTTTGTAAGCACAAGAGGAAGGTGCACAGGGGACAATGATGCTGCAGTATTCAGGTATTTCAGAATCATCAGAACAATCAATTCCATATAGAATTGCAAGTCATGGCTTCCTACATCTTTCAAATTGATGCTAAAACTCTATTCATTTTAGATTTCCAGAACTGCAGAAATGAGGGGGTTTTAATTTTTTTTTAAAAAAGAAAAGGCAAAACACTCAACACACACCACCCCTCTTCTAACTCTGGCCTCATACACTTTTATAGAGTAACCAGCTTGAGGGATCATTAAACCAGAATAATTTATCTCCCTGCATGACCTTAACATAAGCTAATTGTTGGTCTTGTCCACTGCTTAAAACCTTTCCTTAGTCGTCATGAAACTGAGACCTATTCCATGCTTAAAACATTCAGTTATCATGCTGAATTAAAATGTCTTTATGTAGCCTTATTTTTTTTAATGAACAGGGAATTTATCAAGATACCATTTTTCAATGAGAGCAACATCATAGTGATTGTTGTATTAAACACAAGAATAAACACTTCAGAAGTTTAGCAGTTCTATGTACATTTGGGTGTGTAGGTTAGCACTAATAACAATACAGTCATAAATGGTCAGACTGTAGGTCAGCAGTTTTCTTTTGTATGGTAAAGAAAGATTGATCTCTGATCAGCTCTAGAAAATCTCTAGCAAACAGTATTGCTAAATACCTCTTGTGATACACAGTGTCTACCTATAATATGTTCCGTGCGTGCATTTATTTTTTAATATTATTTTTATTATTTTTATTTTTATTTTTATTTATTTTGTTGTTATTTATTATTAATTGTATTTATATTTATTTATTTTATTGATATTTATGTTTATTTTTATTGTTTTTTTAAAATATGATAGCTGAGTTGGCAAAAGAAATTTTCAGCTCAAATGATACTGCTAAATCTTAAAACCATTCAGGTTAAGACCATCACCACCTTAGCATGTGTCTTCTGGATTTGTCACAATTTAATGAATTTGGTCTTTAACATGTTCTTAGCGCTTTTCCATAGCAAGTGCTGTTCAAGCTCTTTCTGTTTAAAGAATCTCTTACATTCCTCATGAGTCATCTCTATAATACACACATACTTTCATGTACAAATAATATTTCTGTATTGCATCATTGCATCATAGCTGTAAATATGGCTAGCTTTTTTTTTTTACACCACACCTGTACTGGAAAAATAAATGACTGCAAGGCATCCTTCTAAACCTTTATTTACCCCAGCTTCATCAAACTGAACATTTATTATGTTTTCTTTATAATTGTCACTTACAGATATAAAAAGCTACTGCTGGAACTATTATGCTGTTCATTAACTCAGTTCACTAGGGTATGAATAAAAGTCATGTTTGAATTAAATTTTTTTATGTTGGTTCCTTTCTTCTCCTTGATTTTGGTACTTGAGTGCTAAGGTTCAGTTAGCTTTCTCTCTCTTGTGGAGATGATGTCAAGTAGTCTGCTTTTGAAAATATGTACTAAGGAGACTTATTACAAAAGCAAAATTAAAAAACAAACACAATTCCTTAATGTTTAAAATTGATCCCTGTAATTAAAACAAGGTATTGCTCAAGTAAAGTTGGGGAATATGTTCAGTATAGAGGAATATATTCCAAGTTGTTCAATTGTAGCAGGCTCACTAAGCAGGAATAAAAGGTAGTAAGGTCGTGAGCTAATGTTTATATTGTAGACAGGATTCAGTCACCTCTAATTTTTGTAGCAAATATTCTAATTCTGATGAACAGAAATGACTTGTAAATATGACCTCTTTCTTGAGCTTTAAAAGCTGATGTCACTTTAGTTGAAGTATATCTGAAAAAAAAAAGAAAAAGTTCAGTTTACTTGCTTACACAGTTATCTGTGCTGGGTTTATTTCTTTCCCCAAATAAGTGCAATTTAGGGCAGGGGTGTGTAAGAACCAGCAGAACCAGTTTGTCTCTGCTTCAGACTAAAACTTCCAGTGCTTCCTGCTCTTTGAGAGCATCCTGAATCTCTGCAAACACCAATATAGAAAGTTGAACCTTTTCCTAGCCCTAAATGAATGACAAATCATCTCATATTTTGAGTTTTCTTTTGCTCTGTGTTTTTTCTCTGTTTTTTTCTGTGTAGAATATTCTGCAGTCGAGATATGGCCCTCAGCCAAAGAGAAAAGTTTAAAATAGAACGTATGTGTTGAAATAGCTATAGCTCTTTAGCTTGTGGGTCTTAAAATATATTTAAATGACCTTCAGTATTGTGAGAGTAGAAATGTCGTACTGGACTTTGTTTCTCTCTCTCTAAAAAAGAAGTGGTAATTTTAATTAATCTCTTACCAGAAGTTAAAATAGCGTAAACAAAATTCTCGACTGACTAAAAGGAGCAGTAACAGAAGATGGTCAGTAACAGCTATTGATAATTAGTTAAAGGATTTGACACAAAGGTTTCTTAGAGTTGCTAAGGCAGTCTTCCTTGGTTTGTAGATGAGGAGTTTCATATCCAGCATTTTCATTAAAGTGAAAGTAATTTAGAGATCCAGTAGATATTTTTCTAAGAAATAGGTGTTGGCTGTATCAATGTTTACAGAAATTTTGCTCACGTCATTTTCTAGCTCTTTCGCTAACACTGTAATCATTCATTTAAAATGCTTTCTAATTAGTCTGGTATACCAAAAATTAGTCTGTAAATGTTGGACTTAATTCTGCAACACTTTTCTTCAATGTTAAATTGTTTTTAAGGTTAAAAAAAAAAATGTATTTTTTTCTTTCCCTAACTTTCTTTAAATTCTTAGAATCACAGAATGGTTAGAGTTGGAAGGGACCTTAAAGATCATCGAGTTCCACCCCCCTGCCCTGGGCAGGGACACCTCCCACCAGACCAGGTTGC
>JAOTQQ010000012.1:49455704-49472838 GCA_026546715.1 Gallinago undulata
CCAGGGATGGGGCAGCCACAGCTTCTCTGGGCAACCTGGGCCAGGCTCTCACCACCCTCACAGCAAAGAATTTCTTCGTAGTACCTAGTCTAAACCTCCCCTTTTCAATTTAAAATCATTACCCCTCATCCTATCACTCGACTCCCTGACAAAGTCCTCCCTGTCTCTCCTGTAGCCCTTTCAGATCCTGGAAGGCCATTTTAAGGTCCTCCTGGAGCCTTCTTTTCTCCAGGTTGCACAACCCCAACTCTCTCAGCCTGTCCTCATAGCAGAGGTGCTCCACCCCTCTGAGCATTTTCATGGCCCTCCACTGGACCCACTCCAACAGGTCCATGTCCTTCCTTTGTCCAGAGCTGGACACAGTGCTCCAGGTGGTGTCTCAGGAGTGTAGAGCAGAGGGGCAGAATCACATCCTGGACCTGCTGGCCACTCTTCTTTTAATGCAGCTCAGGATGCAGTTTCTCTCTGGGCTGCCAGCACACACTGCTGGCTCATGTTGAGCTTCTCATCCAGGAGCACTCCCAAGTCCTTCTCCTCAGGGCTGCTCTCCAGCCATTCTCCGCCCAACCTGTGTTTGTGCCTGGGATTGCTGTGACCCTGATGCAGGACTTTGTGCTTGGCTTGGTTGAACTTCATGAGATTTGCAGAGGCCCACCTCTCAAGTGTCCACATCCCTCTGGATGGCATCCCTTCCCTCCAGCGTGTTGACCGTGCCGCGTTAGAATTAATTTTCCCACTAAATGACATCTGAGAAGTACCAGAATATCAAGAGGGCAGTCTCACCTGTGAGGTTCACAAGACTCATTTATATCAGTACCGCTGTCACCTTTGAAATACATAAAAGCTCAAAGACAGGTGCTCTGCAAACAGAATGTATGAAGTGATGCCTTTACCTGAACCACATGATTCATCTAGCAAGCATACTTTACTTCATTGTTCAGAAGACTTTTTAAGATTGCAAATCCAGCACTGGCATAAGCTACAGCTTTTTGTTGTGCGAATAACTCGTATTTATTCAAGATTATACATAGCTTTCCCAAACCTTGTTACGGAGATGCTATTAGCCAAGAGCACGCTAACTGTATTAACGTGCTACAGAAGGTATGTTGCCTGTTACAACAGTATAGAAATGCTGCAACGGGTAGATTGATGGGACCTGTAGATCCTGGCAAATACTAATGCCAAGTAGGTTTGTTTTACTGTTGGGTTAAGCCACAACAACTGTCGATAGTCTTTGTGGGGATTATGTTATAGTTTGAATATACCTTTCAAGCTGTTTTGCTGCTTCAGGGTACAGCAAACCTTAGCTACATTTTGGGGGATCTTGTTCGTTTAGAAGAGGATGATTTTGTTTCTTTGGGTCAAAACACAGCACAATGGAAAGAAACGGAAGTGTTCTGTGTGGGTCAGAGTCTGAGGAATCCTGACAGCGTACACACTGGCCTACAGTTGGAATGTGGACTCCAAACATATAGATCCACTGTACCATTCAGAAAAAGTCTACTGATTTTTTAAATGCAAAAAGCCAACAGATCCTCCTTACCTGGAGATTTTCATAACTGATGAATTCCTAGAGCTCTGGTAATGGGGATGGGGCGGCTTATGGCATTAGGGGGTTATATGTGCTAACTGACCTGCCCTGGCTTCAGTGCTGACAATTGTGCTGGTCACATTCGTGGCTGCACATGAATTGGTCTGGTGTTTGTTGTTCTTTCCAGCAGCCTGAAATAGTGATCATAAACCTAAGGTTGAACATGGATTATGGGATAGTATAGGGAAGCTTGCATTGGTGCTGTAGGAAGAGTTAGTTTCCAAGCATTCGCACAACTTCAAAGTGTAAATATGACGAGACAATACTTTCTTCATCCTCTGACAGTAAAAAAGATTCCTTTTAAATACATCTGTGTCACCTAGTTACTGTCTTTGCTCAGGCAACATGCCTAATGACAAACTAATGCAAGCATGTTGAGTGCCTCAAAAATCCTGACAAACAGGCCTCCCTAATTTCCTGTTTCAGTATCACATAGATAATTAAAGTCAAAGCAAAGATTAATTAAGTAATCAATTTGCTGTTTCTACCCAAATAAATGGGTGCTTCCTTATAAATGTTAATGAGACCATGTCAACGAGCAGTACGAAACTTGTGGCGCTCTGCAGCAGGAAATCCTAAAATACTCCAGAAGGTTTTGCAAAAGGGTTAAAGTGTAACAAAGCAGTAAAACTTCTGCTTTGAAAAACAGGTGCCTTCCCCCGTTAGAGCCCTGGGCGTTCGCCTGCCGCATCCATGAGAGCTGTTGGTTCAGTGAAGGTCAGAGGTTCTGCTGCTGGTCCACCAGCTGATCAGCCCTAAGCCCCGCTGGCTGGCCTGCTGAGCAGCACAAACTGCTGGGCATTGCTGGTGTGCGTCACAGGACCCGGGGCTTTGCTCGGGGATTAGTCAGCCTGTATTTGGAAACGCCCTCAACTGCACTTTGCGCTGCTATATTAGTGTTCCTCAAGCAAGAGGAATTTTCTTTTGCTTCTGCAGCTGCTCCTGCGAAACCCTCTGGTAAGTGCGCACGGCTTCTATCGACACGACTGCCTGCTGCCTGCATTCTTAATCAGGGTTATGAGCTGAGGCATTGCTTACAGGGGTTTATTGTGAGAAATTGTATATTGGATAGCACAGAATTGGCAACAGCATTGAAGGAATAAATCTATTTACCAGTTTGTATTGAATAGGTTAATTCAACTTAAATGTGCCTCTACTTATAAATATGTTTCAGAGTAGTCTTAAATGTGGGTATTTTTGTCATGACGTAGCTATGTACCATACATATCTGCTTTTATTTCTATACAGCAAGAATAGCAAAGAGCACATAAGATAGCAGACCAATTCTTAAAAGGATTTGGTTGGTTTTTGTTGGCAGCCTGTATGCAAGCCCTGCGTCTCTGGACTCTGCTTGCCACCTCTGCTGTTGCAGTAGGACAAAATCAAGGACAGAAGAATCAGGAGTGCCCTAAGCTCAACGCACAGGTACTCTCCTTTAGAAGCCAAGAGGAAATGCTGTTGTCATCTTTTCTGTGAACACCCTCTGCAGATATTTTATGGGTTTTTTTCCCAAACTAAATATCCCAACCCAGCTCATTAAGGGTAAAATTACGTAAATATTTAAACAAAATATAACAGGCAAAATTGGTTTTAGTATGCATCCTATTCCATTTCTAAAAATAGCCTAGGTAGTGAAGCCACTTCCAGTTATTTAATAACCTGTGCTGCGTAGCCATTTTTGCAGCATGTTATCGAGCAACTGTGAAGATACTCAATGTTCTGTTGTTTCATTTCCATAATAACATTTGCCTATTTATTTCTAGCTAAGTAGCCCTAAGGCTGTTTCTTGGCAAAACTACCAAAAGGGTAATTTGGTAATTACCAGTTACTAAGGATTTCTTACAGTATTTGAGTTTACATCTTATGAACATATTATGGTTTTGGACTTGGTAACTGTAAATGAATAAATACCTGTGCTGAGCTCAGGTTGTGCTGCATGAGCACGAGCACAGTTCCCATGATGGGGACTGACATGAATACACTCGTGTTCAGGAGCTTTGAACGTTCCTGTCTAAAAAGCTGGGACTGCTAAAGGAAACCTCTGTTGTACTCTCATGGGCCAAAATTCAAATTGTCTGAATTAAAGCCAAAAATTGGTTTATAGATATATGAGCATATGAGCACACGTAGCTGTACACGATGGAGGAAAAGAGACGCAGAGGCTCCCGTTCTGTGGTTTTTGTTATGTTTCCCCCACTTGCAACTCATGCACTGCAAATAGCAGAAGTTACATGAAGAAGCTTGCACGCTCTGCAGAAGTTTTTTGCTAAGCTTTGTTTTCTAGAGTAAGTAGATGAAAGTAATGTTCTGTAATAATACCAAAAAGAAAAAGGTAGTAGAAAATAAGATGTAAAGTAAATAACGTGCCCCTTTTCCTTATCATTTCACCAAACTTGTTATTTTCTGCCACCAAGAACACTAAAACCAATTTTCTGTAGCTCGCCAGGCTATCAAATTTCACAGTTATCATGGTTGCCATGCCCTGCCTGGTTTGGTCCATGTCCATCAGTCAGTATATGTGATAGCTAGCCTCAGACCTTGGGACTCAGCATTCACAGTTCCCAAAATAAATGTCATTTACTCTTGGTTTATACTCTTTTACCTGGAAGCTATCACTACAGAGTAGAAATAAAATTTACAAATAATTTAATCCTATCCATTTTATCACTTTGATTTGCATTTTTCTTGTGCAGAAATAACATTACTAGTTCACCCCTGCTGTGTCCTCCATATTAAAAGTTAATAGGTTTGGAATTTAGTCCAGTCTAAGGCAGGTTTACCAACAAAGTAGAAAGAAATTGTGTGATAATTGAAATTCACATACTGTCAACAGTATTACAGCTAGTTCTTTTTCATTGTCTTATCACTTTTACGACATGATAGTCATCTTAAATTTTGTGGAATATTTTTAATATGTTTATAAGTGCAAGAACAGTCATTATTATTATTCTTCAGGATTACTGACACCTAACAAAGTACTCATCCATCACTGAGAATTCTAGAGAAGTTCCCTTAAAATTTTATCCACCCATAATGCAGGGTGTTTTCTTAGCAGTGATTTTTGGGAGGCATCCATATTAGATTAGTCTTTGTAAAATAAAACTTTGTATTTGCCAAGTAGTCTAGTTTTACAGCATATCAGTATAAAAATACTTTGCCCCATTTTTTTATGTCCTTGGTCAAAGCACTACTTAACAGGCTTATGTTTTTAGTTATTACTAGTAATATTTCAGACTGTGTATCTGATTGTGAAATGAGCCATATCTCCATGTAGTTAAGATAGCAAATCATCCATCAGCCATCCTTCCCAACTTAAAACTACAGATAGGGAAAACAACAGAAGGTCTCACAGTCATCTTTAGTGTGAAGTTTCTTCATATTAGCTACTTCTCTATAGGGCATTATTTTAGGTTTTTTCCTATTTCTTTTTTTTAAGCATAGGGACTTAACTTTGTAGTTCTACTGGGTAAGGAAGTAACTGCTCTACCTCCAGCACTTAGTAAAATCCAGTATAATCTTAACTCCAGAATATGGTATTACACCTTGTACACACAATCAGTTATTAATTCCCTGGAATGCCTGATTGGAAATGCCTGCTATGGCATCTGTGAGTTCACTTAGATACCTACCTTTCATTTTAATGATTATCATCAACTCTTGTTTAATAATCCAACTGAGGCAGCATGCAGTTAGGCACACAGTCTCAAATATGAAGAAAACTATATGTATAAGCAGAACCAAAATACAGCAGAAAAGCAGCTCTGTTTGGACTCTTGCTATCCATTTGTGCATAAGAAACTTGAATTCAAAAGTACAATTCATTATGTTCTTTACAGTGAATACTTTTCCTCTTTATTTAACCCAGCTACAGACATGCATGTCTGATGTAGTAAACAGACTTGTAATTTTTAGAACTGTCCTTGTTGTAATTGACCCATTCTGTGGTTTGTAGGACTGGGGGATTTCCAAACCTGCGTGAATCCATTACTGTTCGTTCATCAAGGTATGACTATAACATTGTTAGCTACAAAAGAATTTCCTACATCCTTATTCCAGTTACCTGCTATCACAACCAAGCAGATCTTTTTTTTCTAAGTCAAATTAAGCTCAGCCTTTAAAATAATCTTTTTCAGTTTTGTTCTCCTTGCTTCTCTTTGAAGGCTCCTTAAAAATGTCAGAGACTAGAAAGTTAAATGTATTTGTGGCCCGTGCATATGCCAACCACAAATTACCTTTGGGAGCTGTCATCTTTAACATGTATTTTTAAAGGGATACTGGTCTCTGAGCTAGTCAAGGAACGTATAGATGTCCTTGATAAGAAAGCAAAACTCTTCTCATGCTTTTATAAAATGACAGAATAAATAGGGGCACTTGATTCAGTATGATATTCTTTCAGCTGTCACAGTGAAATACGGATTCCTTTTCCTCTGCCTATATAATTTTAATCCTGTATGTAAAAGCTCCTTGCTCTGAAAAGCTTTCTTGCCTTTGTTACTTGCTATGGAGTATTTTATTCTCCATATGAGTTCTTCCCAGCCAGCTGGTGCATCAGAATTTTGGGCCTGCTGTGTATATTGACTTGCCTTCTGGACCTCTCTTAAACAATTAATAGAAAGACAAATTTTATCAAATTGACAGGACTTTTCTTAATAGCGTTTTTTCACTCTTTGTTCTTTCGTCTCTCTTACCAGTTCTTCCCAACTTGAATCTGCTTCTCTCTTTCAATTCTGGACAACGACAAATGTGCAACAAAAACCCAACAGCTAGACTGGGCAGAAGGACACAGTTTGCCAGAAAACTGGTGACTGCTTATTAGAGAGTGTCCTTTACTTCTAAGATAATAATGATAAAACCTAAATAAAAGAATTGCAACTTAACATTCAGTTGCAAATACAAATACAAGGAACTACTGCTGGGGACAGTGGCTATTTTGAGTAACCATATTTGTTTGAGGCTTTATCAGATGCCATATCCATAAAGAAGACTTGGTTTTGCCCATGGGAGTGCCTGTGAGACTGACATTATCTGGGTTATACAATCTGCAGAATACTTTTTTTTTTCCCCTAAATTAAAAAAAACACTCTTCAACTGCCTTCAAATCTTGTGTAAAAATGAAGGATATATTAGAAATAAATGAACCTTAAAAACTGCTCTTGAGTAGGAGTGTCAGTTTACAACATCAAAGCAGGAAGCTTTCATTACACTCAGGATCTTGAGCAATGCCTTGTTTAACATCGTCCACTGAAGTGGTTACAAGGGAGGTTTTTCCTCAGGGTGTTTCAAAAACTTACGAAAGGCCTCTGGTCTGAAATAAAACAGTAGTAAACAATCCAACTTCCCCCATGCAGTCTCTCCCTCTGATCTCCATCTCCCCCAATATCAGTTCTGTTTAAAATAGTTATATTAGGAAGTCTGTTGCCAACAAATAATGTTTGAACTACTTATTAAGAAATGACACGTTTAGATTTTGTTTAAATTTTGCCTTCCAAGTCTAAAAATACATATACATATCTCAATACTTTTTTTTTTCACATTCATTAGCTTCCTCAGTTATTCCCAGTTTGGGTTGTAGCTGCTATCAGCCAGAAAGTAGCAGTAAGGGTACTGAAGATTAGAATTATTTGTTATATTAAAAAATAGAAGCACTGACGTGGGAAAAAAGATACAAACACACTAGATGTAATTTAGCACTTTGTACAACTACTTGTTTCTGTAGGAGTAATTTCTCAAGAATATTTGGTCGTTACCAACTGAATTTTAATCATTATCACCATATTGCTGCTAACAAAGTAAGTACATTCAAATGTACATGCAAAAATGTCACCTGGAGACATGGGACAAAGTAGCCCTTCAGCCAAAGCCTGAGAAGAGCAGCGCAGAAAGGTTATACCCACCATTATGGGTACTGTGTTTCAAGGAAAATATGGTTCAAATGGATGGGCCAGGACAACATCAAGAATTGTTAGAGGTTTAGAAAACTGTGCTCTGCAAAAGAATCAAAGAAAATGGGGTTCTTTACTTCAGGAAGAAGGGAAAAATATCCATGAGCATCTGTGAAAAAGAATAATTTCCTCCGTGTTGAATGACTTAATTATAGTAAGGAGGGTTAAATAGAGATTAAGCAAACTCTTCTGAACATAAAGATGGTTGAACACTAAAATACATGGTTGAGAAAAGTGAGGAATATGTGAGTGGAGGTTTTGAAGAATGTGTTAGACAAGTCACAGGCGACAGGACAAGAGGAAATGGCCTCAAGTTTCGTCAGGGGAGGTTCAGATTGGAGATTAGGAACAATTTTGACACAGAAAGGGTTCTTAAGCCTTGGCCTGGGCTGCCCAGGGCAGTGGTTGAGGCCCCATCCCTGGAGGGATTTCAAAGCCGGGTTGCCCTAGTGCTTAGAGCCATGGGTTAGTGATGGTTTTGATCAGAGTGAGGTTGATGGTTGGACGAGATGATCGTAAAGGTCCCTTCCAACCCAGCCAATTCTATAATTCTATAAGTATCTGCAGAGAATGATGTAGCTGTAACAGTTTGCTCCTCCCTGATGACAGAGTGGACTAGAGCCAATGTTTAAAGGTGCCTCCAGCTCCTTATTTTCCCTGAGACATGAGTGTCTTTTCCGTTACAAATGCATGTGTTTGCAAGACTTTAAGATGTCATCGTTTCCTTAAATGATGACCTAATTGTAATTTGACTTCAGGTTGGGTGTTACTTATAAACAAAAGGCTTAGTAGTATCAAGACCAGGAAGAAAGAGTGTTGTGTCCCTTATTAACAGTTGACGATATGAGAACTCTGGTTGGAGAAATGTGTCTGGAAATAGAAGCTGCTTTGTTTGCTTGGCTTTTTTATTAGCTCATTGCAGCAAAGACTGTTTGCTAGCTATAAGAAAAGGAAGACTGAGCATTCAGAATGTGAAAAATGTGATTTCTAGCACTTCATAATCTCTGACATTCTATACACAGAAATTAAAATTTGCTACTAAAAATGCCTATATAGACTTATTGCCCATATAGTCTGATTTGCTTTAGAAATAGTCCATTCATGATTATAAAGGAAAGAAATACATACTAAATTTTGAAACTTCTGTCAATAAGTAGTTCTTTTATCATTTCTGCAAGCTTGAAGAGAAATGTTTAGCATAAGCAAAGGCTTGGGCAGGAAGGTGGTGTTTTGGGAGGGGTAGGGGCTTTGTGGTTTGGTGTTTTTTTTTCTTTTTTACCAAATTCAGCATTTATCATGATACTGAAGAACTATTCCTCGTTCAAAAGGAATATGTGGTGTGATAGCACGTGTTATTTCGAAAGTGTGCAGTAAAATAGGTAATGGAAGGTGATTCATGGACTGGCTAGGGAGCAGGAATTAGTGTATGGCCTTGTTGCATTCAGGTACTTGGGTAACACGGGCAGCATTCTCAACAAAACAACAGGGGTCTAAAATCAGCCTGTCTTTATCTATGTGGAAACTTTAAGGGCATATTAATTGCACAACGAGGTAGTTTTAAGATTCACCATCTCCCAGTGGCACACTTGAACCACAAGGTCATCCCCATACGTTCTGTTTCTGTATCTCCATTTTTTCCTACAAATACAGCTATATTTCTGTGAGTGTCAACTTATTGAATAACTTGGTATTAGGAAAGGACATGAAAACCGATCTTGGAAGCCAACAGAACCATATGCAGTCATCAGTTAATGCATCCAGAGTATTTTCTGTTGCTTCTTACTCTTCACTTGCCTTCCTGTCCTGAATATGTCTTGATGTCACGTGAAAATATTTGTAGATGCAGAGCTTCCAATCTAATGAACAGCAGGCATTACCTAGTAAGTTTTCTTCTGTAAGTATATTTCTGTCTTTGTTCTTACTCTTCATAGATGCCGGAATTTCAGAAGAAGACTGTCCATATTAAGGACCCAGGGAGAGTAGAGGAGATTATTTGTGGCCTCATCAAAGGTGGAGCTGCCAAACTTCAGGTAAAGATAGTAGGTGTAACCAGTTTGGAATGAAAGGAATCATGTGACTGTTGCTCTATGCCAAAAAATGTTAAGAATATATACATAACAGAAGACAACCTTCAAGAACTTTCCAAAACTTAGACATTTGTTAGCTCTTTAATAGCCCTTGTTGATTCACCTGTATTTCAGCTAGACACTAGTTAAGTAAATTATACTAACATAAATGCTCAGTACTTTCAGGAAATACACTGACCTTGTTAGAAAAAGAAGTTATTCTTACGGGATATTCTGGCTTACATTACAATAATTCAATAAAATAGGGAGATTTCTGAGACGTGCTACTCAGCTGCAACTATTGTTACCATTGAGAATTTCTAGCCATTCTTTATTTTGTCCCTCCATGTTGTAAGACAATTTTGCTTTTTCTTTCCTTAAATAGATTATTACAGATTTTGATATGACATTAAGTAGATTTTCCTACAATGGAAAAAGATGTCCAACATGTCATAGTGAGTACTTTTTTTTTTTTTAATAGACTTATTTGTTCATTCCTTTTAGTTTTTTCCTAGGATGTTAATTTTCTTTCCACTTTACTCTGTAATATGTGAAAATTTATATTGACTTGTTACCTAACCTGAACATCCTAATGAGGAAGTATTCTAGTGACTGTCTGTATGTGGGTTTATATATACATTTTTAATCACATCTGTGTGAATTAAAATCAGATAAGTTGTTATTCACAATAAAACATTAAGTTCTGAACTGTAAGGTGATAGTGGCTAGATATGGTAGGGTTGACTTGTGCTTTTTAAGAGCCTGTAATAGTCCCAACACCTTTAAGAACCAGTTAGTAAACTGTGCAGAATTCTTGGCATTTTTATCCTGTAGTCTTTTAGAACAAAGAAGAAGAATCCATTTACTAATGAAGTGGGAATCCTAAAACACACAGGATGTCTCATGATGATTTCAGAAACGGTTTCTTATCAAGAAACAAATAAGAGAGCTCTTAATTGACCTTTTAATTTGGAGATGAGGGGAAGGACAGTAATATAGCTTCATCTTTGTGAAGAAAAATGTGCCTTTTATGGGTTGTTGGTAAGAAAAGTTCTGAGGAAACATAGGGATGTGTCATCAAACATTGTCATCTGTGCCATTTACAGTGTTGTAGAGCAAAGTACAAGAAATATACCATCTTGTTTAACACTTCTTTTTTCTCCCTCCCCCCCCAGACATCATTGATAACTCTAAGCTCATCACAGAGGAATGTCGGAAAAAGGTAAACAGAAAAGCTAGCTTTGGTTTGTTGTACAGACAACTGTTAGTATTCCCTGGCTGTGCTGCGCGTTGAGCTACGCAGCATGACAAGACAAGGGATACTTTCAAATCCTTCAAGTTCTCTGAGCTTCCTCACTGACTGCAAGACATCCCATCACTAATAGAAGTGAACAGAAATATTTCTGGTTTTGATAGGAGCATGGAGTTCAGTTTTAACAGCATCTGCTTCTTCTTCTTAGATATATTTACAAGCTCTTTGTTCAAAGAGCATTTAGATTCTATTTTATCTAAATAATGTATTTAGAATGAAGAAAGTTTTTTTGATTGGTTAGATCAAATACCAATACATCTGCTGTTTCTTTTCCCTATAGTTATTGCAGCTGAAAGAAACGTACTATGCTATTGAAATTGATCCAGCTCTCACCATTGAAGAAAAATACCCATATATGGTAGAATGGTAAGAGAGACCTCCCATCTTCACATTGTACTAAGATTAGATTTAATAACTTCTTAAAAGCAAACTTCTGGCAGTACTTAGCTTTTAGCTAACACATGAACTGGATTAATCTCTCTGAGTGTTGTGCAACAACTGTTTCTGCTTTGCTGTTGAGTGATCAGGAAAAAACCATACAGGATGCTTTTCATCATGAGATTTAATGACAGGTGAATCTTAATAAGTCAATTTTGACCCATTTTTTGTTTATATTCTAGGTACAATAAATCTCATGCACTGCTCATTGAACAAGGCTTACAAAAGGATAAGTTTGCAGAAATGGTGAGGGAATCTGATGTAATGCTGAAGTAAGTACATTTGAACAATCCTGTTTCAGAGAACTTTCTGTAGATTCTTACTTTATCTTTTCAGGGGAAAAACAAACAAACAAAAACATTCCTGTGAATGTGACGCTCTAATCTTAGAACACAGCTCTTCATGCCCCCGCTTTATTCAGATTTTGTAACTAAATGCTTGCAATGACCACTGTATAAATTAGAGATCTTAAAAAAAAAAAAAAAAAGAAAAGAAATTTAAAAAAGTTTGACTCCTCTCTCTACAAACTTAATTTCTGTGGACTTCCATCCTTGTGAAATTGCACAGGTGGCTCTTTTTTTCTAAGGAGAATGTAGAGTCCAACTTTGTTCCATTGAAAACCATTCCCTAGAATAGTTTTATCCAAGATAAAAATGCAGTGACTTGAGGATTTTGTTTCATATGTTGTATTAAATGTTGTTCTTCCTTTATGGCTAAAGGCAAGTTTAAAATTCAGCAAAGTCCTTGTTTGAAATGTGCTGTGGCTCCCATGTCTTTTAAAAGTTCTCCAAAACTGTCTGTAAATTTTGGACGACTGAAACAAGATGTTAAGACTTAATTTGTGGAAAGGTTTATCATACTGACTAATTTCTTATCTTTTGCAAAACAGACAAGCTCACTGTCTCTGCCTGTTTGAAAGCCTAAGTCCATGTGGATTGAATCTTCATCCACAGGCTAAAATTCCCTCAAAATTTTTCATCTTTTTTTTTAATGTAAAATTTGTTAGGAGAAGGTGTATAGAGATAATATTACCTTATTACTGGAATAATACGCATAGTTTTGATTGGATACTGAAAAGTAAAAAAGCTTTTAGAAAGAGTGACAATAAATGTTTTCAGGATTTTGAAACAAAACTAGATTTGTTTTTTGGTAATAACCCTATAGAAAGTCAAATGTTTAAGGAAGGAAAATTGAAAGGAAATGTACAGCCTGATAGTAGCTAGAGAGAGTTCTACTGGTTGTTTGCTTTTTCTGGGTGTTTGGGGAGAGGGAACTGATTTAAATCTTTAAAATATCATTAGGTGTTGGGTGGAAGCAATTATAGAGATCAAGACCAAATGGCTTGATGTAAGAGTTTCTTCCTTAAAACTGCATGTCTGATGTTAGGTTGATGGTTC
This sequence comes from Gallinago undulata, assembly GCA_026546715.1. Classification (NCBI taxonomy): domain Eukaryota; kingdom Metazoa; phylum Chordata; class Aves; order Charadriiformes; family Scolopacidae; genus Gallinago; species Gallinago undulata. Next base: position 49,468,451 of record JAOTQQ010000012.1, read on the forward strand.
TTGCTAAACTGAAAAGGTGAGGCAAAGGAAATAAAGTGAAATGCTCAGGGAAAATTATTTTTCTTTTCCAAAGATGAGGTGAATGTCTTCTGAAAACTCTGACTTCCTTGGCCTGCTTTATTTGAGATTTAATTTGTACATCCTGTGTTACAGAGAAGGGTATGAGAACTTCTTTGATAAGCTCAGTGAACATAATATTCCCGTGTTCATATTTTCTGCTGGGATTGGGGACATTCTTGAGGAAGTTATCCACCAGGCTGGAGTCTACCATTCTAATGTCAAAGTGGTTTCCAATTTCATGGATTTTGATGAAAATGTACGTATGAAGTAACAGATAAGTAACAAATTCTTATCAAACATGACTTTTTGTGCTATTTAGTAGCTATTTATATATGCTACAAGATGAACATTATAATGCAACAGATGTAGCTAGCTATCCTGTCCTACAGAAAATTAAAATTGCTTACTTGGCACTCTCCCAGGCAAAAACCAAGCAGAGGATAACAGTTCAAACGCTGTTAGCGTGGTGTGAGTAAGATATCATTCATTTCCTTCACTGATAAGCTCACTCTCAGCCCAGTCCAGTGCTGCTCCTCCTCCAAGCAGGGAGAATCTCTGTCTAGTCTTAATAACACTATTACAGTCATTAAGTTACTTAACAGTAATTTTATCTTGTTCATTATTAGAGACTGCAGAGTTTAATGTTAGTTCAAGTAATATCACCTATTTCATTCTAGATCCTGTCTTGCCTTACAATACTAGAAATAACTTCAGTGTTGGTTTTTTTTATAGGGAATATTAAAAGGATTTAAAGGAGAATTGATTCATGTTTACAACAAACATGATGGTGCCTTGAAGAATACGGAGTACTTCAAACAACTAAAAGACAACAGCAATATCATACTGCTGGGTGATTCCCAAGGAGACTTGAGTATGGCAGATGGAGTAGCAAATGTTGAAAACATTCTTAAGATCGGCTATCTCAATGATAAAGTAAGTAGCCTCATAACCTTTTGAACTTTGAGTGGAATACTCCAAAAATTAGAAACAGGTTCATTATAATAAGCTTCAGATGCAAACCAAATGTTTGGCCCATATTTGTCTTGAGATTTCAAACATTTTGCATGGATTTCTTGCCTTGAGCTTTTTTCTAACCCATAAGGTACAAAACCACAAATGTACTTGCTTTAGTTCTTGTACTGAACTACTTCCGAAAAGGTGTTCTGTTGAGAAGTAAAATTCAGAGGCTAGAGAAATTCATTCTCATAAGTTCTTGTGGTTACTCCCCATCCTTTCAGTACTGGATTGATAATACAGCAAAATTATAATCTTCCAAATAACAAATTTAGGCATGTCTCTTCTTTTTTTTTTTTCTCTTTCTCCCCCCACCCCAATCCCAAGGAGACGCAGAGCTGATTGTTTGCTAAGTTATAACACGCATCTGTTTGCATTCAGGAGAGAGAAAACCTCGGTTTTCTATTTCTCTCTGCCTTTCAGGAAGCTGAAGAAGTAGTTTTAATTTCAGTATGTTTATGTGTGAGATCCTGGGATAAACACGAGCTGTTCTATCAGCACACAGTTCCGTCAGGCTGCTCCGGCTCTGTCGTCCTGGGGAACCCACTTACAGGAGCAAAACACGTTTGGGTGGCTCATTCCCTGGATTTGCTGGAAAGACTGGGCAATATTTTAATGACAAAAAGCCTTTTGATAATTAATTCAAAGACTAAGTGGGTCTTTCTCTTTCTCCCTTCTGCAATTAGGTAGATGAGCTTTTGGAAAAATATATGGACTCTTATGATATTGTCTTGGTGAAAGATGAATCCCTGGAAGTTGCGAACTCCATCCTACAGAAAATCCTGTAAATTGCAGCTTCAAGTCACTCCATTCCTTCCAGGAGGCAACTGGACAGAAGAGCACACGTGTGCTATCTTAAATTGTTTATTACTCATTTACAGAACTGTTTAATTTAATTTAAGACTTTTATCTTCATTTGGGTATTCGGAAATATACATGGGATCCATTGTCGACTAGAAGCTCCTTTTACTTTTCGTATGCTGTTCTTTATTGTCTCACACTCCTATTATAACTAGATTTAAATTGAGTTTATAGATGTGACAAAGTGCTGCTGATGGGATACTATGGTTCACCATCTTTTAATCAGGCATTTCAGAGGAGCATTTTAGAAAATGTGGCTAATTTGTTACATTGAGGATGTAAACGTTCTGTGACTAAGCAGTGTGCCCATTTGTGTTGCCTTTTCTTCTTTCAAAGATACTTTAGTCTCAGCTGTACTTTGAAGGATCATACTCATATGCTACAGACTTTCACAGAAGTTTTTCATACATATATTTTTCTTCAGTAAAAATGCTTTATCCACCCAGTTCAGGCAAAACGTTTCTTCTTAAGGAATTTTTGTATCATTACAAAGCATTCCTCACTGTTTCTTTATCCTCTGTGGAATGGGAAGAATGTTTTAAATGTATCTGGTGTAAAGCTTCTCATCTTTGTAACAACAGACAGTTTCACAAGCTAATAGCACACAGCCATAACTTCATCCCCTTTTCAGATCTTATTTTGTGTACTACTCTGCTGTTTCATGTCAAAGCTAGTGTGGCTTGTCCTAAATAATTTCTCATAGGGATTCTCAGCAAGCTCCTTGGGGCACAGAAAATCAAAACAAAGCTAGATCTTAATCTTGTGTTTTAAATGCTGACTTAGCCATCTTGCAAAATCAGGTTTTCTTGCTACCAGCCCCATGCCTCAGAAGAGCTTATGGAACACGTCCCCAGACTGGCTTTAAGTAAGTCCCATTCCCACTCTCTGCAAATTGTGAGCACAAGGATCAGTCCAGCATCTAGCTCTTCTAGCTTCGTTACGCGTGTCCTCTCTGTGTGGTGTCTCCATCTGCTGAATCTTCAGGGAGTATTTCCCCTGTACTGAGCACGTTGCAGTGCCTCTCAGCTTCGTGCACACAACGGTATCGCTGTATGTAGCTGCAGCTTTGGAAGCTTACTCTGGTGTGGTGCAGGAGAAGCTGAAGGTGGTGGTGTGACCCTGGTCCTGAGAGGTCTCAGCTGTACTAGTTCTATTCATTAATAAAAGAGAGACAATCATACCACTTTCCCCAACACACAGTATAGTCGTTGTTCCCCTTTCCTCGCTTTTCTACACAGCAGGAGTTGTGCCTGTTCCGTTCCCCGAGGAATTGTAAGGAAATGGGGGAGAGCCTAGATGTGCATTCTCTCCCACCAGCAAGTAATACTCATCTCATGAAATGGCCTCTTTCTGCCCAACCTGGGCTCCGTTATCTAAATTCTGACTCAGTAGCACCAGTCATGTTTTTTCCAAATCGGCGGACGTCCATCTGTTACCACACCTTCCGCAGCTTTTCCAAGCAGGCAGGACGGGGGGAAGGGGTGGTTTCCTTACCCCACCTCTGCAGGAAACTGAAATGAAATCTTCCCCGTGTTTTGACCGCCCGGCAGAGGCCCTGATGCACCACCTGAAGCAGCGTGAGCATCCTTTGATAGTCCCGTTGCAGGGAGCTGAGGAGCACAGGGGCCTGTCGGGAATTCCAGTTCGCAGCTGAACGGGCAAAGGCTGCCGAGGGATGGTGTCCTCCTTGTGTGCAGCCCCCAGCCACGTAACCCCCTGCTCCTGGCACAGGGGCGCCTAGATCCCTGGAAGCAGGAGCCTTAGAAGCTGTACGTTCGAGCAGAAAAACCACTTAAAGCATGAGATGAGTGAGGAGAGGACAGCGTCTTGGCTGCCGTCCACTGGGGAGACATGGCTCAGGCTGAAAGCACCCGGCGTCACCCGTGACAGGAGGAGACGGGACCAGCAGCTGCCTCAGCCCTGGCCTGCCAAGAGCTGCCAGCCACCACCAGAAGAGGAGGAGAGCAGGAGGGACAGCTGCTGAGTCGGTGGCACCACGAGAGCTGCCGTTCCCCCTCTGTTTCCTCCAGAGGCAGCGGGTGCTGCAGTCGGTGAGTGCCTGACGGAAGAGGCTGCACAGAAAGGGCTGAAGGTGAGGAGTGGAGGCAGGGGAGATGCTGCAGCTCTAGCAGCTACAGGGTGGGCAGCTCTCTGGGGTGGAAGGAGTCACGGGCAAGGGCAGCGGACCGGAGCATAGCACGTCACTTGGAGCAGCCCAGGACAGAGCAGCTCTCTGCAAGTTCACGGAATCAAGGAACTGTGGGAGTTGGCAGTGACTTCTAGAGACCATCAAGTCCAACTAGCCTGGCCAAAGCAGGGTTGCCCAGAGCACATCACTCGGGAGCATCCAGGTGGGGCTTGAAGATCTCCAGAGACGGGGACTCCACACCCTCCCTGGGCAGCCTCTGCCAGGGCTCTGCCACCCTCACCCCAAAGAAGTTCTTCCTCACATT
>JAOTQQ010000012.1:49501587-49512039 GCA_026546715.1 Gallinago undulata
GCATGGGGGGGCCTAATGCAAATTAAAATGCTTGCAACATACTCGGTCACATAAGAATAGGGGAGGTTGTGACTACTGAAATATTCTGCTGAGTAGCCGTGAGCCTTACCCAGTGCTTAACCACTAACCCTTCTCAATTACCCATCAGATAGCTAAGATTATAGGCCTGAAGGTTCAGCCCCGGGATGCCTGAAGTATGTGTGGTGTCTTGCTACAGAGGTTCTCTAAAAAAACGAGACAGAAAAATATAGAGTGGATTTGCGCTGTTTTCTAAATACCCTATCCATTATAGATCAAGAAAAACAGAGGTAGTCCCTTTATAGTACGAAAGAACGTGTCAAATGCTGCAGCTTGCAGATATCTTGAAATCATGGCAGGCAAGTTTAGAGAGAACTCAGACACTGGAAGTGAAAAAGTGAGAGCAATGGGAAACACAGCTTGAACCGATATAAAAATCAGTTTAAAAAAAAATAATCCAATCTGCTTTTAATCAGTAGGTAATATCCAGAAAGATCGCAGTGCGGTGCTGGGTTTGGCATAAGCCAAGGGGGGATTGTTGTGAAGGGACTCTGGATTATTTTTACCTTCTGCAGTTTGCCACAGCTGTTCTCCCTGCTATGTGCTCTCCTTCACACTCCTAAGAAGCTCTTTAGAGAATAGTTTTGGGTTACAAGTAATGTGAAAGAACCATAGTGCTCTCTCTGCTCAGCTGAATTTCAAGAAAGGAAAAGAAAAACCCCGATTATAGCTCAATGCTGATCTCTCCTTCTAAAGATCTCCAGATCCGTGGAGATCTCCAGATACTTTCAACCAACCACAGAAGCACCGTGCATCGACACTGGGTTTGAGTCTTAAGTATGGCTAAACCAGAACTATAAAACATTTTCGGTAAGTACAGGTTTTAGTAAACAGCATTTTGAAGAAATATTTTTTTTTAAGTTTTATTTTATGCAACTAAATGATAAATTCAGAGCACCTGGAACGTGAAATAGCTCTTTGTACCTCAAATGCTTTAATATAAATTCTATCTATGTCTATAATTTAATTGGGTGTCATTTACTGTCAGAGGTGCGACTGGCGTGGCCATGTGTGCCTTTGGTGACCAAAGTGATCCAGGTGACTTGGGCTTCTTCCTCGGCAGGGCCTGAGAAATTCGGTGACATGGAGCTCCTTCCTCTTCACCGGGAGTGGTGCTGGACTGAGCAGCCACCTCCAGCGACTATTTAACGTGCGGATCTTATTCTGGTGTATCACTGGCAGCGGTTTAGCAGTAAACCACGCAGAGCACGAGGGAAATGGGTACGCTTTATGGTGCTGACACTGTAGGTAAATTTGACTCACTCCGGTTCATCCTCAGTTTATCTCTACTCCACCCACCACAGATCTTCTAGTGAAAGTCAAACAAGCGCCAGGAGAAAGTCTTACTTGCCCCCCCAGCTACTCTGCGACTCCCCTGTTGGAGGTCACGGGCGTCATGAGATACACCAAGAGGACTGTCTTAATTAGTGTTTATCACCCCACTTATCCAAGTGATTTGGCAAATCCGGCGGGTTTTGGCAGAGGCGGGCGAGCCAGCGCTGCCGCAGGCCAGCGGGGCTGAGGCAGTAGCTTCCCACGGAGCCAGCCCCAAGGAGAGGTGCCATTTGCCTGCTCTCCTCCCCCAGCACCCCCGCTCTTTGTAAGGCCAAGGGCTGCCAAAAGCAGCCCCCTGGACGGCACGTGGACCCCTGGATGGAGGCATCCCTCACCCCTTCTTCCGAGTTTGCATCGCAGCTGGTGTAGTCTGTAAATTAGCAGAAGGGAACAAATAATTGTAGGAAGGCAACCCTGGGACAAACGACTCCTAATTACGCTAGAGCAATGGTGTTGGCCTCGGTGTAGATGTGCCAGTGTAAAACTGCAGAAAACCCACCCTAGGCATCCAGGTTTTCCTACCGTTTCTCACAACTGTACATTTAAATTTTGTATTTAACTTTCCGTTCAATGCTTATGCATTTATCAGGCAATATATATGTGTATGTATTAAATATGAAAATGCCATTATCATCATTTCACAAAAAGGAAAGGGTTTTCTCTCGACAATACCCTTGAAAATAGAGACCACAGAGGTTAAAGCTCACTTTTTCAGAAAAGCTGAAATTTCAACATAAGTATCAGTTATGAGATTTTCAGAGAAGTTCATCTATGGAGGGGCTAAAATTTTAAAAAGCTGGTCATAAGTGACATACCTCATGTAACATAAGTAGCTGAAGACAAAATGGGAAACGGGTTGCATAACAAAAAATGAACACTCACAGGAACTAAAGTGTGTTCTGAATACATTGCAGGTACCCACAAAGTCAGAGAATGGCTTTGAAACAATGGAGTGCTTCTGCTGAGCCGCAGGAATCCTTGTCTGTGCCTGACGAAGGAGAGACGTGGTTTAAACCACGGGTTTTCAGTCTGTGGATGCCTCCAGGATCGTGCAGAAGCGGTAAGGAACCCTGCTAGATGGTGACCTAAATCCCCAACGAGTTGGGGTTTTGCAGCTGTAATGGAAAAGATCTCCAGCACACCAAAAAAAAAAATAACCAACCAAACACAGAAAATCAGTGAGCTAAACTTCAGCCTTCTGCTATGCAGAATTTGGAAAAGAGTGAGTCTCACTGAACACCAAAACGGTGTTGCTCAGACTGCGCAGAAATAAGTGGTTCCTGCAATAAGGATCCCGCTGGTTTTCTCGAATGCATTAAAAACAAATCCAACCCCCAAAGTGCTGATATTTTACATTTAGGAAGGGCGTCCACTGAATTAAAAGGGAGGGCAGAAGAGTTACACATTTACAGGAAGACTAAAAAGCTTCTCAAGAAGCAGCACGGACACGAAGGTCTGACAAGCAAATGGTCACAGCTGGGTGACTAGTTTATCGCGCCAAAGTTTTATCACTCCCAATCTGTACTCTGTCTTGCTAGAACTGTTGTGGCTCTATAATTAAAAATAATCATGTTTCGTTCCAACATTCTTTTAAAACAAAGCCGCCTTAATAAAGTTGGTTTGTACATTAGGTGTGGACTGCAACTCCTGCCCGGAAAGACAGAATCCTTTTATCCAAGCTCCAGTGTACCCTCCAGCCCCACAGCCACCCCTCCCTGCCTGTAGCCATCACTCTGCCCAGGAGATGCCTCCTGGAGGCCGCCCGTGCTGGGAGGAGAGGGGGAAGCGGTTCCTCTGCAAACAAGTTGGCACAAACTAGACTATGCAAACTTCCCTGAAATTTCTAAGAGCATCTGTTCTTCCCGAACTCAAACCAGCCCGCATTTTGAAGTGAGCACATGGCTCGCCTCCCTTGGGGAGAAGGATTATTTGCAGAGGTGATGCGAAAAGGAGGAGGCAAGTCAGGTCAGCAACTTCTCCGCATACCAGCGCTGCCGCTGCCAGCGGCCACCGCCTGAGCAAACGGGGAACAGGACACCCTGTTCTTTTTCCCCTCCTCCATTAATATTCATCTGTGAATCCCCTGGGAACTGCCCGACGCACGTAGGTGTTACAGAACAGGGCTCGCTGGCTCGTACGAGCGCGGGGAGGCATTAAAGCAGGTGCTTGTTAGGACTCCAGTGCAAGGAAATCACTGCAGTAATCTCTGCTAGTTAGTAACTGCAATAGTCTCCAGTAGGTAGTTAGTAACTGCAGTAATCTCTGCTAGTTAGCAAGGATTTAGTGACTCTTGCATGAGTTTTTTACTTGCATTTTGCATCCTGAAACAGGAGAGTTGTGTTTAGACATCGACTCGACACTTCGCTTTCCTACAGATTTCAGTGTTTTGGGAACAGATTCACACGGACTCATAGGATGCTAATTACATTTCTGAACTTATTTCAGAAGAGACCACCTGAGGAGCAACTGCAGGGTAATACTCCAATAACCTCTTTCAGACGCCTGATCTGTGTACCAAAGGATGGTTTCAGGCCCAGGCATACAAAATTTGGCGCTTTCACATCACACAGCCATCTTCAGGTGTTGGCATAGAGCTGGGTAAGATCAGACCGAGTGCTGGGCACACTCCGATCCCATTCCTGCTTTGGTGGGCTGTTGCCTTTGGTCACAGCCTTTGTTGCCTGCCTTCTACATCAGTTGGTGCAGCCAAGTTTTATCTGTCTGTTCTGATGTCGAGGGTCCAGAACTAACACCCTACGCAAACTACGTGGGCTAAAGAAACACTCCACAAACATAAAGCCAATAATTAAAGCCTTAGCAAATGAAAGAGGAGTTATGATTCCAGTTACAATTGTGCTAAGATATATAGTTCAAATTAGCCAATTATTGCAGCTCATTCAGTAACGATATAATTAAAACTACTGTACACAAATTTAATATTATCAGTGCCTTTCTCTAGTATCAAGCTCACCCTTCCACTGGGGTCAAAAGTCAGTAACACTGGTCTTTAGAAAAAGCAAAGGCTGGGCACAGTAGGCTGTCAGCATCCCAAGCTTTGTGATGATGACCCTGCTAATATCTGATTCCTTCTTCCTCTTTGCCAGGAGGAGAATGACGTTCTGCATTTCTTCCTCCTCACTTCAGGTTGCTTGTGGGCATCTTTATATCTTTGCTAACGGTCTGTTAACTTGTTCTTTTCTTTGTTGGCTCACAGTTCCATGTTATATCTCAGTTTATTGCACATTATAGGTTTTACCTATGTTGCAAACTTCTTTGTTCTATTTGTTAACTCACACAATCAATTGACTCAGCTTCTAAGACTTCGTTTTCTTTAGTGACCTGTGCTTGACAGTTTGTGGTTTGTATCTACAGTCCCAAGGACTCTGTTATTGCCCTGTGCTCAAATTTTCAAGGCCTCCACTGTTATCTTGTACTTGTATTTTGGGAGGCCCCAAAAGCCCTGGTTTTTTCCCCACAATCTTCAGGCTGCAGTTTCCAGATGATTTAACTAGTGTTTTATTAACACAGTCTTACCACCTGCAGCCAACATCTACTTGTATTTGGCAATATCACTGGCACATTGTTAAAATTACTTTATAACTGGGAAGAACACCTCTCTTTTCTTAGTTTATTCAAGCATGACCAAAAAGCACTGCACATGGCTGGCAGGAAAATGCCCTCTTAGAGAATGCTAAATTTGGGTTTTTTTTTTAACACTCCACAAATGACATATAGGAGCATAGGCCATGCACGAATCTGCCCAGATACAGACTAGGGAAGAATGTGTTTTCTGTATCTATAATGGTATATCTATCCTTCCATTTCTTAATCTATGTAACTATGGATGACATAGCAAAAGTAACTCTGAGGGAGTGTTTCTGGGTGTCATTCATAACAAAACTAGCAGAAGGAAACAAAAATATAGGGGCTCCCGGCCCACCATTGGAAAACGTGATCTTCATGTGGTTGGCATGAGTTTCAACAGGCCAATACCAGAATTCCTTTCTCATTCCTCCTAGAGACACCCCCAGGTCAACTTGCGTTCATTTCTCCTTCTTCTTCACTTCCATTCATTTCTTTTCAGATACCTACAAAGAAAGTCTTGGTAACTTGACATATGGGAAGTATGTTAAGCTTAAAGACCTGCAGACTTTGGATAGTTTTGAAAAAAAAAACAACCAAAACTAACTATGGGTAAGTGGGAACAGCTGTTTTGCATGGAACTAACAGATCAGCTATTTCAGCAAGAGAAAGTCATCTTCCTGTTTAAGAGGTGGCAAGCCCAACCAAGAATCTTTGCCTTAAACTTTTTAGATTGCATTTTTCATCACTTTCTTTCCATAGTTTCTGTGACCTACTAATAAACACTGGAGCCTTTTTAGGCAACTGAACCAGTGTTCTGCTGGAAAGTTGGCAATTCAGAGAGGACATACCAAGGGCAGATGCTGGCACTGAAGCTGAATTTGTCTATTTTACTTGATACGCTGGGCATTGTTTAAATGGGAACTGTTTGATCAGTCGCTATTTTATGGAGGCAAATTTCAGGAAAGGAATCTGCTTTTGCAAGGGAAAAGTCCTTGCAAATTGATCACTGATACAAGAATATAGCCAAAGCTCAGAAGGAGGAATTTCCTGCAGCTATGAAAAAAACCAAACCTGGCTACCAGGCAAAGAATCTAGCCTTGATCCCTACTAAGTCAGTAGCAAAACTCCTGCCAGCTTTGATGACTCTAAGACTATAACCCATAGGGGTTAAGCAGCAGAATATATATAGATTTAATAGACGAGGAACCTCCAATTTGGAATAATTATCATCCCTTTAATAAGGGGTTCAAATTGCAGCGATCATGACTCAACCTCTCATCTGTCAAAAACAGATAAATAGATAATTATGTATTTCATAGCATCTGACTGTTTCTTATGAAACCAAAGTCCTGCCCACTCAGCTCAGGCACAAGCCATCCCATAAAGGATGGTATGTTTTGTAAGAAGCTGGGAGACCATCCAAGGGTTGTCAGCCAAAATCTCACTTTCCTACTATTGTAATACTTCAGGCTGCTAGCATCTGAGTGCTCCTACTACTCACACGGCTTCCAAACGTGCTCAGTCCTTCCTTGGGCAAAGTCCCTTGAAAGCTACATGAAGCTTTGCCCCCGTAATGCCATATCTGGGGCCTTCTATTAACAGAAGAGAAACCACGTCTGTGTATAACTGGAGATAAGGTGCTACATCAACAGGGTGCTACAGAAATAAACGCCCATCAAACAGAGTCTCACTCTTGAAAAAATGCCAATGGCACGTAACGCAAAATGGCTGGGACTACGTACAGTATTTTGTATTTGCAAAGAACAGAAAGCAAAGGGCAAAATTTGTTAAAAATGTACATTATAGAATCATAGAATCATTTGGGTTGGAAAGGGACCTTAAAGATCATCGAGTTCCAACCCCCCTGCCATGGGCAGGGACATCTCCCACTACACCAGGTTGCTCAAAGCCCTATCCAGCCTGGCCTTGAACACCTCCAACACACGTTCTCAAGTGGTTTCATGTCTCTGAAATCTTAAGTGGATTAAAATAATGAAGAAAGTTCAAAGACAAATTATTTTCCCTGAGTGGTGGCTTGAAGAGATAGTAGGCATTACACTTCTGACAGAAGAGGTGACTTTGCCACTACAAACTCCAAATGATCAACACAGTAGCATCTCCACAGAAGGATGGAAGGAGTTCATCCAGTCCATCAGCTACCAGAGGCTTGGAGGACAGAACTTACAACAAGGCAGGCAACCTTTCCTCTTTTAAGTACCAGCTTATCCATCTTTGGGATTGTTCCAATAAAAAGACTTGAGCGCTTAAAATGGGATGTAGCCTTATGAAGGGACTTCAAACTAAAGTTAGGGCTACAAAGATGATGAGGGGCCTGGAGCATCTCTCTTACGAGGAAAGGCTGAGGGACTTGGGTCTTTTTAGTCTGGAGAAGAGAAGGCTGAGGGGGGATCTGATCAACACCTATAAATACTTAAAGGATGGGTGTCAGGAGGATGGGGCCAGTCCTTTTTCAGTGGTGCCCAGGGACAGGACAAGAGGAAATGGGCACAAACTTGAATGTAAGAAGTTCCACCTAAACATGAGGAGGAACTTCTTTCCTGTGAGGGTGGCGGAGACCTGGCAGAGGCTGCCCAGAGAGGAGGTGGAGTCTCCTTCTCTGGAGACATCCAAACCCACCTGGACGTGTTCCTGTGGGACCTGCTCTGGGTGGCCCTGCTCTGGCAGGGGCTTGGACTAGATGATCTCCAGAGGTCCCTTCCAACCCTATGTGATTCTGTAAAGCTGCAGTTCAAATAACTTTGCTCAAGTGCTGTCCAACCCTAGTTTCCAAAGATGCTTCCTTGCTTAACTGTAAAGCTTTCCTCCAAGTGCACATTTTTGAATACCCTTGGTAGTAACCTAGTCTTTACAGAAACAATTAATTTAATGCTTAGTTCACACCTGTGCTTGGTTGGGATCCAAAACTTTGACTATGTTCTGCCCAGCTTTCCTAAAAGGCTTGCCCCTGTAGACATTTAGAGTCTTGAACACTGACAGAATTGGGACTGTACGAGATGCAGCTGTGGCCATCGTGTTCGTTCAGACGTTTGCTCCCTCGCTCCCTTTATGTGATGAGGTATGGCAGTAAGAACCACATTAAAGAACACTTTAGGAACACTCCACTGCTGAGCCGTGCCATTGTAAACATGAGATTAATCTGAGAAGATTAATCTGGGAAGTAGGAGCACGGCATGTCATTAGCAACGGTACTAATCAAGGGAAAACTGCCCCTGCTTAGAGCATTGATTTTGTATCTTACAGAAAGAAGTACAATTCCCAGGGTTGGGATGGGCAGTGCTCTTGGTGTGCTCACAGCCAAGTGCAAGCACACTTGTCCTTCTGATCCCGTGAATCTCAAATGCTTTTCTCTAGTGCTTCCAAAGAGAGGAACACAAAGGGCAGGTAGCCCCTGTTTAACAGCCCCAAGGAACGTAGCCACTAGGTTGATGGTTAGGGTATTTCTTCCCCATGGCACCAGAACCACCATCACTGAATACCTAGGCCAAGGAGGGAACCAAATCCAAGTCTCTAATTTTCCAATTGTTAAGCTATTATACAAAAGAAATTGCCAGCACTTCCACTTTAAACAAAACTTGTCATTTCTCTCCAGGAAAGGATGTCAGCACCTCCCTTCACAGCTGAGGTTCCCAAGAGGCTAGAAGCGCCACTGCTGGTCTGAGGTAGCCTTCCCCGAGGTCAGAAATGGTCCAGGTATTAGACTCACTCTATTCTGAGTGGTCCCTATGGGCTAGCTCCAGCTGCAGGCTGGCCACGGATTTAGGCTGTGCTCTGTTCAGCCTGCTGCTTCTTCTGGATCCCATTAGGAGGTGCTTAACTTCCCATGGAGCCTAACACGGGCACTGGATTCCTCTCCTGTGTGTAATATCTGACACATAATCAGAAACAGATCACGGCCCAAAGCTCTAGCCAGCCAAAAATGGAGAAAAACAGATTGGCTGACATTCCGCCAGGGTTACACTTTCCCAGGCATGCCGATGCCCATGGGATGACATAGATGTAAATTAATTCAGTCCCAGTGTTATCGCTTGTATTATAACATTCAGTTGTTTCTGACAAAAATAAAGTTATAGTGGATATTATGAAACATAAAGGTCTTTCAGATACTTCACATGGCCACGGCAATTCCAGTGTTTCTGCTGAGCGCAGCTGGAATTACAGTGCCGGGACAGCTCCTACGGTAAGACCACACTTCCCCCAAAATTAACTTCTTGAAACGTCTGAAGCGCCGCATTCAAATAAAAGAAGAAAAACCAAAAAGCACACCAACCTCACCCAAATACCTTGCTAAGTACAAGGAAGCAGATCCTCAGCTAATCTGAAATCTTTGAATAAAATAGGTCTAAGCAATTTACGGATACTGAGGACCTTTGCCCCAGAATAAATAGAACTGAAAGTAACCATTACACTTTTTCTACTCCCTCCCTCTTCACAATTTATTTTATTTCAATCTTTCCTAAGAACTGATAGGAAAGCAAGTGTCTCCTTGGGTAAGCGTGCAACAGTCACAGGAATCCAGGGGTTTTCTCAGCAAAGGAGGAAAAAGAAACTTTGGAGCTACCTACAGCTTTAAATAATCTTCTGTTAAAAATGGGGGGGTAAAAAAGTCTGAGCTCACAGCTAGGTACTCCCGACCTGTGTAATAAAGTGATATTTCTAAGGCAGATGAGGAAATGCACCATAAAGTGCCCCATAAAGTTCCTGCAGTAACGAGTGTTACTGACATGCCCTGATCTGCTCAGAAACTTGGGCCTGGATGTAGAAGATGCAAAGAACTGGGATGCAAAGGACACAGCCCAGCTCTCATCGACTCAGCAGTGGGTGGGAGAGTATGGGCAGATCGGCGAGGAGGACTCCAAACACGCTCAAGTGACTGGCACGTGGGGTGCTGAGAAACACATCTACCACACTAAATCGTTGTTGTTTAGTCAGATATGAGCAGCAGGTAGAACATCTGCACTTGGATAACGTCGGCCTGGGATGGACTGAGAGGCACCTTATCCAACAGGCCCGAGATTCAAGCCCTGCTGTTGATGAAGAACAAAGCACAGCGGAAAACTCTGCCCGTTTGAATCCTTGAAATAAAGGCAAGAACAGCAAGTGTGAGCTCTCGCTCCCTCACTCCCGGGTAACAAGGATTCTCTCAGCAATAAGGACTGTCTTGCTCCACGGTGCCTGCATCCAGCAAGGCTTTGACAGTCTCCAACAGCATCCTCATGGCTAAGCTTAGGAAGTGTGGGTTAGAAGAATGGACAGCGAGGTGGACTGAAAACTGGCTGAAAGACAGAGCTCAGAGGGCTCAGATTAGGGGTGGAGAATCTAGTTGGAGGTCTGTAACAGGTGGTGCTCCCCAGGAGTCACTATTAGGTCCAGTCCTCTTCAATATATTCATCAATGACCTGGACGAAGGGATGGAATGTACCCTCAGCAAGTTTG